>JAPPVO010000029.1:85580877-86183902 GCA_030407325.1 Camellia japonica
AGCAAATGCAAGACGATGCTATCCGCCAGGCGGAATTTTCTAAACAGCAGGCCGCTGTCATGGCCCAACAGTCTGAGCTGATCACCAGATTACAACAGCAGAATGCTGCATCTGCTTCACACCAGGTCCCTCCTCCACTAGGGGCATCAGGTCCCTCCTCCGCCAAGCTCCACTACCTGAACAGATACCCTGGCCAAATGCCCCTCCAATCCAGAATACCCAGAACACCCAGAATACTCTCCCAAATCCACAGAATGCTCTGCCAAACTTCCAAAACCTCAAGAGGACACGAGTCTTCCAACGGGGCTGGCTCCGCCCCCGCTTCCGCCGCAACTGTCTAAGAATCTTACACCTAATCACCCGGAATCTCCATTCGAGTTCGAGGTGGATCATACAGCTCTGAAATTGAGCAAGTTGGAAAAATCTTCAAGAAATCTCAAGGGGTGAAGGCCATCCCAGATATTGAAGACGGCTATACTGATGTGGCCGTAACATGCCGGACAGATTTAAGATGCCCCAGATCGATCGCTTTGATGGATCCGGGACCCCATGGTTCACCTCCGGCTATTTTCGGACATCTTGAGACCAATGGGCCTGACCCGACCGCAAAAGCTTTCTCTGTTCGGTCGAACTTTATCGGGTGTGGCATCCACTTGGTACGCAAAGCTGGAAGATGATGTGAAAACAAACTGGGATGAGATGGCTGAGGCCTTCCTTGCACAATATTCGTACAACACGCAAATCGAGGTCACAACTCGTGATCTCGAGACAACAAGGCAGGAACAGAAAGAGACCTTCTCTGATTTTGTCACCCGGTGGAGAGCCAAGGCATCGATGATGACCTTGAGGCCGACTGATAAAGATCAAATTCGGATGATTGTGCGCAATCTCCAACCAAGGCTTATGCAGAAGATGATTGTGGTTCCCTTCCCCACCTTCGCAGATTTACATGATATGGGGGTGCAAATAGAGGATGCTATGAAGCAAGGGTTGATTGACAGACCGGGAGCAGCCCCGGAGAACGTTCAACCGAAATAACAATGCGGGCCCGAGTGGCTCTGCCAATACAAGGACTCCAGAGGTCGGTATGGTCACCACCACTCCCCCTCCCCAACCAAGGCCCGCAGCGGCCACACCTTTTTCTAATGCATCTGGCAGCAGTAACCAAGCCTCAAGATACCAACCCAGAGGCCAACGAAACTTCTCCCCACTATATATGCCTTTGTCTAAAGTCCTCGGGGTTCTAGTCAGAAAGGGGCATCTGAAACCCCTGGAACCGAGGCCCCTACCAAACCCACTTCCCCCTTCCCACAACCCAGCCAAATATTGCACATACCATCAGCAGCATGGTCATGACACAGACCAGTGTTACAGGCTGCGTCATGAGATTCAGGACCTCATTGACAAAAATATCATTCTACCCCCTGAGGGACCCAATGTCACAAACAACCCACTCCCCAAACACAACCAAGATCCACCCAAAAGAGTCAACCTCATCCAAACTGGGGGCGTGTCTTACGACCCTAGTATCTATATAACTCCCTCCCACCTACCTAAGCCGGAGGTGTCCTTCCTGACAGCACTGACTTGTGCGTGTTGGACACCTTCACAACCCCATCCGAGCCAAAGGTGGTGACCACCGAAAATGGAATGGGGCAGGCTTCCGAGGAGAGCAAAATGTTGAGTCTGGGATGCAGTCTGGGAATCTTGCTGAAGGCGCCTATGACCCAAGCGAGTACATTTTGCCAATGGGCCAGCCTAAACTGAGTGTGGGGTTGTCAGAGAAGACTGAACTGTGCATGATCCGGGGGGACAGGTCTGAAAAAGGGGCAGATGATCTGACTACAGTGGAGGAGGACTTCGCCAACCTTCAGTTTTTCAACGAGCAAGAACCAGCAGATGCCGCAATCAACTGGTATGACTATGAGGAGACGGCAGAGGTCACCGGGTGGTTAGATGATCAGCCGGACATTGTAGAATTCCAACAGGGCCCGGAAGGGGCGAAAGTATCATTGATGGCCGGAAGGGCCGAGGATCAGAATCAACCGCCGGAGAGCGCCGGCGTTAATAATTTCGTTCAGAATCCGGGGATTGTGAATACAGGGAACGTTGAACAACCGGCTGTACTGATGCAGTCGGAACAACAGAAGTTTGACGATTCCGAGAGAATTCGAAAAGCGAAGGCCCATGTAGGGGTCGAAGTGCTGCGTGCACAGGAACGGGAGATGCTGCGGGCATCAAAGTTGAAAGTGCTGTGAGCACGAAGACTGAACATGTTGTGAGCATGTGGGAAGATAGTACCGGAGTACGAATTTGCCGGAACCAGACAGGTGCCTGTTAGATGCTAATGGGATGTGGTGGGAAGATGACGATTGTATCTCGCCCACACAGATGAAGACTGGGCAGGTGGCCAACCAGACAGCACCTGGTACCTCGAGAGGGAGGTGGATCATATGACTAGAAGCGGGCGTTATTTCAAGCCCCCACACCTTGATCAACCCGAAGCATCAGGGAAAGATGCATCAGGGAAAGATAAAGAGGCAGAGAAACAGAGAGAGAAGCAAATTGAAGAAGAGGCTGTACTGAGGCAGTTAAAGAAAATACAAGCAGACATCTCCATCTGGGGACTGCTTATGGCTTCAAGGGTGCACAGGCAGGCCGTTCTATCTGCTATGGATAAGGCCAAACTCTCCATCGAAACTACTCCAGAACAACTAGTTGGGCTGGTCTTTCCGGGAGGAGGTTCCCCGGCATTGACCTTTTCGGATAAGGAATTGCCGCCTGAGGGCGTGGATCATAACAGACCCCTCTACATCTCTGTAGAATGCAGGGACAAATGGATTCCGGTGGTACTAGTGGATACCGGGTCCGCTATCAATGTCTGCCCAGCCAGAACGGCGTATGCCATTGGGTTGAAGCCTGCAGACTTTACATCGACCTCTCAAGTAATCAGAGCCTACGACAATACAAGCAGAGATGTCCTGGGGACAGTAAAAATCCAAACCAAGGTCGGGCCCGGACAACAGGAAATAGATTTTCATGTCTTGGAGGTCCCTGCATCCTTCAACATGCTTTTGGGGCGACCTTGGTTGCATCAAGTAAAGGCTGTATCATCTACTTTACATCAAATGGTGAAGTACCCCTATGGAAAGGGAGTAGCCATTGTATTTGGGAACTCATCAATCCATCCCCCTCCAGAGGTATCTACGCCAGTTCTGGAGATTGAACACGGCATGGAAGATATGTTCATATCGGATTTACTTTGGCAGAGGCCCGGGTGGTGCAAAATATTATGGCTGTGAATGAGGTGTGTACGTCAGTGCCCAATCAGTCTACCTCATGAACAAGCTACAACATATTCCCGGGATGGGATTAGGAAGAAGCGGCAGGAAAGGAGTCGCAGCATTGGCCGAAGTGCCACACAACCGCATACCTTTGGACTGGGTTATCTGCCCACCAAAGAGACTGGGTGAGGAAAGGAAAGGAAATGGCCGGCAAGCCAGGGCGAAGCAGGCTGGGAAGCCGTTTGACTTAATGCACAGGCCCATTTGGGGTACCCTGAACGGACGCTTTGTCCGGGAGGGGGAAGATTTTCCATTTTGCGGCTTCCCAGAGCCTTGGATAAACGCGGAGAGGAAGCGCGTACCAGGCTTTGAAATCTTCTTCGATTTGCAACTATCTGGGGATGACGTTGCCACAGAGCAGACAGACCCAACAACTGAGGCTGAGCAGAATAAAGCAGGGGATCCGGAGGGCACAGATTTGAAATGGGGGTAGCACTGGCATGTCTCCTCTCTGATCCTCCGATCGACCAAGAGTGCTTGGGGGATAACTCCGTGGTTCCATGATTGGGAATGAAATGGCTGCGAGCCAACCAGCAGCTATCTTGGATGCATCAATCGCACCCTCTCTCACTTGGCAGTACGAGGAGGGATTTCTATCCAGCAGTTCCGGGTCAGGTAGTGAGCCGGAATCTGATTCCACCGAGTCTTGTGAGTCGGAATCAGGTTCCAGCTCGACTGAGTCTGAGTCTGGTACTCCTGGGGATGTTAACCCGGATGCCACAGTCCTGTCCAGGTCGTCTTTTTCCTTTTCTTTTGAGTCTGTTGTAACAGAAGAATTGGACGATTTGGATGAACTTAATGAGAATGAACTATCTGTGGTTTCCGATTACTTTTCTGTGCCCCTAATTTATTGCATTGATTCAGACTTTCAAAATTTTGATCAAAACGACGAGGACGAAGTTCCTCCGGTTTTACAACGTTTAATTGAGCATGAGCAAGAGAGATTTGTTAAGCCCTTAACGGACGAAATCATTTCCGTGAATATTGGTACTGAGGAGGACCCGCGGCTGGTCCAGATCGGGTCCACGTTGTCTTCTGAGGAACGCGAGCGCTTAGTCGCTTTATTAAAAGATTTCAAAGATGTTTTCGCGTGGTCCTACGAAGACATGCCTGGAATCGATCCTGAGATTGTACAGCATCGGATCCCCCTTGACCCCGAGGCCCGACCTGTCAAGCAGAAACTCAGAAGGATCCGCCCGGATGGGCTCTCAAGATTAAAGAAGAGGTCACCAAGCAAATTGACGCAGGCTTCCTGCTGGTATCTGAATATCCAACTTGGTTGGCCAATATTGTTCCGGTGCCGAAGAAAGATGGCAGGATCCGGGTGTGTGTAGACTTCAGGGATTTGAACAAAGCTAGTCCGAAGGACGACTTTCCCCTACCGCACATCGATGAGTTGTGACTTCACAGCAGGGCATGCATTGCTCTCGTTCATGGATGGCTTCTCAGGCTACAATCAGATAGTAATGGCACCAGAAGACAGAGAAAAGACTGCATTCACCACCCCGTGGGGGACATACTGCTACCGGGTAATGCCGTTTGGGTTGAAGAATGCTGGAGCTACTTATCAACGGGCCGCGACCACAATACTACATGATATGATCCACAAAGAGGTTGAGGTGTATGTGGACGACATGATTGTCAAGTCCAAGGAAAGAGAGGGCCACTACACCGCCTTGCACAAGTTTTTCCAAAGGATCAGGGAATTCCGGTTGCGGCTAAACCCTCAGAAATGTACATTCGGTGTTACAGCGGGAAAAATGCTGGGGTTTCTGATTACACAAAGAGGCATCGAGGTCGATCCTTCCAAAATCAAGGCCATCTTAGAAATGCCACCACCAAGGACTGAAAAGGAGGTGCGAGGCTTTCTGGGTAAAGTGCAATTCATAAGACGGTTTATCTCAAAATTAACCTTGACTTGTGAACCACTCTTTGGTCTCCTGAAGAAAGGCAAGAAGTTCCAATGGGACGGCCGATGCCAAGCTGCATTTGAACAGATTAAAGAATATCTACAGAGCCCACCCGTGTTGTCACCGCCAGAACCAGGGAAACCGTTGATTTTGTATCTATCAGTGACTGAGACCACAATGGGCTGCATGCTCGCGCAGGAATCAGAAGATAAGGTGGAGAAGGCCATCTACTATCTCAGCAAGAAGATGCTGGAGTATGAAACCCGGTATACACCGTTGGAAAAGGCTTGTCTAGCTTTGGTATGGGCTACCAGGAAGCTGCGGCACTACCTGTTAGCTCACTCTGTAATGCTGGTTTCACTCGATCCCATCAAATATCTTTTCGAGAAACCAGCACTTACGGGTAGGCTAGCTCGTTGGTTGCTGTTGCTCTCCGAATTTGATCTCACATACGTGACGCGCAAGTCAGTGAAGGGCAGAGCAGTGGCAGAGTTCCTTGCCGACCACCCGGTTGAGGGGGATGAAGCAGTTGAGTACCTATTCCCAGATGAATCAATTCTGCATATCGACGATGAAGCTTGGACGATGTACTTTGACGGAGCGTCAAATCAACATGGGTATGGGATCGGAGTGTTGCTGATAGCACCCGATGATTCCCGTATCCCTCTAGCCTTCAAACTCCGATTCAGAGTCTCGAACAACGAAGCAGAATATGAGGCGTGTATCGCTGGTTAGAAGCAGCCTGGAACTAGGGGCAAGACGGTTGGACGTCATTGGGGACTCGAACCTTGTTGTGTCTCAAGCTAAAGGAGACTGGAAAGTGAAAGAGGAAAAGATGATGATGTATCACCAAACCTTGGATTTGCTGATTCCTCGGTTTGAGAAGCTAAGTTTTACTCATCTACAAAGAGAGAACAACAGGTTTGCAGATTCTTTAGCAACTCTATCTTCTATGATAGACATCCCGCGCGGAGTCCGAATGCGTCCAGTCATCATTGACCAGAAATTTGTACCCGCCTATGAGTCGATTGCAGCCATAGATGAAGTTCAGAAACACCCCTGGTACTACGACACGTCTGGAATTTCTTGGAGAAAGAAGCATACCCGCCAGGGGTAAATGCCAAAGACAAGAGGGCAATCAGAAGAATGGCAATTCAGTTCATCATCTGCGGGGGTAAACTGTATAAACGAGGTCATCTGGGAATGCATAAACTGTGTGTTGATGCTGAAGAGTCGAAGCCGTGATGGAAGCCATCCACGGGGGTGAATGCGGTGCACACATGAATGGGGTATGTTGGCACGGAAGATTCTCAGACAGGGTTATTATTGGTCCACCATGGAGGAGGATTGTATTAGTTTCGTCCGGCGATGCCACAAATGTCAGATTCATGCAAATCGTATGAACATCCCGCCGTCAAAGCTGTACAACATGACTTCGCCATGGCCGTTTTCAGTCTGGGGAATTGATGTGATCGGAGCAGTCACGCCAAAGGGGTCGAATGGGCATGAGTTCATCCTGGTAGCGATAGATTATTTACAAAGTGGGTTGAGGCCCAATCTTATGCGGTGTTGAAGGCTTCACACGTCGCAAAGTTTATCAGAAACAACATCATCTGTCGCTACGGGTCCCAAATGAAATCGTTTCAGACAATGGTTCCCACTTCAAGAAGGAGGTGATTGATTTGTTGGAGAAATACAATGTGGCTTTTCATAAGTCATCTACCTATCGGCCGCAAACCAATGGAGCAGTTGAGGCCGCCAACAAGAATATCAAGCGCATACTACAGAAGATGGTGGAAACCTATCGGGACTGGCCAGATAAGCTGCCGTTTGCTCTGTGGGGCTACAGAACTTCAATCAGAACTTCTACTGGGGCGACTCCGTACTCGTTGGTTTATGGGATGGAGGCCGTTCTACCTATTGAGATTGAGGTTCCGTCATTACGAGTATTGGCCGAGTGTCAAATAGCCGAGGCAGACTGGCAACAAAGCAGATTTGAGGAACTCATGCTTTTCGATGAAAGAAGGTTGAAAGCACTGTACCACATCCAAGGTTATCAACGCAGAATTGCCCGGGCTTTCAACAAGAAGGTTAAGTCCAGGAATTTGAAGAAGGAGATTTGGTGCTCAAAGACAACCGAGCTCCCATCCACGACCCAAGGGGCAAGTTCAGACCTAATTGGACTGGTCCCTACATCATCAAGTCAATCTGGTCAGGTGGAGCTGTGGTTCTGATGGATCTAGATGGCTTAGTTTTCCCAACCGATCAACATGGACAAGTTGAAGAATATATCCCCTGAGAGGCTCGCTAGGCCGAAAACCCGAAAGGGCGACCTAGGCAAAACTCAGAGCACAGAAAATTTGAAATTATAAAAACTGAGCTCGCAAGGTTGAAAACCCGCAAAGGGCGGCCTTGGCAAAAGTTAGAGCGCAAAAGGAGAGTGAAAATACCCGAGCGAACCTGAGCCTGAACTACGTAAGGCTTGATTCCCATCTTTGGGATACGTAGGCAGCTTCGTCTTGAAGTTCAGCCACATCATTCTTTCCCCGATCAACTTTGTCCATTTGATCATCTCAGTCATCTCTATTCATCAGCATTTATCGTGATCTCCGGTACAGTGCTATTCAAACTAGGGGCAACTTTCCGTTGCAATGAAGTGCTGCGGTACCTTTCAAACTAGGGGCAACTTTCCAGTTGCTAGGATCTGGGGTTGTGCATCTCAGTGACAGATCTCAGGCGTGTCCAGTTCTGATCCATATCGAAAATAGTTTTGAAAAGTTTTAATAAAAGTTGACTTTGCTCAAAATTAATCTTTTCACAACCAAGACCATTTTTGGACCAAAACGGAGAATTTTCAGTACCACAACCTTCAATTTCATTGATTTCAAAACAGAGTTCTCTTGCTCTTGCATACAATTGAAGTTGCTTTTTATTACATTCATAACGAAAACTTGAAAGTACTAGTAAAGCAATAAATCTGGGGCATAGTCAAGTCAGGTGTCCCTGCGCCCCCTGCCAGAGCTAGTTGAAGCCTCTGATGCCAACCTAGGCCCAACCTGTGCTTCTTCGTTGAGCCAATCCCAGCACTCATCAGACAAAGTGCAACTGAAAGCAGGAGCGGGGGCCAGAAGCTCTCTGATTCTCCATGCTGCGGCCTGTCGAGCCAACTGTGCACCTCGGACTGGAAATGTAGCTGAGTACTCTAACCCCTCTGGTGGCAAGTCTGATCATGGCCAAACTGGCGCAGAATACGGAATGGGAAATAGAACACGCAGTGAGTCAAGCCAATCAACCGAATCCCACCTGACGAGACATGCTGTAGCTCATCGCCGGGAGGTTGAGCCAAGGGCAGCGCCACGCAATGCGATCTGCTGACAGGTTGCACATCCATTCAAACCACCAGCTCTCGTCAGGGCATTGACTAGGCGTTGTCGAAAGAAATAGCCGCGAGCTGAGTATGCAGGGCAAGAGTCCACGACTTGCAATTTGTCCATTAACCATATCTGGGGAGGGATGAAAAATGAGAGAATAAAGAATAGAGAGATGTATGATGAGAGAAAAGTGAGATAAGGGTTTTGTGGGAAAAATCGAGCCCGAGGGCCGAGTGATGTGAGCAAATACATGTGAGATCGGGTGGGAAACATTACCTGAAGCAGTAGCGGACTCCCTGCAAACCTGGTTGTCTCCCCACGGTAGAAAGCATCCAAGCCCATCAGTGTTTCGGCCAAAGTCATGGCGATGCAACTCTTTCCTTCCCTCAAGCCTTGGGCTACCTCAATCAAGCGGATGTTAGCCCCTCCGGAGTCCGAGACAAAGAGAAAATGAGATAGTAGGCACAAGCAGAGGGCGTGCTGCCGGAAGCCTTGCCAATGATGGTCGCCGCGGTCACCAGCATCAGAGAATCGGTAAACCAAGCTCGGGATATCCAACATTCCGTTACCAATCAGGGATCGAGCATCATGCGCGTTGAATCCGCACATCCGCCCTAAGGCCTGGGCATAGCCAAAATTGAGCTGGGGCAAGATTTCCTCGCCTCGCTCGGATTCCATCAAACTTGAAAATCTTCAAAAGTAGGACATACCTCTTGCCCTCCAAAGCTGAAAACATGCGTCACCGGGTTCCAAAACCTTGCCGCGGCATGGAGGAAAGGAAGATGTAGCGGAGTCCGGCAGCGTGAATAGTGCATTCAAGCCAAAACCCCGGAAGTTCAACTTCTCCGAGCCATCTAGAGAGGAAATCCAAGATGTGAGATTTTCTTCAAGGAAGCCTCCATTTTGTGAAAATGAGGATGAAATGAACAAGTTCCAAGGGTGGGGCTTTTATAGAGGGGCAAAACACTATTCAAGGGACACGTGTCAACTTTCTGGAGGTCGAGGGGGAAGTGGCCGGCCGGCCACCTATCCTAGTAGGCCGGCCACCCCCTTTCCCAAATGCAAAATGTTTTCGGCCGTGTGTTGGTCCATTTTGCCCTCCGGAACGAGGTTTGAGGCACTTTCATGCATCAGGAATGTCGAAGGCCTCCATTTCTCTCAGTTTCGGATGCGTTCCATCATCCAGATCGTCCGTCCGAAGTACACTTTGTTGTTTTTGCTTATCGAGTTGTTGTTCTGTTTATCGAGTTGTAAGTTTTGTCGAGCTGTCGCTTTTGTTTGTATTTTGAGTTGTTACTCTTTGTTTACACAATTTTTGTTAAGTCTTGTTTATTGAGTCGTTAACATTGTTGTGTTTTGCTTATCGAGTTGTAAACTTGCTAAGATTCTGTTACGTCTTAGTAAGTCGGTTTGTTTTTTTGCGTCGGTTCATTACCTGACCTGGTAAATACAAAGCACATTTCCATTCAATTCCATTTTTGTGCAAAATGATGCGATGCGATGCGATGCTAAGAATTTCAAATACAAACATCTTTTCAAAAGCTGTTTCATTCCATCATGTTTTACAACAAAAGGTGCAAGTTTTACAGAATATAAAACTGCCTAATAATGTGCAAAGTGCTACAAAACTACTAGCTAAAAAGTAAAATAAAGCAGGAAATAGCATCAGTATCCTCGGGAACGGGAAGGAGGAGGCCCTCTCATCCTCTTCTGTGGGATGACCTCTGCACCATCATCACCATCCGAATCAGAGCTGTCGTCCTCCGGATCCCCCTCGGCCTCGCCTCCACTCCCAGAACCAAGACCGGAGCCTCCCTCCCCAGGAGATGTCTCTGACACTCGGTCTGCAACCTCCTCTGCCTCATCCTCGACAATGGGTGCCCGGCGTCTGCGAGACGACCCTGCTCCTCGAGCTCCTCGGTAAGGCCTGGATGGTCCAGCTCCTCGAGTCCCTGCACCTCGGGCAGGTCTAGTACCTCGACCCCTCTGAGATTGCCCTGATGGCCCGCCCCGTGGCTGTGCATATATGGGAGGCATCTGAAAATGAAAAGTGCAATACATCAGTTCAAAAATGAAAAGCAGGCGCAAGTACAGTATGTGAGTAGGGTGTGTGCCAGATGTGTTCTACACAGATTATCATTCAGCAGAATGTTCAAAAACCAGTATGCTATCAGAACTATGCTAAAAACGGGAAAGATAGACAGTACCTGCACGCCATGAGGGCTAGATGTCCCTCCCTCCGTAGGATCATGCCCTCGAATGTGGCTAGCATCCCGAGCAGCTCATCCGTGTACTCAACTGGAGGCTGCAAATGCAAATGCAAATGCAAAACTATCAGTAAAGGCATGAACGTCCAAATATCTGACTGATGAATCAAAGCTGAAAAACATACCGGGGGAGAGTCAGGGTCTCTGACATATCTGTGGTCAGGAAGAGGAGGCTCTAGCGGGACCTGGTAAGGAGCCCCGAACCGCCAACTCGTCAGCTCGGTCGGCATGTCTGGCCACCCAGCATGAGGATGAAGAGACGGAGGGATCGGAGGGATAGAACTACCTCTCCCCCTAGAAGCACCAGCCCTACTGGAAGAAGGGATGTCTGCAGCACGGGCGCGACTCGAAGATGCTGCGCCAGTGGACCTCAGTGGCGGAGCCCGCACTCCCGTCAAAGGGGACATCAGATATATGCGGCGGTAGGTGGCGTAGTCCCCTCAACGAAATATAACAAAGCATCAGTGCCCTGCATATCCCTAATGACCTCCTCGGCAGATAGCCTGTCGGCAGTCCGCATAGTAGGTGGAGGCACACAGCAGGAGGGTCCTGAGAATTATACCCCCACACCTGACGCTGGAAGCGCTCCCCCCAGAAACCAGGCCCTACCGACTGGTCCCTCGAGAAGGAACCTATACTGGGAGCCACTCGACCCTCCGGGGTACAGATTTTGCACATCATCAAAGACTGCCCAGGGCTGCCAGGTAATCTGCGGATAACCAGGATACAAATCAATCAGAAATCAGGAATATGCAAAGCAGATCAAAGATGAAAATGAAAAGGACTGAGAGTTCTGAAATACCTCTGTCGCCCTCACAGTGTCGAAGTACTGTCGCAGAGAGAAGAGAGTCTCTCGAGGCCTCGACAGGTGTTCGCCCTCAAACATCAATGAAAACGGGGTCATAGGAGGTCCTGTCACCTCCATCTCCGGGGCTAATGTGGGGAAATATGCGTATACCCATAGCTGAGAAAGGCAGTGCGGAATGTGAATACAAAGTGCTAAGGGCAGAATGCAGAATGCAAAGTGCGCCGTGTGTGCAATGAACAAGTAATGAGGAGCAAAGTGTAAATCAAGAGGACAGAATGTACCTCCCAGGCTCTCCAGTAGCCGCCGAGTAAGTCCCCCCGCCCACGAGAGACTGCGCTCATGTAACAGTAAAGGGTAGCCAGGCCAGCGCCGCCCCAATCATACTGAAGGACCTGTGATAGGTCTACCAGAGCACTCAGTAGATACAATCCGACCATGTTCCCTCTGTCGGCAAACAGAGTGGTGCCAAAGAGGAACATGAGGAAACCACGGGCATACTGCTCGACCTCCTCGGGAGACTCAGGCTCCATCTGTGGCCGCCGGAAATGGGAAGAGAACCAAGTATACCGGACTCTCCCGGTACCTCTGTCTACGGGTGGGTGTAGCACGTCCGCGGGGGACCTCGGCTACAGTTCGGACTCCCTTTTTGTTGTCGCGGTTCTAAATCTGAACCAAAGAGTCCGAATCCGGCAAATCGTTTTGAAGAAAAACAGATTTTTGAAAAAGTAGTGCCAAACATGGACTGCTTTGCCAGATTACAGAGTCGCCACCTAAATATTTTTTAATGGGGGAATTTAGGAAACCCTGACTCGGCGCCGAAGGCCACATGTCCGTCATCACCAAAGTGACTTGGCTCGGGAGCTTGGGTACGATCGGGGAAGGTCAGCTATGAGCACCCCCTTTCGCCCGGTCCGAAGACCGGCCTCTACTAACCGTGATAACCGATTTTGAAAACCTTACATGCTCTTATTCCGGTTATTAACCTAGAATTATTATATTATGCGCACAGCAAACGAGTATAGACCAAATCGCCTAAGTTGGAACAAAACACCACATGTTTGTTTTGAAAATGATTTGCTACTCACAAGTAGGCTAAAATGCAGGTTTTGCCACTCTCAAGCGGGCTTTTAGAAAAGACGGTTTTGCCACTATCTAGTGGGCTTTAAAACTCACAGTTTTAATGTGTTGTCCCAATTTAGGTAATTCAACCTCCATCCACAGGCATTCATGCAGTTATATCACATAAGCACTTAGCCTCATGGTAGTCATGCTATTATGGCAACATATACACGCATGCGATATGCTAAAGCATAAAAGCTCACCTAGTACTCCAAGCCAAAACAGAAGCTTATTAGAAATCCATGCATGGACCTGAGCATACTGAAATGTTTAATGCAACACATGCAAAGATGTAATCTAAGGCAGGCTCGGCTATCCTAAACATGGCATATGGAATGCTACAAATAACACGTACTCAATTTGGAATTGAAAGTACGATGCAGTTTGTATGATGTGCCGAGCCCGATGCATGTAAACAAATGAATGAATGCAACATGCTTTCATACTGTTATGCTAATTTAAATATGCCCTAATCTACCATCATAAGCAGGTAAATAAAAGGGAAGAAAGAAGTGGGGATTGGAAGACATACACCCACTCACACACACTTATTACAAACATGCCCTCACACGGAGGGACCAAAAGAATAATATACAGTCCAAAAAAAAATGAATAAATATTACAAAACTCTAATTATCAAATTAAATTAAACAAATGAAATAAATGGAGCCTCAGCCCTGCCTCAGAATGCGCGAATGATGTATACTCGTCGCGACTTGCCCGGAAAACCCGTGTCATGGCATTGCTGCTTCTGTTTTTACTGCCCTGCCTCCCCAAAAATTCCCAAAGTTCTGAAATACCTCCCAAGTGGTCTGAGATGCTTCACCGGCTGGGGGGAGAGCTCACCGGCTGCTGGAATTGACCACCGGCTGCATGTGGTGGTTATCGGCACAAAAATATTGCCGGTCGGCACTAAATTCCTGCAGGAGACAGTTTTGACAGCAACAGCAGACAGACAGTGCATGGCATGGATTTTGAGCATATATATGCATGGCCAATACCCCCTATCATGTAATAGACTCAAGGGAGCACGGCCCTTGACCCCCGGGCCATCAATCACGCATTTCAATGCATGATGGCCCAAGAAGCCAAAGTGTGCAATTTGATTTCAAATGCTATGCAAACCAAATAAACACATAAAGCCCAACCTCTATCACTTGATCAAGAGGCAAGACATGCATGCCAATGCCATGCAACCTAGGCATGTTAGCTAATATGCAACATGGCATAAAAGGGAGCATACAAGCATGCCACAATTATACAAACCACTAGAGCATGCAAGATGTAATCTAAATCATGCATCATGCTAGCAACTTGGCCAAGGGAATGCAAGACGAATGCAAGTGATTTCAAGCATGCAACATATGCAACCAAAGCATACAAACATGGGATAATGCAACAACACTTGAATGGCATGCAAGGGATGGACTTACGCTAATTGGACAGCTCTAAGTTAGGTCCAAAACAGTGGCCAAACATGCCTAAAACCATACACAAAGTGCTATGCAAACATGCAAGTTAATGAGCCTAAAGCTAAGGCACAAAGAGAGTACTCCACCACCACTAACAAGATCATTCATGGCATGAATTTAAGCAACCAAAACAGATTTTCAGCATGCAAAACACACCTAAAGCTCACACACATGGCATCCCAAAAGCTCTAAACACATAGGCACACACAATGCACATTTCAAAGGATAAAAGGGCACACCTTCAAAGCATGAATGAGATAGCAAATACAAACATGTGAGCATGGATTAAGGTCTGAAATAACATGTTGGGCGGTTCCAAACCACTAAAATAATGGAAGCAATGCATGCTACATACTCACACACCTAAGGCTAGCAAGCCAAAATGCAAAGTGACTATATAAGGGATGTCATGGACGGCCTAAACAACCAAAAACAGATCTTAATCATGGCAAAACAAACACATTTTCAGTTTATGACCAGCCACAAAAGCAGAGGCAAGATAGGCTAACAAAGCATGCAAACTTACGGTAAATAGAAGAGATTACAAAGCAAGTGCATGATAGAGTTACCAAACATGGTTGAGCCCTTCTTCAATGTTGAAGAAGGGCTCAAAAAAAGCCTCTTTACAGTTTATTACATGCTCAAAAACAGATTATACACCAGCCAAATATACTATGCAAGAATCATGGCATACAAGGGGGTAAAGAGATAGGTGCTAGATGCTATCACCAAACAGCAAGGGGTCCTCAATCAAACATGAAGAGGACCCCAAAATAAGACTATTTGAAGTTTGGGTCGGAGCCCAAAAGTGCTTGCAAGTAAGGCTTAGATATGAAACAAGAAAAGACTAGAAAGGGGAAGATGAAGACTTACCCTTGAAGACCAGCAAACCAGCAGGTTTTGATTGAAGAAAATGAGCTCCTAACCTCTGCAAATGTCCTCCCAAATGCTGGAAATGGAAGTGGTGGTGTTGTGCTATGGGTTGGTGAAGGAATGGCCAAGAATAATGGACTTTTGGAGGCAAAGAAGTAAGATATAGAGAGAGATAGAGGGTTGTATCTATCTATATCAGATATATATCTATATATCTCTGGTTTTTGTTCCAAAACTCTAACCCTAATCAAAGGAGGAGAGGGTCTCCTTATATAAGCAAAGACCAAGTCTAAGACTTAGTGGCTAAGCAAAGGAAAAGGGTCAAGGGGTGCAAAGAGTTTGTGGCTTCTAGAGGAAGCTAATACAGCTGGCCAAGCTTCTCCAAGAAGCTTGGCCAAGGGTTCAACCTTCTAGAAGGTTTATGGGGTCAAAAGGCTCAAAAGGTTGCAAAATAGGCACATGTATGCACGTGGATCTGATTCTGTGCATCCCAGCTGGCACAGCTGGTATGCACCAAGCTTGGGGGGTGCAAAGGGTTCAGGTCGGCCAGAAGGTTTGATCATCGGCCAAAATAAAGTGCCGGTCGGCACTATTTTCTGCCGGTCGGCACTTTATAGTGCCGATAGATGATTCCGTGGTCAAAATATGACCGGTGGGTATGCAAATCGAAGCCCCGGAAGTTAGCTTTCCAACCGCGCAAACCTTGCATCAAAATTCCTCCTGTGCAAAAAGTTATGCCCTTTTCCGTGAAGTCGCGCAGACTCGATCCAACCGGAATGATGCCCAGCTTCAACCAATCATACCTCCCCCACCCGGACTTGGTTTTGAGAGATTCTTGAGTGCAGAATGAACCCCCGGAAGTCTCCTTTCCAATGGTTATGGCCTCATAGCTTAACTCCAAGTGTGCCGGTGAATAAGCCTAATTCAGCGAGGGCTGCTCGACCCTCTTCTACCCGAATTCATGCCGAACCTCTTCTCCAACCTATTTTCTCCCCTCCTCTCCTCTTCTCTTCAACTCCAAACCCCTAAACAAAGTGTTTTGAAGGGTTTGCCTCTCTCCTTGCCGAAGGAACTGAACCTGTGCCCTGCACATCTCTCAACACCGAGCAAACCATCAGTAATGCCCAAGTCTTGAGGGCGGTCAAAAATGGGGTGTCTACAGTGGGCGAGTCCCCAATAGATAAATCCAAGCAGCCTCCCACTCACCCATATCCTTGTCGTAGGGAATGGGTCCACCGCCTACGTCTAGGCCGGTGAGTACAGCGAAGTCCAATGGGGTCATAGTCATATCCCCAGTAGCAGAAAAATGGAAAGAATTGGTGGTGTCCCACCATCTCTCCGCCAGGGCGGCAAACAATGTCCTACTGATAAGGCAATGAGATAACCCTCTGCAGAATGGTCCGAATCCTGCAAGGTCAACTAAGTTCCGGACAGCTTCTGGAAGCTCAGCATACCACTCCCTCGCCGCAGTGGAGCCGTATCCTCGCACAGTGCGAGAGCCAACCTGCATTTAGAATGAATGCATATATCAGCAAATGAAGTGAATGAGCTGTGTGCAAATGAAGTGAATGAGCTGTGTGCAAATGAAGTAAATTTGGTATTTGGGCTGCGTGTTCAAATTTCAGAAAAATTAGTGGGCTGCGTGTTCACGTCAAATCTGGGCTGTGTGTTCAGTAAATCAGAGTTTGGGGACTGTGTGTTCTACTCTCAATCAGTGGGCTGCGTGTTCACGTCAAATCTAGGCTGTGTGTTCAGTAAATCAGAATTTGGGACTGTGTGTTCTACTCTTAATCAGTGGGCTGTGTGTTCACGTCAACTTGGGCTGTGTGTTCAGTAAAGCAGGGTTTGGGACTGTGTGTTCTACTCTTAATCAGTGGGCTGCGTGTTCATTATCAACTTGGGCTGTGTGTTCAGTAAATCAGAATTTGGGACTGTGTGTTCTACTCTTAATCAGTGGGCTGTGTGTTCACGTCAACTTGGGCTGTGTGTTCAGTAAAGCAGGGTTTGGGACTGTGTGTTCTACTCTTAATCAGTGGGCTGCGTGTTCATTATCAACTTGGGCTGTGGGTTCAGTAAATCAGATTTTGGGACTGTGTGTTCTACTCTTAATCAGTGGGCTGCGTGTTCACTTCAAATCTGGGCTGCGTGTTCAGTAAATCTATGTTTTGGACTGTGTGTTCAATCCTAATCAGTGTGGGCTTTGTGTTCATCATCAACTTGGACTGTGTGTTCAGAGAATCAGAGTTTGGGACTGTGTGTTCTACTCGTGGTCAGTGTGTGCTGTGTGTTCACCTTCAGATTCGAGCCGTGTGTTCAACAATTCAAGTGTTTTAACTACGTGTTCAAAGTGCAAACAAAGTACTATGTCGTAAGCTACAACTGTATGTTTAAGCATGGCAAAGCTACAAAATGCACAAGAATACGAAAAGTAAAGTAAAATACCTCTCGCGCATCATGGGAGAGGTGCTGCTCCGGCTCTCGTAGAAGCAGATCCCCGGGAACCCGATCGTTGAAATCGGTGAAATGACGGAAAACGGCTCGCGGAAGCCTGTGTACCGCTGGAGCGTATCGATCGGGGAAGAAAGGCCGGACCCTCGGAGGTAGAGTCATAAAGTCAAAGTCGTCTCCGGCCCCTGGAAAACCTCCGCCGTAAGGGAAATTGCCGGCCATTTCGAGAAATCTGCAAAAAGGAGCAAAAGTGAGCAAGAATGGGCCAAAATTGGAAAAAGTCAACAAAAGTCAACCCCCGGGAAAATATTCCAAATATTGAGACAAACTTACCTCAAGTGGTGAAAATGAGAAGAGAAGCTCCGAAATCAAATTTTAGTAGGCTCAAAGTGCTTAAAACTGAAGGATTTCGCAGAAACAACTTGCGTGGGAGGCCGAGGGGCGCGTATAAAATGCAGATCTGAGCAAGAAAGTGGCTTAGAGAGCAAGAGGAGAGAATTCCACACTTGGGGGTGTGATTTCGGAGGCAATGGAGGTGTGTATATATAGAATGCAAAAATGACCAAAATGCCCCTACTTTGGGCAGATGGCCGGCCGGCCACCTAACCTGGCTGGCCGGCCATTCACTTTTCCCCACCTGGCCGACAGCCTCTCCTAGGGCCAAGGCCTGGCCGACCATGTCCCCACCCCCTCCCCTACCTCTCTGCAAATTTTGAGGAATTTTGGAGTTCCCGGGACCTGAAAAAGTTCGAGAAAAGTGCACTTTCTGGCGCGAAATTGCTCCGTTGGAACTTTAGCTGCAATTTCTGACATGTGTCTCATCATTATTCATCAAAATCAAGGTGTATCCTTTTGAACATGTTATAACCTCTCCGGGAGTGAATCAGAGGCCGCGATCGAGTTGTCGTCGCCGAAATGCGCGCTTTCTTGTTTATTATTTCGCAACAAACGGGCACCTGATTTGCGCTCGTTTCGCATTATTTGGCTCATAATTTGCATTCTCATGAATATTTTGCATTGTCATGCATGTTTACCATACCTCTATGCTTGAGTATGCGTTGTCACGCATTATCTTTTCTCGCATTGCGATGTGTTTACCCGCCGGCACTGCGTGTGTCAGACTTTTTGGAATCATAGGGATCACATTGACTATATGTTGTTAGCATATTGTTCTTGTTGAATTTCTCTATTTTGCAGGCACGATATTGTATGTACGGTTCATTTGAGGCTGGTGCAACCAGACGAATCGCGCAGGTATCGTATCTTCTCCGTGTGAGACGCGACGAGAATCGAATGATTCTCCGCATTCCTAACTGCATGAAATGCAGTTGTTGCTTTGCATTCTTGCTTAAAACTGTTGCATCTATTTGTCAATACTTGCTTCACTACAGCTTGCTGCATTTGCATGGTCATCTGGCTCTGTGCATATCATTTGCATTTTGCCCCCTGCCTGCGGGCATGCCTGCGGGCGCATATCTCTGTTTATCCTGTTTGATTGTCTAAGTCTTCGGCCTTGTCAAAAATGGGTCGTCTCTGGGCTTTGACATTCACTCCCGTCACTTGTGACTTCCGAGTTTGTCAAAGAGGGGCAACTGTAGACACCCCATTTTTGACCGACCTTAAGACTCAGACGTCGCCGATTGAGCGCTCGGTGATGTTGCATATCGTGCTCGTTCAGAAGTTTCAGAGTCGCGGCCGCGCGCCCTGCCTCCGAACTTCGAATCCTCTTCTGTGCCTTGTCTCGGTTTGCGAACCAGACTCGGTTTTCTCTGTTTTCTTTCCTGAGGGAAGGGAGTAGTCCTGTAGACTATCTCTCGGTGGCCGTGCGCTACTTTTCGTGGCCGTAGGCCATTTTGCCCATTTCGGAGCCCGGTTCCCGGTTTTCGGAGCCGTCAGGCCGTGTGCCTCGGTTCGGGACCGCCCAACCGTCTCCGATTCCTCCGGTTTTTGGCATGTACCTCTGTTTCATCATTCTAAGGCACCCTGAGGCCCCCGATGCCCACTTCGTGGCCGTATGCCACTTCCGGTGCCTACAGCCGGTTTTCGGGACCCCGAACTGCGTGATTTGGGCCCCGAGCATTCATTTTGCATCGGTTTTCTCTGATTCTTGGCAGGTACCTCTGTTTCATCATTCCGAGGAACACTGGGGCCTCTGGTACCCACTTCGCTGCTGAACACCATTTCCGGTGCCTGCAGCCCATTTTCGGGACCCCGAACCTCGCGGTTTGGGCCCCGAGCGTTCATTTCTAATTAGTTTTTGTTCAATTTTGGCAGGAACCCCTGTTCCAACACTAGGAAGATCACTGGGGGGTAGGAGGCCAGCGATTATCCCAGATAACCAATTTCGCTCCTCCGGCGCCCGTTTTGCTCACTTCCGGGCCAATGTTGAACACCCTGGGGGTATTTTCTTCCAACCAAAGCTACATATCTGTGATCAGGGGACATGGGAGGACACAAAAAAGTACTGGTCGGCCAGCAATTCAAGAGTTCATTTTTGAGCCTCTTCTTCAAGCTCTATGTTGTGGCTCCTGCTTCAGTGTTGCCACATTCCGACCATGGAACCTTGTTCTACACATCTGGGAGGACCCTAAAAGTTGGTGGTCGGCCAGCAATTGTTGATTTCATTTTTGAGCCCCTCCTTCCAGCTCTATGTTGTGGCTCCTGCTTCAGAGTTGCCAGATTCCGACCTTGGGGCCTTGTTCTACACACATGGGAGGACACTACTGTATGGTGGTCGGCCAGAAATTCTTGAGTTCATTTTTGGGGCATGGTCGGCCGGCCAGGGTGAGTGGCTGGCCGACCAGGTGGGGTGGCCGGCCGGCCACCTCCCAGAAAGTTCCCTGGCCGGCCAGCTTTCTGCTTTTCAGCCCATTCCAGCTGTCCAGCTACTTTTTGAAATATCTCCCCCATCCGGGGGATATTTTGGGAGGGAATGCTTGGATGCAATTCCCTCCCCTTTTACACCTTTTCTTCCCTATTTAAGGCCATAGCCTCCTCCTTTGTCAAGGTTACAACCTTTGATCTCAAGACCTTCTCTCCCAAAACCTCCATTTTCCTATTCAAAACCCTAAAAAACTTCCAAGCTTCCTAGCTCAACCCTTCATCAACCCTTAGCTCCACCATCCTCACTACCATTCCAGCAGCAAGGAAGTGTTCTCTAGTGGCTAAGAAGCAACTTTCATCAAGGCAAGAGGAAGCAAAAGGGTAGTCTTCAAGGGTAAGTCACCATTTCCCTTTTTCTAGCATTTTTTTGCTTCAAATTCTTACCCTACTTGTGATCTGTTTTGGGCTCTGACCCCTTCTGATTTTATGCTTATTTTGAGCCCCTCTACAACTTTGTAGAAGGGCTCAACCCTGTTTGTTGTCTCCATGATATACTTCCTTCAATATCACTCTTTAGGCCATTAATTTGCATGCTTTGTTTGCCTTATGAGTGATCTGATTTCGAGACTGATGTAAACTGTTAGTGGGCTTATATTGAGCCCCTCTTCAACATTGAAGAAGGGATCCATCATGTTTGGCTTCTCTATCATGTACTTCCTTTGAAATGCTTCCATTTTACCGTAAACTTGCATGCTACTTTTAGCCTATATGAATTTATTTTTGGAGCATGCCATTAACTGAAGTTGAGTCTATTTTAGGTCCCTATACAACATTGTAGAAGGGACAAAATTGGTTTGAGGCCTCCATGTTGTACCTCTCTTTATACCTCCCTTTGGCCCCATCTTGAATTCCTTTTTAAGCTTATTTAGCCACTGATTTGAGCTTTCATCAGGCCTAGACAGAGCCTTATTTTTTCCTATCCTTCATGTTTTGTTAAGGTCCTTAGGCCATTTGATGATTGGTTTTGGTACTTCATGTTTAATCCTTCAATTTACCGTAAAATTGCATGTTTGTTTAGGCTTGCTTAGCCACTGATTTGAGTCTTCATCAGGCTTATAAAGTGTCTTAGAATTGTCTATTCTTCATCTTTTGTTAAGAGTTTAAAGTTGTTTGATGCTTGCTTATGGTACCTCATGTTGTAGCCCCTTATTGGCTCATTTTTGCATGCCCTTTTGAGCATATCTACACACTGATTTTGAGGTTGTCATCTTCTGTAAAAATGCATATTTTTAGTCCTCCTCTAATGTTGTAAAACTGAGTTTTTGGGTTTAAGCATTGTAGATACCACTTGCTTTGTAATTCCTCTCTCTTTTCGTATTTTTGCAAGCTATTGTTGCCATACTCGTGATCATAATTGGGCCTTGTTTTGTACTGAAAAGATGCTATCTTTGGGGCTGCCTTGCTACTGTTTTTGCTGCCATGTGTCAATTTTGCATGTATAGCATAGCTGTAGGCCATTTCGGGGGTTAAATATCACATTTCGGGAGCATCCTGGGCATCGGGTGCATTTTTATTACTATTTTGGGGTTGTTTTCCCTTCATCTAGTTGCTGGAATTTGTTTTGCATGTTTGCATATCATTTCCCATGTCATTCATGCCTTATTGCATTGCCTCGGTTTGCGTGCCCGTCGGGCACGCACTTCGAGGCACTCCGTTTTCATTCCGGCATCTGATGTGAGTGTAGCTGAGGCCCTCTCATGTTAGTGTAAGCCCAATCTACATTTTTCGTGCCTGTATGTCATCGCCTCGGTGTGCGTGCCTGTGGGCACACATTTCGAGGCACTTCGGTTTTATCCGATTTCTCATTTCATCATCGCCTCGGTGTGCGTGCCTGTGGGCACACATTTCGAGGCACTTCGATTTTATCCAATTTCTCATTTCATCATTGCCTCGGTGTGCGTGCCTGTGGGCACACATTTCGAGGCACTTCGGTTTTATCCGATTTCTCATTTTATCATCGCCTCGGTGTGCGTGCCTGTGGGCACACATTTCGAGGCACTTCGGTTTTATCTGATTTCTCATTTTATCATCGCCTCGGTGTGCGTGCCTGTGGGCACACATTTCGAGGCACTTCGGTTTTATCCGATTTCCACATTTCATCATCGCCTCGGTGTGCGTGCCTGTGGGCACACATTTCGAGGCACTTCGATTTTATCCGATTTGCATTTCACATCATTTTCTCGGTATGCGTGCCCGTGTGCGCGCATTTCGGGGCACCTCATTCTCATAGCATTGTGCATGCTAGAACTGTATATTAGTTGCATTTCATGCATATCATGCATATTGCACGAGAAACGAGGCACGTTTCGTACTCCGAGTGACGGAACGGGTCTCAATTCCCCAGTCACCGACGCTCCGGATAACCCATGATGGAGTTAGGTTTTTGTTGTAGCATTCATAGGCATTTCATCCCATATTGAGTTGTGCAATCCGATTCCTCGGCCATCATGCATCGATATGCGTGATTGGTGGCACGAGGATCGAGGCATGCATATATTTGTGAAATACATTGCTGTGCCCTTTCCTGCTCTCTGTTGCAGCAAAATCCAAACTCAACCACTTTTCAGAGTCGGACACGCATTTCAAGAAACACCGCGAACAGAGGCTGAATCGGGCATCCCAGTGGATTTCCGCGCAACACAGTCCAGCATACATCATTCATCAGAAGCGAGGCAGCCCCCGGCTTGCAAACCGATTTACAGCTTTCTTAGTTTAATTGCTAATTACTTAGAAATCTGTAATATTCTTTCATTTCGGACTGTATTATTATTTATTCGGACCCTCTGCGCGAGGGCACAACTGTAATAAGGGTGTGTGAGTGCGATGTATGTCTTCCAACCCCCATTTCTTTCTCCCTTTTAGTTACCCGCTTACGTTGGTTAGATATAGGGCATATTTCGATTAGCATATAGTATGACAGCATGTTTGCATCATTCATCTGTTTTGCACGCACCGGGCTCGGCGCATCATACAAACTGCATTGGTATTTCAATTCCAAATTGAATACGTGATAGTTGTAGCATTTCACATGCCATCTTTAGAATAGCCGAGCCTGCTATAGTTGCATTTTTGCATGTGTTGCATTAGGCATTCCTGTGTATCTAGGATCATGCATGATTTCTAATGTAGTTTCTGTTTTGGCTCGGAGTACTCGGTAAGTTTTATGCTTTAGCATCCTTGCATGCGTGTGAGTGTTGCCATGATAGCATGCTTGCCATGAGGCTAACTGCTTATGTGATATTACTGCCTTGAATGCCTGTGGGTGGAGGTTGTGTTACTTGAATTGGGACAATGCGTTGAATGTTTGTTTTAAGCCCACTAGATAGTGGCAAAATCATGTTTTCTAAGCCCACCTGAGGGTGGCAAATCCGCATCTTAGCCTACCTGCGGGTAGCACCATCAAACCATTTTCAAACAAACAAACATGAAATGTTTTGTTCCAATTCAAGCGACTCAGTCTATACTTATTTGCTGCGAGCATCACATAGTAATCTAGGCTAATAACCGGAATAAGAGCATACAATGTTTTCAAAAACAAATATCATGGTTAGTAGAGGCCGGTCTTTGACCGGGCGAGAGGGGGTGCTCACGATGTGACCTTCCCCAATCGTACCCAAGTTCCCGAGCCAACTTTGGTGATGACGGACACGTGGCCTTTTGGCACCGAGTCAGGGTTTCCTAAATTTCCCATTTAAAAAAATATTTAGGTGGCGACTCTGTTATCTGGCAAAGCAGTCCATGTTTGGCACTTCTTTCAAAAAATCAGTTTTTCTCAAAACGATTTGCCGGATTTGGACTCTTTGGTTCGAGATTTAGAACCGCAACAAAATCGAGTTCGAACTGTAGCGAGGTCCCTCGCGGGCTTGTTACACCAAGAAATCGAGAAAATTTTGAGGATTTTTTGGATTGTGGTGGTTGTTGAGAAAAAAGAACTTTCTGATCCATTGTAATTCTTGGGAAAAAAGACAGAGAAGTAGATATTGTTACACAACTTTAGAGAGGGAGTGGCTTTTATCGCGAAAGGTAGGTTCATTTTTGCCATATTTTTTGCGTTTACCCTGAAAGGTAGGTTCATTTTTTCCACATAAAGTTGGGGTATCAATGTGGAAAGTTTTGACATTTCCATTTCAACTTCATTTCCTTCACTAGTAACTCTCCATAGAAAAGTAAGCAATTCATAGAGCCTAATCTTTACAGCTATGGTATTGCCCTTTCAAACCCCATTTTCTTTGTTTGTATTTATGCTTATATGAATCTAAATTAAGTGTTAATAGAAGGGAAATTTTTTGTTTGTTTGTTTGTTTTTTTTTTTTTTTTTTTTTTTTTTGTGTGTGTGGATAATTTCATGAAATGTGAGAGTTTTGGTGATTTGGAAAGTTATTGATTTGTTTGATTTAAACATTATGTGGAATTAGTACATGGGTTTTGTGATCAGAAATTGCAATTTACGTTTGAATGCTGATATGGGTTTTTCAAGTTTGAGGTAATAAAATCAAGTGCTAGAGAAAAGGTGGATATGAAGTGTAATTTTCTAGTCTGAGGTAATACAATCTTAACTTTATTGACATTTCCATTTCAACTTTCATTTCCTTCATCAGTATATTTCCATTTTAACTTCATTTCCTTCACTAGTAACTCTCTCTCTCTCTCTCTCTCTCTCTTTCTCCGTGAGAGTGTGTGTGTATGTGTGTTGTGTGTCTTCAACACTTCTTAAACTACAAGTTCTCCATTGCAGACTTTTGGGTAGTTTTTAATCGAGTGTGGTAGTAAATAATAATAATAATAATAATAATGGGTGTGGTAGTAAAATAAATAATTAATTTTCTGTTGGTATACGATAGAGTGTAATTTAATTAGGGATTAATTTATTTATATAGTTATACTAGAAAACTGGGCCAAAGTGTAATTATCTTAAATATTTATTAAAGATAAGTATAAATCCATATAAATTATGATCAAATCTGTGGGAGAATTCACGCTGGTTATGTGTTGGATCGAAATCCCGCCTCAGCTGCCGAAAATGGATCGAAGAAACCGAGAAAATTTTGAGGATTTTTTGGATTGTGGTGGTTGTTGAGAAAAAAGAACTTTCTGATCCATTGTAATTCTTGGGAAAAAAGACAGAGATGTAGAGATTGTTACACAACTTTAGAGAGGGAGTGGCTTTTATCGTGAAAGGTAGGTTCATTTTTTCCATATTCTTGACGTTTATCCTGAAAGGTAGGTTCATTTTTTCCATATAAAGTTTGGGTATCAATGTGGAATGTATAGCGATCTTGATTTTCCCTCCATTGTTATTGTATTCCGGACTCGGTTCCATGAATGTCTGTTGTTGTGTATGTTGCTTTTCCATCCTTTAATTCCTTGTATTTGAATTTCGGGCTGTGTTGGGTAGATTTGTAACAGGTTGGGTGTGTTTTGAAACAAATGTTTGCTGCCCAGTTTTTGGTGTCTTTGCTCGAGCGAGGCTTTTGTCGCTCGAGCGAGCTCTGTGTTTTAGTTACTTCGCTCAAGCCAGGGTTCCTTCGCTCGAGCGAGCTTTGAGTGGTGTGTTTGTTGGCTCGAGCGAGCATTCTTGCACTTGAGCGTGCGTCTGTGTCTAGTTTGGACCTGAAGATTGTATTTCTTGGCTCGAGCGAGCTTTCCTTCTCTCGAGTGAGCGAGGACTATGTTTTGGGTTTCTTCGCTCGAGCGTGCTTCTGGGTTGCAGACCTGGAGCTTCGTGTTGTTCGCTCGAGCGAGGTTTTTTTGTGTTTGGTTGCTCGAGCGACCACTCCTTCGCTGGAGCGAGGCTCGAATATATTAGATCGCAGCAGCAGTCTTCTCTCTCACTTTTGATTTCCTTTTCTTCTCAAACCCTAGATCGGCTGTCTCTCTCTCTATAATACATCTTCTCTCTAGAAAAACACTTGGTTCTTGGGTGTCTCTACCCTAGTCTCTTTCAAGAAAAGATAGAGCTTGGTGTGGGCTTCGCTTTGATCCGAAAAACATTGGGTTTGGAGCATCTTGGGTTTTCACATTCATCTCCTTTGAGTCTCTTCTTTTGAGGTAGGGATGATCTACTCCTTACTATGAGTTTTGACCTAAATTTTAGTCATTTTGTATAAATGGTGAAGTTTTGCTAATTTGGGAAGTTAGGATTTGTATTGAAACTATATAAAGAGGGGTTTTGTGTTTTAAAGCTCCATGTGCATATAAGGCCTTGGGAATGAGGGTGTGTGAGTCGAATTGGTGGAATTTGGTCTTAGGATCAATATTTGAGAAAAAGGGGAAACAACCCTAATTTAATGTGATAGATTAATTTGTATAATTAATTTGGGAAATATGGAAATATGAAATTGGTTTGAAAGTTATGAAATTGGGAAGTTATGAGATTGAATGGTGTAGTTGGATTAGTTAATCACTCACCTATGAAATTGTTGATAATTTATCTGTTTGGTGAATTTATTATCTGTTTAGAAATAATTATTTTGGGCTATCGGTGGAGGATAGTCTTGATTGTTGTAGACACTATATGTTGATTAAGGAAAACTGAAACTAATCAAATGAATTATGTCATTGAATATGACGGTTGAATCAACACATTGAATATGTACCTGAATTAATCATTGTATATGATATAGTGTTTAAATACATTGTATATGTATCTTGTTTGGGAGGATATAGGGGATGTACTCCATGGTTTGAGAGGAGATAGGGGATGTACTCTCAAACCTGTTTGGGAGGAGATAGGTGATGGACTCCATTGATAACTAAGTTGGCCGGAGTGTCCAGGGTGAAAGTCCCGAAATCCCAATTGCGTTTGCATAACGTAGATGAATTGAAGTATTGAAATGTTAATAATATAAGTTGTAGTCTCATTTGAAATGTTTGAATATGAATTGAAGTGTTGTTAATAATGTGAGTTGTAGTCTTATATTAAATGATCATGATCGAAGTATTGTTAATATGAGTTGTAGTCTCATTATAAACGGTCTGGATGAACAGAGAACCATATCTATGAATTGGTTTGGACAATGAAACAGAAAGAGGGATTGAAATATATTTGTGAATATGGATTGGTTATGAAAGATATGTAAGTTTGTTTGTATGAGTTAAACATTTATCAAATGCTAATATAGCGATCTTGGTTTTCCCTCCATTGGTTATTGTATTCCAGACTCGGTTCCGTAGATGTCTGTTGTTGTATATGCTTCTTTCTGTCCTTTAATTCCTTGTATTTGAGTTTTAGGATGTATTGGGCAGGTTTGTAACAGGTTGGTTGTGATTGGGAACAAATAGTTGCTGCCCAGATTTTTGTGTCTTCACTCGAGCGAGACTTTTGTCGCTCAAGCGAGCCCTATGTTTTAGTTCCTTCGCTCGAGCCAGGGTTCCTTCGCTCGAGCGAGAGTTGAGTGTTGTATCTGGTGGCTTGAGCGAGAAGTCTTGCGCTCGAGCTTGCGTCTGCGTCCAGTTCTGGACCTAAGAGTTGCATTTCTTGGCTCAAGCAAGATTTCCTTCGCTCGAGCGAGCGAGCTGTATGTTTTGGGTTTCTTCGCTTGAGCGAGCTTTTCTTCACTCGAGCGTGCTTCTGGGTTGCAGACCTGAAGCTTCGAATTGTTGGCTCGAGCGAGGCTTTCTACGCTCGAGCGAGGTTTCTTTGTGTCTAGTCGCTCGAGCGACCACTCCTTTGCTTGAGCGAGCTTCGAATATATCAGTTGGCAGCAGTAAGTTACACTTCACTTTTTCATCCTCTTTACATTTCAAACCCTAGATCCGGCTGCTCCCTCTCTCTCTACATACCTTCTCTCTACAAATACTCTATGTTCCAAGAGTCTCCTACCCTAATCCCTTTGTAAGAAGTGTGGAGCTTGGTGTGGGCTTCGTTTCAATCCGAAAAAGTTGGTGTTTGGAGCATCTCAAGTTTTCACCTCCATCTCCTTTGAGTCTCTTCTCTTGTGGTACGGATACCCTACTCCATCTTATGAGTTTTGTCATAAATTTTAGTCATTTTGATTAGATGGTGTTGTTTGGTAATTTTAGAAAAGTTAGGGTTTGATATGAGGTTATAAAAAGGGGGTTTTCAAATGTTAAATTCCATGCGTATGTGAGACCTTGGAAAATGGTGTTATTGTTGATAAATTGATGGAATTGAACCTCAGGGTTGATATTCGAAAAAAGGAAAAAATGCCCTAATTATGTTGAATAATTAATTTGGGAAATTGTGAAATTCAGTTGAAATTCATGAAATTGGGGAGTTGTGAGATTGAATGGTGTAGTTGGATAAATTAATCACTCACTTATGAAAATGTTGATATTATATCTGTTTGATGCATTTATTATCTGTTTAGAAATAACTGCTTTGAGCTATCGGTGGAGGATAGTCTTGATTGTTGTAGATGCTGTATGTTGATTAGGGAAAACTGAAACTAATCATCCGGAATATGTCATTGAATGTGACGATTGGAATAATACATCGAATATGTGTTTTGATTGATCATTGTATATGATAAGTGTTTAAACACATTGTATATGTGTATTGTTTGGGAGGAGATAGGGGATGTACTCCATGGTTTGAGGGGAGATAGGGGATGTACTCTCAAACCTGTTTGGGAGGAGATAGGGGATGGACTCTGTTGATAACTAAGTAGGCCGGAGTGTCCAGGGTGAAAGTCCCCAAATCTTGATTATGTTTGTATAACGTTGATAATGGAAGTAAGGAAGTGTTTTAATGTGAGTTATAGTCTCATTTAATTGTTTGGCCAGGTTCTGAGCCATGTTTATGAATCAAAGTTGTTTAAGTAAAGGAAAGTGGAATGAAACCTAAACATATTTGTCATGAAACTGGATTGTATTGTAAGTTGGTTTACAAGTGTTAGCCATTTACCAAATGCTAATGTTTTAGTCATTTCTCATAATTGGTTTAGTATATCTCTACTGGGCATTGGCTCACCCTATATGGGACATCATTTTCAGGTTCAGGTGATATGCCACCTCCAAGGACGTAGCTTGGAAGGTTTTGAGGCTGATAGATTTTTGTTGTTGTTCTCTTTTGGTATTACATGTAAATTCAAGCCAAGGGCTTAAAGTGTATTTTAGTTAGTACTCTCTTTTTGTAACCAAGTGTTGGCTTGGAAAGTTGTAAGCCCGTAGGGCATTTACTTTTGTTGTCAACATGTAATACTTTTGTAATGAATACTCTGATGAATGAAAATATGCTTTATTCTCTTAGGTCTATGCATGTCAAGAATGTGGGTTTATTTGTATTATTTTGAGGGCGTTACAGCTAATGTTTTAGTTATTGCTCATATATGGTTTAGCGTATCTCTACTGGGCTTTGGCTCACCCTATATAAGACATCATTTTCAGGTGCGGGTGATATGCCGCCACCAAGGATTTAGCTTGGGAGGTTATAGAAGCTGAAGGCTTACTTTTGTGATTATCTTTTGTATTATATGTAATTCAAGCCAAGGACTTAATATGTTTAGAGTTAGAACTCTCTTTTGTTGAACCCAAGTGTTGACTTGGAAAGTTGTAAGCCCGTAGGGCATTTACTTTTGTTATCAACATATAATACTTTTGTACTAAATACTTTGATAAATGGAAATATGTGTTATTCTCTTATGGCTATGGATGTCTTGAATGATTGGTTCATATATATTATTTTGAGGGCATTACAGAAAGTTTTGACATTTCCATTTAAACTTCATTTCCTTCACTAGTAACTCTCAATTGAAAAGCAAGCAATTCATAAAGCTTAATCTTTAAAACTGTAACAACCTGAAAATCTTAGTTGTCCCTTAAATTATACTAGTATTATGGTTTTATGTAATGATATATTATTAAACAAATAAAAATAAATACATAATCAAATTTGGCATTGGATTATCAAATATGGGACTAATTATGGATTATTATTTGGGGCCAAATTAATAGAAATATGGAATTATAATATTAGTTGGGCCAAATTAAAGTTAAAAATAGTAAATAAATAAATGTAAAAGTATGAGTAAATAAATAAATAATAATAATAATAATAATAATAATAATAATAATAATAATAATAATAATAATGGGTATGGTAGTAAAATAAATAATTAATTTACTGTTGGTATACGATAGAGTGTAATTTAATTAGGGATTAATTTATTTATATAGTTATATTAGAAAACTGGGCCAAAGTGTAACTATCATAAATATTTATTAAAGATAAGTATAAATCCATATAAATTATGATCAAATCTGTGGAAGGATTCGCACTGGCCACGTACTGGATCAAAAACCCACCTCAGCTGCCGAAATTGGATCAAAGAAACCGAGAAAATTTTGAACTTTTTTTGGATTGTGGTGGTTGTTGAGAAAAAAGAACTTTCTGATCCATTGTAATTCTTGGGAAAAAAGACAGAGATGTAGAGATTGTTACACAACTTTAGAGAAGGAGTGGCTTCTATCGTGAAAGGTAGGTTCATTTTTTTCCATATTCTTGGCGTTTAACATGAAAGGTAGGTTCATTTTTTTCATATAAAGTTGGGGTATCAATGTGGAAAGTTTCGACATTTCTATTTCGACTTCATTTCCTTCACTAGTAACTCTCCATAGAAAAGCAAGCAATTCATAGAGCCTAATCTTTAGAGTTGTAACAACCCGAAAATTTAAGTTGTCCCTTAAATTTTATACTAGTATTATGGTTGTATGTGATGATATATTATTAAATAAAGAATAATAATAAATACAGAATCTAATTTGGCATTGAATTATCAAATATGGGATTAATTAGGGATTATTATTTGGGGATAAATTAATAGATATATGGAATTATAATACTAGTTGGATCAAATTAAACTTAAAGATAGTAAGTAGATAAATATAAAAGTAAGAGTAAATAAATAATAATATTGATAACAACAACAACAACAACAACAACAACAACAACAACAACAACAATAATAATAATAATAATAATAATAATGGGTGTGGTAGTAAAATAAATAATTAATTTTCTTTTGGTATACGATAAAGTATAATTTAATTATGGATTAATTTATTTATATAGTTATATTAGAAAACTGGGCCAAAGTGTAATTATCATAAATATTTATTAAAGATAAGTACAAATCCATATAAATTATGATCAAATCTATGGGAGGATTCGTGTTGGCCACGTGTGGGATCGAAATCCCGCCTCTGCTGCCAAAAATGGATCGAAGAAACAGAGAAAATTTTGAGGATTTTTTGGATTGTGGTGGTTGTTGAGAAAAAAAAACTTTCTGATCCGCTGTAATTCTTGGGAAAAAAGACAGAGATGTAGAGATTGTTACACAACTTTAGAGAGGGAGTGGCTTTTATCTTGAAAGGTAGGTTCATTTTTTTCATATTCTTGGCGTTTACCCTGAAAGGTAGGTTCATTTTTTTAATATAAAGTTGGGGTATCAATGTGCAAAGTTTAGACATTTCCATTTCAATTTCATTTTTTTCACTAGTAACTCTCCATAGAAAAGCAAGCAATTCATAGAGCCTAATCCTTACAGTTGTAACAACCCGAAAATTTAAGTCGTCCCTTAAATTTTATACTACTATTATGATCGTATGTGATGATATATTATTAAATAAATAATAATAAATACAGAATCTAATTTTGCATTGGACTATAAAATATAAGATTAATTAGGGATTATTATTTGGGGTCAAATTAATAGAAATATGGAATTATAATATTAGTTGGGCCAAATTAAAGTTAAAGATAGTAAATAAATAAATAAATATAATAATATGAGTAAATAAATAAAAAACCAAATAATAATAATAATAATAATAATAATAATAATAATAATAATAATAATAATAATAATGGGTGCAGTAGTAAAATAAATAATTAATTTTCTGTCGGTATACGATAAAGTGTAATTTAATTAGGGATTAATTTATTTATATAGTTATATTAGAAACTGGGCCAAAGTGTAATTATCTTAAGTATTTATTAAAGATAAGTATAAATCTACATAAATTATGATCAAATCTGTAGGAGGATTCGCGCTGGCCACGTGTTGGATCGAAATCCTGCCTCAGCTGCTGAAAATGGATTGAAGAAATCGAGAAAATTTTGACGATTTTTTGGATTGTGGTGGTTGTTGAGAAAAAAGAACTTTCTGATCCATTGTAATTCTTTGGAAGAAAGACAGAGATGTAGAGATTGTTATAAAACTTTAGAGAGGGAGCGGCTTTTATCGTGAAAGGTAAGTTCATTTTTTCTATATTTTTGGCGTTTACCCTGAAAGGTAGGTTCATTTTTTCCATATAAAGTTGGGGTATCAATGTGGAAAATTTTGACATTTCCATTTCAATTTCATTTCCTTCACTAGTAACTCTCCATAGAAAAGCAAGCAATTCTATAGCGATTCCAGTTTTCCCTTCTCTGTTTATTGTATTCCGGACTCGGTTCCATAGATGATTGTTGTTGTCTGCATCGTGTTTCCGTCGTTTAATTCTTTGCATTTGAGTTTTGGGATGTGTTGGACAAGTTTGAAACAGGTTGGTTGTGTTTAGAAACAAAGAGTTAATGCCCAGATTTTGGCCTTTCCGCTCGAGCGGGGCTTTTCACGCTGGAGCGAGACCTTTTGCATTTGCTCCTCCGCTCGAGCGGGATTCTTCAATCTTCATTATTTTTCCTGCCGGTCATCGGACGCTCGAGCGTCCACTTTCATGCTCGAGCAGGGACCTTCGTCTGCAGAACTTCTGGAAGTGTGCATTCGACACTCGAGCGGCGCTTTTCACGCTCGAGCGGGAGTCTGTGTCTGACGCTCGAGCGGGGCGTCCCACGCTCGAACGGACTGTGATGTATATCAGTTCGAAGAAAAGCATTTAGAATCACTTTTTCGACCCACTCTCTCTCTCCCTAGCTTTCCAAAACCCTAATTTGAGAGCTTCTCTCTCTAGAACTCTCTCTCTCTCTCTCTCTCTCTACATTTTGATCTTGATTTAGTGAGACCCAACCCTTGTGTCTTCATTAAAGTGTTGGAGCTTCTCAAGACCTCCATTTTGATCCGAATAGTTGTGGGTTTGGAGCACTTTCGAGTTTGTTCATCATCTCCTTTGGGTCTCTTCACTTGAGGTAGGGATAACCTACTCCTTTCTATGAGTTTTGACATAGATGTTATGTATTTTGTATAAATGGTGTTGTTATGAAAATTTTGGGAAGTTAGGGTTTTGAAATTGAAATTATAAAAGAGGGGTTTTCTATTTTTGGGGTTCCAAGTGTATGTGTGGCCCCTAAAATGAGGTTATTGGGTTTGATTGATGAAATTTGGCCTTGGGAGCACTATTTGAGAAAAGGGGGAAAAAGCCCTAATTTATTGTGATTAATTAATTTGGGAAATATGGAAATATGAAATTGAGTAGAAAACCATGAAATTGAAAAATTATGAGATTGAATGGTGGAGTTGGATTGATTAATCACTCACCTTTGAAATTGTAGATAATTTATCTCTTGATAATTTATTATCGATCTAGAAATAATTATTTTGGGCTATCGGTGGAGGATAGTCTTGATTGTTGTAGACACTGCATGTTGATTAGGGAAATTAAAACTAATCATCGAGAATATGTCATTGAATATGACGAGTGGATTATAACATTGAATATGTTAGCAAATTAGTCATTGTATATGACGACTTGTTTAAATACATTGCATATGTATCTTGTTTGGGAGGAGATATGGGATATACTCCATGGTTTGGGAGGAGATAGGGGATGTACTCCTAAACCTGTTTGGGAGGAGATAGGGGATGGACTCTAGTGATAACTAAGTTGGCCGGAGTATCTAGGGTGAAAGTCCCAAAATCTTAATTATGTTTGTATAACGTGGATAATTGAAGTGTTGAAGTATTAATGTAATGAGTTGTAGTCTCATTTGAAATTGAAGTGTTGAAGTGTTAATAATGTGAGTTGAAGTCTCATATTAATTGATCATGATCGAAGTATCGTTAATATGAGTTGTAGTCTCATTATAAACTGTTTGAATGAATAAAGAGCTATATCTATGAATTGGTTTGGATAATGAAACAGAAAAAGGGATTTGAATATGTTTTGTGAATATGGATTGGTTATGAAAGAGATGTACGTTTGTTTATATGAGTTAAACATTTATCAAATGCTAATGTTTTAGTTATTGCTCATATTTGGTTTAGCGTATCTCTACTGGGCTTTGGCTCACCCTATATGGGACATCATTTTCAAGTACAATTGATATGCCGCCTCCAAGGTCTTAGCTTGGAAGGTTTTTGGGAGTTGAAGACTCTTTTGGTTGTTTTTATTATTGTTGTGTTTCATGTAAATTCAAGCCAAGGACTTAATGTGTTTTGAGTTAGAACTCTCTTTTTGTAACCAAGTGTTGGCTTCGAAAGTTGTAAGCCCGTAGGGCATTTACTTTTGTCGTCAACATGTAATACTTTTGTAATGAATACTCTGATAAATGGAAATATGCTTTATTCCCTTATGTCTATGGATATCATAATTGTTGGGTTTATATGTATTTTTTTCAGGGCGTTACAAATTCATAGAGCCTAATCTTTACAGTTGTAACAACCCGAAAATTTAAGTTGTCCCTTAAAATTTATACTAGTATTATGGTTGTATGTGATGATATATTATTAAATAAATAATAATAAATACAGAGTCTAATTTGGCATTGGATTATCAAATATAGGATTAATTAGGGATTATTATTTAGGGCCAAATTAATAGAAATATGGAATAATAATATTAGTTGGGCCAAATTAAAGTTAAAGATAGTAAATAAATAAATATAAAAGCATGAGTAAATAAATAAATAAATAATAATAATAATAATAATAATAATAATAACAACAATAATGGGTGGCATACAATAGAGTGTAATTTAATTAGGGATTAATTTATTTATATAGTTATATTATAAAACTGGGCCAAAGTGTAATTATATTAAATATTTATTAAAGATAATTATAAATTCATATAAATTTTGCTCAAATCTGAGGGAGGATTCGCGCTGGCCACGTGCTGGATCGAAATCCCACCTTAGCTACCGAAAATGGATCGAAGAAACTAAGAAAATTTTGAGGATTTTTTGGACTGTGGTGGTTGTTGAGAAAAATGAACTTTTTGATTCATTGTCATTCTTGGGAAAAAAAGACAGAGATGTAGAGATTGTTACACAGCTTTAGAAAGAGAGTGGCTTTTATCGTGAAAGGTAAGTTCATTTTTTACATATTCTTGGCATTTACCCTGGAAGGTAGGTTATTTTTTTTCCATATAAAGTTGGGGTATCAATGTGAAAAGTTTTGACATTTCCATTTCAACTTCATTTCCTTCACTAGTAACTCTCCACAGAAAATCAAGCAATTCATAGAGCCAAATCATTACAGCTGTAACAACCCGAAAATTTAAGTTGTCCCTTAAATTTTATACTAGTATTATGGTTATATGTGAGGATATATTATGAAATAAATAATAATAAATACATAATCAAATTGGGCATTGGATTATCAAATATGGGATTAATTAGGGATTATTATTTGGAGGCAAATTAATGGAAATATGGAATTGTAATACTAGTTGGGCTAAATTAAAGTTAAAGAAACAACAACAACAACAACAACAATAATAATAATAATGGGTGTGGTAGTAAAATAAATAATTAATTTTTTGTTGGTATACGATTGAGTGTAATTTAATTAGGGATTAATTTATTTACATAGTTATGTTAGAAAACTGGGCCAAAGTGTAATTATCTTAACTATTTATTAAAGATAAGTATAAATCCATATGAATTATGATCAAATCTGTGGGAGGATTCGTGCTAGCCACGTGTTGGATTGAAATCCCACCTCAGTTGTCGAAAATGGATCGAAGAAACCGAGAAAAATTTTAGGATTTTTTGGATTGTGGTGGTTGTTGAGAAAAAAGTACTTTATGATCCATTGTAATTCTTGGGAAAGAAGACATAGATGTAGAGATTGTTACACAATTTTAGAGAGGGAGTGGCTTTTATCGTGAAAGGTATGTTCATTTTTTTCCATATTCTTGGCGTTTATCCTATAAGGTAGGTTCATTTTTTCCATATAAAGTTGGGGAATCAATGTGGAAAGTTTTGACATTTCCATTTCAACTTTATTTCTTTCACTAGTAACTCTCCATAGAAAAATAAGCAATTCATAGAGCCTAATCTTTAGAGCTATAACAACCCGAAAATTCAAGTTGTCCCTTAAATTTTATTCTAGTACTATGGTTGTATGTGATGATATATTATTAAATAAATAATAATAAATACAGAATCAAATTTGGCATTGGATTATCAAATATGAGATTAATTAGGGATTATTATTTGCGGCCAAATTGATAGAAATATGAAATTATAATACCAGTTGGGCCAAATTAAAGTTAAAGATAGTAAATAAATAAATATAAAAGTATGAGTAAATAAATAAATAATAATAATAATAATAATAATAATAATAATAATAATAATAATAATAATAATAATAATAATAATAATAATAATAATAATAATAATGGGGGTGGTAGTAAAATAAATAATTAATCTTCTGTTGGTACACGTTAGTGTGTAATTTAATTAGAAATTAATTAATTTATATAGTTATATTTGAAAGCTGGGCCAAAGTGTAACTATCTTAAATAATTATTAAAGATAAGTATAAATCTATATAAATTATGATCAAATTTGTGAGAGGATTCGCGTTGGCCACGTGTTGGATCGAAATCCCGCCTCAGCTGCCGAAAATGGATCGAAGAGACCAAGAAAATTTTGAGGATTTTTTGGATTGTAGTGGTTGTTGAGAAAAAAGAACTTTCTAATCCATTGTAATTCTTGGGAAACAAGACAAAGATGTAGAGATTGTGACACAACCTTAGAGAGGGAGTGGCTTCTATTCTGAAAGGTAGGTTCATTTTTTCCATATTCTTGGCGTTTACCCTGAAAGCTATATTCATTTCTTCCATATAAAGTTAAGGTATAAATGTGGAAAGTTTCGACATTTCCATTTCAACTTCATTTCCTTCACTAGTAACTCTCCATAGAAAAGCTAGCAATTCACAGAGCCTAATCTTTACAGTTGTAACAATTCGAAAATTTAAGTTGTCCCTTAAATTTTATACTAGTATTATGGTTGTATGTGATGATATATTATTAAATAAATAATAATAAATACGGAATCTAATTTGGAATTTGATTACCAAATACGGGATTATTATTTGCGGCCAAATTAATAGATATATGGAATTATAATACTAGTTGGACCAAATTATAGTTAAAGATAGTAAATAAATAAATATAAAAGTATGAGTAAATAAATAATAATATTGATAACAACAACAAAAACAACAACAACAACAACAACAACAACAACAACAACAATAATAATAATAATAATGGGTGTGGTAGTAAAATAAATAATTAATCTTCTGTTGGTACACGTTAGAGTGTAATTTAATTAGGAATTAATTTATTTATATAGTTACATTTGAAAACTGGGCGAAAGTGTAACTATCTTAAATAATTATTAAAGATAAGTATAAGTCTATGTAAATTATGATCAAATTTGTGAGAGGATTCGCGCTGGCCACGTGTTGGATCGAAATCCCGCCTCAGCTGCCAAAAATGGATCGAAGAGACCAAGAAAATTTTGAGGATTTTTTGGATTGTAGTGGTTGTTGAGAAAAAAGAACTTTTTAATCCATTGTAATTCTTGGGAAACAAGACAGAGATGTAGAGATTGTGACACAACCTTAGAGAGTGAGGGGCTTCTATCCTGAAAGGTAGGTTCATTTTTTCCATATTCTTGGCATTTACCCTGAAAGCTAGGTTCGTTTTCTCCATATAAAGTTAAGGTATAAATGTGGAAAGTTTCGACATTTCCATTTCAACTTCATTTCCTTCACTAGTAACTCTCCATAGAAAAGCTAGCAATTCACAGGGCCTAATCTTTACAGTTGTAACAACTCGAAAATTTAAGTTGCCCCTTAAATTTTATACTAGTATTATGGTTGTATGTGATGATATATTATTAAATAAATAATAATAAATACAGAATCTAATTTGGAATTTGATTACCAAATACGGGATTATTATTTGCGGCCAAATTAATAGATATATGGAATTATAATACTAGTTGGACCAAATTATAGTTAAAGATAGTAAATAAATAAATATAAAAGTATGAGTAAATAAATAATAATATTGATAACAACAACAACAACAACAACAACAACAACAACAACAACAATAATAATAATAATAATGGGCGTGGTAGTAAAATAATTAATTAATTTTCTGTTAGTATACGATAGAGTGTAATTTAATTAGGGATTAATTTATTTATATGGTTATATTAGAAAACTGGGCCAAAGTGTAATTATCTTAAATATTTATTAAAGATAAGTACAAATCCATATAAATTACGATCAACATCCTAGAAATCAAATCCCATACCCAAATAATCACATAAACATGTTATCATATAAACACATAACATTACCTCTAAGTCTCTAACAAGCGAGACAAACCCATTGTGATTCTAATCACTCCCCACGTACGCAAAGTATTCGAACCCGGTACGCTCTGATACCAAGTTGTAACGCCCTCAACATAATAACATTAAACCCATCACTATAGACATGCTTTGATATAAAAGATAATCATCCTTCCATTCATCAGAGTAATTCATTACAATAAGTATTACATGTTAACAACAAAAGCAAATGCCCTACGGGCTTACAGCTTTCCAAGTTAGCACTTGGTTACAAAAAGGAGAGTACTAACTCAATTACACATTAAGCCATTGGCTTGAATCTACATGTAATACATCAAAAGAAAGTAAGACAACAAAAAGTATGTCCGCCTCAAGCCTCCCAAGCTATGTCCTTGGAGGTGGCATGCTACCTGTACCTGAAAATGATGTTCCCATATAGGGTGAGCCACAGCCCAGTAGAAATACACTAAACCAGCTATGAATAATGACTAAAAGATTTGCAATTGATAAATGGTCTACACATCTTCATTCTTTCAAAACACATTTCAGTTTCATGACCTTTAAGTCCATGTTCCATTTCATTTTCGTTTCTTTTCAACTTTGAGTTTGAAAACAAGGCTCAACACTTAGCCCTATAATTTAATGAGATTGTAACTCATCTTTAAAACACTTTCGTCATTCATAATGGATACACATTTTGATGCTGTATCAATAACACTTAAACCACTTCCATACTTTACCGAAGATACACATTTTGGTGTTGTATCAACATAACATAGAAACACTTCTATACATCACAATTGATAATGATATACATTTTAGTGCTATATCAAATCAATTCAAACACTTCCATACTCAACATTTGATACACATTGTAGTGCTGTATCAATGTCACACAAAATCCGGTTTAGAGGTCCATCCCCTATCTTCCCCTAAACCGTGAAGTACATCTCCTATCTCCTCCCACATAACACATGTATATAACATAGATCATATACAGTCAATCAATACATAAAGTTAATGTATTCCTTTCATTCGCTATATTCAATAGCATACTTAATCGATTAGTTTAGTTTGCCTAATCATCATGCATTGTCTACAACAATCAAGACTATCCTCCACCGATAGCCTAAAGCAGTTATTTCTAAACAGAAAATAAATGCGCCAAATGGATAAAATATCGACATTTCAATTTGGTGAGTGATAAATAAGCCAACTACACCCTTTAATCCCATACATTCCCAATTCCAACATTTTCAATTCCATTTCTCATCTTTCAAATTAATGTCACAAATTAATTTATCAATGTAATTAAGGCATTCTTCCCATAAATTACATAACAACCCTAAGGTTCCATTTTCATCAATGTCTCAACATTAATCCCATTACTTTCTATGCCAAACATGCATATAGGTTTATATAAACAAAACCCTAACTTTTGTTAAAATTACACAAAAGCCCAAACTTTCTCAAAATTACACAACAACTTCCAACATATCAAAATACTAAAATTTAAAGACAAAGCTCATAAAGAGGAGTAGGGTATCCCTACCTCGAAGTTTGAGCTCAAACGGAGATGAAGACCCAAAGACCAACGTGCTCCAAATCCCAACTTTTTCAGATTAAAACAAAGCTCTCAACACCCTCTACCTTTTTAACAAAGCACTTAGGGTAGATTCACACTAGAATGAGATGAAAATCTAGAGAGAAGACAAGTTTAGAGAGAGAGGGTCTCGGATCTAGGGTTTGGAAATGAGAGAAAATGTAAAAATGGTGTTTTTCCCCGCTGCTGCTAACTGATATACACAGGCTCGCTCGAGCGAAGACTTGGTCGCTCGAGCGTCCGGACACAAGAAACTGACCTCGCTCGAGCGACGGAATGCTCGCTCGAGCGAAGAACAAACCAGCTCGCTCGAGCGAAGAAAAGCTCGCTCGAGCCAAGAAATGCAACTCTCAGGTCCAGAACCAGACGCAATCGCTCGCTCGAGCGAAAGACCAAAACAACGAGCTCGCTCGAGCGACAAACTGCTCGCTCGAGCGAATGTCCAAAAATCTGGACAGTAACACTTGGTTCCAAACACAACCAACCTGTAACAAACCTGCCCAACACATCCTATAACTCAAAAACAAAGTATGGAAGGATGTAAATAAGATAATAACAACTGCTAGCATCCATGAACACAAGTCCGGATCACTGTACAACAAGGGGTGAAACCCGGGATCGTTATATTCATTTTTTTCCAAATTCTAGCCGTTTACCCTGAAAGGTAGGTTCATTTTTTCCATATAAAGTTGGGGTATCAATGTGGAAAGTTTTGACATTTCCATTTCCACTTCATTTCCTTCACTAGTAACTCTCCATAGAAAATCAAGCAATTCATAGAGCCTAATCTTTACACTTGTAACAACCCAAAAATTTAAGTTATCCCTTAAATTTTATACTAGTATTATGGTTGTATGTGATGATATATTATGAAATAAATAATAATAAATACAGAATCAAATTCGGCATTGGATTATCAAATATGGGATTAATTAGGGATTATTATTTGCGGCCAAATTAATAGAAATATGGAATTATAATATTAGTTTGGCCAAACTAAAGTTAAATATAGTAAATAAATAAAAATAAAAGTATGAGTAAATAAAAAATAATATTGATAACAACAACAACAACAACAACAACAACAACAACAACAATAATAATGGGTGTGATAGTAAGATAAATAATTAACTTTTTGTTGCTATACGATTGAGTGTAATTTAACTAGGGAGTAATTTATTTATATAGTCATGTTAGAAAACTGGGCCAAAGTGTAATTATCTTAAATATTTATTAAAGATAAGTATAAATCCATATAAATTATGATCAAATATGTGGGAGGATTCACGCTGGCCACGTGTCGGATTGATATCCCGCCTCAGCTGCCGATAATGGATCGAAGAAACCGAGAAAATTTGGAGGATTTTTTGGATTGTGGTGGTTGTTGAGAAAAAAGAACTTTCTGATCCATTGTAATTCTTGGGAAAGAAGACAGAGATGTACAGATTGTTACACAATTTTAGAGAGTGAGTGGCTTTTATCGTGAAAGGTATGTTCATTTTTACCATATTCTTGGCGTTTACCCTAAAAGGTAGGTTCATTTTTCCATATAAAGTTGAGACATCAATGTGGAAAGTTTTGACATTTGCATTTCAATGTCAATTTTTTCACTAGTAACTCTCCATAGAAAAGCAAGCAATTCATAGAACATAATCTTTAGATTTGTAACAACCCAAAAATTTAAATTGTCCCTTAATTTTATACTAGTACAATGGTTGTAAGGGATGATATATTATTAACTAAATAATAATAAATACGGAATCAAATTTGGCATTGGATTATCAAATATGGGATTAATTATGGATTATTATTTGGGGCCAAATTGATAGAAATATGGAATTATAATACTAGTTGGGCCAAATTAAAGTTAAAGATAGTAAATAAATAAATATAAAAGTATGAGTAAATAAATAATAATATTGATAACAAATACAACAACAATAACAACAACAACAACAATCACAATAATAATAATAATAATAATAATAATAATAATAATAATAATAATAATAATAATAATAATAATAATAATAATAATAATAACGGGTGTGGCAGTAAAATAAATAATTAATTTTCTGTTGGTACACGATAGAATATAATTTAATTAGGGATTAATATATTTCTATAGTTATATTAGAAAACTGGGCCAAAATGTAATTATCTCAAATATTTATTGAAGATAAGTATAAATCCATATAAATTATGATCAAATCTGAGGGACGATTTGCGTTGGCCACGTGTTGGATCGAAATCCCACATCAGCTGCCGAAAATGGATCGAAGAAACCAAGACAATTTTGAGGATTTTTTGGATTGTGGTGGTTGTTGAGAAAAAAGAACTTTATGATCCATTGTAATTCTTGGGAAAAAAGACAGAGATGTTGAGATTGTTACACAGCTTTAGAGAGGGAGTGGCTTTTATCGTGAAAGGTAGGTTCATTTTTTCCATATAAAGTTGGGGTATCAATGTGGAAAGTTTTGACATTTCCATTTGAACTTCATTTCCTTCACTAGTAACTCTCCATAGAAAAGCAAGCAATTCATAGAGCCTAATCTTTACAGCGGTAACAACCTGAAAATTAAAGTTGTCCATTAAATTTTATACTAGTATTATGGTTGTATGTGATGATATATTTTTAAATAAATAATAATAAATACAAAATCTAATTTTGCATTGGATTATAAAATATAGGATTAATTAGGGATTATTATTTTGGGCTAAATTAATAGAAATATGGAATTATAATATTAGTTGGGCCAAATTAAAGTCAAATATAGTAAATAAATAAACGTAAAAGTATGAATAAATAAATAATAATATTGATAACAACAACAACAACAACAACAACAACAACGATAATAATAATAATGGGTGTGGTAGTAAATAAAATAATTAATTTTCTGTTGGTATACGGTAGAGTGTAATTCAATTAGGGATTAATTGATTTATAAATTTATATTAGAAAACTGGGCCAAAATGTAATTATCATAATTATTTATTAAAGATAACTATAGATCCATATAAATTATGATCAAATCTGTAGGAGTATTCGCGCTGGTCACGTGTTGGATCGAAACCCCGCCAAAGCTGCCGAAAATGGATCGAAGAAACCAAGAAAATTTTGAGGATTTTTTGGATTGTGGTGGTTGTTGAGAAAAAAAACTTTCTGATCCATTGTAATTCTTGGGAAAAAAGACAAAGATGTAGAGATTGTTACACAATTTAGAGAGGGAGTGGCTTCTATCCTGAAAGGTAGGTTCATTTTTTTCATATTCTTGGCGTTTACCCTAAAAGGTAGGTTCATTTTCTCCATATAAAGTTGGGGTATCAATGCGGAAAGTTTCGACATTTCCATTTCAACTTCATTTCCTTCACTAGTAACTCTCCATAGAAAAACTAGCAATTCATGGAGCCTAATCTTTAGAGTTGTAACAACCCGAAAATTTAAGTTGTCCGTTAAATTTTATACTAGTATTATGGTTGTATGTGATGATATATTATTAAATAAATAATAATAAATACGGAATCTAATTTGTAAATGGATTACCAAAGACGGGATTATTATTTGCGACCAAATTAATAGATATATGGAATTATAACACTAGTTGGACCAAATTATAGTTAAAGATAGTAAATAAATAAATTTAAAAGTATGAGTAAATAAATAATAATAATAATAATAATAATAATAATAATAATAATAATAATAATAATAATAATAATAATAATAATAATAATAATAATAATAATAATAAATAATGGGTGTGATAGTAAAATAAATAATTAGTTTTCTGTTAGTATACGATAGAGTGTAATTTAATTAGGGATTATTTTATTTATATGGTTATATTAGAAAACTAGGCCAAAGTGTAGTTATTTTAAATATTTATTAAAGATAAGTACAAATCCGTATAAATTATGATCAAATCTCTGGGAGAATTCGCGCTAGGCACGTATTGGACCGAAATCCCGCCTTGGCTGCCGAAAATGGATCAAAGAAACCGAGAATATTTTGAGTATGTTTTGGATTGTGGTGGTTGTTGAGAAAAAAGAACTTTCTGATCTATTGTAATTCCTGGGGAAAAAGATAGAAATGTAGAGATTGCTACAAAATTTTAGAGAGGGAGTGGCTTTTATCGTGAAAGGTAGGTTAATTATTTTCATATTCTTGGCGTTTACCCTTCAAGGTAGGTTCATTTTTTTCATATAAAGTTGGGGTATTAATTTGGAAAGTTTAGACATTTCCATTTCAATTTCATTTGCTTCACTAGTAACTCTCCATAGAAAAGCAAGCAACTTGGAGAGCCTAATCTTTACAGCTATAATAACCCGAAAATTTAAGTTGTTCCTTAAATTTTATACTAGTATTATAGTTGTATGTGATGATATATTATTAAATAAATAATAATAAATACAGAATCTAATTTTGCATTAGATTATAAAATATAGGATTAATTAGGGATTATTATTTGGGGCCAAATTAAAAGAAATATGGAATTATAATATGAGTTGGGCCAAATTAAAGTTAAAGATAGTAAATAAATAAATATAAAAGTACGAGTAAATAATAATAATAATAATAATAATAATAATAATAATAATAATAATGGGTGTGGTTGTAAAATAAATAATTAATTTTCGGTTGGTATATGATACAGTATAATTTAATTAGGGATTAATTTATTTATATAGTTATATTAGAAAACTGGGCCAAAGTGTAATTATCTTAAATATTTATTAAAGATAAGTATAAATCCATATAAATAATAATCAAATCTTTGCGAGGATTCGCGCTGGCCACCGGTTGGATCGAAATCCCGTCTTAGCTTCCGAAAATGGATCGAAGAAACTGAGAAAATTTTGAGGATTTTTTGGATCGTGGTGGTTGTTGAGAAAAAAGAACTTTCTGATCCATTGTAATTCTTGGAAAAAAAGACAGAGATGTAGAGAGTGTTACACAGCTTTAGAGAGGGAGTTGCTTTTATCGTGAAAGTTAGGTTCATTTTTTCCATATTTTTGGCGTTTACCCTGAAAGGTAGGTTTATTTTTTCCATATAAAGTTGGGGTATCAATGTGGAAAGTTTTGACATTTCCATTTCAACTTCATTTCCTTCACTAATAACTCTCCATAGAAAATCAAGCAATTCATAGAGTCTAATCTTTACAGTTGTAACAACCCGAAAATTTAAGTTGTCCCTTAAATTTTATACTAGTATTATGGTTGTATGTGATGATATATTATGAAATAAATAATAATAAATACATAATCAAATTTAGCATTGGATTATCAAATATGGGATTAATTAGGGATTATTATTTGGGGCCATATTAGTAGAAATATGGAATTACAATACTAGTTGGGCCAAACTAAAGTTAAAGATAGTAAATAAATAAAAATAAAAGTATCAGTAAATAAAAAATAATATTGATAGCAACAACAACAACAACAACAACAACAATAATAATGGGTGTGATAGTAAAATAAATAATTAATTTTCTGTTGCTATATGATTGAGTGTAATTTAACTACAGATTAATTTATTTGGGGCCATATTAGGGATTATTATTTGGGGCCATATTAGTAGAAATATGGAATTACAATACTAGTTGGGCCAAACTAAAGTTAAAGATAGTAAATAAATAAAAATAAAAGTATGAGTAAATAAAAAATAATATTGATAACAACAACAACAACAACAACAACAATAATAATAATAATGGATGTGATAGTAAAATAAATAATTAATTTTTTGTTGCTATACGATTGAGTGTAATTTAACTACGGATTAATTTATTTATATAGACATGTTAGAAAACTGGGTCAAAGTGTAATTATCTTAAATATTTATTAAAGATAAGTATAAATCCATATAAATTCGGATCAAATATGTGGGAGGATTCATGTTGGCCATGTGTCGGATTGAAATCCCGCCTCAGCTGCCGATAATGGATCGAAGAAACCGAGAAAATTTTGAGAATTTTTTGGATTGGGGTGATTGTTAAGAAAAAAGAACTTTCTGATCCATTGTAATTCTTGGGAAAGAAGACAGAGATGTAGAGATTGTTACACAATTTTAGTGAGGGAGTGGCTTTTATCGTCAAAGGTATGTTCATTTTTTTCCATATTTTTGGCGTTTACCCTAAAAGGTAGGTTCATTTTTCCATATAAAGTTGGGATATCAATGTGGAAAGTTTTGACGTTATAGCGACCCCGGTCTTTTCCCATTTGATTATTGTATCCGGACTTATGTTCCGTAGATTCCATTGTTGTATCATTGTTGTTGTTGTCCTTTAATTCTTTATTTTGAGTTATAGGATTTTTGGGCAGGTTATGTTACAGGTTGGTTGGGTTTAGAAACCAAGAGTACATGTCCAGTTTTTGGGTTTGTCGCTCGAGCGAGCTCTTCTTCGCTCGAGCGAGCTCTTCTTCGCTCGAGCGAGGTCTTTGATTTTGGTCCTTCGCTCGATCCAGGGTCCCTTCGCTCGAGCGAGCTTTGCGTCCAGTACTTAGACCTGAGAGCAGTGTTTGTGGGCTCGAGCGAGCTTTCTTCGCTCGAGCGACCTGGTTTGTTATTCGCTCGAGCGAGCATTTCTTCGCTCGAGCGAGGCTTTTCTGTGTCTGGTCGCTCGAGCGACCAGGTCTTCGCTCGAGCGAGCCTGTCAGGTATAAATACGCAGCAGCGTATTTTAAAACAGTTTTTCAGCCTCTTTTTGATCTAAAACCCTAAAGTCCGACTTTTCTTCTTCTCTAAACACCTTCTCTCCTAGGTTTGATCTAGTTAGGGTGTGTTCCTACCCTAGTTCCTTCATTAAAAAGGTAGAGGAGAGTGAGGGCTTCCTTTTAATCTGAGAAATTCTTCATTTGGAGCACTTTGAAGTTTGGGCATCATCTTCATCTTCTTCTTTCTGAGTTATATCTTCGAGGTAGGGATTTCCTACTCCATTTATACGCTTTAATCCTAAGTGTTGGTATTTTGGTATGTGGGGGGTAGTTGGTAATTTTGGTATGTGGGGGTAGTTTGGTAATTTTGGAAGAAACCTTAGGGTTTTGGTTTAGATTAATTTGTATAATTAATTTAAAGGAATAATGTGGAATTTGGTTTAATTCATGGAATTGGGAATGTTAAATTTACATTCATTGATGTATTTATTTCTTGTTTAGAAATAACTGTTTTGGGCTATCGGTGGAGGATAGCCATTGATTGTTGTAGACCATGCATGCGGCTTAGGTATAACTGGAATTGGGTCAATTGTTTGACCGTTGAGTTAATACAGAACATTTGTGTATCAATTATGTGTTGTATATGGCAATTGTGTGTTTCATTGCATATGCATTGGTTTTGGAGGAGATAGGGGATGAACTCCACGGTTTAGGGGAAGATAGGGGATGGACCTCTAAACCGGATTTATTGGGAGGAGATAGGGGATGGACTCCAGTAGCATCACTCTTATGTGTGCTTATTGATTAATAGATATATGTCTATTTATTGTTGATATGATACATCACTAAAATGTGTATCAGTTGGGAAGTATGGAAGTGAATAAATTATGATTGATACAATACCAACTTGTGTATTTGTTATGATTAGGTCTAACTTGAATAGTTATTCCTGTTGAATTGGAAGTATTGTTAATAAAAGATAAAACCCCTGTTGAGATATTTGGCCAGGTTCTGAGCCATAAGTGGAAAGTAAAGTGTGCCATAGACCTTATGTCATAGGCAAAGTAGACATTCGTGTCATGTAAATTGTAACTTGATTATAGTATGTGTTAACCATGTATCAGATGCTAATGCTTTAGTTATTTCTTATGCTTGGTTTAGTATTTCTCTACTGGGCTGTGGCTCACCCTATATGGGAACTTTATTTTTCAGGTTCAGGTGGTTCACTCCCTCCAAGGACTTAGCTTGTGAGGAATTGAATTTGAAGATTTGCTTATTTATTTTATTTGTTTATTTGAACAATGTAATCTTTCAAGCCTAGGGCTTTATCTGTTTTTGAGTTAGAACTCAATGAATTTGTGTCCAAGTGTTGGCTTGGCAAGATGTAAGCCCGTAGGGCATTTATTATGGTATTTTATTTCGTAAGACTCTGATGATTGAAGTAATAAAGTGTTTTCTTTTAATAATGCATGTTTTGTTTTATATTTAATGGGTTAAATTTTGAGGGCGTTACAACTTGGTATCAAAGCCAGGTTTGAATACTTTGGGTACGTGGGAAGTGATTAGTATCACAATGGGTTCGTCTCGTTTGATAGAGACTTAGTGTAATGATTACATGCTTATATGATAACATGTTTATGTGATTATGTGGGTATGGAATGTAGTTTCTAGATATTGATTGGATCCTTGAGTTTCTAGTAGTCTTGTTGGAAAGGCACTTGATCAATGCTGCTTCCAACCGGAACTATAGTAACCCTTTGGGACTATCATTATCCAGGAATGAAATTCGTAGGTGCTTATGTGATTATGTGCTTACGTGGTGTGATTTATTGTTGTCCAAGGTATTAGGACGTGAGTGTTATAATTTTGGCACATTATTTAGAGTGCTAATGTCTTTGTTTCCTTTAATAGGATGTCAGGACGAGGACGAGGTCGCGGTAGGCAGGCTAGGCAGGAAGTGCCTATACCGGAAGAAATTCCGGCAGTTCAGGAGGGTGTTGGTCAGGCCAATGTGGCCGAGCCAGTAGGATAGCAGTTTATGGGTGCTTTGGCCCAAGAGATAGCTGGGGCATTTCAGGCGTCAGTGGACATTCTGAGGGCTGCGAATCCAGCCCAGGTAGTTCCAGCACCGGTAGTTGCTGCGGATACAGGACCTTCTTTTCTGAAGAGGGAATTCTTTCGGTCTCACCCGGACGAATTTGTAGGTGATCCTAGCGAGCCGCTTAAGGCAGACGAATGGCTCGAACAGACAACGAAGACGTTTGAGATGCTAGGCATCGAAGACGAGGTACTGAAGGTGACTTTGGCATCTTTTCAGTTGAAAGGGTGTAGACGTCCCCGAACGCCCCGGGAGGTGTTAAGTCCCGTTCTGTTCATATTGGGGTCACTACAGTTCAAGGACTCAAAATGTCACGGTTCTTAATCTTGAACCAAAGAGTCCAAATCCGGCAAATCGTTTTGAAAACAGATTTTTTGAAAGAAGTGCCAAACATGGACTGCTTTGCCAGATACAGAGTCGCCACCTAAATATTTTTTAATGGGAAATTTAGGAAACCCTGACTCGGTGCCGAAGGCCACGTGTCCGTCATCACCAAAGTTGCCTCGGCTCGGGAACTTGGGTACGATTGGGGAAGGTCACTTCGTGAGCACCCCCGCTCGCCCGGTCAAAGACCGGCCTCTACTAACCATGATATCTGTTTTTGAAAACATTGTATGCTCTTAGTCCGGTTATTTAGCCTAGGTTACTATGTGATGCTCGCAGCAAACAAGTATAGACTGAGTCGCCTGAATTGGAACAAAACACTTCATGTTTGTTTGTTTGAAAAATGGTTTGATGGTGCTACCCGCAGGTAGGCTAAGACGCGGATTTGCCACTCTCAGGTGGGCTTAGAAAACATGATTTTGCCACTATCTAGTGGGCTTGAAACAAACAGTCAACGCATTGTCCCAATTCAAGTAACTCAACCTCCACCCACAGGCATTCAAGGCAGTTATATCACATAAGCACATAGCCTCATGGCAAGCATGATATTCATGGCAGCACTCACACACGTGCAAGGATGCTAAAGCATAAAAACTTACCGAGTACTCCAAGCCAAAAACAGAAACTTATTAGAAATCATGCATGATCCTAATTATACAGAATTGCCTAATGCAACACATGCAATAATGCAACTATAGCAGGCTCGGCTATTCTAAACATGGCATATGAAATGCAACAACTAACACGTATTCAATTTGGAATTGAAATACAAATGCAGTTTGTATGATGTGCCGAGCCCGGTGCGTGCAAAACAGATGAATGATGCAACATGCTGTCATACTGTATGCCAATCGAAATATGTCCTATATCTAACCATCATAAGCGGGTAAATAAAAGGGAGAAAGAAGTGGGGTTGGAAGACATACACCACACTCACGCACACTTATTACAGTTATGCCCTCGCGCGAAGGGTCCGAATAAATATACAGTCCGAAATAATAAAAGAATAATACAGTCCGAATATTACAGATTCCTAATTAATTAACAAATTAACTAATAAAGACTGCAAACTGGCATGCAAGCCAGGGGCTGCCTCGCTTCTGATGAATGATGTATGCTGGACTGTGTTACGCGGAAATCCACTGGGATGCCCAATCTAGCCTCTGTTTGCAATATTTCTTGAAACGCGCGCCAAACTCCAAAAAGTTGCTGATTCCTTATCTTGCTGCAACAGAGAGCAGGAAAAGGGCATAGCAATGTATTTCACAGATATATGCATGCCTCGATCCTCGTGCCACCAATCACGCATATCGATGCATGATGGCCGAGGAATCGGATTGCACAACTCAATATAGGGTGCAATGCAGATGAATGCTACAGCAAAACCTAACTCCATCATGGATAATCCGGAGTGTCGGTGACTTGGGAATCGAGACCCGTTCCGTGAAACGTGCCTCGTTTCCCGTGCCCGGGCTAACTCCTATCCCGAACACGATGCAATATGCATGATATGCGTGAAATGCAGCTAATATGCGATTCTAACATGCACAATGCTATGAAAATGAGATGTCTCGGAATACGTGCCGGACGGGCACGCGAACCGAGGAGATGGCCCTAAGGCATGAAATGGCACATGCGATGCAAATTGGACTTACACTAACATGAGTGGACCTCAGTCACACTCACATAAGAGGCCGTCGGATAAAAACAAAGTGCCTCGAAATGCGCGCACACAGGCGCGCAAACCGAGGCGATGCATTAAAGCATGAAATGACATGGAAAATGCAAATTGGGCTTACACTAACATGAGAGGGCCTCAGCCACACTCACATAAGAGGCCGTCGGATAAAAAGAGATGCCTCGAAATGCGTGCCCACGGTTGCGCAAACCGAGGCGATGGCACACGCAATGCAAATGACATGGAAAATGCAAATTGGGCTTACACTAACATGAGAGGGCCTCAGCCACACTCACATAAGAGGCCGTCGGATAAAAAGAGATGCCTCGAAATGCGTGCCCACGGTTGCGCAAACCGAGGCGATGGCACACGCAATGCAAATGACATACAAATGAAATGTGGCAAATGGCATATGGAAAGTGCAAATTTCAGCAGCTAAAATGATGCACAAATAGCCCCCGAATTATGACAAAATTACACCCGATGCCCGAAATGTGATGTAATGCACCCGAAATGGCCTACAGCCCTACTAAACATGTATAATTGACACATGACATGTAAAACAGTAGCAAGGCAGCCCCTAAAATAACATTTTTTCAGTACAAAGCAAGGCTAAACAACAACCACAAGTATGACAAAATTAGCATGCAAAAATGGGGAAAAAGAGGGGAATTACAAAGCAAGTAGTATATACAATGCTCAAACTGAAAAAAAAAAGTTCTACAACATTAAAGAGGGACCAAAAATATGCACATTTACAAGAGGTGACATCCCCCAATTCAGTGTGTAGATAAGCTAAACATAACATGCAAAATAATGAGCCAACAAAGGCTATAACATGAGGTACCATAAGCATACACCAAACAACTTGGGACCCTTAACAAAACATGAATAATGGGCCATTCTAAGACTCTTTCCAAGCCTGATGAAGGCTCAAAACAGAAGCTAAGCAAGCCTAACAAAGCATGCAATTTTACGGAAAAAAAGATGGTATTACATGAAGTACCAAAAGCATGCACCAAATAGCCTAAGACCCTTAACAAAACATGATGAGAAGGCCAAAATAAGGCTTATTCAATTGTATACTTGGAGTTGAGCCATGAGGCCACCATCATTGGAAATAAAACTTCCGGGGCTTCACTTTGTATTCAAGAATCTCCTAGATCCAAGTCAGGGTGGAGGAGATATGATAGGTTGAAGTTGGGCATCATCCCGGTTGGACCGAATCTGCGCGGCTTCACCAAAATGGGCATAACTTTTTCCACATGAGGAATTTTAATGCAAGGTTTGCGCCATTGGAAAGCTAACTTCCGGGGCTTCAATTTGCATATCCACCGGCACTTTTTTGGCCAAGGAATCATCTATCGGCACTATAAAGTGCCGACCGGCACAAAAAGAGTGCTGGCCGGCACAAAAGAGTGCCGACCGGCCAAAAGTGCCCATAACTCAGTTTTTTTTGACAGATATTTATCATCTAGCTGCTATACACTGCTCCAGATATTTTCAATTGGGATATTTCGACCAAAAGCTCTTTTCTTGATATATATAGAACCTTATGTCTCATGTTTGCTAGGTTAGAACATTAAGGCAAGTTTTGAGAGCTTCTTACTCTAAAAGACCCCTCTCTCTCTAGGAATTCCACATCCAAATTTCAGCCCTCTCTTTCTTCCTATATTGCATATATAGAAGCATATAAGTGCCTAAAAGTGAGTGTTCTTCCCATTTCTTGGGCCTCCATCCTTTATCAAACTTGCCTATATTGAAGAGGTGATCCTTGGAGGTGTATTTGGAGCTCCTAAGGTTGGTTTTGGTCCAAGAAGGACCTGTTTTGGTGCAGAGCTTCAAGGGTAAGTTCCTACTCTTCTCAAGCTTGATCTTGTGCACTTGTATAGCTATCTTTGCATGCTTCTTTTGGCCTGATTTTCAACTGTCAAAATCTCTATTTTTATGTGTTAAAAGTGGTGGATTGAAGTCCTTGTGAGTTAAGGGGTGTCCTCCCTTTGTTTGCTCCTTGTTTTGTGAGATTGTGATCCACCTTTGAGCTCTTTTAAGCAAACCTCTTTTGGACCTAAAAACAACTTTTTCCAAAGGTTTTTTCTAGTGATTAAAAACCAGCATTGAGGTCTCAAATAGGAGGGGTTAGCCCCTCCTCCTTGTAGCTAGTTGTTATGCCTTGTTAGGCTTGTGAAGTAGTATCTTTTTGTGGGTTGTTTTAGCTTAAGCCAAGCATGTTTTAGGCCCTATTTTGCCATGTTTCAGATCTATTTTGGGTTGGATAGGGCCCTTGTTGCTTATTTCTTGCACTTGTAGTGCAATCTCGCTTTCAAGCCTAACATGCTTCATGTTTTAGCCTAACTTCCTAACATGTGCTACCTTAACTTCGGCCTACAATTGTTCATAACTCGGCATGTTTAAGCTCTGTTTTAACCTGTTTAGATGGTTTGTGTATGGCCTTGCATGGTTGTGGTTTGAGTGCTTAGAATGGCCCTCCAAAAGAGCATGTGTTTCTACTTCTTGGAGGCTTTGTTTAGGCTCATTTTTGCGACTTTCCAGACCTTCCATAAATCTGTTTTGGGCTATCTTGCTCATCTCTTGCATGCTTATTTTACTTGTAGTGTAAATCCCCTTTGCTAGCCTTGTTAGCCTACCAAAGTAGCATGTTTGTTAAGCATGTGTGAGCTCCATTTCAGCATGTTTTTGGTCATTATTTAGCATGTCATAACTCTTTCTAAAGTTGTTTTGATAGCCCCTTGCATGTATCATGCACTTGTAGTGCATTCCCATGAAATTGCCTTAATATGCCTTAGGTTGTTAGCCTTTGTTCGAGCATGTTTTAGGCTTAGCCTTGTGAATGTTTTGTGCTTATTTTGCCATGCTTTAGGTCTGTCCATGGTTGTTTGGATCGATTTTGGCATGTTTAGTATAGCTCCTTTGCATTTGTGGCTTGTCGGGCTTGTATGCCTCAAGTATGTGAATGTGTAGCATGTGTTGATTGTATCATTTTGGTGGTTTGGAACCATCCAACATGTAATTTCAGTCCCTTTGGCATGCTCATATGCTTGCCTTAGTTGCCTCTTTGTTGCTTCTTAGGCTTGTGTTGCATGCTCCATGTTTTGCCCTTAATGCATGCCTTTGAATTCAAGCCTCTTAGATGCCATCTAAGTGGTCATTTGGGCCCAATTTGACATACTAAAAATCTGTTTTGAGTTGTTAAGTGCATGCCATAATTGTCTTGCATAGGTGTGGTTCAAAGCCTCTTTGGCTTGCCTTAGTGCTTGGGCCATTTGTTGCATGTTTGGCTTGCTTTGTTGCGTGACTTGGCATCATGTTTTGCATGATTTTCAGAGTTTTATATGCATGCTAGTAGCCCATGTTTAACTCATTTCAAGTGTGCTTGAATGTTGTCTTGTTTATGCTTAAGTGTTGGAGCATGTATGGTTGCATGTTTGTATGCATTGTAACTTCACCTCCCTAGCACTTTGGCCACTGATTTTGGGCCCCCTTTGGAGTCGCCTAGATTATGTATAAGTCCATCCCCCATGTGGTTTGCATGCTTGCCTTGTATGCTTGTTTATATGCTTGCATAAGTGCATCACATTGTCCATGTTGCATGCCTAGTTGACATGCTTAGGGCTTCATCACATTAGCATGCATGCCAAGCCTCTTGAAGTGAGTTTGATAGAGGTTTGGCACCCTTTTTGTGCCTATGTGATTTGCATGCATTTGAAAGTAAAGTTGCATCCTTGATTCCTTGGGCCATCATGCATGGAAATGCGCGATTGGTGGTCCGGGAATCGAGGCACACCCCCCCTCCCTTGAGTCACAAACATGATAGGGAGTGTGTTTGGTGCATAAATGGCTTGAATCACATTGCCATGCATGTTGTTGTCCTCTGCTGCTGTGAGTTGCAGGTTTTGAAGGCATTTTGTGCCGACCGGCACTGTTTAGTGCCGACCGGCAGTCAACTGCTAGCCGATAGCTTCATTCAGTGCCGGTGGTGTTCTACTCCAGCCGATGGTGATCTCCAGTGCTTTGAAAGGTAGTCCTGAGACTTTGGCAATTTTCTGAGAAGGATAGCAGGGAAAATAGAGGCACACTTGCATGGCAGTGCGATTCCGAGCCAGTCCCAAGCGCGCGTTGCGTTTGGCCCTCATCCCGAGGCAATTTATTGCTTAATTAGATTAATTAATTAATTTAATTAATTTAGTGAATTTTGTAATATTTAATTAGCTAGAGTAGTTAATTATTTATTTGGTTTTGTATTATTATTCGGTCCCTCCGAGTGAGGGCAAAAATGTAATAAGTGTGTGTGAGTGGATGTGTGTCTTCCAACCCCCACTTCTTTCTATCCCTTTTATTTACCTGCTTACGATGGTAGATTAGGGCATGTTCGATTAGCATACCTCATGCAATGCATGCGTGCATTCATGCATTTGTTTACATACATCGGGCTCGGCACATCACGCAAACTGCATCGTACTTTCAATTCCAAATTGAATACGTGATAGTTGTTGCATCTCATGTGCCATGTTTAGGGTTAGCCGAGCCTGTTTAGATTACACCCCTGTATGTGATACATTAGCCATTTAACATGAACTAGGTCATGCATGTTTTGCTAACCGGGTTTTGTTTTTGGCACGGAGTACGATGTAAGTTTTTCATGGTTTAGCATATCGCATGCGTGTGAATGCTTGCCATGACAGTATGCTTGCCATGCGGCTAATTGCTTATGTGATGAACTGTTTATATGCCTGTGGGTGGAGGTTAGATTGCGTGAGTTGGAACAACTCATTGAAATCCGAATTTTAGCCTACTTGCGAGTAGCACAAAAACTAACACGTTTTTTTTTTTAGACAAAACGGATATGCAATGTTTATTTCCAAATTAGGCAATCTAGTCTATACTTTTGTGTTGTGCGTATCACATAGTAATTCTAGGCTAATAATTGGGATAAGAACGCATAAAGTTTTCAAAAACGGATATCATGGTTAGTAGAGGCCGGTCTTCGGACCGGGCGAAAGGGGGTGCTCATAGCTGACCTTCCCCGATCGTACCCAAGCTCCCGAGCCAAGTCACTTTGGTGATGACGGACACGTGGCCTTCGGCACCGAGTCAGGGTTTCCTAAATTCCCCATTTTAAAAAAAATATTTAGGTGGCGACTCTGTATCTGGCAAAGCAGTCCATGTTCGGCACTACTTTTTAAAAATCTGTTTTTCTTCAAAACGATTTGCCAGAGGTGGACTCTTTGGTTCAGATTTGGAACCGCAATCCAAACAAAAACGGAGGAGTCCGAACTGTAGCGCGGGTCCCTCGCGGGCTGGTTACAGTTTCTGGCGACTCTGCTGGGGATTTAGAGAGCTTGACTCGAACTCGTGATATCCTGTTTTGATTTCACTTATGTGTTTCTTTGCATTGCATTTGCATTGGTGCGCCTAGGACACCGTGTTGGCCATCTGCCATTCCTGAACGGTTTGCTGGAGGCTTGTCTTGTCAAGGCATGACCATAAGGCTGACCGGTTGTGGGCTCTAACAGTATGGGAGCACAAACCCCGGTTTTACCGGGGCACCCTTTTTGACCATTCGACCTAGTGCATATTCGGAATCCATCGTGACCATTCCAAACTAGGACAGGTTGCTTACCCGATTATAGGTTGTTTGAAGCCGCTGTGTGCGTAGTGAAACCCTAGCTCCTGACGAAATAGGACAGGGAAACCCTACCCCAACATAGGGGTGTTTTGGTTCTTATTTATCTACTATGTGCTTTTAGGGTGTATCTCTACAAGGAATGTACATATCAGTTTGCGAGTTTGCGTATCAGGGGCCCGAGGGCACCAGTATCCGTGTTATTAAGAAATTAGTTATATCTGCGGGTATCAGTTCAGTTTTGAGAACAATGATTCTGAGGAGCAGTGATCAGTATTGAGTACAGTCGTTCCATTATCTATTCCAGTGAAATTGGGCTGAGATGCTGTCTGTTTTCTCTTTTGCTAGGTAGTCCTGGAACTGTAACTTCAGAAGGCTCCGATATCCCCCAGGTACATTGGACTAGTGCTGATAGACTTGGTTAAGTCAGAGATTCAATTCAAGGGCAACCAGTTTTCCTTCGCCAGCAGTAAGGCAAAGAAGGGCCAGACGAGGCTCATTGGTTCATCTGATCCGACAATCACCAGTCACATCATCAGTAGACCCGTGATGGCACAGGGTTCAGAAGAATTTGTTTCCGTGATAGCAGCATTAAATCAGGGAACTGCGATGCAAGCTGAGACCAGTATTGAAACGCAGCGCCCACCTGGGGCATCTGCCTCACATCCAGCTTTGGGACCCCAGCCGAACTTTGACCCACTTCCGCCAGTTGAAGATTTACAGTGTCTGAATCCTCGAGAAAGGTTGACTCAAACCCGAGTTGTCAGACCCCTGGTGCAGCCTACTGAGAGGCCTCAACCCTTTCATGTTGATGAGTTCAATCCGACTGCAGTGAAAATTGTAAACCTTGAGAAGCAATTCAAAAAGGCACAGGGCCTTAACTCCATTCTCGCCATTGAGGATGGGCACAATGAGTCTGCCGTACGGCTCCCAGACAAATTCGAAATGCCACATATCGACCGTTTCGATGGGTCTGGTGATCCAATGGTACATATTCGGCTTTTCTTGGATGTCCTGAAGCCGATGGGTCTGACTAAGCCACAAAAACTCTCTCTGTATGGAAGAACCCTGTCGGGTGTAGCAGCCACTTGGTACGCTAAGTTGGAGGACAAAGTGAAGCAAAACTGGGAAGAATTGGCTGAGGCCTTTGTCGATCAGTATTCCTACAATACCCAAGTTGAAATGACCGTCCAAGAGCTTGAAGCAACCCGCCAAAACCCAAAAGAGCCTTTTGTGGAATTTGTCGCGAGGTGGAGAGCAAAGGCAGCACAGATGACAGATCGTCGTCCTTCTGAGAGGGATCAAGTGCGGATGATGGTGCGAAACCTTGAGCGTGATATGTTGCAAAAGTTGGTAGTCGCTCCGCTATTCACTTTCAAAAGTTTGCATGAATTGGGGGTTCAGGTCGAGAATGCGTTCAACAGTGGGATCATTCCCAGAACAAGTGAACCGACGAGGAGGGTGATTTCAGGGAATACCGATGCTCGTAGTAGCGCTATTCCCAAACCCACTGAAATCAATGCAGTTACCACAGCCAGCCCTTTTGCCAAACCAAGCCTACAAACAACCAGCCCAGCCCGAGCTCAGGGCAGAACTTTCACCCCTCTCTATATGAGCCTGACTAGCGCACTAAAAGCCTTGATGGAAAGAGGGAATCTCAAACCCCTCGATCCTCAACCTCTTCCTGACCCACTCCCAGCCAGACATAACCCTTTCAAGTACTGTATGTACCACCAGCAGCGCGGTCATGGCACCGACCGTTGCTACCGCCTCCGTCATGAGATCCAAAATCTCATTGACAACCAAACGATAGCTCCACCTTTAGACCCCAATGACCAAATACCTCATCCACATCTCAATCTAATCCACACACTGGCCGTCCCTTACAACCCCAGCATATATATCACCCCAGCCCATTTGCCCAAACCGAAGGTGTTTATCCCGGAAAGCATGGATTTATGCATGATGGGTGCATCTGAACCCCAATCATCCCAAACCCATGAACCCACTACTTCTGAGCTGATAAGGATGATCGAAGATCTTCAGAGAACTGTGGTAGATCTAGCCTTTGGAGTTTTGGCTCCGTCATCAACCGCATCACATACTAGGGAGTTCATGTCAAAAGGTCCCCTAACCTTGGGACGGGCTGCATTGGGAGAAGGCCAATCTCTTGGCAAAGTGGAGGCCAATGACAAGAACAAGGCAGGGGCAAGCATTAGCCCCCATGAACATCTTCAGTTGGCTGTTGAGGCTTTGAAAGCCGAGGGATTGAACGAAGGGCAAGTCCTTGCAGTTATGGCAAAAACTGTGGGTGACACTTTCGCCACTCAAAATGAGAGCCGTCTGAATCAAGGGGCAAGCTGCGGAAAACGCCTTTGTACCAGGAATGTTCCTTTCAGCTCTGGTCTCGTGCTCGAAAAAGATCAGCAAACCCAGTCAGCGCCTGTTAATCCCTCTGCCAGTGCATCCAGCAAAAAGCCACAAACGGACAAATACCCACCTAAGGGCCAGAGGGTGTTCACCCCACTGTACATGCCTCTATCAGCGGCCTTGAGGGTCCTGATTAAAAAGGGGTACCTGAAACCCCTGGAGCCGCGGCCACTGCCAGATAAACTTCCTCCCTCTCATAATCCAGCCAAGTACTGTACCTTTCATCAGCAAGTCGGTCATGTCACTGATAGTTGTTTCCGTCTTCGCCACGAAATACAAGATCTGATTGACAAAAAGGTCATCGCCGCACCAACTCAGCAAAGCCTATCGGCACTGGATCGGTGAACTTGGGGAATAATGTGAGTATGTGTGATCAGGGGATGAACCACCTGCGGGCGGCACTCAGTTTACTCCAGATGTGGCGTTTGGCACGCACTGTGGTGAGCATTTGCAAATACTAATTTTTGTACTTTCTGGCTTGGGTATTGAGCCAGTTCTATTGTTTTGTTTTGAGTCTGTCTCTTTGTTTTGAGTCAGTCTTTTTGGTTAAGGTCTGTCTTGTTGTATCGAGTCAGTCCTGTTATGTAGGAGTCGGGTGATTCCGGGGGTGTTACCTCGGACATCGCCATTTTGTTTTGTGTTTGTCTTTTCATTTTCTTTTGAGTCTGTTTCTGCCGTGGAGCCAGTTACACCAGAAGATTTGAATGGAACAGCAGTGATTTTCACACCCTTGTGTTTGTATCTGCCGTGTGCTAGTTGTGCCAGAAATTCTAAGTGAGATGACAGTATTTGATAAAAACTGTGACTTTTCTGTGCCTTAAAGTCATTGTAACGACCTAAGTTTTTCAAAACTTTTTGAACACTGCGGTGAAAACGAAGAGGAAGGAATTCCTCGGGTTTTGAAAAAATTTGATCAATTGAGAGAAAGAGAGGCGTGCTAAGCCCTTAATGAATGAGATCATGCTTGTTAATATGAGTACTGAGAAGGATCCTGGCTTGATCCAGATTGGTCCTACACTGTCTTCAGCGCGAGCGATTTGTCGCTTTCTTAAAAGATTTCAAAAACTGTTTTGCGCGGTCCTGTGAAGACTTGTGTGGAATCGCTCTTGAGATTGTGCAGCTTAGGATCGCTCTCGGCCTCGAGATTCGACCCCTCACTTTCAAACCTTGAACCTGAGTTCAGAACGTTCAACGGTCAACCACAACGTGAGGACTGTGTGGCCATTTTGAAGCAGCCCTCAAACAAGAGGCACCAAAGTCAGATCAAGAAGATCAGATCAGAAGAAGCTTGTGAAGCTAGATCAGAAGCCCCTCCCCCTCAAACTAGGGGCAAAATTGTCAGATATGCTCGAAGAACCGAAGATGGATCCTTCAGTAAATCAATACAACAGCCACTCTCCTGGATACGGATGGCTGCAAAACCCTAAAACCATTTGGCATGGACTTGTTACACTTTTACCCTTTGAGAGGCTCGCTGGGCCGAAAACCCGGAAGGGCGACCCAGGCAAAAGTTAGAGCAAGCAAAAAAAGAAAAAGAGCAAAAAAAAAAAAATGCAAAAAAAGAAAAGAAAAGAAAAGGAAAGGAAAAAATGCAAACAAAGAAAGAAAAAAAAAGAAAGAATGAAAAGAATTGAAAAGAAAAGAAAAACATAGCTCGCAAGGTCGAAAACCTGCAACGGGCGCCTTGGCAAAAGTTAGAGCCTAAAAAGGAGAGGTTAAATACCCGAGTGTACCTTAACCCCGAACTACGTAAGGCTTGATTCCCCTGTTTGGGATACGTAGGCAACTTCATTCTGAAGTCCAGCCATAAAACACTTCAAATTTAACTGTGTTCATGTAATGGTTTTGACCATCTTTGCCTTCTCTGTATCCGAGAGTTCAGTTGTAACCATCGCTCCGAAGACTGTTTACAAAATGCTACGGCATCGTCCAAACAAGGGGCAACTTTCCGTTGCCATTCAACGCACTGTGGTGTCATTCAAACAAGGGGCAACTTTCCGTTGCCATTCAATGCGCTGTAGTGTCGTCCAAACAAGGGGCAACTTTCCGTTGCCATTCAAAACGCCATAGTGTCATTTCAAACAAGGGGCAATTTTTCGTTGCCATGCAGTGTCCTTCAGACAAGGGGCAATTTTCCATTGCTATGGGTCCGAGGTTGTGCATCTTAGGAGTAGGTTTCATGCTCGTTGAACAAGTGGTCATTTGCAAAAATAGTTTTTGAGAGTTTTTACGGAGGTTGACTAATTTTCTCGAAATTGTTTCATCTTTTCCAAAAACTGGACCATTTCTTGGACCCAAAAAAAGGAAAATTTTCAGTGCTCATAGCCTGACTTGCATGATTTCAAATCAAAAATCGAACAAGTGCGTTAATCTAACTCTCACATTGGTCAAAACTGTTTTAGTAGAAAGCAAAAACAAAAAATGGTCAAAATGATGAACTAGGGGCACAGTTGAGTCAGGCTTCCTGTCTTTCCCCCATTTTCAACATGCTCGCCAGAAAGGGCACTCTACTTGCCAAGAAGGGCACAACTGAAGTCAACAACAAAGGGCTGAAAGCTCCCTCACCCTCCAAGCAGCGAGGAATCAAGTCAAGTGCGAAGCACGAATTGGAATGGATCAAGATGTTGCACTCCCTCATCTGGACGGATCCGATCATGCCCGAACTCCCCAGCAGGGCATCATCAACCGATGTTAGCTATAGATTTGCTACACACCCAGTTGTAACACAACCCCTCTGTGGGAGAAACTCACTGTTGTGAAGAAGAATCTAACGGAATGCTAGGGGCGAGACCCCGCAACTTTCTGTTTATCCATCAACCACCCAGGGGAGGGAAATAAAAATGAGAGATTAAAGAATAGAGAGATGTGCGTTGAGAGAAAAAGTGAAAAAAGGGCTTTTTCAGAAAAATAGAGCTTGAGGGCCGAGTGATGTGAGAACCACAAATGAGAAAGGGTGGGAAACACTACCCAATGAAACAGGCTCCCTGTGTACGTCTGAGTGTCGTGTCTTTTTGTTTTGTCTCGATTCTTGTTTTGAGTCGTTTTGAGTGTCAACGGATGCGTTTAGGTTGTTTACCCTCTTGTTTTTCGTTGTTGAGTCTTTTTCGCTGTGTTCAGTCGTAGGCTCAATACCTGGTCGAGAACTCATTTTCTCAATTTCAAAAAATGATTTGTGGTGTGCTCAGAGTGCTGTGCCACCCTTCACGTTTGTGCAAAACAGAATTTGTTCTTTCATAAAACCGCAAGGTTCAACCCAGGTCATGCGAGAACAGTAAAACCAGGACCTATCTGAAACTATGAAAGTTCCGGACTGCCAAGCAAAAGAAAAGAGTGAAAATTTGGAGCATCTCAGTGTATTTCAACTTCAGCAAATTCCGAGACTGCATTCCAGGTGCATCTTGATGGGCCTCGCCTTTCTCTGGAGTATGAGTGTACCTCAACCCCAAGCTTAAGCCTGCTTCAAATCAGAATGGCAATTAAAGCAGCAGCAAATGTTATCTCTTGCCAATATAAACAGGGTGTTCCCTTCTCGAGCTGAGTGTGTTGCAAAGCCCTCTAAGAGGTAAATCGGAGGCACCAGAGCACATATTTGATGCTCCTCTACTGCATAGAATGTGAACCTTCACATACACTTCTACTACGTGCGTGCCGCACATCATTACGATTCATGCATAGAACATGCTTGCTTTCAATTCAGCATAGAATATGCTTTGCTTGTCTCATACATAGAAAATGCTCGTATCTTTTGCATAGAAAATGCCCCCATACTTGCATAGGAGATGCATTTTATCGCACTATCTTGTGCATTTCAAATCAATCGCGCTGTTTAGCGTATCGCACTATCTTGTGCATTTCAAATCAATCGCGCTGTTTAGCGTATCGCACTGTTTAGTGCATTTCAAAATCAATCGCGCTGTTTAGCGTATCGCACTGTTTAGTGCATTTCAAAATCACTCGCGCTGTTTAGCGTATCGCACTATCTTGTGCATTTCAAATCAATCACGCTGTTTAGCGTATCGCACTATTTAGTGCATTTCAAAATCATTCGCGCTGTTTAGCGTATCGCACTGTTTTGTGCATCACATCATTCGCGCTATCTTGCGCACCTCTATCGCACTGTTTTGTGCATCACATCATTCGTGCTATCTTGCGCACCTCTATCGCACTGTTTTGTGCATCACATCATTCGCGCTATCTTGCGCACCTCTATCGCACTGTTTTGTGCATTACATTTCATTCGCACTATCTTGTGCACTCGCGTTGTCTAACGCATCGCGCTGTTTAGCGCATCGCACTATCTTGTGCATTCGCACTGTCGTGTGCACTCGCGTTGTCTAACGCATCGCGCTGTTTAGCGCATCGCACTATCTTGTGCAATCGCACTGTCGTGTGCACTCGCGTTGTCTAACGCATCGCGCTGTTTAGCGCATCGCACTATTTTGTGCATTGTATCATTCGCGCTATTTTGCGCACTTTACCTGGTTGCATTTTGCATGCATTCATTGTTCGCGTTATTTTGCGCATCGCGCTATCTTGCGCACCTTATCTGTATCGCACTGTTTTGTGCATTCACCCTGCTCATGCTATTTTGTACACCTTTAGCATCGCACTATTTTGTGCATCTGTTTAGCACTGTTTTTTGCATTCACTCCGCATCGCACTGTTTCGTGCACCTTACCTGCATTTTGCATCCATTTTATCGCACTGTCTTGTGCGTTACACTTCACTCGCGCTATTTTGCGCCTCGCACTATTTTGTGCACTTTACTTGTCAAAACCGGCTTCGCGAAAGCGTATAAGTCCAAATTTCAAACCGGCTTCGCGTAGCGTATAAGTCCAATTATCAAATATTGCATCCTGCATATCATTTGCATTCTGCCCCTGAACTACGCTGGTTTGATTCCCTGCAAAGGGACACGTAGGCAGCCTGCAGGCACAACCATTTATTCATTTCTATTTTGTTTGTTTGTCCAAGTCTTCGGCCTTGTCGAAAATGGGTCGTCTCGGGGCTCTGACACTCACTCCCGTCATTCTTATGACTTTCGAGTTCTGTCAAAGAGGGGCAACTGTAGACACCCCATTTTTGACCGCCCTCAAGACTTGGGCATTACTGATGGTTTGCTCGGTGTTGAGAGATGTGCAGGGCACAGGTTCAGTTTCTTCGGCAAGAAGAGAGGCAAATCTTTCTAAACACTCTGTTTAGGGGTTTGGAGTTGAAGAAAAGAGGAAAGGAGAGGAGAAAACTGGTCTGGGAGAAGTTCGGCATGAATCCGGGTAGGAGAGAATCGAGCAGCCCTCGCTGAATCAGGCTTATTCAATTGTATACTTGGAGTTGAGCCATGAGGCCACCATCATTGGAAAGAAGACTTCCGGGGCTTCACTTTTCATTCAAGAATCTCCTAGATCCAAGTCAGGGTGGAGGAGATATGATAGGTTGAAGTTGGGCATCATCCCGGTTGGACCGAATCTGCGCGGCTTCACCAAAATGGGCATAACTTTTTCCACATGAGGAATTTTAATGCAAGGTTTGCGCCATTGGAAAGCTAACTTCCGGGGCTTCAATTTGCATATCCACCGGCACTTTTTTGGCCAAGGAATCATCTATCGGCACTATAAAGTGCCGACCGGCACAAAAAGAGTGCTGGCCGGCACAAAAGAGTGCCGACCGGCCAAAAGTGCCCATAACTCAGTTTTTTTTGACAGATATTTATCATCCAGCTGCTATACACTGCTCCAGATATTTTCAATTGGGATATTTCGACCAAAAGCTCTTTTCTTGATATATATAGAACCTTATGTCTCATGTTTGCTAGGTTAGAACATTAAGGCAAGTTTTGAGAGCTTCTTACTCTAAAAGACCCCTCTCTCTCTAGGAATTCCACATCCAAATTTCAGCCCTCTCTTTCTTCCTATATTGCATATATAGAAGCATATAAGTGCCTAAAAGTGAGTGTTCTTCCCATTTCTTGGGCCTCCATCCTTTATCAAACTTGCCTATATTGAAGAGGTGATCCTTGGAGGTGTATTTGGAGCTCCTAAGGTTGGTTTTGGTCCAAGAAGGACCTGTTTTGGTGCAGAGCTTCAAGGGTAAGTTCCTACTCTTCTCAAGCTTGATCTTGTGCACTTGTATAGCTATCTTTGCATGCTTCTTTTGGCCTGATTTTCAACTGTCAAAATCTCTATTTTTATGTGTTAAAAGTGGTGGATTGAAGTCCTTGTGAGTTAAGGGGTGTCCTCCCTTTGTTTGCTCCTTGTTTTGTGAGATTGTGATCCACCTTTGAGCTCTTTTAAGCAAACCTCTTTTGGACCTAAAAACAACTTTTTCCAAAGGTTTTTTCTAGTGATTAAAAACCAGCCTTGAGGTCTCAAATAGGAGGGGTTAGCCCCTCCTCCTTGTAGCTAGTTGTTATGCCTTGTTAGGCTTGTGAAGTAGTATCTTTTTGTGGGTTGTTTTAGCTTAAGCCAAGCATGTTTTAGGCCCTATTTTGCCATGTTTTAGATCTGTTTTGGGGTGGATAGGGCCCTTGTTGCTTATTTCTTGCACTTGTAGTGCAATCTCGCTTTCAAGCCTAACATGCTTCATGTTTTAGCCTAACTTCCTAACATGTGCTACCTTAACTTCGGCCTACAATTGTTCATAACTCGGCATGTTTAAGCTCTGTTTTAACCTGTTTAGATGGTTTGTGTATGGCCTTGCATGGTTGTGGTTTGAGTGCTTAGAATGGCCCTCCAAAAGAGCATGTGTTTCTACTTCTTGGAGGCTTTGTTTAGGCTCATTTTTGCGACTTTCCAGACCTGCCATAAATCTGTTTTGGGCTATCTTGCTCATCTCTTGCATGCTTATTTTACTTGTAGTGTAAATCCCCTTTGCTAGCCTTGTTAGCCTACCAAAGTAGCATGTTTGTTAAGCATGTGTGAGCTCCATTTCAGCATGTTTTTGGTCATTATTTAGCATGTCATAACTCTTTCTAAAGTTGTTTTGATAGCCCCTTGCATGTATCATGCACTTGTAGTGCATTCCCATGAAATTGCCTTAATATGCCTTAGGTTGTTAGCCTTTATTCGAGCATGTTTTAGGCTTAGCCTTGTGAATGTTTTGTGCTTATTTTGCCATGCTTTAGGTCTATCCATGGTTGTTTGGATCGATTTTGGCATGTTTAGTATAGCTCCTTTGCATTTGTGGCTTGTCGGGCTTGTATGCCTCAAGTATGTGAATGTGTAGCATGTGTTGATTGTATCATTTTGGTGGTTTGGAACCATCCAACATGTAATTTCAGTCCCTTTGGCATGCTCATATGCTTGCCTTAGTTGCCTCTTTGTTGCTTCTTAGGCTTGTTTTGCATGCTCCATGTTTTGGCCTTAATGCATGCCTTTGAATTCAAGCCTCTTAGATGCCATCTAAGTGGTCATTTGGGCCCAATTTGACATGCTAAAAATCTGTTTTGAGTTGTTAAGTGCATGCCATAATTGTCTTGCATAGGTGTGGTTCAAAGCCTCTTTGGCTTGCCTTAGTGCTTGGGCCATTTGTTGCATGTTTGGCTTGCTTTGTTACGTGACTTGGCATCATGTTTTGCATGATTTTCAGAGTTTTATATGCATGCTAGTAGCCCATGTTTAACTCATTTCAAGTGTGCTTGAATGTTGTCTTGTTTATGCTTAAGTGTTGGAGCATGTATGGTTGCATGTTTGTATGCATTGTAACTTCACCTCCCTAGCACTTTGGCCACTGATTTTGGGCCCCCTTTGGAGTCGCCTAGATCATGTATAAGTCCATCCCCCATGTGGTTTGCATGCTTGCCTTGTATGCTTGTTTATATGCTTGCATAAGTGCATCACATTGTCCATGTTGCATGCCTAGTTGACATGCTTAGGGCTTCATCACATTAGCATGCATGCCAAGCCTCTTGAAGTGAGTTTGATAGAGGTTTGGCACCCTTTTTGTGCCTATGTGATTTGCATGCATTTGAAAGTAAAGTTGCATCCTTGATTCCTTGGGCCATCATGCATGGAAATGCGCGATTGGTGGTCCGGGAATCGAGGCACACCCCCCCTCCCTTGAGTCACAAACATGATAGGGAGTGTGTTTGGTGCATAAATGGCTTGAATCACATTGCCATGCATGTTGTTGTCCTCTGCTGCTGTGAGTTGCAGGTTTTGAAGGCATTTTGTGCCGACCGGCACTGTTTAGTGCCGACCGGCAGTCAACTGCTAGCCGATAGCTTCATTCAGTGCCGGTGGTGTTCTACTCCAGCCGATGGTGATCTCCAGTGCTTTGAAAGGTAGTCCTGAGACTTTGGCAATTTTCTGAGAAGGATAGCAGGGAAAACAGAGGCACACTTGCATGGCAGTGCGATTCCGAGCCAGTCCCAAGCGCGCGTTGCGTTTGGCCCTCATCCCGAGGCGATTTATTGCTTAATTAGATTAATTAATTAATTTAATTAATTTAGTGAATTTTGTAATATTTAATTAGCTAGAGTAGTTAATTATTTATTTGGTTTTGTATTATTATTCGGTCCCTCCGAGTGAGGGCAAAAATGTAATAAGTGTGTGTGAGTGGATGTGTGTCTTCCAACCCCCACTTCTTTCTATCCCTTTTATTTACCTGCTTACGATGGTAGATTAGGGCATGTTCGATTAGCATACCTCATGCAATGCATGCGTGCATTCATGCATTTGTTTACATACATCGGGCTCGGCACATCACGCAAACTGCATCGTACTTTCAATTCCAAATTGAATACGTGATAGTTGTTGCATCTCATGTGCCATGTTTAGGGTTAGCCGAGCCTGTTTAGATTACACCCCTGTATGTGATACATTAGCCATTTAACATGAACTAGGTCATGCATGTTTTGCTAACCGGGTTTTGTTTTTGGCACGGAGTACGATGTAAGTTTTTCATGGTTTAGCATATCGCATGCGTGTGAATGCTTGCCATGACAGTATGCTTGCCATGCGGCTAATTGCTTATGTGATGAACTGTTTATATGCCTGTGGGTGGAGGTTAGATTGCGTGAGTTGGAACAACTCATTGAAATCCGAATTTTAGCCTACTTGCGAGTAGCACAAAAACCAACACGTTTTTTTTTTTAGACAAAACGGATATGCAATGTTTATTTCCAAATTAGGCAATCTAGTCTATACTTTTGTGTTGTGCGCATCACATAGTAATTCTAGGCTAATAATTGGGATAAGAACGCATAAAGTTTTCAAAAACGGATATCATGGTTAGTAGAGGCCGGTCTTCGGACCGGGCGAAAGGGGGTGCTCATAGCTGACCTTCCCCGATCGTACCCAAGCTCCCGAGCCAAGTCACTTTGGTGATGACGGACACGTGGCCTTCGGCACCGAGTCAGGGTTTCCTAAATTCCCCATTTTAAAAAAAATATTTAGGTGGCGACTCTGTATCTGGCAAAGCAGTCCATGTTCGGCACTACTTTTCAAAAATCTGTTTTTCTTCAAAACGATTTGCTAGAGGTGGACTCTTTGGTTCAGATTTGGAACCGCAATCCAAACAAAAACGGAGGAGTCCGAACTGTAAGCGCGGGTCCCTCGCGGGCTGGTTACAGCAAGTAGGCTTAAAATGTAGATTTTGCCACCCTCGGGTGGGCTTAGAAAACATGATTTTGCCACTATCTAGTAGGCTTAAAACTCACGGTCAATGCATTATTCCAATTCAGATAATCCAACCTTCACCCACAGGCATTCAGGCAGGTATATCACATAAGCAAATAGCCTCATGGTAAGCATGCTATCATGACAGTCACTCACACACATGCAAGGATGCTAAAGTATAAACACTTACCGGGTACTCCAAGCCAAAGAAAGAAGCTAATTAGAAATTATGCATGAATCATAACTATGCTGAAATGCCTAATGCAACACATGCAAAAATGCAACTACAATAGGCTTGGCTACTCTAAGATGGCATATGATGATGCTACAGCTAACACGTATTCAACTTAGAATTGAAGTACAATGCAGTTAGTATGATGCGCCAAGTCCGGTGCATGCAATACAAATGAATGAATGCAAACATGCGGAGCATAAGGATGCCAATTGAAACATGCCCTAATCTAACCACTGAAAGCTGGTAAATAAAAGGGAGAAAGACGTGGGGTTGGAAGACATACACACACTCCCGCACACTTATTACAAAATTCGCCCTCGCTCGGAGGGTCCGAATAAATAATACAAACCGAATAAGTAATTAACTACTCTAGCTAATTAAATATTACAAAACTTCTAATTAATCAACAAATTAATTACAAAAGGAATGTGGCCGTAGCCCCTTCTCGGAATAATGGGATGATGCATGCTCGATTCGCCTTGCCCGGAAACCCGTTGCCATGCCACTGTTGCCTCTGTTTACACTGTTCTGCACCTCTGAGAACTGTGAAAATCCTTGAGATGCCTCTGAATTGCTCCCTGAGCATTGTGGGATGCCACTGGCCAAAAGTAGTGGTCATCGACCACTGGAAAATGGTCATCGACCAGTTGTAGAGATCTCAGCCAGATATTTTTGGTCGGCCGACACTGAATGTAGCCGGTCGGCCAATTCTTCCTGCAGAGCACTGGTTTTGCTGCAACAGAGGACATATAGTGCATGGCATGGAATTTTCAAGACAATGTGTGCATAGCCACTCTCCCTATCATGCAATGAACTCAAGGGAGCATGGCTCTTGGTCCTTGGGCCACCAATCACGTATTTCGATGCATGATGGCCAAAGGTACCAAGTTTGCAAATCAATGTAAATGAATGCAACGAAACACATGAGTGCTACACACTCTATCATGTTGAGATCAAGAGCGTCAGCGACCGATGATTGAGACGTGTTTCGTCACTTTAAGTACGAACACACCACATCCCTCATGTTTGGTTTGACACCCCAAACCAAACATAATGCAATGCATGTATGCAATATGGCTCAAGTATACAAAATGGCTCAAGTATGCAATATGAGGCTAAGTTAGCAAAGCATGCCAAATGCAATGCAAACTAAATATGCAAATGTGCAATATGCCAAGCATGCAAAATGCAATGCAGCAAACATGGAACAATATGCAATGGAACTAGCATGTGGCAACACACAATGAACCAAATATGCAACAAACATGCGACAAACATGCAATGGTGGACTTAAACCGCAAAGGGTAGACCTCAGCCTTGCCATAAACAGTGGCCAAAAGTGCTAAAATGATGGTGCCAAAATGCAAAACAAACATGCAAACCAATGGGCCTAAGACTAAGGCATAAAAGCCAACTTTCAAGAACACTTAAAAGAAGACAAACATGGACATTAGACCAATAAAATCAGATCTATGGCATGTTAGAATGAGCCCCAAAACCCACTTAGATGGCATCCCAAATGTCTAAACATGGTGGCATACACAATGACCAACTCTTGAGGCACAAAACTACAACACTTCAAAGCATTGAAAGAGATCCAAATGCAAGTGTAAGACCACATTACATGGACTGAAATATGATCTCAAATGATGCCAAATCATGAGAAAGGTCAAAACAATGCATGCTAATGACTCACACACCCAAGGCTAACAAGCTAGAATGCATGGTGGCTATACAAAGTATGGAAAACATGATCAAAACAACCAAAACAAGACCTAAAGCATGCTGAAATATGACCTAAAGCTTCTCAAAGTTAAGTCAAAATATGCAAGCATGATGGTCTAAGAGCATGGTGCTTATTAAGGCAAACAAGGGGATTGCAAGGCAAGTATGTGATGCATGCAATGGACCATTAATCTCACCAAAAACAGAGGTATAATATGACCAAACAACATCAAATACCTACTGAAATGAAGTAAAATAAAGCCAAGCAAACATGCTACTCTTATGAGCCCATAACACAAGCAAATGAGACACAAAGGGAGGGGGGTGTCCCTCCCCTATACAAGACCTCAAAACCACTTCTCCACCACTGAAAATCCTCTGGATTTCAGTGGTGAGAAGGTCAATACACGAAGATACCAAAGCTCAACAAAGAAGGCACCAAAAGAGGCCAAACAAGGCCTAAGAGGGGGTGGACGACCCCCAACACCAAAATGACCTTAAACAAATATATTAAGCATGCAAATACAAAACTTTTTTTAGTCTATAGCTAAGCTTAAATCAGTATGAAAAATAGGCTAAAAGCTTGTACAAAAATGAGGAATAAAAGGGTAAGTGTCTCACCCTTGAAGACCACCTTCAAGAACACCAAACCAGCAGCCTTTTCTGAACAAAAACAAGGTCAAGAACTCCTCAAACAACTCCCTAACACTTCAACAACTCAAAGGTGGTGTGCTATAAGGTGTTCTAGTGCAAGAGACTGAACAAAAACTCACTTTAGGGCACTCTAACACACACAAATGTAGAGAGAGAGGGAGATATATAGAGAGAGTGATACATATGCTATATCTCAGATTGATCAACCCCTGGAAAGGGAGGAGAGGCTCCCTTTTTATAGGAAAATGCAATGCAAAGCTTCCAAGGGAAGCTAACTCAAGGAGCAAATCCCTTCATACACGTGTATGGAGGGCAGAGTCTGTGCTCACCAGCTGGCACAGCTGGCATCCACTCAGCCTGTAGAACATGTAGGAAGGCCACCGACCAGTTCATTGGTCGGCCGGCTACTTTAACTGGTCAGCCTGCTACTTATTTGGTCGGCCGACTATTTTTGTTGGCCGGCTGGCTATTTTGGTGGCTGGTAGGTGGCTACCAAGGTCAAAAAATGGTTGGTAGGTCTCTAGATTGAAGCCCCAGAAGTTAGCTTTCCAATGGCACCAACCTTGCATCGAAATTCCTCCTGTGCAAAAAGTTATGCCCATTTCGGTGAAGCTGCGCAGTTTCGATCCAACCGGATTGATCCCCTACTTCAATCAACCATATCTCCCCCACCCAGACTTGGCTTTAGGAGATTCTTGAGTGAAAAATGAAGCCCCGGAAGTAATATTTCCAACGGTGGTGGCCTCATAGCTAAAATCAATGTATACAAATGAATAAGCCCGATTCAGCGATGGCTGCTCGATTCTCTTCTACCCGGATTCATGCCGAACTTCTCCCAAACTAGTTTTCTTCTCTCCTTTCCTCTTTTCTTCAACTCCAAACCCCTAAACAAAGTGTTTTGAAAGATTTTTCAAATATTTCATCTCTCTTTCATTCATCTCCACTTTGTCCTTGCTCGGTTTACCTAAAAAGCGCAACATTTAACGAAATGCGAGCGTTGGAACATCGTAGGAACTTTATTTTCAAAACATTTTGAAAGAGAGGGTTTTAAGATCTAAAATATTTTGATCAAGATTGTTTTGGTCCAAAGGGGTATGAAGTTGGGATTTGACTCTCTCATTGCCGAAGAAATTGAACCTTTGCCCTGCACGCCTTTTACCACCAAGTAAACCATCAGTAACGCCCAAGTCTTAAGGGCGGTCAAAAATGAGTTGTCTACACATATGTATCTTGTTTGGGAGGAGATGGGGGATGTACTCCATGGTTTGAGAGGAGATAGGGGATGGACTCCATTGATAACTAAGTTGGCCGGAGTGTCCAGGGTGAAAGTCCCAAAATCCCAATTGCGTTTGCATAACTTAGATAAATTGAAGTATTGAAGTATTGTTGATATGAGTTGTAGTCTCATTTGAAATTGAAGTATCGAAGTGTTAATAATGTGAGTTGTAGTCTCATATTAACTGATTGTGATCGAAGTATTGTTACCATGAGTTGTAGTCTCATTATAAACTGTCTGGATGAATAGAGAACCATATCTATGAATTGGTTTGGATAATGAAACAGAAAAAGGGATTGAAATATATTGTGAACATGGATTGGTTATGAAAGAGATGTACATTTGTGTATATGAGTTAAACATTTATCAAATGCTAATGTTTTAGTTATTGCTCATATTTGGTTTAGCGTATTTCTACTGGGCTTTGGCTCACCCTATATGGGACATCATTTTCAGGTACAGGTGATATGCCGCCTCCAAGGATGTAGCTTGGGAGGTTTAGAAGCTGAAGGCTTATTTTTGTTATTATCTTTTGGTGTTACATGTAAATTCAAGCCTAGGGCTTAATGTGTAAAGAGTTAGAACTCTCTTATTTGTAACCAAGTGTTGGCTTGGAAAGTTGTAAGCCTGTAGGGCATTTACGTTTGTTGTCAACATGTAATACTTTTTGTACTAAATCCTCTGATAAATGGAAATATGCTTTATTCTCTTATGTCTATGGATGCCATGAATGATGGGTTTATATGTATTATTTTGAGGGTGTTACAACTTGGTATCAGAGCGTACCGGGTTTTGAATACTTTGGGTACGTGGGAAGTGGTTAGTACCACAATGGGTTTGTCTCTCTTGTTAGAGACTTATGTATGATGTTATGTGTTTATTTGATAACATGCTTACGTGACTATATGGGTATGGGATTTAGTTTCTAGGATGTTGATTGGACCCTTGGGTTTTTGGGAGTCCTGTTAGAAAAGCACTTGATCAATGCTGTTTCTAACTAGAACTCTAGCAACACCACGGGACTGTCATTATCCGGAAATGAAATTTGTAAGTGCTTATGTGATTATCTGCTTATGTGGAATGAATTACTGTTGTCCAATGTATTAGGACGCGAGTGAAATAGTTTCGGCACATTTGTGAATGTGCTAATATTCTCGTTACTTTTATTAGGATGTCAGGACGAGGACGTGGTGGTAGACGTGGTAGGCCTAGAAGGCAGGAGATGCCTATACCAGATAAGATTCCGGCGCAGCAGGAGGGTGTTGGTCTGGCCAAATTAATAGAAATATGGAATTATAATACTAGTTGGGCCAAATTAAAGTTAAAGATAGTAAATAAATAAATATAAAAGTATGAGTAAATAAATAATAATATTGATAACAACAACAACAACAACAACAACAACAACAACAACAACAACAACAACAACAATAATAATAATAATGGGTATGGTAGCAAAAAAAATATTTAATTTTCTGTTGGTGTACGATAGAGTGTAATTTAATTAGGGATTAATTTATTTATATAGTTATATTAGAAAACTGGGCCGAAGTGTAATTATCTTAAATATTTATTAAAGATAAGTATAAATCCATATAAATTATGATCAAATATGTGGGAGGATTCGCGTTGGCCACCTATTGGATCGAAATCCCGCCTTAGCTACCGAAAATGGATCGAAAAAACTGAGAAAATTTTGAGGATTTTTTGGATTGTGGTGGTTGTTGAGAAAAAAAGAACTTTCTGATCCATTGTAATTATTGGGAAAAAAGACAGAGATGTGGAGATTGTTACACAATTTTAGAGAGGGAGTGGCTTTTATCGTGAAAGGTAGGTTCATTTTTTCCATATTCTTGCGTTTACCCTGGAAGGTAGGTTCATTTTTTCCATATAAAGTTGGGGTATCAATATGGAAAGTTTTGACATTTCCATTTCAATTTCATTTCCTTCACTAGTAACTCTCTATAGAAAAGCAACCAATTCATAAAGCCTAATCTTTACAGCTATAACAACCCGAAAATTTAAGTTGTCCCTTAAATTTTATACTAGTATTATGGTTGTATGTGATGATATATTATTAAATACATAATCTAATTTTGCATTGGATTATCAAAATATAGGATTAATTAGGGATTATTATTTGGGGCTAAATTAATAGAAATATGGAATTATAATATTAGTTGGGCCAAATTAACGTGAAAGATAGTAAATAAATAAATATAAAAGTATGAGTAAATAAATAATAATAATAATAATAATAATAATAACAATAATAATAATAATAATAACAATAATAATAATAATAATAATAATAATAATAATAATAATAATAATAATAATAATAATAATAATAATAATAATAATAATAATGGGTGTGGTAGTAAAATAAATAATTAATTTTCTGTTGGTATACGATAGAGTGTAATTTAATTAGGGATTAATTTATTTATATAGTTATATTAGAAAATTGGACCAAAGTGTAATTATGTTAAATATTTATTAAAGATAAGTATAAATCCATATAAATTATGATCAAATATGTGGGAGGATTCGCGTTGGCCACCTATTGGATCGAAATCCCGCCTTAGCTACCGAAAATGGATCGAAAAAACTGAGAAAATTTTGAGGATTTTTTGGATTGTGGTGGTTGTTGAGAAAAAAAGAACTTTCTGATCCATTGTAATTATTGGGAAAAAAGACAGAGATGTGGAGATTGTTACACAATTTTAGAGAGGGAGTGGCTTTTATCATGAAAGGTAGGTTCATTTTTTCCATATTCTTGGCGTTTACCCTGAAAGGTAAGTTCATTTTTTCCATATAAAGTTGGGCTATCAATGTGGAAAGTTTTGACATTTCCATTTCAACTTCATTTCCTTCACTAGTAACTCTCCATAGAAAAGCAAGCAATTCATAGAGCCTAATCTTTACGGTTGTAACAACCCAAAAATTTAAGTTATCCCTTAAATTTTATACTAGTATTATTGTTGTATGTGATGATATATTATTAAATAAATAATAATAAATACACAATCTAATTTGGCATTAGATTATCAAATATGGGATTAATTAGGGATTATTATTTGGGCCAAATTAATAGAAATATTGAATTATAATACTAGTTGGGCCAAATTTATAGCGATCCTGGTTTTCCCTTCCTTATTTACTGTATTCCAGACTCGGTTCCGTTGATAGTTGTGGTTGTCTGTATTTCATTTCCGTCCTTTAACTCTTGGCGTTTGAGTTTAGAATTGTCTTGGGCAAGTTCGGAACAGGTTGGTTGAGTTTTAGTCCCATTTCTTGTTGCCCAGATTTTTAGTAGTCCGCTCGAGCAGAGTTCCTTACGCTCGAGTGGGTCGCGCTCGAGTGGATATCTTGCGCTCGAGTGGGTGTTCGATGTCTGTAAAAATACTGGAAGAGTGTAATCTACGCTCGAGCGGGTGTTCCTTTACGCTCGAGCGGGTGGAGTTTTACAGTTGTGTCATGGCGCTCGAGCGGGTCCAGTTTTTATGTTTGACGCTCGAGCATCCTATTCTCCGCTCGAGCGGGTCATATGTATATCAGTTGGCAGCTGGGTCATTTTAGATCACTTTTTCAACTCTCACTCTCTCTCTTACTTTTCAAAACCTACTTTGAGAGCTTCTCTCACTACATTTCACCTTCTCTCTAAGGTTTGATCTAGTTTGAGTGATCTTCTACCTTAGTTCCTTTGCAAAAAGTGTAGAGCTTGGCTTGGGCTACCTATCAATCCGAAAATCTTGGGATTTGGAGTACTTTCGATTTTCTTCACCTTCTCTTTTGGGCTCCGAATTTGAGGTAGGGATAACTACTTATATTTATGGTCTTTGACATAAACTTGTAGTCATTTTGATGTAATGTTGTAGTTGGGAAAGTTTGGGAGTTAGGGTTTCAAACCTTAAATGTAAAAAAGAGGGTTTTTCGTTCCATTGAACTATATATATGTATTTGAGCCTCAAAATGAAGTTATTGAGGTCTATTGATAATATATTGACCTTTGGGTCAATATTGAGAGAAATGGGGGAAAATGCCATATTTGGGTTTTATTGGGTCATTAGTGTAATTAATGACTTTCATTGTGAAATAGTGGAATTGGGAAGTTATGAGAAAGGATGGTGGAGTTGGATTGATTAATCACTCACTTTTGAAAATATTGATAATTTATCTATTGATGCATTTATTATCCGTTTAGAAATAATTGCTTTGGGCTATCAGTGGAGGATAGTCGTGATTGTTGTAGACACTGTATGTTGATTAGGGAAAACTGAAACTAATCACGTTGAATATGTCATTGAATATGACGGTTGGAATAATACATCGAATCTGTGTATTGATTGATCGTGTATATTATAGTGACCCCGGTCTTTTCCCATTTGAGTATTGTATCCGGACTTATGTTCCGTAGATTCCATTATCATATTATAGTTGTTGTTGTCCTTTAATTCTTCAGTTTTGAGTTATAGGATTTGTTGGGCAGGCTGTTTACAGGTTGGTTGGGTTTGAAACCAAGAGTTCATGTTCAGTTTTTGGGTTGGTCGCTCGAGCGAGCTCTTCTTCGCTCGAGCGAGGTCTTTGATTTGGTTCTTCGCTCGAGCCAGGGTCCCTTCGCTCGAGCGAGCTTTGCGTCCAGTACTTAGACCTAAGAGCAGTGTTTGTTGGCTCGAGCGAGTTTTCTTCGCTCGAGCGAGCTGGTTTGTTATTCGCTCGAGCGAGCTTTTCTTCGCTCGAGCAAGACTTTCTTGTGTCTGGTCGCTCGAGCGACCAGGTCTTCGCTCGAGCGAGCCTATCAGGTATAAATACGCAGCAGCGTATTTTAAAACAGTTTTTCAGCCCCTTTCAGATTCTAAAACCCTAATTCCGAGTTCTCTTCTTCTCTAAACACCTTCTCTCCTAGGTTTGATCTAGTTAGGGTGTGTTCCTACCCTAGTTCCTTCATTAAAAAGATAGAGGAGAGTGAGGGCTTTCATTTAATCTGAGCATTCTTAGATTTGGAGCACTTTGAAGTTTGGGCATCATCTTCATCTTCTTCTTTCTGAGTTATATCTTCGAGGTAGGGATTTCCTACTCCATTTATACGCTTTAATCCTAAGTGTTGGTATTTTGGTATGTGGGGGTAGTTTGGTAATTTTGGAATAAACCTTAGGGTTTTGGTTTAGATTAATTTGTATAATTAATTTAAAGGAAGAATGTGGAATTTAGTTTAATTCATGAAATTGGGGAAATTTAGCGAATTGATGATATAGTTGGGTAGTTTAAATACTTACCTATGAGAATGTTGAATTTATATTCATTGTTGTATTTATTTCTTGTTTAGAAATAACTGTTTTGGGCTATCGGTGGAGGATAGCCATTGATTGTTGTAAACCTTGCATGCGGCTTAGGTATAACTGAAATTGAGTCAATTGTTTGACTGTTGAGTTAATACAGAACACTCGTGTATTAATTATGTGTTGTATATGGCAAGTATTGATTATGTTGCATATGCATTTGGTTTTGGAGGAGATAGGGGATGAACTCCATGGTTTAGGGGAAGATAGGGGATGGACCTCTAAACCGGATTTATTGGGAGGAGATAGGGGATGGACTCCAGTAGCATCACTCTTTTGTGTGCTTATTGATTAATAGAGATATTTCTATTTATTGTTGATGTGATACATCACCAAAATGTGTATCAGTTGGGAAGTACGGAAGTGAATTGATTATGATTGATACAATACCAATATGTGTATTTGTTATGATTAGGTCTAACTTGAATTGTTATTCCTGTTGAATTGGAAGTATTGTTAATAAAAGATGAAACCCCAGTTAAGCTATTTGGCCAGGTTCTGAGCCATAAGTGGAAAGTACAATGTGCCATAGACAATGCGTCATAGGCAATGTAGACATTCGTATTATGAAAATTGTAACTTGATTATAGTGTGTTAACCATGTATCAGATGCTAATACTTTAGTTAATTCTTATGCTTGGTTTAGTATTTCTCTACTGGGCTGTGGCTCACCCTATATGGGAACTTCATTTTTCAGGTACAGGTGGTTCACTACCTCCAAGGACTTAGCTTGTGAGGATTTGGACTCGAAGATTTGTTTTTAGTTTATTTGCTTTTATATGTAAACTCTCAAGCCTAGGGCTTTATTTGTTTTGAGTTAGAACTCATGGATTTGTGTCCAAGTGTTGGCTTGGCAAGATGTAAGCCCGTAGGGCATTTATTTTGATATTTTATTTCATAATACTCTGATGAATGGAATTATATTCTTGTTTTAGTATAATGATGCATGTTAATATTATTTATTATGGGTTTATTTTTGAGGGCGTTACATATATGATAATTGTTCATATACATTGTTTTGTGTGGAAGGAGATAAGGGATGTACTCTACGGTTTAGGGGAAGATAGGGGATGGACTCCTAAATCGGATGCTATTTGGGAGGAGATAGGGGATGGACTCCATTGATACAGCAAATCTGTGTATCATTTATGAAGTATGGAAGTGTTTTAGTATGACATTGATGTAGAAAATATGTGTATCTATTGTGAAGTATGGAAGTGTTTTATTATGAGTTATTATCTCATTTGAAATTGAAGTATTGTTGATATGAGTTGTAGTCTCATTAAACTGTTTGGCCAGGTTCTGAGACTTGTTCATAAATTGAAAATTTGTTAAGTAAAGGAAAGTGGAATGAAACATGGACATATTTGTCATGGAACTGGATAATGTTGTAAGTTGATTTATAAGTGGTAACAGTTATCAAATACTAATGTTTTAGTTATTGCTCATGCTATGTTTAGCATATCTCTACTGGCTGTTGGCTCACCCTATATGGGACATCATTTTCAGGTGCAGGTGATATGCCGTCTCCAAGGATGTAGCTTAGGAGGTTGTAGAAGTTGAAGGCTTATTTTTGTGATTATTTTGTGTATTACATGTATATCAAGCCAATAACTTATTTTGTGTAAAGAGTTAGAACTCTATTTTGTTGAACCCAAGTGTTGAGTTGGAAAGTTGTAAACCTATAGGGCATTTACTTTTATTGTCAACATGTAATATTTCTTGTAAGAATACTCTGATGTTGGGAATGTAATATCTCTTTTTGGTATCATGAACGCATGATTATGGATTTATTTTGAGGGCATTACAAAATTAAAGTTAAAGATAGTAAATAAATAAATATAAAAGTATTAGTAAATAAATAATAATATTGATAACAACAGCAGCTACAACAACAACAACAACAACAACAACAACAACAATAATAATAATAATAATGGGTGTAATAGTAAATTAAATAATTAATTTTCTGTTGGTGTACGATAGAGTGTAATTTAATTAGGGATTAATTTATTTATATAGTTATATTAGAAAACTGTGCCAAAGTGTAATTATCTTAAATATTTATTAAAGATAAGTATAAATTCATATAAATTATGATCAAATATGTTGGAGGATTCGCGCTGGCCACGTGTTGGCCTGATAATGTTCTTACCTCCCTATAAATAGGGAGGAGATGATCAACTATGTGGAAATGAAAAGGAAAAAAAGAGAGAAAGGAAGGAAAATAAACTAAGAAAGGGGAAGGAAATATTGGAAGTTAAAAAGATATTTGATAATGGAAAGAAATAGTGAGGTATTAATTTTAAGGTGAGTGATATTATACATTGAGTTAGCATAATATATTTTACGAATGTTTTGAGTTATCATAATTTATTTTATACAAGTTGTATTTTATTAGTTATACTAATACAAGTTATGTTTCATAAATATTTCAATTACGTGGATTATTTTCTGAACCCTATTTTCTTAAAATGAAACCTATGGATATGTTTGTTTGACTTTTAAAAAATATTTGACTATAACCTTATAAACATAACCTTACGAGTGTAGAGCTTGGCTTGGGCTACCTATCAATCCGAAAATCTTGGGATTTGGAGCACTTTCGATTTTCTTCACCTTCTCTTTTGGGCTCCGAATTTGAGGTAGGGATAACTACTTATATTTATGGTCTTTGACAAAAACTTGTAGTCATTTTGATGTAATGTTGTAGTTGGGAAAGTTTGGGAGTTAGGGTTTCAAACCATAAATGTAAAAAAGAGGGTTTTTCGTTCCATTGAACTATATATATGTATTTGAGCCTCAAAATGAAGTTATTGAGGTCTATTGATAATATATTGACCTTTGGGTCAATATTGAGAGAAATGGGGGAAAATGCCATATTTGGGTTTTATTGGGTCATTAGTGTAATTAATGACTTTCATTGTGAAATAGTGGAATTGGGAAGTTATGAGAAAGGATGGTGGAGTTGGATTGATTAATCACTCACTTTTGAAAATATTGATAATTTATCTGTTGATGCATTTATTATCTGTTTAGAAATAATTGCTTTGGGCTATCAGTAGAGGATAGTCGTGATTGTTGTAGACACTGTATGTTGATTAGGGAAAACTGAAACTAATCACGTTGAATATGTCATTGAATATGACGGTTGGAATAATACATCGAATCTGTGTATTGATTGATCGTGTATATGATAATTGTTTATATACATTGTTTTGTGTGGGAGGAGATAAGGGATGTACTCCATGGTTTAAGGGAAGATAGGGAATGGACTCGTAAACCGGATGTTATTTGGGAGGAGATAGGGGATGGACTCCATTGATACAGCAAATCTGTGTATCATTTATGAAGTATGGAAGTGTTTTAGTATGACATTGATATAGAAAATATGTGTATCTATTGTGAAGTATGGAAGTGTTTTATTATGAGTTATTATCTCATTTGAAATTGAAGTATTGTTGATATGAGTTGTAGTCTCATTAAACTGTTTGGCCAGGTTCTGAGACTTGTTCATAAATTGAAAATTTGTTAAGTAAAGGAAAGTGGAATGAAACATAGACATATTTGTCATGGAACTGGATAATGTTGTAAGTTGATTTATAAGTGGTAACAGTTATCAAATACTAATGTTTTAGTTATTGCTCATACTATGTTTAGCATATCTCTACTGGCCGTTGGCTCACCCTATATGGGACATCATTTTCAGGTGCAGGTGATATGCCGTCTCCAAGGATGTAGCTTAGGAGGTTGTAGAAAATGAAGGCTTATTTTTGTGATTATTTTGTGTATTACATGTATATCAAGCCAATGACTTATTTTGTGTAAAGAGTTAGAACTCTATTTTGTTGAACCCAAGTGTTGAGTTGGAAAGTTGTAAACCTATAGGGCATTTACTTTTATTGTCAACATGTAATATTTCTTGTAAGAATACTCTGATGTTGGGAATGTAATATCTCTTTTTGGTATCATGAACGCATGATTATGGATTTATTTTGAGGGCATTACAAAATTAAAGTTAAAGATAGTAAATAAATAAATATAAAAGTATTAGTAAATAAATAATAATATTGATAACAACAACAACAACAACAACAACAATAATAATAATAATAATAATGGGTGTAGTAGTAAATTAAATAATTAATTTTCTGTTGGTATACGATAGAGTGTAATTTAATTAGGGATTAATTTATTTATATAGTTATATTAGAAAACTGTGCCAAAGTGTAATTATCTTAAATATTTATTAAAGATAAGTATAAATTCATATAAATTATGATCAAATATGCTGGAGGATTCGCGCTGGCCACGTGTTGGCCTGATAATGTTCTTACCTCCCTATAAATAGGGAGGAGATGATCAACTATGTGGAAATGAAAAGGAAAAAAAGAGAGAAAGGAAGGAAAATAAACTAAGAAAGGGGAAGGAAATATTGGAAGTTAAAAAGATATTTGATAATGGAAAGAAATAGTGAGGTATTAATTTTAAGGTGAGTGATATTATACATTGAGTTAGCATAATATATTTTACGAATGTTTTGAGTTATCATAATTTATTTTATACAAGTTGTATTTTATTAGTTATACTAATACAAGTTATGTTTCATAAATATTTCAATTACCTAGATTATTTTCTGAACCCTATTTTCTTAAAATGAAACCTATGGATATGTTTGTTTAACTTTTAAAGAATATTTGACTATAACCTTATAAACAATTATGTTTGTAAGTACCACCACCGGAGTCCCACGCCTTGGGGGACTTAAATAACCATCGGCTTTGTTTGGTCACTTTGTGGCCCTTTGTTGTCATTGATCTATTGACCTCTATTTTGTGCAGGGCAAAGTGCTGTGTGGAGATAAGTGATACACTATTGTGGGAGCCACCTCTATAATCCGTACGAGCCACCTATTGAATCCGTACCTCTGTTCTGTTCTGTACCGTGGTTATGATTATTTATTTACATAATCTCAGTTTTGCTACTTAAATGATTATTTGTTCAGACTAAGTTATCTTAAATATTTTAGTTACATAACTATCCATGGTTATTTTGTGTCTCTTATACTCTTGGCATAATGTTTCTCACTCTGCCATGTGCTTATAGTTGTTTAGCAATTTTCAGGAAACAATGCAATTTAGAGATAGTTTTTGAAAAGTCTTAGACGTGGGGTTGCAGAATAGACACACACAACACTTTTATGATATCTTTTATATGTAAATATCGGCTTTTTTGGTCAATAAATTTTGTAATAAAAATAGAAGCTCCGATGATTATTTTGGTACCCTCACTTAAATATTATTTCCGTTCGCGTTTATTTATTTGTTCAAGAATTGGCCGGAGGTAGCTTTAGTTATTGGCCATCACGATACTTAGCATTTGGATATGGGGAGCGGGTCGTGACAACAACTATGGTATTTCCCTTTCAAATCCCATTTTCTTTGTTTGTATTTATGCATATATGAATCTAAATTGAGTGTTAATAGAAGGGAAATTTTTTTTTTATTTTTTTCTTGGATAATTTCATGAAATGTGAGAGTTTTGGTGATTTGGAGAGTTATTGATTTATTTGATTTGAACATTATGTGGAATTAGCACATGGGTTTTGTGATCAGAAATTGCAATTTATGTTTGAATGCTGATATGGGTTTTTCTAGTCTGAGGTAATAAAATCAAGTGCTAGAGAAAAGGTGGATATGAAGTGTAATTTTATAGTCTGAGGTAATACAATCTTAATTTTATTGACATTTCCATTTCAACTTTCATTTCCTTCACCAGTACATTTCCATTTTAACTTCATTTCCTTCACTAGTAACTCTCTCTCTCTCCCTAAGTTAGGGGTATCAATGTGGAAAGTTTTGGCATTTCCATTTCAACTTCATTTCCTTAACTCTCTCTCTCTCTCTCTCTCTCTCTCTCTCCGTGAGAGTGTGTGTATGTGTGTGGGTGTCTTCAACACTTCTTAAACTACAAGTTCTCTATTGCAGACTTTTCGGTGGTTTTTAATTGAATTAATATTACACTCCGGCCACTTGCATTTTTTATAATTTCACTAAAGTCCTTTCACTATCAATTGTGACAATTAATTTCTTTACATTTTAAGTGAAGTTACAATGGTTTGGAATGTTTGTTTAGTATTTTTTTTAATGAAAAGATGTGTAATGTGCAACAAAGAGGAATGACCATACAATTACTCGCGACTCAATTCAAGTCAAAGATGTCTTAAAAGAAACGGGTACAAAAAAGCTAATGTGGATAGAAAATTTTGACAGACATGATGGCATTTCAAAAGAATGTATGGTTCATAGTGGAGCTAAATGAAAGAAGGAAAAAAGAAAAAGAAAAAAAAGAAGCGATGCAATCAAGGTTGAAGATCAAATTTTGATATTGAAACACACATGATCAAGATTTAAGAAAATTGTTTACGAAGCTGAATTTCTTTAGGTACTGTTTTTAGATTTAGGTCATGACGTACTTGAAAATTATTTCATGAGGGTTATTTCCAATCTATTGACATGAATATTGGGCCTTAATTTCACTCTTGAATAGTTTAATAACACGAATGTTGACCCTTAATTCTACTCGTGAATGGTGTCAATCTATTAATCCGTCTTCTCCACTGACTTAAACTCCGACGAAATCCTGTTACAGCTGCCGAAAATGGATCGAAGAAACCGAGAAAATTTTGAGGATTTTTTGGATTGTGGTGGTTGCTGAGAAAAAAAGAACTTTATGATCCATTGTAATTCTTGGGAAAAAAGACAAAGATGTAGAGATTGTTATACAACTTTAGAGAGGGAGTGGTTTTATCGTGAAAGGTAGGTTCATTTTTTCCATATAAAGTTTGGGTATCAATGTGGAAAGTTTTGACATTTCCATTTCAACTTCATTTCCTTCACTAGTAGCTCTCCATAGAAAAGCAAGCAATTCACAGAGCCTAATCTTTACAGCTATGGTTTTTCCCTTTCAAATTTCATTTTCTTTGTTTGTATTTATGCTTATATGAATCTAAATTGAGTGTTAATAGAAGGGCAATTTTTATTTTTGTTTTATTTTTGGATAATTTCATGAAATTTGAGCGTTTTGGTGATTTGGAGAGTTATTGATTTGTTTGATTTGAAAATTATGTGGAATTAGTAGAAATTGCAATTTATGTTTGAATGTTGATATGGGTTTTTCTAGTCTGGGGTAATAAAATCAAGTGCTAGAGAAAAGGTGGATATGAAGTGTAATTTTTTTGTCTGAGGTAATACAATCTTAATTTTGTTGACATTTCCATTTCAACTTTCATTTCCTTCACCAGTACATTTCCATTTTAACTTCATTTCCTTCACTAGCAACTCTCTCTCTCTCTCTCTCTCTCTCTCTCTCTCTCTCTATGAGAGTGTGTGAGTATGTGTGTGTGTGTGTCTTCAACACTTCTTAAACTACAAGTTCACCATTGCAGACTTTTGGGTGGTTTTTAATTGAGTTAATATTACACTACGACCACTTGCAATTTTTATAATTTCACTAAAGTCATTTCACTATCAATTGTGACAATTAATTTCTTTACATTTTAAGTGAAGTTACAATGGTTTGGAATGTTGGTTTATTGTTTTTTTTTTATGGAAAGATGTGTAATGTGCAACAAAGAGCAATGACCACACAATTACTCGCGACTCAATTCAAATCAAAGATGTCATAAAAGAAACGGGTAGGAAAAAATTAATGTGGATAGAAAATTTTGACAGACATGATGGCATTTCAAAAGAATGTATGGGTCATAGTGGAGCTGAATGAAAGAAAGAAAAAAAGAAAAAGAAAAAAAAGAAGTGCTGCAATCAAGGTTGAAGACCAATTTTTGATATTGAAACACACATGATCAAGATTTAAGAAAATTGTTTAAGAAGCTGAATTTCTTTAGGTATTGTTTTTGGATTTAGGTCATGATGTACTTGGAAATTATTTCATGAGGGTTATTTCCAGTCTATTGACACGAATATTGGGCCTTAATTTTAATCTTGAATAGTTTATTAACACGAATGTTGACCCTTAATTCTACTCATGAATGGTGTCAATCTATTAATCCGTCTTCTCCACCGATTTAAACTCCTGCAAAATCCTGCCGTAATTGCTAGAAATGGTTCGAAGAAACCGAGAAAATTTTGAGGATTTTTTGGATTGTGGTGGTTGTTGAGAAAAAAGAACTTTTTGATCCATTGTAATTCTTGGGAAAAAAAGACAGAGATGTAGAGATTGTTAGACACCTTTAGAGGGGGAGTGGCTTTTATCATGAAAGGTAGGTTCAGTTTTTCCATATTCTTGGCTTTTATCCTGAAAGGTAGGTTCATTTTTTCCATATAAAGTTGGGGTATCAATGTGGAAAGTTTTGACATTTCCATTTCAACTTCATTTCCTTCACTAGTAACTCTCCATAGAAAAGCAAGCAATTCGCAGAGCCTAATCTTTACAGTTATAGTATTGCCCTTTCAAATCGCATTTTCTTTGTTCATATTTATGCTTATATGAATCTAAATTGAGTGTTAATAGAAGGGCAATTTTTATTTTTGTTTTTATTTTTGGATAATTTCATGAAATGTGAGAGTTTTGGTGATTTGGAGAGTTATTGATTTGTTTGATTTGAACATTATGTGGAATTAGTACATGGGTTTTGTGATCAGAAATTGCAATTTATGTTTGAATGCTGATATGGGTTTTCCTAGTCTGAGGTAATAAAATCAAGTGCTAGAGAAAAGGTGGATATGAAGTGTAATTTTCTAGTCTGAGGTAATACAGTCTTAATTTTATTGACATTTCCATTTCAACTTTCATTTCCTTCACCAGTACATTTCCATTTTAACTTCATTTTCTTCACTAGTAACTCTCTCCCTCTCTCTCTCTCTCTCTCTCTCTCTCTCTCTCTCTCTCTCTCTCTCTCCCTCCGTGAGAGTGTGTGCGTATGTGTGTGTGTGTCTTCAACACTTCTTAAACTACAAGTTCTCCATTGCAGACTTTTGGGTGGTTTTTAATTGAGTTAATATTACACTCCGGCCAGTTGCATTTTTTATAATTTCACTAAAGTCCTTTCACTATCAATTGTGACAATGAATTTCTTTACATATTAAGTGAAGTTACAATGGTTTGGAATGTTGGTTTATTATTTTTTTTATGAAAAGATGTGTAATGTGCAACAAAAAGAAGTGACCATACAATTACTCACGACTCAATTCAAGTCAAAGATGTTATAAAAGAAACGGGTAGGAAAAAATTAATGAGGATAGAAATTTTTGACAGACATGATGGCATTTCAAAAGATTGTATGGGTCATAGTGGAGCTGAATGAAAGAAGGAAAAAAGAAAAAGAAAAAAAAGAAGCGATGCAATCAAGGTTGAAGACCAATTTTTGATATTGAAACACACGTGATCAAGATTTAAGAAAATTGTTTAAGAAGTTGATTTTCTTTAGGTATTGTTTTTGGATTTAGGTCATGACTGTAGACACCTCATTTTTGACCGTCCTCAAGACTTGGACGTCACTGATTGAACACTCGGTGATTATCCATGGTTGTGTTCGTTTTGAGTTCCCGGAGGTCTCGGCTCTGCGCCCCGCCTCAGGATCTCTTAACTTGTTTGCTTTGTGTTTGGTTTTGCACCAAACACTTGTGTTTTTTCCTTAGAGGGCAGGGAATGGCTTGCTGGCCCTCCCCAAACCCCAGCGGCCTACCCTTTGCCTCACCGGCCATTTCTTGTTGCTATCGGCCGTGGTTGCTTGGTATCAATGGCCGGTCGGCACTCTCTGTGGCCGGCCGGCATTCTTTTTGGCCGGTGACCTATTTGGCCGGCCGGTGACCCTTCTGCATCCCTTCAGGCTTGGTGCATGCCAACTGTGCCAGCTGGAATACACCAACACCACTCCCCATGCACGGGGGTGACCATTTTGAGCCTTTGACCCCCTTTCCCTTCTAGAAGCTTGAACCTTTTGGCCAAGCTTCTTGGGGAAGCTTGGCCAGCTGTCTTAGCTTCTTCAGGAAGCCATGAACCATTTGCCCCTTTGACCCTTTTTGATATAGCTTCTTGGAGAAGCTTAGAGCCTTTTCTTTGCCTATATAAGACCTCCTTCTTCTTCATTGCCTAGGGTTAGAATTTTTGGATCAAAAAGCCAGAGATATATAGATATACATCTGTCATATACTCCCTCTCTCTATATTTCCCTCTCTCTCATCCTTTGTGTGTGTTTTGTGGCCTAAAAGTGCATTTTTACCTTAGTTTTGCACTAAGACACACACCATCACACCTTGCCTCGACCTTGAAGGGCTTGGAGGGTTTATTATTGAGTTTTTAAGCTGATTTTGATCAAAGGAAGAGGGCTGCATTGGTTGTTCATCAAGGGTTCTTCAAGGGTAATCACTTTGCTTTAGATTCCCCATTTTTGCAACAACTTTTTACCTGTCTTGCATGCTGTTTTAGACTTTGTGTATAACTAAAAAAAAGTCTCATATTTTCATGCTTAAGGTATCTCATTAAGGGTGTTTTTGCATTTGGGGTCGAATCCCCCCTCTTAGGCCTTGTTTGGCCCCTTTTGTACCCTCTTTGTTGAGCTTTGGTTACTCTTGTGTCTTGGCCTTCTCACCACTGAAATCCAATGGATTTCCAGTGGTGAGGAAGGGGTTTTGAGGTTTTATTTAGGGGAGGGACACCCCTCTCCCTTAGTCTCTCATTTGTCCTCATTTTTGGCTTAACATGGTAGCATGTATGCTCAGTTGTTTATGACTGCTTTTCAGAGGATTTTGGGGTGTTTTGGATCATGTTATACCTCTGTCCTATGTTAGGTTTATTGGTCTCTTGCATGAATAACATACTTGCTTTGAAATCCCATCATTTGGCCTAAAGAGTGTCATGTTGTAACACATCATTTGAGCATGATTTTGGTTTGGCACTAAGAAGTTTTTAGCATTGTTTTTCCATGCTTAAAGTCTGTTGGCTATCAACTTGGTCATGTTTGGCATGTTTGATATGGTTGCTATGCATTTTGGCTTGTGAGCCCTCAAGTGTATGAGTCATAAACATGCTTTAGTTGGTCTACTTTAATGAGTTGAAGTTGTTTTCCATGTCATTTCAGTCCCCAAGTCATGCTAGTATGCTTGCATTCATTACTCTTTTCATGCTTTGAAGGTGTGCCCTTTTATGCTTTGAAATGAACATTGTGTATGCCTAAGTGTTTGAGCCTTCAAGGCTGCCATATCATTGGGTTTTAGGGCTGATTTCAGTGCATTCAAACTCTATTTTTGGTTTATAGCTCATACCATGTTGACTTGGGGTAGTGGTAGGAGGATGCTCCTTTGTTATGCCTTAACTATGGGCCTATTAGTGTGTATGCTTCCATGCTTGATTGTTCATTATTTTGGCATCTTTGGCCACTATTTTGGGGTGTGGCCGAGGCCTCTCATTTCAGCCTAAGTCCACTCTTGTTCATGGTTACATGCTTGACTTGTTACATCTAGTTATATGCTTGCATTGTGCCATGTTTGCATCTCATTTTAGGTTGCATTGTATTACATTTTGCATGCTTAATACATCACCTTTGCATGTTTGGTTTGCATTACATTGCTTGGTTTGGGGGGTCAAACCAAGTGTGAGGATTGAGAGGTGTTTTTACTTCAAGTGACAAAACACGTCTCAACCCTCGGTCACCGAGGCCCTTGACTTTGACATGATAGGGGCTTGGTATTCATTCGTGTGTTGCATGCATTTTCATTGAATTGCAACCTTGGCCTCTTAGGCCATCATGCATCAAAATGCACAATTGATGGCCCGAGGATCGAGGGCCATGCTCCCTTGAGTCCATTGCATGATAGGGAGTGTGGCCTTGCTTACATTTGCTTGAAATTCCATGCCATACACTGTCTGTCCGTTGTTGTTGTCAAAAACCAGATTCTGGAGGGAGTTTTGGCCAGTCGGCTAAATACAGTGTCGGCTGGCCATTAGTTTTGGCCGGTAGTAAAGAAATGTGGCCGGTGGCTTCCCTCTTTGGCCGGTGGCATTTGTGCTTGGCCGGTGGCACTCCTCAGCACCCATAGATCATGTCCCAAGATTTTTGCAGTCTTCAGAGAAACAGGGTAGTGTAAACAGAGGCAGCAGTGGCATGGTACGGGTTTTCCGGGCGAGACGGACTCGAGCATAAATCATTCGCAGATTCCGAGGCAGGGCTGCGGCCACTTTTATTTTTGCATTAAAAATTTATTAATTAATTAGAATTTTTGTAATATTTAATTTAGTATTATTTATTCAGACTGTATTATTCTTTCAGTCCCTCCGAGTGAGGACGTATTTGTAATAAGTGTGCGTGAGTGTGTGTATGTCTTCCAACCCCACGTCTTTCTTCCCTTTTATTTACTAGCTTTCGATGGTTAGTTTAGGGCATATTTCGATTAGCATACAGTGTGATAGCATGTTGGCATCATCCATCTGTCTTACATACATTGGGCTTGGCACATCATGCTAACTGCATTTGTATTTCAATTCCAAATTGAGTACTTGTTAGTTGCAGCATTTCACATGCCATCTTTAGGATAGCCGAGCCTATTGTAGTTGTATCTTGCATGTGTTGCATTAGCCATCTTAACATGAACTAGGATCATGCATATGATTACTAACTAGTTTCTGTTTTGGCTTGGAGTACTAGGTAAGCTTTTATGCTTTAGCATACCGCATGCGTGTGAGTGTTGCCATAATTGCATGATTACCATGAGGCTAGCTGCTTATGTGATATAACTGCTTGAATGCCTGTGGATGGAGGTTGAGTTGTTTAAATTGGAACAACGCATTGAATGCGAGTTTTAAGTCCACTTGAGGGTGGCAAAATTCATATCTTAGCCTACTTACGGGTAGCACCATCAAACCATTTTCAAACAAACAAACATGAAATGTTTTGTTCTAATTTAGGCGACTTAGTCTATACTTGTTTGCTGTGCGCATAACATAGTAATTCTAGGCTAATAACCGGAATAAGAACACATAATGTTTTCAAAACAAGATATCATGGTTAGTAGAGGCCGATCTTCGGATCGGGCGAGAGGGGGTGCTCATAGCTGACCTTCCCCAATCGTACCCAAGTTCCCGAGCCGAGGCAACTTTGGTGATGACGGACACGTGGCCTTTGGCAAATGAGTCATGGTTTCCTAAATTCCCCCATAAAAAATATTTAGGTGGGGACTCTGTATCTAGCAAAGCAGTCCATGTTTGGCACTTCTTTCAAAATCTGTTTTTTCTCAAAACGATTTGTCGGATTTGGACTCTTTGGTTCAGATTAAGAACCGTGACAATTTGAGTCCGAACTGTAGTAGATCCGCAAACGAACGGAACGGGGGGTTCATCCTCCCGGGGCATTCGGGGACGTCTATAGTTTCTGGCGACTCTGCTGGGGATTTAGAGAGCTTGACTCGAACTCGTGATATCCTGTTTTGACTACACTTATGTGTTTCTTTGCATTGCATGTGCATTGGTGCGCCTAGGACACCGTGTTTGCCATCTGCCATTCCTGAACGGTTTGCCGGAGGCTTGTCTTGTCAAGGCATGACCATAAGGCTGACTGGTTATGGGCTCTGCCAATATGGGAACACAAACCCCGGTTTTACCGGGGCACCCTTTTCGACCATTCGACCTAGTTCATATTCGGAATCCATAGTGACCATTCCAAATTAGGACAGGTTGCTCACCCGATTTTAGGTTGTTTGAAACCACTGTGTGCATAATGAAACCCTAGCTCCTGACAAAATAGGACAGGGAAACCCTACCCCAACATAGGGGTGTTTCGGCTCTCATTTACTTGCTATGTGTTTTTAGAGTGTATCTCTACAGGGAATGCACATACCAGTTTGCGAGTGTAGGTATCCAGCCTGTGGGCACCAGTATCAGTATTTTGGGAATCAGTTATCTGTGGGTATCAGGTTCAGACTTGGGGGCAATGATTCAGAAACAGTGATCAGTGTTTGAGGAACAGTGTATCCAATTCATTGGCAGTATATTATGATATCCAACCGTGTGTTGTACGTTTATTTTACGCCGTTACGCTCTCTGATTGTCTGTTTATTTATACGCTTTATTTATCCTTTTTTTTTAGGTAGTTGAGCACAATTGCTTCTAACCCAGTAGATATTCCCCAAGCACTCTGGACTAGAGGAAGTCGACTCCACCGATCTGAGGATCTGGTAGACGGACAACCAGTGTACCACTCTCTACCCCCGGTTACTAGACGGAGGACAACTAGGCAGAGGGCATCAGTACAGCAGTCAGTTCAGAGGGCCTTATCTACCCCACCTGTGTACAGTAGGGATCAGGACTCTGCTTCTTCTATAGAGAGGGAATATATACCGGTAATTCAACCAGAGCATAATAGTATGGCCAGTTTAGAGGAGATGGTGCGCCAACTCCAATAGAGTATGAAAATGATGCAGCAGGATGCTATCCGACAGGCAGAGTTCGCCAAGCAGCAGACCACGGTCATGAGTGAACAAGCAGAGTTGATTGTGAGGTTACAGCAGCAAACCGGAGCCTCTGCTTCGCAGCAAGTTCCTCCCCCACCAGGAGCTCCAACCCTCGGGGAGACAGCCAATGTTCAGAATGATACAGAACTTCCCACAGGACCACCTCCACCCTCGATCCTACCCCAAATCCAACCCCAATTATCAAAAACACCCACCAACCTACCGGACTCTCCCTTTGAGTTCAAGACTGATCCTACCGCACTAAAGTTGAGCAAGCTTGAAAAGCTGTTCAAGAGATCCCAGGGAGTCAAGACCATCCCTGACATTGAAGACGGATATACCGATGCAGCTATGACGCTGCCTGACAGATTCAAAATGCCTCATATTGATCGATTTGATGGGTCTGGGGACCCCATGGTGCACCTGAGACTGTTTTCAGATATCCTAAGGCCAATGCGCCTCAGTAGGCTTCAGAAGCTGTCCTTATTCGGCCGGACCCTGTCGGGTGTGGCGGCCATATGGTATGCCAAATTAGAAGATGATGTCAAGAGAAATTGGGACGAGATGACTGAGGCCTTCATTGCGCAGTACTCATACAATACACAAATCGAGATTACAACCCGTGATCTCGAGACAACAAGGCAAGAGCCTAAAGAGAGCTTTTTAGAATTTGTGACCAGATGGAGGGCCAAGGCTTCGATGATGACCTTAAGGCCTACAGACAAAGACCAGATTCGGATGATTGTGCGCAATCTTCAGCCGAAATTGATGCAAAAAATGATTGTACTTCCCTTTCCTACTTTTTCTGACCTGCATGAAATGGGGGTACAGATTGAGGATGCCTTGAAGCAAGGCTTAATTGATAATGACCGGGAGCAACCCCGAAGAACTTTCAACCGCAACACTAATGCGGGCTCGAGCGGCACTACAACTATGAGAGCCTCCGAAGTGAGCATGGTCACCACCAACCCCCCTCCGAGAACCATGGCGGCTGCGCCATTCTCCAGTGCGTCCGGAAGCAACCCACCAACAGCCAAATACCCACCCAAAAACAATAGAACCTTCGCTCCACTTTATATGCCCCTGTCCAAAGCTCTGGGGGTGCTAATCAGAAAAGGGCACTTGAAGCCCCAAGAGCTGCGGCCCTTACCAGAAAGGCTTCCCTCTACCCATAACCCAGCCAAATACTGTGCATTTCACCAACAGCACAGTCATGACACCGATCTGTGCTTCCGATTACGTCATGAGATTCAAGATCTCATCGACAACGGGGTGATTCTACCTCCCGAAAAACCCAACGTTACTACAAATCCTCTCCCCGCACATAACCAAGCTCCACCACCCAAAAGAATCAATTTCATTCAAACTGGGGTCGTGTCCTACGATCCTAGTATCTATATCACACCTTCCCGCCTGCCTAAGCCGGAGGTGTCCCTTCCTGATTGCACCGACTTGTGCATGATAGACATCTCCATAACCCAACCCAAGCCAGCGGTGGTGACTACCGAGGACAGGAGAGAGGAGATCCCAAAGGAGAAGAGGGTTGTTGAGCTGGAGTCTACGGAATCTGGGAGTTGTGTTGAGAAGACATATAGTTCGGGTGACTACATTTCATTAATAGGCCAGGATGGGCTAGATGTGGAATTGCCAACAGAAGGAGAGCTGTGTGTGATCCAAGGGGATAGTCTGGGACAGGGAACAGATGATTTAACGGTTGTGGAAGAGGACCTTGCCAATCTCCAGTTTTACAGTGACCAAAATCCAGGGGACACAGCAGTCAAATGGTTCGATTATGAGGAGTCGGCAGAGGCTACCGGCTGGTTAGATGATCAACCGGATGTGGTGGAAGAGTTCCAACCAGAACAAGGCCCGGCAGGGGCGAGAATGTCAGTGACGACCGGAAGGGTCGAAGAACAGAGTACATCGCCAGAGAGCGCCGGTGTCGAGAATTTCGCTCGAGATTGGAGCATTTCGAATACGGGGATTATTGAATAGATAGTTGTGTTGACACAGCCAGAACAAGGAAGATTCGAAGATTCTGAGAGAATCAGGAAGGCAAAGGCCCATGTGGGGACCGAAACTGCCGTGCGCACAGAAACCGAGAATGCTACGGGCATATGGATGAAAGGTGCTGCGAGTACAAGAACAGTCATATCAGAGCCGGACAGGTGTCTGTCGGCTGCTGATGGAATGTGGTGGGAGGATGAGGACTTATGTCTCGCCCACACAGATGAAGATTGGGGGAACAACCAACTTGATGACACCTGGTACCTTGGAGAGGTCGACCATATGACACGGAGCGGGCGGTACTTCAAACCCCCGCACCTGGATCAGCCAGAGGCTTCTGGGAAGGATAGAGAGGCTAAGAAGCAAAAGGAGAAGCAACTTGAGGAGGAAGCTGTACTCAAACAGCTAAAAAGGATACAAGCAGACATCTCCATCTGGGGACTGCTCATGGCATCACGAGTGCATAGACAGGCTATCCTGACGGCCATGGATAAAGCCAAGCTTTTGATAGAAACCACGCCAGAACAGCTGGTGGGATTAGTCTTCCCGGGAGGAGCAACCCCGATGCTAACTTTTTCCGACAAGGAATTGCCACTCGAGGGGGCAGACCATAACAAGCCACTCTACATCTCTGTGGAGTGTAGGGATAAATGGATACCGGTGGTCCTTGTTGATACCGGGTCCGCCATCAACGTCTGCCCAGCAAGGACGGCATATGCAATCGGTTTGAAAACCGCAGATTTCGTACCAACAGCCCAGGTCATCCGGGCATATGACAACACAAGCCGGGAGGTGATGGGAACAGTTAAAATCCAAACAAAGGTTGGGCCGGGACAACACGAGATAGATTTCCATGTCCTAGAAGTCCCCGCAACTTTCAATATGCTTTTGGGGCGGCCGTGGCTATATCAGGTGAAGGCGGTGTCATCCACTTTGCATCAAATGTTGAAATACCCCTATGGGAAGGGAGTAGCCATTGTTTTTGGGAATTCATCGATTCATCCACCACCGGAGGTATCTACGCCTGTTCTAGAAATCGAGCATGGCATGGAGGATGTGTTCATATCAGGTTTTACCTTGGCTGAGGCTCAGGTTGTACAGAACATCATGGCTGCTAACGAGGGGACATATGTCAGTGCCCAAGTAGTGTATCTCATGAACAAGCTCCAATACATCCCCGGGATGGGATTAGGAAAGAGTGGCCGCAAGGGCGTCGCAACATTGGCAGAAGTGCCACACAACCCCCATACCTTTGGCTTGGGTTATCTGCCCACCAAGGAGGATTGGGAAAGGAAAGGAAAAGAGATGGCTGGAAGAGCCAAAGCAAAACAAATGGGAAAACCCTTTGAATTGATGCATCGGCCCATCCGGGGTACCCTAAACAGACGCTTCATCCGGGAGGGGGAGGATTTCCCATTCTGTGGTTTCCCGGAGCCGTGGCTGAACGCGGAGACGGGGTTCGAGATTTTCTTCGACCTACAGTTACCTGGGGATGATGTTGCTGAAAAGCAGACAGACCCGACAGTTGAGGTTGAACAGAATAGGAAAATGGAGTCTGAGGACACCGAACTTGAAATGGGGGCAGCACTGGCATGTCTACTTTCAGATCCTTCGATCGACCAGCTGTGCTTGGGGGATAACTTCTCGGTGTCCATGATCGGGAATGAAACAGTTGCGGGCCTACCGTCAACTATTTTGGATGCATCCATCGTACCCTCCCTCACCTGGCAGTACGAGGAGGGATTTTTGTCCAGTAGCACCGGGTCAGGTAGTGAGCCGGAATCTGATTCCACCGAGTCCTGTGAGTCGGAATCAGGTTCCAGCTCGACTGAGTCTGAGTCCGGTATTCCTGGGAGTGATAACCCGGATGCCACAGTCCTGTCCAGGTCGTCTTTTTCTTTCTCTTTTGAGTCTGTTGTAACAGAAGAATCAGACGGTTTGGAAGTACATAATGAGAATGATATGAATGTGGTTTCCGAGTACTTTTTTGTGCCTTTGATTTATTGCTTAAATCAGGACTTTCAAAATTTTGATGAAAATGACAAGGACGAAATTCCTCCGGTTTTACAATGTTTAATTGAACAAGAACAGGAAAGGTTTGTTAAACCCCTAGTGGATGAAATCACTACCGTGAATGTTGGTACTGAAAAGGACCCGCGGCTGGTCTAGATTGGGTCCACATTGTCTTCGGAGGAACGCGAGCGCTTTGTCGCTTTATTAAAAGATTTCAAAGATGTTTTCATGTGGTCCTACGAAGACATGCCTGGAATCGATCCTGAGATTGTACAGCACCGGATCCCTCTTGACCCTGAGGCCCGACCTGTCAAACAGAAACTCAGAAGGATCCGCCCTGATTGGGCCATTAAGATCAAGGAAGAGGTCACCAAGCAAATTGACGCAGGCTTCCTGTTGGTATCCGAATACCTGACTTGGTTGGCCAACATTGTTCTAGTGCAGAAAAAGGATGGCAGAATCCGGGTATGCGTGGACTTCAGGGATTTGAACAGAGCCAGTCCGAAGGATGATTTTCCCTTGCCACACATTGATGAGCTGGTAGATTTCACAGCGGGGCATGCTTTGCTTTCGTTTATGGATGGCTTCTCAGGTTATAATCAGATAGTAATGGCACCCAAAGACCGGGAAAAGACTGCTTTCACCACCCCGTGGGGTACATACTGCTACAGAGTAATGCTGTTTGGGTTAAAGAACGCTGGAGCTACACATCAACGGGCTGCGATCACAATATTACACGACATGATCCACAAAAAGGTTGAGGTGTACGTGGACGACATGATTGTCAAGTCCAAACAAAGAGAGGGCCACTACACCGCCTTGCAAAAGTTTTTCCAAAGGATCAGAGAATTTCGGCTGCGGTTAAATCCTCAGAAGTGTACATTTGGTGTTACAGCGGGAAAAATGCTAGGGTTTCTGATTACACAAAGGGGCATCGAAGTCGACCCTTCCAAAATCAAGGCCATCTTAGAAATGCCACCACCAATGACTGAAAATGAGGTGCGAGACTTTCTGGGTAAAGTGCAATTCATAAGACGGTTTATCTCAAAACTAACCTTGACTTGTGAACCACTTTTTGGTCTCCTGAAGAAAGGAAAGAAGTTCCAATGGGACGGCCGATGCCAAGCTGCTTTTGAATAGATTAAAGAATATTTACAGAACCCATCCGTGTTGTCACCACCAGAGCCGGGGAAACCGTTGATATTGTACTTTTCAATAATTGAGACTACAATGGGCTGCATGTCGCACAAGAGTCAGAGGACAAAGTGGAAAGGGGCCATCTACTATCTGAGCAAGAAGATGCTGGATTATGAGACCCGCTACGCTCCGCTGGAGAAGGCTTGTTTGGCCTTAGTATGGGCTACCAGGAAGCTGCGGCACTACCTGTTAGCTCACTCTGTAATGTTGGTTTCACGACTCGATCCCATCAAATATCTTTTCGAGAAGCCAGCACTTACGGGTAGGCTAGCTCGCTGGTTGCTGTTGCTCTCCGAATTTGATCTAAAGTATGTGACGCGTAAGTCAATAAAGGGGAGAGCGGTGGCAGAGTTCCTTGCCGACCACCCGGTTGAAGGGGATGAAGCGGTTGAGTACCTATTCCCAGATGAAGCCATTTTGCACATCGAAGATGAAACTTGGACAATGTACTTTGATGGGGCGTCAAACCAGTACGGGTATGGGATAAGAGTGTTGCTGATAGCGCCCGACAATTCCGTATCCCTTTAGCATTCAAGCTCCGGTTCAAAGTCTCGAACAATGAAGCAGAATATGATGCATGTATTGCCGGTCTAGAAGCAGCCCTAGAACTAGGGGCAAAACGGTTGGACGTCATTAGGGACTTAAACCTTGTTGTGTCTCAAGCAAAAAGAGACTGGAAAGTTAAGGAAGAAAAGATGATAATCTACCACCAGACCTTGGATTTGTTAATTCCTCGGTTTGAGAAGCTAAACTTCACTAATCTAGTAAGAGAGAACAACAGGTTCGTAGATTCACTAGCAACTATATCCTCTATGATAGACATCCCATCTGGAGTCCGGATGTGTCCAGTCATCATTGACCAAAAGTTCGCGCCAGCATATGAGTCAATTTCTTCCATAGATGAGGTGCAGAACGAAAACCCCTGGTATTACGACATTTGGAACTTCTTGGGGAAGGAGACATACCCACCAGGGGCAAATGCCAAAGATAAAAGAGCAATCAGAAGAATGGTTGTTTAATTCATCATCTGCGGGGGTAAGCTGTATAAGAGAGGTCATCTGTGAATACATAAGCTCTATGTAGAAGCTGAAGAGTCGAAGCGCCTAATGGAGGCCATCCATGGAGGAGAATGCGGTGCGCATATGAATGGAGTAATGTTGGTTCGGAAGATCCTCTGACAAGGCTACTACTGGTCCACTATGGAGGAGGATTGTATCGGCTTTGTTCGGTGATGCCATAAGTGCCAGATCCATGCAAATCGCATGAACATCCCGCCGTCGAAGCTGTACAATATGACTTCGCCATGGCCGTTTTCAGTTTGGGGAATTGACGTGATCGGGGCTGTTACTCCGAAGGGGTCGAATGGGCATGAGTTCATCCTGGTCGCGATAGATTATTTCACAAAGTGGGTCGAGGCTCAATCTTATACGGTGTTAAAGGCTTCGCATGTCGCGAAATTTATCAGAAACAACATCATCTGTCGCTACGGAGTCCCAAATGAGATTATTTCAGACAATGGTTCCCACTTCAAGAAGGAGGTGATTGATTTGTTGGAGAAATACAATGTGGCTTTTCATAAGTCGTCTACATACCGGCTACAGACTAACGGAGCAGTTGAGGCCGCCAACAAGAATATCAAGCACATACTACAAAAGATGGTGGAAACCTACCGGGACTGGCCAGATAAGTTGCCATTTGCTTTGTGGGGCTACCGGACTTCAATTAGAACTTCAACTGGGGCGACTCCGTATTCATTAGTTTATGGGATAGAGGCCGTTCTACCGATCGAAATCGAAGTTCGGTCATTACGAGTATTAGCCGAGTGTCAAATAGCCGAGGCAGACTGGCAACAGAGCAGATTCGAGGAACTCATGCTCTTTGATGAGAGAAGGCTGAAAGCACTGTACCACGTTCAAGGATATCAGCGCAGAATTGCCCGGGCTTTCAACAAGAAAGTTAAGTCTAGGAATCTAAAGGAAGGAGATTTGGTGCTCAAAGATAACCGAGCTCCCATCCATGACCCAAGGGGCAAGTTCAGGCCTAATTGGAATGGTCCCTACATCATTAAAGCTATCTGGTCAAGTGGAGCTGTGGTTCTGATGGATCTAGATGGCCTAGAGTTCTCCCAACCGATCAACATGGACAAGTTGAAGAAATATTACCCCTGAGAGGCTCGCTAGGCCGAAAACCCGAAAGGGTGACCTAGGCAAAAGTTAGAGCACGAAAAATTAGAAAATATAAAAACTGAGCTCGCAAGGTTGAAAACCCGCAAAGGGCGGCCTTGGCAAAAGTTAGAGCGCAAAAGGGGAGTGAAAATACTCGAGTGAACCTGAGCCGAACTACGTAAGGCTTGATTCCCATCTTTGGGATACGTAGGCAGCTTCATCCTGAAGTTCAGCCATAACCTTTTTCCCCGATCAACTTTTTCCATATGATCGTCTTGAGCCATCTTTGTCTATTCAGCATTCAAGGATTCGATTGTAATCTCTGGTGCAGTGCTTTGCAGACTAGGGGCAACTTTCCGTTGCTGTGCGGTGCCGCGGTGCTATGCAAACTAGGGGCAACTTTCCAGTTGCGGGAATCTGGGGTTGTGCATCTCAGTGACAAATTTCAGGCATGTCCAGTTCTGATCCATATCGAAAATAGTTTTGAAAAGTTTTAATAAAAGTTGACTTTGTTCAAATTAATCTTTTCACAACTAAGACCAGTTTTGGACCAAAACGGAAAATTTTCAGTACCACAACCTTCAATTTCATTGATTTCAAAGCAGAGTTCTCCTACTCTTGTATACAATTGAAGTTGCTTTTTATTACACTCATAAAGAAAACTTGAAAGTACTAATAAAACAATAAATCCGGGGCATAGTCAAGTCAGGTGTCCCTGCGCCCCCTCCCAGAGCTGGTCGAAGCCTCTGATGCCAAGCTAGGCCCGATCTGTGCCTCTTCATTCAGCCAATCTATGCACTCATCAGACAAAGTGCAACTGAAAGTAGGAGCAGGGGCCAGAAGCTCTCTAGTTCTCCACGCTGCGGCCTGCCGAACAAGCTGCGTGCCTTGGACCGGGAATGTAGCCGGATACTCTATCCCCTCTGGCGGACAAGTCTGATCATGGCTGAACTGGCGCTGGAACCGAAATGGGAAATAGAACACGCAGTGAGTCAAGCCAATCAGTCGAATCCCGGTCTGCCGGGACATACTGTAGCTCATTGCCGAGAGATTGAGCCAAGGGCACCGCCAAGTAATGCGGTCTGCAGACAAGCTGCACATCCAGTCAAACCACCAACCCTCGTCAAGGGCGTCGACTAGGCGTTGCCTGAAAAAGTAGCCGCGAGCTGAGTATGCTGGGCAAGAGTCCACAACCTGCAACTTGTCCATCAACCATACCTGGGAAGGGATGAAAAATGAGAGAATAGAGAATAGAGAGATGTACGATGAGAGAAAAAGTGAGAAAAGGGTTTTGTGAGAAAAATCGAGCTTGAGGGCCGAATGATGTAAGCAATATATATGTGAGATTGGGTGGGAAACATTACCTGCAGCAGCAGTGGACTACCCGCAAATCTGATCGTCTCTCGACGATAAAAGGCGTCTAAGCCCATCAACATCTTAGCCAGAACCATGGCAATGCAGCTCTTGCCCTCCTTCAAGCCTTGAGCAACCTCGATCAATCGAACGCTAGATCCTCCAAAGCCTGAGGCAAACAGAAAATGAGATAGCACGCACAAACAGAGGGCATGTCGCCGGAAGCCTTGCCAATGATGGTCACTGCGGTCACCAGCATCGGAAAACCGATAAATCAAGCTTGGAATATCCAGCATTCCATCACAGATCAGGGACCGAGCATCATACATAGTAAGTCCACACATCTGTCCTAAGGCTTGGGCATGGCCGAAGCGAAGTTGGGGCAAGATTTCCTCGTTGCGCTCGGACTCCATTAGAGCTTGGAAATCTTCGAAGGTGGGACACGCCTCTTGCCCGCTAAAGCTAAAGACATGTGTTACCGGGTTCCAAAACCTTGCCGCGGCACGGAGAAATGGAAAATGCAGCGGGGTACGACGCAGAGTGAATAGTGCATTTATATCGAAGCCTCGGAAACTCAGCTTTTCCGAGCCATCCAAGTTGTGAGATTTTGGGCAAGAAATTCTTCCATTTGGAGCAAATCAGTGTGGAAATGAGAAAAAACTCTGAAGCTGGGGCTTTTTGTAGGGGATAGGGTTGAATGAAGGACAGGTGTCAGCATTCTGCTGGTTTCTTCCATTTTTGGCCGGCCGGCCAAGTATAGTGCCGACCGGCCATTACTTTTGGCCGGTGTAGATTTCTCATGGCCGGTGGCTTTTGCCTGAGGCCGGTGGTCATCCCCCTTGTTCCCTGAGCTATTTATGCTGGGAAGTTGGGGAATCCCACCACTTCCGATGCCCTCCGATGATGATTTCTGCGGAATCATACCCATTTGCTTATCGAGTTGTTGTAAGTTTTCTTATCGAGTTGTATTCCACTTTATCTAAGCTTTGATTCGCTTATCGAGTTGTATTCGCGCTCGGTTGGTTATACCGAGCCTCTTTGTTTTGCTTATCGAGTTGTAAGTGGGTTCACTACCTGATTATTACGATGCGAATGCTCTATTTTCAAATGAATCTCATTCACATTGTTATGTGATGCCTTGTGATGCGATGCATAGAACGTGCAAATGTTACATCTTTTGAACAAAATAGCAGTTTCATTCCCATCATGTGTTTTGCAAGAATGCGCAGTTTTGAAAAATGATAATAAAACCTGCCTGAGGCAGTGCAATGTGCTTAAACTACCAATAAAAAGGGAAGTAAAGCAAAAAGAAGAGTAGGGCAGGCAGAGTATCGGGATTGCTACTAATAACCCCCCCTTTTTTTTGAGGTCGATGCACCACATGCGCCCTTGTTCAGGGCCAATTATATGGTTTGCCACATTCATTACTCAAGATAGTGCAAGAAAGCACACTTTTTAAAACATTAGTAGGCTTTCGAGTTGACCTCAAGCCGTATCTTTTTGAGCGACACTCCGTACGTGCGAGGAACATCCCTTCCCGTATCCTTTTGCATCTTGTGAGTTCCACAACACACTTCGATTGTACTGTGTTGCAGTGCTTTGCATTACATGCCTCAAGTTTCTTTTTATACACATTGCCTGCGTAGGCCGCATGCTTTACTTACATGTGTTCAAGTTTCTTTTTATACACATTGCCTGCGTAGACCGCATGCTTTACTTACATGTGTTCAAATTTCTTTTTTATACACATTGCCTGCGTAGACCGCATGCTTTACTTACATGTGTTCAAATCTCTTTGTATACACATTGCCTGCGTAGACCGCATGCTTATATTTCAATCTCATTACTTGCGTAGACCGCATGTTTTACTTGCGTAGACCGCATATTTTGCTTACGTAGACCGCATGCTTGTATTCAATCTCACTACTTGCGTAGACCGCATGTTCTACTTGCGTGGACCGCATGTTTTGTTTGCGTAGACCGCATGATTATGATCAATTTCATTACTTGCGTAGACCGCATCTTTTACTTGCGTAGACCGCATGCTTATATTTAATTCCATTACTTGCGTAGACCGCATGTTTTGCTCGCGTGGACCGCATGCTTATGCTCAATTTCATTACTTGCGTAGACCGCATGCTTATGCTCAATTTCATTACTTGCGTAGACCGCATATTTTGCTTGCGTAGACCGCATGCTTATGTTCAATTTCATTACTTGCGTGGACCGCATGTTTTGTTTGCGTAGACCACATGTTTTACTTGCGTAGATCGCATGCTTATGATCAATTTCATTACTTGCGTGGACTGCATGTTTTGTTTGCGTAGACCGCATGTTTTACTTGCGTAGACCGCATGCTTATGTTCAATTTCAGTACTTGCGTAGACCGCATGTTTATAATCAATTTCATCACTTGCGTAGGCTGCATGATTATGATCATTTCATCGCTTGCGTGGACCGCATGCGTATGCTCTCGTTCATTACTTGCGTAGACCGCATGCTTAGGTTTAATCTCCTTGCTTGTGTAGGCCACACGCTTGTGATCAATTTCATTACCTGCGTAGACCACATGCTTGTGTTCAACTTCATCGATTGCGTGGACCGTATACTCCACTTACACGTGTTCAATTTCATTGCTTGCATAGACCGCATGCTTTACGTACATGTGTTTGTGCCTTCACGGCATTGTCATGCCTCCCACTTGATTTGCGTTGTCGCGCATTTTCAATTGCATTATGTGCATGTTGCTAATAACATCATACCTGTTGAGTTGTTTTCTTTGCAGGCACGATATTGTATGTACGGTTCATTTGCGGCTGGTGCAACTAGACGAACCGGACAGGTATTACATCCTCCGAGTGAGACGTATTGAGAATTGCATAATTCTCTTACATCCTTTCTGCATTGTAGTGTAGTTTGGTGTATGTTAGCTTAAAACTGTCGCATGTGTGCTTCGTTACAGCTTTTCTTTGCATGATCATAAGTTATGCTCGGCTTCATGCATTGTCTTGCATTTTGCCCCTGCCTTCGGGCGCATATCTTGTTTGTCTTGCATACTTTGTCTAAGTCTTCGGCCTTATCAAAAATGGGTCGTCTCTGGGCTTTGACATTCACTCCCGTCATTGTTATGACTTTCGAGTTCTGTCAAAGAGGGGCAACTGTAGACATCCCATTTTTGACCGTCCTCAAGACTTGGACGTCACTGATTGAACACTCGGTGATTATCCACGGTTGTGTTCGTTTTGAGTTCCCGGAGGTCTCGGCTCTGCGCCCCGCCTCAGGATCTCTTAACTTGTTTGCTTTGTGTTTGGTTTTGCACCAAACACTTGTGTTTTTGCCTTAGAGGCTTGCTGGCCCTCCCCAAACCCCACCGGCCTACCCTTTGCCTCACCGGCCATTTCTTGTTGCTACCGGCCGTGGTTGCTTGGTATCAATGGCCGGTCGGCACTCTCTGTGACCGGTCGGCACTCTCTGTGGCCGACCGGCACTCTTTTTGGCCGGTGACCTATTTGGCCGGCCGGTGACCCTTCTGCACCCCTTCAGGCTTGGTGCATGCCAACTGTGCCAGCTGGAATACACCAACACCACTCCCCATGCACGGGGGTGACCATTTTGAGCCTTTAACCCCCTTTTCCTTCTAGAAGCTTGAACCTTTTAGCCAAGCTTCTTGGGGAAGCTTGGCCAGCTGTCTTAGCTTCTTCAGGAAGCCATGAACCATTTGCCCCTTTGACCCTTTTTGATATAGCTTCTTGGAGAAGCTTAGAGCCTTTTCTTTGCCTATATAAGACCTCCTTCTTCTTCATTGCCTAGGGTTAGAATTTTTGGATCAAAAAGCCAGAGATATATAGATATACATCTGTCATATACTCCCTCTCTCTATATTTCCCTCTCTCTCATCCTTTGTGTGTGTTTTGTGGCCTAAAAGTGCATTTTTACCTTAGTTTTGCACTACGACACACACTATCACACCTTGCTTCGACCTTGAAGGGCTTGGAGGGTTTATTCTTGAGTTTTTAAGCTGATTTTGATCAAAGGAAGAGGGATGCATTGGCTGTTCATCAAGGGTTCTTCAAAGGTAATCACTTTGCTTTAGATTCCCCATTTTTGCAACAACTTTTTACCTTTCTTGCATGCTGTTTTAGACTTTGTGTATAACTAAAAAAAAGTCTCATATTTTCATGCTTAAGGTATCTCATTAAGGGTGTTTTTGCATTTGGGGTCGAATCCTCCCTCTTAGGCCTTGTTTGGCCCCTTTTTGTACCCTCTTTGTTGAGCTTTGGTTACTCTTGTGTCTTGGCCTTCTCACCACTGAAATCCAGTGGATTTCCAGTGGTGAGGAAGGGGTTTTGAGGTTTTGTTTAGGGGAGGGACACCCTTCTCCCTTAGTCTCTCATTTGTCCTCATTTTTGGCTTAACATGGTAGCATGTATGCTCAGTTGTTTATGACTGCTTTTCAGAGGATTTTGGGGTGTTTTGGATCATGTTATACCTCTGTCCTATGTTGGGTTTATTGGTCTCTTGCATGAATAACATACTTGCTTTGAAATCACATCATTTGGCCTAAAGAGTGTCATGTTGTAACACATCATTTGAGCATGATTTTGGTTTGGCACTAAGAAGTTTTTAGCATTATTTTTCCATGCTTAAAGTCTGTTGGCTATCAACTTAGTCATGTTTGGCATGTTTGATATGGTTGCTATGCATTTTGGATTGTGAGCCCTCAAGTGTATGAGTCATAAACATGCTTTAGTTGGTCTACTTTAATGAGTTGAAGTTGTTTGCCATGTCATTTCAGTCCCCAAGTCATGCTAGTATGCTTGCATTCATTACTCTTTTCATGCTTTGAAGGTGTGCCCTTTTATGCTTTGAAATGAACATTGTGTATGCCTAAGTGTTTGAGCTTTCAAGGCTGCCATATCATTGGGTTTTAGGGCTGATTTCAGTGCATTCAAACTCTGTTTTTGGTTGTATAGCTCATACCATGTTGACTTGGGGTAGTGGTAGGAGGATGCTCCTTTGTTATGCCTTAACTATGGGCCTATTAGTGTGTATGCTTCCATGCTTGATTGTTCATTATTTTGGCATCTTTGGCCACTATTTTGGGGTGTGGCCGAGGCCTCTCATTTCAGCCTAAGTCCACTCTTGTTCATGGTTACATGCTTGACTTGTTACATCTAGTTATATGCTTGCATTGTGCCATGTTTGCATCTTATTTTAGGTTGCATTGTATTACATTTTGCATGCTTAATACATCACCTTTGCATGTTTGGTTTGCATTACATTGCTTGGTTTGGGGGGTCAAACCAAGTGTGAGGATTGAGAGGTGTTTGTACTTCAAGTGACAAAACACGTCTCAACCCTCGGTCACCGAGGCCCTTGACTTTGACATGATAGGGGCTTGGTATTCATTCGTGTGTTGCATGCATTTTCATTGAATTGCAACCTTGGCCTCTTAGGCCATCATGCATCAAAATGCACAATTGATGGCCCGAGGATCGAGGGCCATGCTCCCTTGAGTCCATTGCATGATAGAGAGTGTGGCCTTGCTTACATTTGCTTGAAATTCCATGGCATACACTGTCTGTCCTTTGTTGCTGTCAAAAACCAGATTCTGGAGGGAGTTTTGGCCGGTCGGCTAAATACAGTGCCGGCCGGCCATTAGTTTTGGCCGGTAGTAAAGAAATGTGGCCGGTGGCTTCCCTCTTTGGCCGGTGGCATTTGTGCTTGACCGGTGGCACTCCTCAGCACCCATAGATCATGTCCCAAGATTTTTGCAGTCTTCAGAGAAGCAGGGCAGTGTAAACAGAGGCAGAAGTGGCATGGTACGGGTTTTCCGGGCGAGACGGACTCGAGTATGCATCATTCGTGGATTCCAAGGCAGGGCTGCGGCCACTTTTATTTTTGCATTAAAAATTTATTAATTAATTAGAATTTTTGTAATATTTAATTTAGTATTATTTATTCGGATTGTATTATTCTTTCGGTCCCTCCGAGTAAGGGCATATTTGTAATAAGTGTGCGTGAGTATGTATATGTCTTCCAACCCCACGTCTTTCTTTCCTTTTATTTACTAGCTTTTGATGGTTAGTTTAGGGCATATTTCGATTAGCATACAGTATGATAGCATGTTTGCATCATCCATCTGTCTTACATACATTGGGCTCGGCACATCATGCTAACTGCATTTGTATTTCAATTCCAAATTGAGTACTTGTTAGTTGCAGCATTTCACATGTCATCTTTAGGATAGCCGAGCCTATTGTAGTTGCATCTTGCATGTGTTGCATTAGCCATCTTAACATGAACTAGGTCATGCATATGATTACTAACTATTTTCTGTTTTGGCTTGGAGTACTAGGTAAGCTTTTATGCTTTAGCATACCGCATGCGTGTGAGTGTTGCCATAATTGCATGATTACCATGAGGCTAGCTGCTTATGTGATATAACTGCTTGAATGCCTGTGGATGGAGGTTGAGTTGTTTAAATTGGAACAATGCATTGAATGCGAGTTTTAAGCCCACTTGAGGGTGGCAAAATTCATATCTTAGCCTACTTACGGGTAGCACCATCAAACCATTTTCAAACAAACAAACATGAAATGTTTTGTTCCAATTTAGGCGACTTAGTCTATACTTGTTTGTTGTGCGCATAACATAGTAATTCTAGGCTAATAACCGGAATAAGAACACATAATGTTTTCAAAACAAGATATCATGGTTAGTAGAGGCCGATCTTCGGATCGGGTGAGAGGGGGTGCTCATACCTGACCTTCCCCAATCGTACCCAAGTTCCCGAGCCGAGGCAACTTTGGTGATGACGGACACGTGGCCTTTGACAAACGAGTCAGGGTTTCCTAAATTCCCCCATAAAAAATATTTAGTTGGCGACTTTGTATCTGGCAAAGCAGTCCATGTTTGGCACTTCTTTCAAAATCTGTTTTTTCTCAAAACGATTTGCCGGATTTGGACTCTTTGGTTCAGATTAAGAACCGTGACAATTTGAGTCCGAACTGTAGTAGACCCGCAAGCGAACGGAACGGGGGGTTCATCCTCCCGAGGCGTTCGGGGACGTCTACAATGACGTACTTGAAAATTATTTCATGAGGGTTATTTCCAGTCTATTGACACGAATATTGGGACATAATTTTACTCTTGAATAGTTTATTAACACGAATGTTGACCCTTAATTCTACTCGTGAATGGTGTCAATCAATCAATCCGTCTTCTCCACCGACTTAAACTACGCTGAAATCTCGCCGCATCTGCCGAAAATGGATCAAGAAATAGAGAAAATTTTGAGGATTTTTTGGATTGTGGTGGTTGTTGAGAAAAAAGAACTTTCTGATCAATTTTAATTCTTGGGAAAAAAGACATAGATGTAGAGATTGTTACACAACTTTAGAGAGGGAGTGGCTTTTATCGTGAAAGTTAGGTTCATTTTTTCCATATTCTTGGCTTTTATCCTGAAAGGTAGGTTCATTTTTTCCGTATAAAGTTGGGGTATCAATGTGGAAAGTTTTGACATTTCCATTTCAACTTCATTTCCTAGACTAGTAACTCTCCATAGAAATGCAAGCAATTCACAGACCCTAATCTTTACAGCTTTGGTATTGCCCTTTCAAATCCCACTTTCTTTGTTTGTACTTATGCTTATATGAATCTAAATTGAGTGTTAATAGAAGGGCAACTTTTTTTTTTGGATAATTTCATGAAATGTGAGAGTTTTGGTGATTTGGAGAGTTATTGATTTGTTTGATTTGAACATTATGTGGAATTAGTACATGGGTTTTGTGATTAGAAATTGCAATTTATGTTTGAATGCTGATATGGGTTTTCCTAGTCTGAGGTAATAAAATCAATTGCTAGAGAAAAGGTGGATATGAAGTGTAATTTTCTAGTCTGAGGTAATACAATCTTAATTTTATTGACATTAACATTTCTACTTTCATTTCCTTCACCAGTACATTTCCATTTTAACTTCATTTCCTGAACTAGTAACTCTCTCTCTCTCTCTCTCTCTCTCTCTCTCTCTCTCTCTCCCCGTGAGAATGTGTGTGTATGTGTGTGTGTGTGTGTCTTCAACACTTCTTAAACTACAAGTTCTCCATTGCAGACTTTTGGGTGGTTTTTAATTGAGTTAGTATTACACTCCGACCACTTGCATTTTTTATAATTTAACTAAAGTCCTTTCACTATCAATTGTGACAATTAATTTCTTTACATTTTAAGTGAAGTTACAATGGTCTGGAATGTTGGTTTATTATTTTTTTTTATGAAAAGATGTGCAATGTGCAACAAAGAGCAATGCCCATACAATTACTCGCGACTCAATTCAAGTCAAAGATGTCATAAAAGAAACGGGTAGGAAAAAATTAATGTGGATAGAAAATTTTGACAAACATGATGGCATTTCAAAAGAATGTCAAGGTCATAGTGGAGCCGAATGAAAGAAGGAAAAAATGAAAAATGAAAAAAAGAAGGGATGCAATCAAGGTTGAAGACCAATTTTTGATATTGAAACACACATGATCAAGATTTAAGAAAATTGTTTAAGAAGCTGAATTTCTTTAGGTATTGTTTTTGGATTTAGGTCACGACGTACTTGAAAATTATTTCATGAGGGTTATTTCCAGTCTATTGACACGAATATTGGGCCTTAATTTTACTCTTGAATAGTTTATTAACACGAATGCTGACCCTTAATTCTACTCGTGAATGGTGTCAATCTATTAATATGTTTTCTCCACCGACTTAAACTCCGGCGAAATCCCGCCGCAGCTACAGAAAATGAATCCAAGAAACCGAGAACATTTTGAGGATTTTTTGGATTGTGGTGGTTGTTGAGAAAAAAAGAACTTTCTGATCCATTATAATTCTTGGGAAAAAAGACAGAGATGTGGAGATTGTTAGACAACTTTAGAGAGGGAGTGGCTTTTGTCGTGAAAGGTAGGTGCATTTTTTTCCATGTTCTTGGCTTTTATTTTGAAAGATAGGTTCATTTTTTCCATATAAAGTTGGGGTATCAATAAGTTTTGACATTTCCATTTCAACTTCATTTTTGTTTGTAGATCAGTTTGCATATTCCCTTAATAGGGTAACCCTTAGTTTTGCACTTAATGCACATACCAGTTGATCATGAACTAAGCAGTGATTCTTCATGCCAACTTGCCAATATTTAGGGCAAATTACACTTACAATCATTGTAGTTTGTCGTTTGTGTCAATTTAGACTTTGTAGTTCTAATTGAATCAATTTTACCCTTCAATTTTTCACATTGTATCATTTTAGTCCAATTGATACCCTCTAGATTGAGAGGTCAATGTCCAATTTGAAATGGTTCTTTTCCTTTGGAATGGACAAACTTGCCCTTGAATTTTGTTTAATTTTTAATAGATGTTATCAATTGGACTAAATTAAAGGGCAAAATTAATATAATTAGAACTACAGGGACAAAATTAACACGAGACAAATTACAAGGACCACTAGTATGATTTGCCCCAATACTTATTACCAGTAAATTGGAGTACGATATTGTCCTGAGTTTGATGCTCCACTGCTAAATAAGCGGCACTTCATAAATTTTTTTGTCCTACCCTTGTTATGCTTTAAAACATGAATAATTGAAATAATCAAAAGTTCATCAGCAACTTCAAATCATAAAAGTTTGATACGACTCTTGTAAGACTTGAGATAAAAACCCATAATCTTGTAAATTCAACACTAAATAATAGAAATAACAGAAAGTCACATGGTTAGGGCCTATCAATAGCCTGATTAGCAGTCCTTAACTGGTCATGGCTTGGGTGATTGTATTGGTGGTTACTTCTTTTAGGTTCCTTACCCTTCTATTGAGGACTCTGCTTTCGCGTTCTCCAAAGTGAGAACTTCTCTAACATATCACTTATTGGGAATGCTTATGGTAAGTTTTTCTTTGGTTAAAACATCTTCAACTCATGAAATTTAAGTTACTTCGTCATCTTTTTCTATTAGCGATTTCATGGATATGTGTCTATTCATGCCAAGTGTATAAGTGGATAAAATGTTTTAATTCTTTTTATGCCATAATGCAAAACTTTTTACCCTAGATTCTCTAAGGCATCATTTGGTAATGCTTCTGTTTCCCATTTCTGTTTTCCTTTTCTTTTTGGGGGAACTAGAAAATAAAATTTGTTTCGTATATTTTTTTTTTTTTAAAAAAAGTGGAATTAATTCAAAAAAATTTTAAAAATTTTGATACAAGCAAAAATGTTTTCACTTGTTTTCAAAACAAATTTTTTGTGCAAGTAATTACACTACAAGAAAATGCACCTACGGCGACCAAATTGGCGACTAAAAAAATTTTTAGTCGCTGAAAGTATATGTTTTGGCGACTAAAACACCATTAGTAGCCAAAAGTAAAACTTTTTGGCGACTAAAAAAATTTAGTAGCCAAAAGTATAGGTTTTGGCGACTAAAAATCAGTTTAGTCGCCAATTATTGACTTTTGGCTACTAAAATATTTAGTAGCCGAATGAAAAATTAAAAAATGATTTTTTTCTCTTTGGCGACCAAACTTTGGTCGCCAAAAATGTCCTTTCAGCGACAAAAAAAAATTTTAGTCGCTGTAGGTGTACATTTAGCTACTAAAACCTTTAGTCGGCAAATGTAAAATAAAAAATTAATTTTTACCTTTTGGCGACTAAAATTTTAGTCGCCAAAAGTTGATTTTCAGCGACGAAAAATAATGTTAGTCGCCATTGGTGTACATTTGGCTACTAAAATCTTTGGTCGGTAAATGTAAAATAAAAAATTAATTTTTACCTTTTGGCGACTAAAATTTTAGTCGCCAAAAGTTAATTTTCAGCGACGAAAATAATGTTAGTCGCCGTTGGTGTACATTTGGCTACTAAAAACCTTTGGTCGGCAAATGTAAAATAAAAAATTAATTTTTACCTTTTGGCGACGAAAATTTTAGTCGCTAAAGGTTGTAATTTTTGTTTTAGAGGGAAACAAATTAAGTTTTGGCGCCCCATCTATTTACACTCTGTTCTGTCTCTCACACACACAGACCATCGCTGCTCTCCCTCGCCATCCCTACTCACCATCCCTGCTAACAGTTACCATCGAACTTCCACCACCGACCATCGCGGCTCTCGCTACCGCCGCTGACCATCGCTGCTCTCGCCACCGTCGCTCACCATCGCGACCCCCCTCCCAGCCACATTCAGGTTTCTCTCTCTCTCTCTCTCTCTCTCTCTCTCTCTCTCTCTTCCTCTATTTCCCCATTTCACCATCTCGGATCTAGGGTTTTAATTTATTTTTGATGTTGTAGGATTTTGATAAAATCATTTTAGGGTTTTACTCTTTTTCTACATTTTAAGCACATATGAGGTCCAAGTTGTGTTTAATTTTGATTTTAATTCTAATTTTTCTTTTGCAATACCCATCGTTCTGATTTGTAATTCTCATCTTGCCAATAGAAGTTGTATTAATCATCATTTCAAGTCGCTATTAAAATATATTGCTTCAATTTTTTTGCTTGAGATCTACCAATCTCTATTATGACCCTTTTACTGCCAATAACCATCCTGCTTTTCATGGAATTGCTTTATCGGTTATTTAATAACTAGTTTATGGGTAGTGGGTCTTATTATTGTTATTTCAATAGCATGGTGCATATAGTACTCTAGTGGTGAAAATTATTATTCCTTCTAATCAAATCACACCTTAAAAAAACAAATGTGAAATATTGTGAAAATTTTGAAAGATGGATTTTTCTTAATGTATTAACATGCTTTTGTTTGTGTATGTGCCAGGAAATTACCTCAAGTTTTATGATGCTATAAAACTTGCTTATCCAGACATCAAAATAATATCAAACTGTGATGGTCTAATCAACAATTGGATCACCCTTCTGATTTTTATGATTATCATGTGAGATTTGAACTATGATGGGTCTAATCAACAATAATATCAAACTATGATGGGTCTAATCAACAGTTTGGCTACATGGCAAGAATTCTTGTCTTATTTTTTGTTTGTTGGTTAGATTTACAGTGATTCAAACAGTGTGTTTTGTTTGGCTCATAAATTTGATCATACATCTCGTAGTGGTCCAAAGGTATGTTAATCTTCCTTTTATTTGTTAATGAAACTGGTTCTGAAGATATATTTGAAAAAAGAAAAAAAGAAGGCTTTGGGGAATGCTTGTGAATAGTCTTTCCATTAATTGATTTTCAGGCTTTTGTAAGTGAGTATGATGTGACTGGAAAAGATGCTGGTACAGGAAGCCTTTTAGCGGCACTGGCTGAGGCTGGTTTCCTTATTGGAGTAGAAAGGAACAGGTAAATTGTACTCTTCCAAGACTTTGGCTTCTTCACTATTTGTCGATGTGCATCCTTTTGGCTTAACTGTGATGACTTGCGCTTATTCTTTCCTTTTCATGGTCAAGTAAATTGCTTCACTGGTCTGGAAAATGAAGTGGAACCTAGTTGTTATATTTTTTTTTTCATTTTTTGTAAATGACACGCACACACACATGTATTTGTGTATACATATATATATATATTTAGTCATCATAGCTCCTCTCATTTTTTTGTCTCAATTTCATGATATATTGCTTTGATTTCTAAGGATTTGAATTTGATCCTTCAAATGCAGCGATATTGTTGAAATGTCAAGCTATGCACCTCTATTTGTGAATACCAATGACAGAAGGTATGTTTTCATTCTTTTTCTCTAAAACCTTTTAACTGTTATGTAATCTCATGGTGTTGTTTTGTAATAACTATCCTCATATGGTAGTGTGGCTTTCTTAAAGGTGGAACCAGGATGCAATTGTTTTTAACTCCTTCCACCAATAAAGAGTTGTTGCTTATAGTACTGTAGGATATGGTTTTTTTCTTTGTATAATGCATTCTTGTGCACTTGAAAATGCTTGGACTTGAAAATGTTTTCATCTTCCTGCAGCTGATTCTCTAGTATATCTTCTCAAAAGTGGAGCTGATAGAGAACTAGAGATAATTGAGCAGGTCTAAGCTGGAATGATCTTGAGAAGTTTTTTAATTGTCAATTCTAGTCTTTTATATCTATCTGGAAATTATTTTGATACTAAAAATGTGGGATTTGTGACAGATTTTTGCATCATGGTCGTATATCATGATGTATTTGCAGAAATATCTTGTACGGGATGTTGTCCATGTTCTCAGGTGTGTTTCAATTCTTATTGTTTGGTGGACAAATGTAAAACATATGTGGATTATTACAAACAAAACCTAAGAATGTTCTAGATATTATTTAGAAGTTAAGAATTGTAGGTAAGAGCAAGAAAATAACCTTAAATCGTTTCAATATTGAACACCAATATGATAATGAGAAACAAGTTGATGGTCTTTAAGTTGTTTCATTAACTGAAGAGATCAGTGAAAAGTGTAATCATTTTAAACACCTCAAAAATGGTCCAACAGGGTGCTCCCAAAGTTTATTTATTTATTTTTAATGAAATTTTTGTTTTAAGTACTCATAACCAAGATGGGTCCCTCCCTGCTCCAAATTTATCTTTGGTATTTTTATGAGATTTCTCCCTGTCAGCATTGGCATGGCAGATTCTTTTCAACTCTATACTTGTTCTCAATGGTGGCTGACTGTGATGCATGTTTCGCCGCTTTCATAAACTTGTATGATGTATCCATCTAAGTTTACTATAGCAAGTGCAGAACAAGTGCTGAATGATGCCTCTGTCATGGAACCTTTCTCAAAATTATCACTTCCTTTACTGTTTTAATTGGGCGTTCGAAAACCCAATAGGGTAGTTTGATGTTCTCATGAACAAAAAATATAGTTATGCATTTAATTATGGCCTATGAAGCACGAACACCTTTCTAGAGGTCAAGCAATCTTAATTTTCACACGTTTCAACAAATGCGAAAGGGTTGTTCATTTGAAATGATTCTTACTTTATAACAGCAGTAATTTGTTTCGTCTACATCCCTGTGGTAATTGCATCTCATGAGCAGGACGGCACTTTTTTTTTGAAACTAATTAAAAAATATATGCAACTTTAATTTGTTCTTGGTTGGTCCTCATGCATATTTTTCCTCTCTGCCTTTGGCAGATTTGCTGTGTTTGGCCCTCGTTACTCGTAACTAATGCTCATTTGTTAATTATGTATATATATGTATGTGTGTGTGATTGATGATATGGTGAATGATGAAACATGATAGCTATATAGCTGAGAGATGGCAGATTACAACAGAAGTTGTGAAGAGTATATTGCTACCCAAGAACAGGAGGTACTATTTTTTTTGGTATTTATATATACATATAGATATATAATGGTACATGTATCATTCATGTTCAATCTTCATCTATCCTCTTATTCTTGTCATTCTCTATGAAGAAATCATCCAATGTGGTTGGGACACTATCACAAGAGCTTAACACGTAATTCTCTACCGAACTTAATATTTTTATTCTCTTGTCTCAAAATATTTATAATTACTAAATTATATCTTAAAAATTTTATATTTTGATATTCTCGTATAATTCCACTATTGCAAGTGTTTTAAAACAATGAATAAGGAAAATTAGAAATACAAACAAAAACATAAAGAAACTTCTAAAAAATAAAAATAGGGTCACTTTTTGAAAAAATAAAATGTTAGCAGTCTCATATCTATTTTGTTTTGATTGATGGAAAAATGTGATTCATGATTTTATATTAACTAATTAAGAAACAATAAGAAATATATTGTAATTAGTGAAGAGTACAATGTTCCATATCAACATTGCACCAAATATTTTTTACTTGATGGAAGATCAAACTGTCCTGATTGCAGACTCACCACAAGGGTGAGCTGTCCACTGTACAATTGGCAAACATGTGTAATCAAAACTAGTTTTAATTTTGAAGATTTAAGTTGCCAGATTTTGTATTTATTTGGGTTTATTTTGTATCTTTATTGTTTTGTTCACTTCCTAAATATGTTCTTCACATTTTAAAGATGGACCAAAATATCACATGGAAATGTTCTTCACATTTCTAAATATGTTTTTCACATGGAAAGTAAATAAATGAAGTTTTAGTACATTCTATGAATTTAAATTTGCAAAACAATTATATATATGTAGTGTATTGTACAATTATAGAGAATCAAAATGGTTGTTGGGCTGTCTCAATTGAATAATGTTGGACTTTTCTCAAAGGGAAGTAATTGAAATGTTTTATCAATGCTCTAGTTGTGGCTGGTCTTTAAGCAGCCAATGTGTTTTGGATTTTTGTTCTTCAAGACAAATAAAAAAAAAATGTGTGGTGCATGTTTAAATTTGTTACACACAACATCCGATCATAGAATTAGATACAATTCTCTCATATGAGATGGGTCTCACTAAATCTGTGAGTCTTACTTATGTGAAATAGTTATATTTAGTTTTGTGATCAAATTCTGTATATGTGTATATTTCGAAGAATTAATTTAAGCTACACGTTTTATTTGACTTTACTTGTTCAGAAATAGCCATGTTTGAAGATTAGGGTTTTGAAGCTTTTCTTTCCCCTTGATTTAATTTATCCATTTTCTCAGCAATCAAACGGAGCCTAAAGAGGTTATTGTTGTTTGTTGATGAGATCTGTTTATGTATGTTGTGATTGTGATTTTCAGAGGGAAATGCAGAGTACAGAGGGGGAGGGTCAACAAGTGGGTTGTGAGAATCATCATGGAATTTGTGCCATCTGTTTGAATAAGATAGTGCTTCAAGAAACTGCTCTTGTAAAAGGTTGCGAGCATGCCTACTGGTTTGTCTGAATCACATCTCAGTATATCTTCTTCCATTCTGAAATATGTGTATATGTATGGCTTGATTGATTGGTGATACTTTCTACAATTCAATTTCAAGGAAAAATTGATGTCTCTACTATTATGATGCTTTAACTATATCATTCTTTAACCAGTCTGGGTGAGGAAAATAATTCATTGTGCTTGAGGAATATAAGTTTCTGATTCACATTGGAAATCCATTTGAAATGTCAAAATCTTCATTGAGATTAAAGTATGTTAACATACTGATGAAGGTTGAAGTGGGTTGGTTAAAGAAGAAATGACTTAAAATTGAGAAATAGTGGGAAATCTATTGAGGATATTTGAAATTTGAATCCTGTGTTTAAAAAAAAAAAAAAAATAAATAAATTCTCAGCTTTTTTTTACTTATCAATTTGTTTGTTTTAAATATTCGCATCTCAATTTTGGATTTGTAAAGGATGGATTTGGGTTAATGTCTGGCATTTTAGTTTCCTCCCTCCCCCCAATAAGTATTGGTATTTTAGGTTCACTATGTTTTGCCTATATGTTCTTGTTCTAGCTTTTCGGTCCAAAGATAAAAAAAATTGTAATATTTTGAGCCATTCTTGAACATCCCAACACATATGATTAAGAAATTTATAGCTCCTACAATTGATCTTATTAAGAGTTCCTTTTGTTTTCTGGTTATTCACATTCTTGCTACAATTCTTTTAAGATTTGGCTAGGTGTGCTCAAGGGTAACAAGTAAAGTCAAATAAAAACTGGGTCAAGTTTTAGTCATGTTTTGCATCTAATACTACATTCTAAACTCTATTTTCTATATGTTTTTTCTTTGGCATTTCAAAGCCCTCTCTATTACATTCAAAATGAGGAACATTATATGATGTGTGCTTGTATGTCTGTCCAAATTTTGAGATTGGATTAGGCCTGATCAAGTTTGAGCCTAGTTGTTGTACGATACTGCTTTTTCTTCTCTTATTTTTTTTATATAGATTGAAAAAAGTTAAAATAGGGGACTCATTATGAAAGCTATAACAAATTTGATGGTGGGGAGAATAATAAACAGGTGGCATCCAGTGGGAAGAAATATGGAGGACTTGTTCCAAAGAAGAAGCCTTTGATCTCCAAGGCAAGCACTATTTAAGTAACCTATTTTGTGTAGTATGGTTTTGACTTGTTCCTAAAATTTATTGATCTAGGGTCTAGTACAATCAGGTTGAGAAAGTTCAAGCACTTTTCCATGAAAAAAATATTGATGGAGCAGGTTTTGACTTTTACAGGGTTTGGCATTATCTTCAATTGGTGAATACAGGAGGGCTGAGGAGGCACATATGAAATCAATTCAACTTGATCCAAGTTTCCTTGAGGCATGGGCTCATTTAACATAGGTATTCGTAAGTAAATACTCAGTGTAATTGACTTACAATATTCACATTGTGTGATTAATGTGTCCTGTTGTGTGGTAATAATGAAAAGGTGAAATTGATAATACTCTTATTTTGGTGCTAACTGACCAACTCAACTCAAGGATCCATAACTTGTGACAACTGACCAAATATGACCAAATATGACTTGTGACAACTGACGGAATATTATTCGGACCTATAGGTTGAGATTTAGAGCCGAAAGCGCCCAAAACTTAGTCGAAAAAGGGAGTTTTGGGGGCAAAAATTCAAAACAGCCCCTGAACCTCCGTTTTGCCGACACGGGCAGCTTCCCCATGCGAAATATGACCTGTGACAACTGACGGAATGTTATTTGGACATATAGGTTGGGATTTAGAGCCGAATACGCCCAAAACTTAGTCGAAAAAGGGCGTTTCGGGGGTGAAAATTCAAAACAGCCCCCGAACCTCTGTTTTGCCGACACGGGCAGCTTCCCCATGCCAAATATGACCTGTGACAACTGACGGAATGTTATTCGGACCTATAGGTTGGGATTTAAAGCCGAATACGCCCAAAACTTAGTCCAAAAAAGGTGTTTCGGGGGCGAAAATTCAAAACAGCCCCCGAACCTCCGTTTTGCCGACACGGGCAGCTTCCTCATGCCAAATATGACCTGTGACAACTGACGGAATGTTATTCGGACCTATAGGTTGGGATTTAGAGCCGAATACGCCCAAAATTTAGTCGAAAAAGGGCGTTTCGGGGGCGAAAATTCAAAACAGACCCCGAACCTTCCTTTTGCCGACACGGGCAGCTTCCCCATGCCAAATATGACCTGTGACAACTGACGGAATGTTATTCGGACCTATAGGTTGGGATTTAGAGCCGAATACACCCAAAACTTAGTCGAAAAAGGGCGTTTCGGGGGCGAAAATTCAAAACAGTCCCCAAACCTCCGTTTTGCCGACACGGGCAGCTTCCCCATGCCAAATATGACCTGTGACAACTGACGGAATGTTATTTGGACCTATAGGTTGGGATTTAGAGCCGAATACGCCCAAAACTTAATCGAAAAAGGGCGTTTCGGGGGCAAAAATTTAAAACAGCCCCCGAACATCCGTTTTGCCGACACGGGCAGCTTCCCCATGCCAAATATGACCTGTGACAACTAACAGAATATTATTCGGACCTATAGGTTGGGATTTAGAGCCGAATACGCCCAAAACTCAGTCGAAAAAGGGCGTTTCGGGGGCGAAAATTCAAAACAGTCCCCAAACCTCCGTTTTGCCGACACGGGCAGCTTCCCCATGCCAAATATGACCTGTGACAACTGACGGAATGTTATTTGGACCTATACGTTGGGATTTAGAGCCGAATACGCCCAAAACTTAGTCGAAAAAGGGCGTTTCAGGGGCGAAAATTCAAAACAGCCCCCAAACCTCTATTTTGCCGACACGGGCAGCTTCCCCATGCCAAATATGACCTATGACAATTGACGGAATGTTATTCGAACCTATAGGTTGGGATTTAGAGCCAAATACGCCGAAAACTTAATCGAAAAAGAGCGTTTTGGGGGCGAAAATTCAAAACGGCCCCCGAACCTCCGTTTTGCCGACATGAGCAGCTTCCCCATGCCAAATATGACCTTTGACAACTGACGGAATATTATTCGGACCTATAGGTTGGGATTTAGAGCCGAATACGCCCAAAACTTAGTCGAAAAAGGGAGTTTTGGGGGCGAAAATTCAAAACAGTCGTCAAACCTCCGTTTTGCCGACACGGGCAACTTCCCCATGCCAAATATGACCTGTGACAACTGACGGAATGTTATTTGGACCTATAGGTTGGGATTTAGAGCCGAATACGCCTAAAACTTAGTCGAAAAAGGGCGTTTCAGGGGCGAAAATTCAAAGCAGCCCCCAAACCTCCATTTTGCCGACACGGGCAACTTCCCCATGCCAAATATGACCTATGACAACTGACAGAATGTTATTCGGACCTATAGGTTGGGATTTAGAGCCGAATACGCCCAAAACTTAGTCGAAAAAGGGCGTTTCGGTGGTGAAAATTCAAAACAGCCCCCGAACCTCCGTTTTGCCGACACGGGCAGCTTCCCCATGCCAAATATGACCTGTGATAACTAACGGAATGTTATTCGGACCTATAGGTTGGGATTTAGAGCCGAATACGCCCAAAACTTAGTTGGAAAAGGGCGTTTCGGGGGCGAAAATGCAAAACAGCCCCCGAACCTCCATTTTACCGACACGGGCAGCTTCCCCATGCCAAATATGACCTGTGATAACTGACGGAATGTTAGTCGGACCTATAGGTTGGGATTTAGAGCCGAATACGCCCAAAACTTAGTCGAAAAAGGGCGTTTCGGGGCGAAAATTCAAAACAGCCCCCAAACCTCCGTTTTGCTGACACGGGCAGCTTCCCCATGCCAAATATGACCTGTGACAACTGACGGAATGTTATTCGGACCTATAGGTTGGGATTTAGAGCCGAATACGCCCAAAACTTAGTCGAAAAAGGGCGTTTCGGGGGCGAAAATTCAAAACAGCCCCCGAACCTCCATTTTACCGACACAGGTAGCTTCCCCATGCCAAATATGACCTGTTATAACTGACGGAATGTTATTCAGATCTATAGGTTGGGATTTAGAGCCGAATACGCCCAAAACTTAGTCGAAAAAGGGCGTTTCGGGGGCGAAAATTCAAAACAACCCCCCAAACCTCCGTTTTGCCAACACGGGCAGCTTCCACATGCCAAATATGACCTGTGACAACTGACGGAATGTTATTCGGACCTATAGGTTGGGATTTAGAGCTGAATACACCCAAAACTTAGTCGAAAAAGGGCGTTTCGGGGGCGAAAATTCAAAACAGCCCCCGAACCTCCGTTTGTTGTAAATAAATATGATCAAGCCTTACATAACACTAAAATGTTGTTTACTATAAACAGTGTGTAATAGTTTGAATACTAGTACTGGTGTAATGTGTTCATGATTTTCAAGAGTAGAAAAAAAAAATTTAAAAAGAAATTTCTTTCAGGATTAGAATAAATATTGCATGATACACACACACACACACATATATATATATATATATACTTTCTTTAATTTTGAAAAAGACATTTCTCGATTATTTTACTTAAATGCATGTTAGAACATGTTTCCTATTACAGACTAAATTCATATTTTCTAACAAATTCTAATGTTTTGGTCGTTGTTGTTTTTTTTTTTTTTTTGTAGATGACTTCGTTGTGTCGACTTGTGGATAATCCATATTGGTGTATGGAGAAGAATTTTTCCTTTTGTATAGAACTAATATAATACTTTTTTCGTCATCGCCTTTTGGATAGTTCACTATTACTGAATATGATGGTTGGAATAATCAATACAGATTACGATGGTAATTTGTATCATGCCAAATGGTCATTTCACATGGTATAGTAAATGTAATTTTTGTATATGGAGGGCTTTACTTTTTGTATGATTGTATATGTTGTATGGAATTATTATTTTAGTTTGGACAATAGTTCGTTTGTATGTACTTGGACAGTTAAAGTAATTTATTTTTTGTATACGGATGCAGATTGTGGAATGATTGATAATTTATGTATCATTTTATTTGTATACGTATTACAGGTTGAATGGAATACAGACAGGTTATGGACACATTATAATATTAAGAATAAAACATAATATCATGTTTTTGCCGACTAAACGTTTTGTAGCCAATAAAAAGGAAAAAAAAAAAATAAAACCAAACATTGGCTACTAAAAGTTTTGTAACCAAAAGAAAATCAAACATTTGGCTACTAAATTTTTTGTAGGCAAAAGAAAAATAACCATTTGGCTACTAAATGTTTTGTAGCCAAAAGAAAATCAAACCTTTGGCTACTAAAAGTTTTGTAGCCAAAAGAAAATCAAACATTTGGCGACCAAAATATTTTGTAGCTAAAAACCAAAGTTTCAGAATAAATATGACTTTTGGCGACTAAAAATTTAGTAGCCAAAAATATTGTAGTTTAGGCGACTAAATTTTTAGTAGCAAAAAATTTTAGGCGACTAAACTTTTAGTAGCCAAAAAAGATTGACTTTAGGCGACTAAAATTTTAGTAGCCAAAACACTAGTATTTACTTTTGGCAACTAAAAAAATTTAGTAGTTAAAAATTTTTTGGCCACTAAATAATTGGCTTTTGGCGACTAAAAAATTAGTCGGCAAAAGTGTATTTATTTAATTAATTTTCAAACCTATTGGCGACTAAATATTTAGTCGCCAAATGTATACATTTCGCGACTAAATTCGGTTTAGTCGGCAATTATATTTCCCGACTACTCTTTGGCTACTAATTTCCCGACCAAAAAATTTAGTCGCTAAAGAGTATTGGCGACTAAAATATGACTTTTGGCGACTAAAAATTTAGTCGCCAAAAGTGAAAATTCATGTAGTGTTATAACGAAGGAGATCTTGCATACTGGTATTGTCATTGTGATACTGTCTATTGTATTCTTCTTGATGACTTGGACATTTTTTTTTTCTTTTTGTTTAAAAAAAAAAAAAACTATTTTGGTGAATGTTTAACTTGGGTGAAAATGAAAATTTTTATGTTTAGTGAATCTTGTGTAATATTGTGGTCTGTATTTCAAGTAATAAAGGTTATTGTTATCTTTTGGTGTCTATTGCCTTGGAAATTTTCCAAAAGGAAAATTAAAAGGTACAACTCTCTTTTGTCTATCACAAGTTTCTAGCATAATATTTGCTTTCTTTGTGTTTCCAAATCAACCATTTTTAAGATTGGAGGCTGATCAAATTTATTTATTATCTGATGATTATTATTATATTAGTGCAATAACCTTTATCTTTCATGCTAGTCTTTGCTAGTATGTTGAACTTCTGAAGTGAACAAAAATTTCATAATTGAGATCTAGCAATATTTTTTTTTTTTTCAATGGGTTAAGTCTGTAGGAAATATTGAAGGTTAGCGTCAACAAAAATATTTTTGACTAATGTTTTTCGCATTTTTTTGGCGTTGGTATAATAAAAATAAAAAATCAACAAAAAATGTTTTCCATAGTCAATGGAAAATAAAAAAAATTTCTACCATCAAAGGGTGAAAAACGTTTTTTATCATTGCTATCATACTACCATTGCCACCACCACTAATACAATCATTAATATAATAGCTTCAAAGACACAACAAAATATAGGAAAACATTTTATAGAAAAAAAATTGCACATAAAATATTTTCTACTAAAATAAATGGAGCATAAGAGTGTGAAAAAACATTTTAGTGATTTTTTAAAATTATGTTCATATATATATATATATATATTTCACTTTTTAGGTGTATTTAAATTAAATAAATTTTAAAAGTAAAAAAAAAAATACTTAAAATAGTTCAGAAAGCCCAATAAATTACGTAATAGCTCAACAATCAATTTCCAAACAGAATAAAAGTTTACCACTAGAATTTTTATTGAAATATTTACTTAAATCAGTTCGTAAAACTTCAATCATGATTGGAGGATATAATTTATATGTATTATAGAACTTTTTTTAAAAAAATAAAACTATTTTAGCTTAGTTTGTGATTTTTTTTATTATTAAAACTCATTTGAAATTGACTTGAATGATAAACAAACTAAACTTTTAATATATTTTTTAAGCTCGTTAAGTTTTAATTGTTCGGGAAATTTTAAATAAACTATATTTTATTTAATTTTTTTTTTGGTGATTTTTTTATTTAAAATTATGTGAATTTTTTAGTTTTTAAGATCATCACGCAACAAACGTGCGAAAATTGATGATTTGTTAACCGAATCTACTCCTCCCTTGATCATCTTTATGATAGGAAGGGACAAAGAGGATAAACATCTCTTAGAAACACTTTGTTTTTGCTCTATTTTAATTCTGTGACAGCAGGATGTCCTTCAAAAGTAGTGGTTGGCCGGCCACTTTTTTGTACAGCCGACCACTTTCCAAAGCCGGCCATCTATTTTTGTCCAGGCAATGGCATTTTTGTGGCATAACAGAGCAGAACCTGAGGCCAAAATAGAATAATTTTCTGACTACAAACAGAACAGATTCTGACAGCAAATAGAGCGCTTTCCGAGGTACAGATGAGAGGGGTACAAATTAAAGGGTTGAGATGATTAAAGTTTATGTGTGGCAATTAATAGGCATAATGACAAAAAAAGGTAGTGATAAAATGATTGGACAGTGAAGATTAAATGATGAGAAGAAACAGATAAATTAAACAAAATACCAGCCCATCTCTCTCTCTCTCTCTCTCTCTCTTTCTTTATTTTTTTATTTTTATTTTTATGGCTTTTGGTTGTTGCTGAAATATTATCAAGTTCATTTCATGTTTGGGCTGGGATGGATCTCATTCCCAACAGCAACTGTGGGATGCATGTTGAGGTGTAATCATGAAGGAGAGAAGGAAGATAACGTGAAGATTGCCCTTTATGGAAGTGGGCATTTGTTTAATGGGTGTGGGGTCTTTCTTTTCTGGAGTGGAGTGGGGGAATGGGGGGGACTTCCTGACATTACATACCACATTTTTATGACTCTAGTCAAATGTTATAATTTTTTATTTTCATTTTCATTTTTATTTTTATGACTAGATGTGCAGATTAATTTATACGTATTTTTCGAAATCTTGAAACTAATAACCAGGCAAACTTCTAATAATTTCAAAATTTAAAATGTTTGATCCTCATAAGATTCAACTCACGACCTCTTGAATTATAAACATTTTAGTTGTCTTCTCTCCCACTAAACCAAACCCGATATTATCAAATGTTATAATTTGATCAACATGTATGTTAATTAGTGTGTGAGACATTGTTTAATATATATTAAAATTTGTGTAAACAACATTTTAATTTTTAATTTTTTTTTACAAAAAAAATGTTTAAAAACAATAAAAGTTTTTTTTTTTTTTTCTTGTACTCAAATTGTCTTCCTTACATAACAATACATTATTAAAAAAAAAAAAAATTTAGCAAAAACAAGCATAAAAATCGGATTCTTAAGTAAATATGACACACAATGCTTATATATTACATGATAATATCATGAGAAATTTGACCTGACAAATATGACAATTATTGCTGTCAAATAATATTTGGCCTATTGGGTGGTATAAGCCCATTGGGTTTGGTCTGCCAATATGATAGAGAGCTCTGGTAGAGTTACAGCGACCCCGGTCTTTTCCCATTTGAGTATTGTATCCGGACTTATGTTCCGTAGATTCCATTATCATATTATGGTTGTTGTTGTCCTTTAATTCTTCAGTTTTGAGTTATTGGTTTTGTTGGGCAGGTTGTGTACAGGTTGGTTGGGTTTAGAAACCAAGAGGTCATGTTCAGTTTTTGGGTTGGTCGCTCGAGCGAGCTCTTCTTCGCTCGAGCGAGGTCTTTGTTTTTGCTTCTTCGCTCGAGCCAGGGTCCTTTCGCTCGAGCGAGCTTTGCGTCCAGTACATAGACCTGAGAGCAGTGTTTGTTGGCTCGAGCGAGCTTTCTTCGCTCGAGCGAGCTGGTTTGTTATTCGCTCGAGCGAGGCTTATCTGTGTCTGGTCGCTCGAGCGACCAGGTCTTCGCTCGAGCGAGCCTGTCAGGTATAAATACGCAGCAGCGTATTTTAAAACAGTTTTTCAGCCCCTTTTTGATCTCAAACCCTAAAGGCCGACTTTTCTTCTTCTCTAAACACCTTCTCTCCTAGGTTTGATCTAGTTAGGGTGTGTTCCTACCCTAGTTGTTTTATTAAAAAGGTAGAGGAGAGTGAGGGCTTCCTTTTAATCTGAGAAATTGTTGGTTTGGAGCACTTTCAAGTTTTGGGCATCATCTTCATCTTCTCCTTTTCGACTTATTTCTTCGAGGTAGGGATTTCCTACTCCATTTATACGCTTTAATCATAAGTATTGGTATTTTGGTATGTGGGGGTAGTTTGGTAATTTTGGAAGAAACCTTAGGGTTTTGGTTTAGATTAATTTGTATAATTAATTTAAAGGAATAATGTGGAATTTGGTTTAATTCATGGAATTGGGGAAATTTAGTGAATTGATGATATATTTGGGTAGTTTAAATATTTACCTTTGGGAATGTTGAATTTACATTCATTTCTTGTTTAGAAATAATTGTTTTGGGCTATCGGTGGAGGATAGCCATTGATTGTTGTAGACCTTGCATGCGGCTTAGGTATAACTGGAATTAAGTCAATCGTTTGACTGTTGAGTTAATACAGAACATTTGTGTATTAATTATGTGTTGTATATGGCAATTGTGTGTTTCATTGCATATGCATTCGGTTTTGGAGGAGATAGGGGATGAACTCCACGGTTTAGGAGAAGATGGGGGATGGACCTCTAAACCGGATTTATTGGGAGGAGATAGGGGATGGACTCCAGTAGCATCACTCTTTTGTGTGCTTATTGATTAATAGATATATTTCTATTTATTGTTGATATGATACATCACCAAAATGTGTATCAGATGGGAAGTATGGAAGTGAATTGATTATGATTGATACAATACCAATATGTGTATTTGTTATGATTAGGTCTAACTTGAATTGTTATTCCTGTTGAATTGGAAGTAATGTTAATAAAAGATGAAACCCTAGTTGAGTTGTTTGGCCAGGTTCTGAGCCATAAGTGGAAAGTAAAACGTGCCATAGACCAAGTGTCATAGGCAATGTAGACATTCGTGTCATGAAAATTGTAACTTGATTATAGTGTGTTAACCCTGTATCAGATGCTAATACTTTAGTTAATTCTTATGCTTGGTTTAGTATTTCTCTACTGGGCTGTGGCTCACCCTATATGGGAACTTCATTTTCAGGTTCAGGCGGTTCACTCCCTCCAAAGACTTAGCTTGTGAGGAATTGAATTTGAAGACTTGTCTTATTTTTATTTGTTTTTATTTGAACAATGTAATTTTTCAAGCCTAGGGCTTTATCTGTTTTTGAGTTAGAACTCAGTGAATTGTATCCAAGTGTTGGCTTGGCAAGATGTAAGCCCGTAGGGCATTTATTATGGTATTTTATTTCGTAAGACTCTGATGATTGAAGTAATAAAATGTTTTCTTTTAATAATGCATGTTTTGTTTTATATTTAATGGGTTGAATTTTGAGGGCGTTACAAGAGTTGCTCTAAAAGTAGCTTTACTGAGCTGGCAATGTACCAAAAAATATATATATATATATATATATAAAAGAAGTAAAAAGACAAAACACAACAAGGAAAAAAATAAATTAATGCTATTTTAGAGCTCTTCTTTCAGAGCTTTAAAACATTTTTCTTTGGTCTGCCTAGCATGTTCCTTCTCCTATCTTCTCCCCAGCAATTAAGATTCACCCCAAGAGAATTTAACGGCTCAAATCACTTTATTAAAAAATAATTTTTATTTTTTAATGAAATAATCTAGTTCTTTAGAGTGAATCTTGACTAAAGGAGGCCAAGTTAAAAAATAAATAAATAAATAAATAAATAAAAGTTGAGACCCCCTTTGGGGGTCACCCTCTTGACCCCCTTTAGCTTTGATTGGTCAACTTTTCTATTTTTTTTTTTTCTTCTCACCCAATCCCCAACCTCCATGTGTGTGAGGGGGTTGTGGGGTTGGGTGTTTTAAGGGGGTCTAAATCAATGCCCCCCCAAAAAAAAAAAATCCTTGCTCTCTCTCCCCACCCCATCCATGTTCTTCCACTTTCGGCAGTCTTGCTATCATGTCATGAGTCATGCCACATGTCAATTTAATTTTCAAAAAGATCCACGTAACATTCTAGAGTCACCATTGGTTCAATGATTAAAATTTAATCTAATAATTTTGAGGTTATGGATTCAAATATTGAGACTACCATTTTGTGCATTATATCAAAGATTAAAGTGTACTCAATCTTTCTCCTCTTAAATACACATTAATATGTATATATACTCAATCTTTTTCCTTTTACACATAAATATATATTAATTGTACGTTATTTATTTATTTATTTTATCCGCGTAGCATTCTAGAAATAAAAGGTCCTTAGTGGCCTTCACGCATCCACAAGTTCATAAAATTGTTCTCCTCCTTTCTTCTTTCTTCTTTCTTCTTCTACTTTTTTTTTTTTGTATAAATAAAAACATATAGAGCCGCCTATATATATAATAAAAATAATAATGCTTCCGTTTCAAACATGTGTTTGGTTTATGTTTTGAGATAAATTTTCAAAAAAAAAAAAAAAATTGGGGAGAGAATTTACAATTTTTTTTGGTTTGTTTGATTGTATAGTTTGAAACAATCACGCTAAGTAGCTTGAATCCATCAAGACTCAAATGGCTTGAGATGCCAAAACGAATTTTTTTCTTTTTTTTTTTCCCTTTTCTTTTCTTCTTTCTCTGTTTTCCTCTGTATAGATCTGTCCTTCCTTTGTTTTTTTTTTTCTTCTTCCATAACTCAGAATCAAAAAAAGAGATAGAGGAGAGGAAAAATCAAAATCAAAATTAAAATCCAAATCCAACATCCAAAATCTTCTCTTCTTATTCTTCTTCTTCTTCTTCTCTGTATTTTCTGTTTCACCACTACAACACCCAAAATCAAAATCAAAATCCACAGATTAGGGAACACACACACACACACACATAGAGAAATACATAGAACAGAGAGAGAGAGAGAGAGAGAGATTGATTTACACAAATCTGTATACACGCACAGATCTATACAGATCAGGAAACAAAGAGAGAGAGAGAGAGAGAGAGAGAAAGAGAAATATGTACATAGATCTATATATATATCTGTGTATACACACAGAGGATGGTGTCGGTAGGTGGAGCTCTCTCTTTCTCTCTCTGTTCCCCCTCCTTTTTCTCTTTCTCTCTTTTCTTTCTTTCTCTCTCTTTTTCTCACTCCCTCTGTTTCAGAGATAAAAGAGAGGAAAGAAAAAAAAATCCAAAACAACGTTGTTTTGGAATTTGAGCCTGTCACGCCCCGAATTTTAATTACACGAAAACATTACCAAAGCCTGTAAATTTAGGTCCATATTTTTTTTTTCTACATATACGAATATCTATTACACTTGAGTAACAGAAATACGATAATACATGTTCTCTCTCTCAATGAATACAACAACAATAATACATGCCAATGCTTCTGCCGCGAAGCTACAAATAAATGAATACAATGCAAATCCACTTCTTTTACAACTACTATGAAGTTATACAAATGACTCAAGAACGCCGTACATCTTCAATCAAATAATCCAAACATTCTTCCTGTAAAAAGATACAACAACAACGGGGTGAGCACTAATGCCCAGTAGGAATCTCACAGTTCTAAATCAATAACTAACACACAGATAAAAATGATCATGCATGCTAGGTGATACCATATAGTAGGGTGACATTTCATAATCTCAAAATATCATAAGTACGGTATCTTTTTCTCAAAAATAATTTAAACACTTGTAAGAAAAACCTTTAGCCATTAAAATCATCCCTTAACTTTAGAAAAACCATAAATCCTTGTGAAACAACCGTATTTAAGGACAACATCATTTAAAGGTTAATAACCCATTTCCCAAAATATTTCTCATTTAACTTCCATTTTTAATGTTCCTCTTTTCTTTCATTCTACTCTTTTACTCTTCATTTTTAACTTCAAACCCCATAACTTCAAGTTTCAAGTCCCTTTTTGATTTGCCAACAATTCTCCTATACTCAATTCACCCCGTTAATTACACCGGCAATGTTTCATTCCAAGATAACACATTATTAATAATCCCTTTCAATCCAATCCCATTATTTAATTATAGAACAAACTCACACTTTACTTTTATTAACACAACTACTTCGTTAAGTTTACCATCATAGTCTCTGATTCCCAATATCTATCTTTGATTTCCATTATTTACAATTAATGCCCATGCACATTTCCTCTTTAAACCAAATTACACATCAATATGAAATTTCACAAATTCATCGCAAGCAAAAAACAACCTCATCAACTCAACGTACCTCTCAATACATAGCTCAACACAATCCACCTTTTGTCGACTTACTACGGCAGAACAGCGGGCACCCAATTCATAACAATTTCCACCTTTCGCCGGCTACCATACGACAGGAAGTGAACTTCCAAAACATTTTCATAAAAGCCATTTTCTTTCAAAAACCATTTTTGCAATTAACTTCCATGTTCTATAGAGAATTCTCACAAAGTATGAAAATAATTATGCTTTTTCCTCAACACAAAAGTAAATGTAAATGCAATGCTATGCCAAGAGTAATCAATGAGGAAAAACATTCATTTCAATGCATTGTTTCAGAATCACCATGTTCTCAATGTCACCATGTGATCTCATCAAATTTCAAACTTCCATCATTAATTTAAAAGGGGCGGTAAATACGACACTGGTAATCCCTAGGTTGGTGTTTGCAAGTAGTCTCTACAAGCACTACCAAACTGTCATTTTTACCGGTGCTAACCGGAAGGCTCGACACCTATCCGCGCGGCTTTCGGGTCTTTCACCCTGGACACTCATGGCCAACTTATCAAATCAACTACACCCCCTATTCGGACTTACCACGTATTTACCCCATTCACATTTCCATATTCTCATACAAGTCATCTCCATGAAAACAATTTTCTTGGTTCACAATATTCCTTCTCAAGTCAACCATATATCATCAATTTTTTTTTTTTTTTATTTCATAAGTCATAGCAACATGATCCCATCAAGGACTACACATGAAGTTTTCAAAACCATTTCTCTAACTTAATACATTTAAAAGATCACCATTCTTGCAAAACACATTATGAGATTTACACCCATTCATTTTCTATTCAAAAAAAGAAAAGAGTTTTATGAACATTTCCATGTTCCCCAAAATCTCTAAATTTCTAGTGTTTTCACCAAAAACCAAGCATTTCCATCCCCATAAAGAACCCATTAAATCATCCTCTTGATTTTCGAAATAACTAAGCAAAACCACTAGGAATTTAATAAATTGATTTGAGATTAAATCCATTTTGGAAACTCTACATTTTAGATCACAAAACTAAAATCAACATGATTCAACTCAATACCATTAAATATAATTCAACATAATTTCGAGAGGAACTCTCAAATCCCATTTCAGCATTCCATAACTGAGTTTAAGTCATTTATATCATTAACAAATCCTTTTTCCCAAGTTTCATTTCATATTAAAGCATAATTTACAATATCCATAAATAAGGCTCAATCGCTAATTTTTAACATGATTTTCAAACACTTCCAAATTTCAATTAAACTTGTATATATACAATTCCATACCTCAATTTCATGATTCTACTTTCAATTTGGGCAAACTCATTGTTTATCATCATAAATCAACCTAGGATTTCAAGAAAAATCTAGAAATTTCAAGAAAAATCCAAATTTCTTACCCCCATTACTTTTTGTTCCAATCTTTCCATTTATCATACACCTTAGGTCCATAATCCAAGAACCATAATCTAAACCCCATAATACAACCCCAACATTTCAAACCCTAACCCCAAAATTTCATGATTTACACTATATGCCCAAAATATAGATTTTGCATTTATATATTCCAAAATACCACAAATCTATCTATCAATGTAAGCATTGAAGGAGAACTAGGACCCCTACCTTTTGAAGCCAAAGATGACGACCCAAACATCAATGGCGACGAAGCCACGAACCAATCGGACCAAAAGGAAGCTTATGATGAGATCTACACTTTTTCTCAAAGGACCATGGTGGAACAATCACTCTAGGTGAGTAGATCTAGAAATCTTAGTACCAAAAGCTTGAGTTTAGAGAGAGAGAGGAGAGCTCACGGTTTGAGAGGGAGAAAAGAAGAGAAAAGTGACATCAAACATGTTTTGGAGCCTATTTATAGTGGTAGGAAAGTGACCCTAAAGTCAATAAAATAATGGGCCCAAAACCCCTCAAAAGTAGGGCCCAAACTAGCCCAAAAATCTGGAAAAAAAAACACGCAGGTGTCGACCCCTGCAACAGTGGTGTCGACACCAAAGAGTTAAAAAAAATCTGGGAAAGCCTGACTGCACTGCTGGTGTCGACACCACCATAGACTGGTGTCTACCCTATCTCCCAACAACCAACACAAAGACAGCAAAGGGTCGACAGCACTCCAGACTGGTGTCTACCCTATCTCCCAACAACCAACACAAAGACAGCAAAGGGTCGACACCACTCCAGACTGGTGTCTACCCTATCTCCCAGCAACCAACACACATACAGCAAAGGGTCGACACCACTCCAGACTGGTGTCTACCCTATCTCCCAGCAACCAACACACATACAGCAAAGGGTCAACACCACTCCAGACTGGTGTCTACCCTAGTGGACAGCAACAAGAGGCAGGTGTCGACACCACCAAGGCTGGTGTCGACCCTATATTCCAGCGACACTCCCAGAAACATAACAACATGCAAGGGTCGACCCTTAGGAAGGATAGTGTCGACCCCAAGGAGAAATTTCTAGGTTTCCAAGGAACGTTTGACAAAAATAAGTGCGAATAGCCAAACCCAACAAGTTTAAATAAATTTTCACTCATCCAAAATCAAGGTACAACAACACCGAAGATTCCCAAAACATAATACATGGTTCAAATACACTTCTCAAAAGTTTTAAAAGGGCCCAAGTGCTACAACCTCCCCACCTTAGGAAATTTCGTCCTCGAAATTTGCATCCGTTCTAACAAAAATAGCAACAACCTTATGCTCACCAATTCTTAACAACCCCTAGTTCACAACGAAGCATGAGTGCACCCATACCTAACCACCAAACCTCGACTACTTTCAATTACACCTCACTTCAATTCTAAACCCAAGAATAAAAAGTGTTATAGAGCCGAGTGATGTTAGGTTTGGGAGTGATGATTGGTAGGCAGCAGCTTTGGGAGTGATGTTAGGTTCTTAATTTTGGGTTGCTGGTTGGGTTTTTTTTCTTGGTTTAGTTAGTCTTGTTTGGTTTGGGTGTTTTGGCGGTTTGCTTTTGTGGAGACTCATGTATTTTAATTTATAGTTAAGTTCTTCTTAACGTTTTTTAAAAAAATCGAGAGGCTTAGGGGTTGGTTGTATGGTCGCAAGTAGCAGTAGTAGGGGTATTTTTATACTACCGAAACTCTCTCGATGCGTCTCATCTTCCTGTACTTTTAATTTCATGCTGTTAAATGAAATTTTTCTTTGCCGATCAAAAAAAAAAAAAAATAGAGCCGAGCATCAAAAATTTTAAAGCATTTTTCATTTTGAAAATAGTTTTGGAGTTTGGGAGTTTGAAATGATTTGATATTTTGTTATAATTGAGTAAATGTGTGTGAGAGAAAAAGTGATTGAGAAGGAGAGAGGAGAGAGAAAAAGTGATTGATTTGATTAATGTGTACAAGAGAGAAAGTGATTTTGGAAAAAAAAAATTCAAAAAATTTGAACCAAACAAAATTTTGAAAATTTTTCTCAAAAATTGTATCTTGAAATACAAACCAAACAAGCCCTTAATTTTTTTTAGTAGTACAATATTGCACTTTTAAAAAATTAATTTTTCAAAATTATCCTTTGATAGTACATTTTTTGGGAAATATCAATTGTCATAATTATAGTTTTTCTGTTGTTAATGAATTTAAAATAATGACAAAATAGAAAATTTATATTATTTTAGTCCTTAATTTTTTAAAAGAGAATAACATTTTGGGATAATGAAAAATAAAATAATTGACTAATATTTTAGAACGGAGGGAGTATATAAATTTATTTTCTGAACTCATTTTTTATATTAAAATAACAAAATTATCGTATATTTGAAATTGGGCACTTGCTCCAAAATTTTCTGAATTGGAGTAACAAAATTCTATAATTCACATCTAAAAAATGTATAATTGATTTGATTATAACGTATTAGTATAAATATTAAAAAATATTATAACTTGTATATAATATATATATATATACACTAGCGTATGTCCATGTCTGAAGGCATGGTGTAAATAATATTAGGATTAGAATATAATTGTAATCCCAACACTATTTAAATTTATTTTTTAATTTGATAACATCACAAATTTATTATAAAATTTTAGAGTTCTCACAAAACTCCTCACGAAAACTCACTTTTACTTATTTAATATATAGTCATATAGATAGATGTGTCTGACATATATATAATTTCTACTGGCATACATATAATATTGTTTTTGCTTCTATAATTATATAGAAATTGTATATATGTCCGTAATGTCCTAGTATATTACGGGCATACATACATTGTATGGAAATATGTGTAAAATATATTAAACAAAAAGGAGAAAAAAAAAACAAATAGACAGAAAAATAAAAACGAGAGAAAAAAAAAAAAGAGAGAGCAATGTGGGATCATGAGATCATGGAATGATGGGTGAGAAAATGAAAAAGTAAGAGAGAGAAGTGAGAAAGTAGAAAATGTATATGGAGAACATTTTTTGGAAAAAATATATCTCAGTCATTATTTTATAATTTGAACAGATCTGAGCTATCCAAATGTCATAGTAGAACAAAAATATGTTGAAGATTAAAAAATCGTCCTACTTTATTATATAGATATTTTTACACAAATTCGTATTAGTAATTCTATGAGACACTAACAAATACACACACAAAAATACAGTGGTGCTACATGCACTAATTAATATACAAATTAATATACCAACATATGTTATGACATTATTATTAATCTCATTATACAAATTATAAATATCTAAAACCTTTAACATTATGCCACATCATCGATTAATATACTAATTTGTTTATTATTTAGTGCATATAGTATCATTTCACGTGGATAGATAAAATTAAACTATTAGCTTTTAATGAGATGCAAGAACTAATAAATAAATTGAATATAAAATATTTTAAATCATACAACCCCGTTGTATTCACATAATTTTTACAACTCTAATGTACACAATTGAGACTCTTACTAGTAAGACTTTTTGAAACAAAAAACCCTAACCGGTTACTAGTAAGAGTCTCATTTGGGCAAATTGAGAAGGAAAAAATTGTGTGGATAAATCATTAATCTAAATCATATTAGTGTTTGTTTACTTACTTCAAGTTATGAGATTAATTTGGTCAACTATGTTTGAATCAGTTTTCTGAATATGAATATGAAAACGAAAATGATGAGTGTCACCAAATTATTTTTAATTATTTAAAATTTCTTTCAAAAAATAGGTTTTAAAAACCAACCCAAACTCTAGTAAATGGATTGGACACTCTACTCATCTAATCTCTGGTGGGCTTGTCTTTTTTTTGGGTAAGTTTGGGGCTTGTCATATAACTTGTTTTGATTAAAAAAAAAAATTATTAGCAAAAATAAAAGTTTATTATTATATATATATATATATATATATATTTAGAGGGGAAAATTTTATTATCTTTAAATATACAAATACATCGAGGCAATACAACTATGGATAATAACCCTTAACCAAAACAAAAAATAAAATAAAATTAGTGAGAACCCAACAAAAGCACACCACCACAAGTACAATAGAACTCTCTAACAAAACAAGAAAATTACTAATAATGAAATCTAAGCCACCCAAAAGAATACACAATAAGTGGAAATTGTATTCACCAATAATTATTGTAACAGCTCAATAAGAGCTGAAATACAAAATCCATTTCCTAATAGACCATAAAACATATTAAAGATTTGTTTTTCCAAATGATGGTGATGATTCTAAACCACCATAACATCAAGTGTTGAAATACAATAATATATGCAATTTCAAAATCAATAGTTGCGTTTCAGCTGATCATGTTATTCAAATAAGACCTCAACTTTTGTATGTGCCTTATTTAATTAATTAATTAGTACTAAAATTGTTGTTACTACATAACAAAAACTGGTCAAACACACAATCTTAATGAAGTAACACATTATAATAACAAAACTACATAAGGTAAATAAAATAAGGACAAATACAAGAAAGAAAGAAAAAAAGAAAAAGTTTAGGTACAAGCTTGGCTTATGTATAGCTAGAGAAATGTTTGTGATAAAATCATCGAAGACAGAGACTTTATTGAGTTGAGTCGAGTTGAGCAGAGCTAATGTGTTTAAGTTTTTAATTTAATTAATAGGGAAATAGTTGAATGGGAAGACCCTTCTCAGGGATAGGCATGGGATTGACAACAATCTTCTCATCCGGAATCAATTTCTCCCACTTGAACCTCTTGACAAGGTTGTGCATGAATACCAATATTTCCAAACGAGCATACTCTTTTCCAGGGCACATCCTTGGCCCTCCTTCAAATGGTACAAACATGTAAGTGTAGACACCCCATTTTTGACCGTCCTCAAGACTTGGACGTCACCGTTGGAACACTCGGTGATTATCCATGTTTGTGTTCGTTTGGAGTTCCCGGAGTTCTCGGCTGTGCGAGCCTTGCCTCAGGACCTCCGAACTCGACCGTTTGTTTTTGGTTTTGCACCAAACACTTGTGTTTTGCCTTGGAAGGGCAGGGAATGCTTTGTGAGGCATCCCTACACATCACCGGCTGGGGCTAGAGGCCACCGGCTGGCTAGTGTTACTATCGGCACTTTATTGTGCCGATCGGCACTCTTTTGTGCCGACCGGCACTAAGTTTTGTCAAAATGACACTCTTTGCCGGCCGGGCACTGTTCAGCTGCTTTTTGAGATATTTTCTCACAGTTGTTCAGCCTTTTGCTCCCCTCCATACACGTGTATGGAGGGATGAGCTTGTTTGGTAACTTAACTTGTAAGTTTGGTTGCCTATACAAGAGAACTCTCTTCTCTTGGCTCAAGGGTTGGAATTCTTGAGAGGTTTCAGCCATTTTAGACAGAGAGGAAGCTCTGGTTTAGGTTAGAGAATATATATCTATCCTATATCTATCCTTCTCTTGTTAAACTAGGTGTTTTGTGCCTTACTTTTGCACACTAGCACCTAGTGTTTCACCTTTCTCTTGGGACAGAGGTTCTAGGGACTGGTTTTTGGTGATCCTTGGTTGGTTTGAAGCTCAAAGAAGCCATCACACCATCTTTGTTGAAGAAGGCTACAAGGGTAAGAACCTAACTCTCTTTTTACCCCATTTTTGTACCTCATTTCTACTTGCTTTCAAACTGTTTTTGGGCTTAGTGTTTAGCACAAAATAGTTCTGTTTTCTAAGCCTCTTTGTTGTATATTAAGAGTGTTTAGTGATCTGGGGAAGTTTGACCCCCTTTAGACCTTGAAAAGGGTCCCTTTTTGTGCTATTTTGGAGAGATCCGGGACTTGTGTGTTTGGGCCTCTCCACCACTGAAATCTTGAGGGATTTCAGTGGTGGAGATGGTGCCATAAATTCCTAGAAAGGGGAGGGCCACCCCCTCTCCTTGATGTCCTTGAAAAGGGCAAGATTTGGCTTCCAAAGGAGCTCCATGCTTGAGTGTGTGTTGAGCATGTTTTGGTTGTTTTTCATGCTTATATTACTGTAATATAACATGTTTTTTAAGTTGGTTTTGGTCTCCTATACATGCTTAGTATAGTTATCATGTAATGCCTTGTTATGCCTTAACATGCACTAGGTTGTATGCCTTCATTTTCAGCATGTTTTAGGCCTTGATCCATGAAGCCTTTGTGCTTATTTTAACATGTTTTAGGTCTGACCATAGTTATTTGGTTTGATTTTAGCATGCTTAATATAGCTCCTTTGTATTGTGGCTTGTTGGTCTCAAGTGTGTGCATGTGTAGCATGTGTTGCTCGCATTATTTTGGTGGTTTGGGGCCACTTGACATGCAATTTCAGTCCCTTTGGTGTGCTTGTATGCTTGCCTTAGTGGCCTTGTTAATGCTTTGGGAGCATGTATTGCATGCTCCATGTTTTAGGCCTTATTGCATGCCTTTGATTTCAAGCTTCTTAGATGCCATCTAAGTGGTCATTTGGGCCTAATTTGACATGCTAAAAATCTGTTTTGGGTTGGTCAATGCATGCCATGTGTGTTTGTGCTAGGTGTGGTTTGATGCCCTATTGGCTTGCCTTAGCTTAAGACCATTTACATGCCTTGTTGGGCATGCTTCATTGCATGATTTGGCATCATGTTTAACATGAATTTCAGAGTTTTCATTGCATGCTAGTTGCCCATGTTTGGTCTCTTGAAGTGTGCATGAGAGTGGCTTTTGTATTGCCTAAGTCTTGAGCCTTAACATGTGCATGTGTGTGTGTGTGTTTAGTCCCCAATTCTAGGCACTTTTGCTACTGATTTTAGGCCCATTTGAGTTGCCTAATTCATGTCTAAATCCATCCCACATTAGGTTTGCATGCTCACCTTATATGCTTGCTTGTATGCTTGCATGAGTGCATTGCATCACCCTTGTTGCATGGTAGATAACATGACTAGGTTGCATCATGTCAACATGCATTCCTTGTCCCTTGAGTTGGTGATAGGGATTGGGACTTTGGTTTGTTTGATTTGCATGCATTTGAAAGTGAAGTTGCATTCTTGGTTCTTAGGGCCATCATGCATGAAAATGCGCGATTGGTGGTCCGAAAATCGAGGCACATACCCCCTTGAGTCACTAACATGATAAGGGGCATGTTTAGTGCATAAATGACTTGAATTACATTGCCATGCATGTTGCTTCCCTCTGCTGCTGTGAGTTGCAGGTTCTGCAGGAATTTTGTGCCGACCGGCACTATTTAGTGCCGACCGGCAGTCAATCGGCAGCCGGTGAGTGAATTCAGTGCCGGTGGCCTCCTCCTTCAGCCGGTGGTGCTCTGCCCCAGCCGGTGGTACTCCCCAGTGCCCTGAGAGGTGCTTCTGGGATTCTGGGAATTTTCTGAAGAGGAGAGCAGAGGAAACAGAGGCACACTTGCACGGCGGTGCGGTTCCGAGCCAGTCCCGAGCGCGCGCTGCTTTTGGCCCTCATCCCGAGGCGATTTACTGTTTAATTAGATTAATTAATTTATTTAATTAATTTAGTTGATTTGTAATATTTAATTAGCTAGGGTAGTTAATTATCTATTCGGTCTGTATTATTATTTTGGTCCCTCCGAGTGAGGGCAAAAATGTAATAAGTGTGTGTGAGTGGGTGTATGTCTTCCAAACCCCCATTTCTTTCTTTCCTTTTATTTACCCGCTTACGGTATTAGATTAGGGCATACTTATTTTAGCATACCTTATGCTTTGCATGCGTGCATTCATGCATTTGTTTACATGCATCGGGCTCGGCACATCATGCAAACTGCATCGTACTTTCAATTCCAAATTGAATACGTGATAGTTGTTGCATCTCATGTGCCATGTTTAGGGTTAGCCGAGCCTGTTTAGATTACACTCCTGTATGTGTTACATTAGCCACTTAACATGAACTAGGTCATGCATGTTTGCTAACTCGTTTACTGTTTTGGCACGGAGTACGATGTAAGTTTTTATTGCTTTAGCATATCACATGCGTGTGAATGTTGCCATGACAGTATGCTTGCCATGCGGCTAAGTGCTTATGTGATACAAACTGTTTGAATGCCTGTGGGTGGAGGTTAGATTGCCTGAGTTGGAACAACTCATTGAAATCCGAACTTTAGCCTACTCGCGAGTAGCACAAAAAAACAACACGTTTTTCGAGACAAAACGGATATGCAATGTTTATTCCCAAATTAGGCAATTTAGTCTATACTTTTGTGTTGTGCGCATCACATAGTAAATTCTAGGCTAATAACCGGAATAAGAATGCATAAGGTTTTCAAAAAAGGATATCATGGTTAGTAGAGGCCGGTCTTCGGACCGGGCGAAAGGGGGTGCTCATAGCTGACCTTCCCCGATCGTACCCAAGCTCCCGAGCCAAGTCACTTTGGTGATGACGGACACGTGGCCTTCGGCACCGAGTCAGGGTTTCCTAAATTCCCCATTTAAAAAAAAAATATTTAGGTTGCGACTCTGTATCTGGCAAAGCAGTCCATGTTTGGCACTACTTTTCAAAATCTGTTTTTTCTTCAAAACGATTTGCCAGAGGTGGACTCTTTGGTTCAGATTACGAACCGCATCCAAACAAAAACGGGGGAGTCCGAACTGTAAGGTGAGGCCCTCACGGGGGCGCGTCTACAGTTTCTGGCGACTCCGCTGGGGATTTTAGAGAGCTTGACTCGAACTCGTGATATCCTATTTTGATTTCATTCATGTGTTTCTTTGCATTGCATGTGCATTGGTGCGCCTAGGAACACAGTGTTTGCCATCTGCCATTCCTGAACGGTTTGCCGGAGGCTTGTCTTGTCAAGGCATGTCCATAAGGCTGACCGGTTGTAGGCTCTGACAGCATGGGAACACAAACCCCGGTTTTACCGGGGCACCCTCTTTTGACCATTCGACCTAGTGCATATTCGGAATCCATAGTGACCATTCCAAACTAGGACAGGTTGCTTACCCGATGCTAAGTTGTTTGAAACCGCTGCGTGCATAGTGAAACCCTAACTCCTGACAAAATAGGACAGGGAAACCCTACCCCAACATAGGGGTGTTCTTGGCTCACATTTATCTGCTATGTGCTTTTAGAGTGTATCTCTGCAGGAATATACATATCAGTTTACCAGTATGAGTATCCAGTCCGAGGGGCGCCAGTATCAGTATTGATTAAGGAACCAGTTATATCTGCGGGTATCAGTTCAGTTCTGGGAACAGTAATCTTGAGGGACAGTTATCAGTAGTAGAGATCAATTGATTGACTACGTCTGTGTTTGCTCTGTTTTGGGCTGAAGTGCTGTCCGTTTTTCCTTTCAGTTCAGAGGATTCATAAAGTAGATACAGAACAGTCAGTGTTTCCCCTTTGCTGAGGCAGAACTAGGGATGACGCAGAGCTCAGAGGAGATAGTGGTTATGACAGCCGCGCTGGATCAAGGGATCACCCTACAGAGCGAGACCGGCGTTGATATGCCGCATCCTCCCAGGTCGCCCGCTGCACACCCGATTTGGGCACCCCAGTTCTATCAGGCTCGCGAGCCCACTACATTTGAGTTAATGGGGATGATAGGTGATCTTCAAAGATCTGTGGCAGATCTCGCCTATGGGATGTCAGCCTCGCCACCGGTTGCACCTTATCCTGGAAATTTCGAACCCCAAGAGCCCCCACTACTGGGGCGGATTGTAATTGAGCTGAATCAGCCGGAGATGGCAGCCACTCACAACAGTGATGTATCAGTACCAATCCAAACCTCTCATCAGGCTGAGGCCAGAGGCAAAGACAAAGTGATGGCAGATGCCGACCCTGTGGGACAACTGCTGTGGGCAGTCAAGGCTTTGAAAGCCGGGGGAATGAGCAAACAACAGATATCCGCAATTGTAACCAAAATTGTGGATGATGTTTTCCCCACTCTACCTGAGGGTAGTTCAAATCAGTCAGAAAACCGGGACAGGCCCCGTCATGCCAGAGTGGCTCCTCCCGTTCCCAACCCTACACCGGGAAAAGATCAGAAATCTAAGCCCGCGCCTGCCGACCCGTTCGCCAGTACGTCAAGCAAAAGCACTCAGAACAAGTGTCAGCCCCGGGGGCATAGGGTCTTGCATGCCCTCTACATGCCGCTGTCTAGGGCACTTCTTATTTTGTCCAAGAAGGGGCATCTTACACCCTTGGAGCCGCGACCTCTGCCGAAGAATCTCCCGGCAGGCCACGATGCTGCACAGTACTGTGTGTACCACCAGCAATCTGGCCACTCCACCGATAACTGCTTTCGTCTTCTCCACGAGGTGCAGGATTTGATCGACAATGAGGTTATCCTCCCACCCACCTCAGCTAAATCTGTCACCACTCAGTTGCTGGATTTTGAGGACACCGATACTGCGAGTATCTGATTGGGATTCAAACCGCCTGCGGGCTGCGCCTCGAGTTTTTGATGTGGCGTCTGGCACGCACTTCTAAGCATCTGCAAATGCTAATCTTGTAAATCTTGGCTTGGGTGTCGAGTCAGCCTTTTGTTTTGTTTTCAGTCTGTCTCTGTCTTGAGTCAGTCTTTTTGCTTATGGGTCAGTCTTGTTGTAACGAGTCAGTCCCTCTTTTGTATAAAATACCAGGTGCTTCTGGGGTTGTTACCTCGAACACCGCTTTGTTCTGTAATTATCTTTTACTTTCTTTGGGTCTGTCTCTGTTGAGGAGGAGCCAGTTGCATCCGGGGAACCCGAATGAAACCGCTGCGGCTACCGTGTTTCCATACTATTTGTGTTGGGCTAGTTGTGCCAGAGAATTCGAATGGGGTGACAGCGCATTCCACCCGCTCTTTTGTGCCTTAAAAATTATTGCTTTGACTTAAGTTTTTCAAAACCTTTTTGGTCACTGCGGTGAAAACAAAGAGGAAGGAATTCCTCGGGATTTGCAAAACTTTGATCAAGTTGAAAGAAAGAGAGGCATGCTAAGCCCTTAATGATTGAAATCATGCTTGTCAGCGTGAGTACTAAGAAGGACCCTGGCTTGATCCAGACTGGTTCCACACTGTCTTCGGCGCGAGTGATTCGTCGCCTCCTTAAAAGATTTCAAAAATAATGTTTTGCGCAGTCCCGCGAAGACCTGTGTGGAATCGCTCTTGAGATTGCGCAGCTTAGGATCGCTCTCAGCCTCGAGACTCGACCCTTCATTTTCAAACCTTGGACCAGCACCCAGAATTTAGCTATCAATGCAAGGCCCATGTGGCCAGACTCGAAGCAGCCCTCGATCAAGAGGGACTGAAATCGGAGCAAAAGATTAGAGCTCACCAGAAGAAGTTTACGAAGCAACTGTGATGAAATCTCCTGCAAAGCACTGCAACAGTCATTCTCCCGGGAAAAGGGAAGGCTTCGATTCCAAAGACCATTTGGCATGGACTTGCTACACTTTTACCTTTTGAGAGGCTCGCTGGGCCGAAAACCCGGAAGGGCGACCCAGGCAAAAGTTAGAGCAAAAGAAAAATACAAAAAAAAAAAAAAAAAAAGAAAAGAAAAATGCAAAAGAAAGAAAAATACAAAAAAGAAAAAAAAAAGAAGAAAGAAAAAGAATGAAAAAAAAAGAAGCTCGCAAGGTCGAAAACCCGCATTGGGCGCCTTGGCAAAAGTTAGAGCCTAAAAATAGTGAAGGTTAAAAATACCCGAGAGTACCTTAACCGGAACTACGTAAGGCTTGATTCCCATGTTTGGGATACGTAGGCAACTTCATCCTGAAGTCCAGCCCCCAACGCTTCCATAGCGTCTCAGTCCATGTAATGGTTTTGATTACCTGTGCCTTCTTCCGAACTCGATGTCTCGGTTGCAATGTCCGGAGCTACGTGATCAACTTCCACCTACACCCCAGCCACCAATGCTTTCAAGGCGACTGTGTCCATATATTGTTTGCGGCCGTTTTCATCCTCTCTGTGCTAGAGAGCCCGGTCGCGATCAATCATCAATGAGCATGCCGCGGCATTATTCCAAACAAGGGGCAACTTTCCGTTGCCTCGCATTGCCATAAAGATTGCCCTGAGTTGCCACCCAAACTAGGGGCAACTTTCCATTGCCATGCGTCCCTTCAAGCAAGGGGCAATTTTCCCAAATTGCCTCCGATCCGAGGTTGCGTATCTCGAGGGTAGGTTCTGTGCTTGTTGAGCATGGACTGTTTGCGAAAATAGTTTTTGAAAATTTTTACTGAGGTTGACTATTTTCTTGAAAATTATTTCATTTTCCAAAATTGGACCATGTCTGGACCTAAAAAGGAAAGTTTTCAGTGCCTGCAACCTGACTTGCGTGATTTTCAAATCAAAAACTGAATAAGCATGCTAACCTGACGCTCATTTTGGTCAAAACTGTTTTAGAAAGAAAACAAAAAAAAAATGGTCAAAATGATGAACTAGGGGCACAGTTGAGCCAGGTGTTCTGTCTCCCCCCCCCCCCACCGTCAGTATACTTACCAGAAAGGCACTCTATCTACCAGAAGAAATAGCCGCGAGCTAGCCGTATCAAGCATTGATCCGCCGCTTCCTATTCATCTATCAACCGCCCTGGGAAGGGATGAAAAATGAGAGAATAAAGAATAGAGAGGTGTGAGCTGAGAGAAAAGTGAGAAAAGGGTTTTTGTGAGAAAAACCGAGCCTGAGGGCCGAGTGATGCGAGAATCACACAAATCAGAAAGGGTGGGAAACCTACCTGGAGGAATTGGCTCCTCAAGATCTAAGGTCTTTTGCTTTCAAACACGTCCGTGTGTCGTGTCTTTTGATTTGTCAGTCTCAACTCAGTTTTGAGTCTTTTCCGAGCGCGCCTCATTGTGTTTAGGTCGTGCGCCTTTTGTCTTCTTTAATTGAGTCCCTCCGCTGCGCTCAATTGTAGTCTCGGTACCCCGGTTGTGAACCCTTTTTCCAAAGGTTAACCGTTTATGCTCAGAATGCTGTGCCGTTCTCTACATCCATGCGAGGCAAGAGAAGAAATGGAAAATTTGGGATATCCGAGTGTGTTTCAATTTCAGTCAGTTTCGCCTGCCGTGGTCCACCTTGTCAGATTGGGCTGGTTGTTCAAAGTTTGCTGTGTGCAGAATGAGCCGAGTGCTGTGTTATGAGCTGTGTGCAGACCAATCCCCAGCAGAATGCGGGCTGTGTATTTAGTTTGAGCAGTGATTTGTTTGAGTTGTTTGCCGTTAGTTGGTTGGTTATCCGATTATTACAATGCAAATGCTCCATTTTCAGACAACAAATTCATTCCATTTACATTCGAGGTGTAATATGATGTAATGCAAGGCAAAGTAGGAGATAAGTAAATAAAACACTTTTCAGATAAAAGTCTGTTTTATATCATCTACTCCAAATACAAAGTTTTGAAAGCAAAAATCTGCCTGTGGCAGTACAAAGTACTCTATCAACAAAAAGAGAAAAGTACAAGAAAAGAAAAAGCAGTAAAAATCATCATCAGTAGTAGCCTCAAGCCTGAGGATCCGTCCTCGCCCTCTTCCTGGGCAGGAGCACATGAGCGTCGCCGGAAGTGTCACTGTCTGAGCCCGAGCCCGAGCTGTCCCCGGCCTCCTCCTCGAAAGCCTCAGTCTCCGCCTCCGACTCACCGTCCCCTGGAACTGGTGCTCGTGAGCTGCTCCCCACGTGACCACGTCCCCCTCTAGTGCGAGGGAATATCCTGCCATCTCGAGTAGAGAGGGGAGGCCCAGTCGGAACGCCGCCACCTACTGGAGGAATCGGGGAAGGGAGGCTGAAAAATACAAAAAACAAACGCATCAGACAGTTTATCAATGCAGTGTATGAGTACAGTATGTGAAAGCTGTGAACAGTGAATCAGTGTAGAATGCAGTGTATGAGTACAGTGTATCAATGCCGTGAGCAGTTTATCAGTGCAGAATGCAGTGTATGAGTACAGTGTATGAATGCCGTGAGCAGATTATCAGATTTTTGTGCAGTGTAGAAGATTGTGCAGAACAGAGTACGGTTTGAGACTGTGGTCAAGAAGAACATACCGGAAGGCTGTAGACGGCCAAGGCATCGAGGGTCCGCTGCAGCATCCCCATCAGGGAGGCACACAGCTCCACGGACTGGCGCGTATACTCGGAGGAAGCCTGCAAAAGTATTAAATACATCAGTATTCCGTGGGATATCTGAAATGAACTGACAATGCAAGATGCAAGAATGCAAATAGTACGTACCTGAGGCAAATCAGGGATACCGGCCAACTCGTGACCAGCTGGCGGAGGAACAAAGGGGATCTGGTAGGTCTCCCCACCCTGCCCCCTGTATGTCAACATAGTGGGCAGAGCGGGCCAACCAGTACCTCGTCCCCTCTGCACCCCCCTCCTGCCGCGAGCTCGAGCTCTCTGTGACGACCCCGCTCCTGCTCCTGTCTCTGCCCGAGCCACTGGCGCCGCAGGTCTCGCTGGATCAGCTCGGGAGCCCCTGCTCAAAGGCCGCATCAGAAAGGTCTGGACGTACTCTGAATAGTCGCCCTCGCCCCTGTCAGCGTCCACGTCCACGGCCCAGCCAAGGGTGTAGTCCTCCATCTGCTGGAAGTCGTACCCCTCAGTCTTCCTCATGCGCTCGGGAGGAAGGATCGGAACTATCTGCTCTGGTAACCCTAGGGTCTGGCGTATAAAACGCTCACCCAGGTACCAGGCTCGACAGACCGAGCCCTCCAGGAGAATCCGGTAGCGCGAGGTCTCGATGGCGCCGGCATACCGATCTCGTATCACCGCAGGTAGTGGAGCCCACGGCTGCCAGGTGACCTGAAGATGAAATACAGTTGATTATCTACTGGTATAGAAATGTACGTTTGAAAGCGAAGCTTAAACGCACTGTAAGTAAAACATACCTCGGTGGGGGTGATGGTGTCGAAGAACCGGCGGAAGAAGCTAAAAGTGTCCCGGGGCCTCCGGGCGCATCGGCCGTCATAACGGCGAGAGAAGGGGACAACCAGAGGGGTCTTCGCCTCCGGCACTGGCTCTAATCTGGGGAAGTAGGCGTACACCCACAACTGCAAAACAGATGTCAGTACGACTATCAGATCAAGCAGAATGCAGAATAAAGCAGAAATAACGGAGCCGTGTGTTGCGTAGTGTGTTGTGCAGAGTGTACAGTGCAAACAGTGTACAGTCAGTGTAGAGCAGAGTATGTGTGTGCCGCGTGTACAGTATACAGACTACAGTGTGTGCAGTGTGCAAAATACAGAAAGTATAGAACAGAAATGTAAAGTAGAGAAGAAGACATACCTCCCAGGCTCGCCAGTAGCCTCCTAGCAGCTGTCCACTGCCACGAGAGACTGAGCTCATATAACCGTAAAGGGTGGCCAGAGCCGCGCCCCCCCAGTCATACTGCACAATCCTCTCGATGTCCACCAAAGCGCTGAGGAGGCAGAGGGGCACCGTGTTCCCCCGGTCGGCAAACAGGGTGGTCCCCAGCAAGAACATGAGAAAGCCACGCGCATATCTCTCGGCGGCCTCCTGGGTCATCGGAGCTGCGTCCACCAACACGGGCTGCACTCTGAACTGCACCTCGAACCAGGAGTAGCGGACGAACCCTGGACGAGCAAGTGGCGGCGCCTCGCCAAGCAAGTAGGTCTGAGCGGCAATCCACTCATCCATGTCAGTGTCAAAGGGGATCGGATCACCCCCCACCCCGATGCCTGTGAGCATCGCGAAATCATGAGGGGTCATCGTCATGTCCCCGGTCGCTGACAAGTGAAATGAATCGGTGGTGTCCCACCACCTCTCTGCCAGGGCGGCGAGAAGAGGTCTGCAGGCAGAGAGCCTGGAGAGTCCCCTGCAGAAAGTGCCGAAGCCGGCCCGATCTACGATGCGGCTAACGGCGTCGGGTAGCTCGGCATACCAATCGCGAGCGGCGACGTTCCCATACCCGCAGATGGTATGGGAATCCCCCTGTTTTCAAGAACACAGTTGCACAATAATTGCTAAGTATACTAGTCCGGTAGGACATGGAAAAAACCAAGTGAACTACAACGTGTGATGTGTCAGCGTGTTTTGACTGGTTCAATGTAAATTTGGCGCATGTGTGCACATTTTTCAGATTCAAGCAGATATCAAGTTTCAGCGTATCAGTGGGTGAACTACGGCCTGTGATATGTCAGTGCTACTGTGAGGATCAGTGTAAACATAGCATGTGTGCGTGTTTTTCAAAGTTCAAATAGATGCCAGGTCTCGGTATGTTTCAGTGAACTACAATGTGTGATGTGTCCGCGTGTTTGTGTAGTTTTGTGCAAGTCTAGCATGCGTGCGAGTTTTCAGATTCAAAAAGCACCGGGTGTCGGTGAATTTGCAGTGCAATGTGTGCCGTGTGTTTGAGTGCTTGAGGCTAGTGCAGTGCGTGTGCATGTGTGTCGGTCCTAAGCAGATATCAGTTGTGAAGTTGTCTACAATCAACTACAGTACAGTACATCAGAACTAAGCAGTTAATGGGTTCAGTTAGCTACGGCAGTTGACAGGAAATCCTACATTGCAGAAAATAAAAGACAAGAGTGTTACCTCGGCGGCGCCAAAAGACAAGTGGGAGGCCGGCTCACGCAGCAGAAGCTCCGGGTCCAAAGCCCTGTCAAAGCCGCGGAAGTGGCGGAGTCCGTCGGGCGGTAGCACGTGGATGGCCGGCTGGTAAGTCGCCGGGTCGAATGGGCGCTCGCTCAGTGGCAGGAGCTCGACCCCAGGATCCATCTCGTGGTCCGGGGGAGTCCCGACATGTGGAACATCATCGACCATAGCGATGGAGATGAGAAAATAGCCGAAAAAGGAAAAACGGGCCGGAATGCAAAAAGTCAACCGGCAAAGTCAACCCCGAGAGGGTCGGAAATGGCCGGAAGGGTCGAAATGTGAAAATACACGGAAACGAAGACAAAATCAAGGGGAACAAGTCCCGAAAAAGCGGAACTAGCAAAAAGTGCACCGAAACGAAGATTTGTTCGGTTGAAAATGTCCGAAACGCGAAGAATATCGCGAATCCGACGAGAAAATGGGTGTAAAACGCGAAGAAATCAATGAGAAATCAAGAAAACAAACTCTAGAGAGAGAGAGAGTAGGGATTTTCGGCGGTTTAGAAGTGTGGAAAATAGGGTTTAAAACCCTATTTTATAAAGCCCGGAGTGAAATGGCAGTTCTGCCCCCGATCAGGCATTTTCTGCCGGTCGGCACTATTTTGTGCCGGTCGACACTTTTTTGTGCCGATGGATGAGTTCAGGCAGCCGGTGGCAGCCGGTGACCACCCCACCCAGCCGGTGGTGTTCCCAAGAATGTTTTTTGGCAAGATAAGGGGTTTTCGGGTCTTCATAGCTCAAGAAAGTGCAAGAAGGTGCATCCCCGATGCTCGACCGGCCTCCGTTTCGACCTCAGACAGTGTCTTCTGTGTGTGGCACTCAAATTCAAGCAGAGATTGTATCCTTTTGTATCCTTTTGTCTTTTATAAAGATTCAAAAGTTGCCCTGTGTGCGTTGTTGCATCCATCACTTTGTCTAGTGCGGCACGGCGCGTCGTTTTGCACGTCCTCTGCGACTTGTATCTTTTTTGTATTTTGTGCGGCATGCGTGTCACACTTGCATCATTTTGTACTTTGTGTTGCATGCATGTCGCACTTAGCATTCATTTCTATTCACGCTAGGTGTGCCACCTCACGTGTTTCGTTTGCATTTCATTTCATATTCGCGTGAGGTGTGCCACCTCACGTGCTTCATTGGCATTTCAATTCGCGTGAGGTGTGCCACCTCACGTGCTTCATTTGCATTTCAATTCGCGTGAGGTGTGCCACCTCACGTGCTTCATTTGCATTTCAATTCGCGTGAGGTGTGCCACCTCACGTGTTTCATTTTCATTTGCATTTCAATTCACGCGAGGTGTGCCACCTCGTGTGTTTCATTTTCATTTTGCATTCATTTCAATTCGCGCGAGGTGTGTCACCTCACGTGCTTCATTTTCATTTCATATTCGCGTGAGGTGTGTCACCTCACGTGCTTCATTTTCATTTCATATTCGCGTGAGGTGTGCCACCTCACGTGCTTCATTTGCATTTCAATTCGCGTGAGGTGTGCCACCTCACGTGCTTCATTTTTCATTTCATATTCGCGTGAGGTGTGCCACCTCACGTACTTCATTTACATTTCATCTTCGCGTGAGGTATGCCACCTCACGTGCTTCATTTACATTTCATATTCGCGTGAGGTGTGCCACCTCACGTGCTTTATTTTAACTTCATATTCGCGTGAGGTGTGCCACCTCACGTGCTTCATTTTCATTTCATATTCACGTGAGGTGTGCCACCTCACGTGCTTCATTTACATTTCATATTCGCGTGAGGTGTGCCACCTCACGTGCTTCATTTTAATTTCATATTCGCGTGAGGTGTGTCACCTCACGTGCTTCATTTTCATTTCATATTCGCGTGAGGTGTGCCACCTCACGTGCTTCATTTGCATTTCAATTCGCGTGAGGTGTGCCACCTCACGTGCTTCATTTTTCATTTCATATTCGCGTGAGGTGTGCCACCTCACGTACTTCATTTACATTTCATATTCGCGTGAGGTGTGCCACCTCACGTGCTTCATTTTAACTTCATATTCGCGTGAGGTGTGCCACCTCACGTGCTTCATTTTAACTTCATATTCGCGTGAGGTGTGCCACCTCACGTGCTTCATTTTCATTTCATATTCGCGTGAGGTGTGCCACCTCACGTGCTTCATTTACATTTCATATTCGCGTGAGGTGTGCCACCTCACGTGCTTCATTTTAACTTCATATTCACGTGAGGTGTGCCACCTCACGTGCTTCATTTTCATTTCATATTCGCGTGAGGTGTGCCACCTCACGTACTTCATTTACATTTCATATTCGCGTGAGGTGTGCCACCTCACGTGCTTCATTTTCATTTCATATTCGCGTGAGGTATGCCACCTCACGTACTTCATTTACATTTCATATTCGCGTGAGGTGTGCCACCTCATGTGCTTCATTTACATTTCATATTCGCGTGAGGTGTGCCACCTCACGTGCTTCATTTTAACTTCATATTCGCGTGAGGTGTGGCACCTCACGTGCTTCATTTTCATTTCATATTCACGTGAGGTGTGCCACCTCACGTGCTTCATTTACATTTCATATTCGCGTGAGGTGTGCCACCTCATGTACTTCATTTTAACTTCATATTCACGTGAGGTGTGCCACCTCACGTGCTTCATTCTCATTTCATATTCGCGTGAGGTGTGCCACCTCACGTGCTTCATTTGCATTTCAATTCGCGTGAGGTGTGCCACCTCACGTGTTTCATTTTCATTTGCATTTCAATTCACGCGAGGTGTGCCACCTCGTGTGTTTCATTTTCATTTTGCATTCATTTCAATTCGCACGAGGTGTGTCACCTCACGTGCTTCATTTTCATTTCATATTCGCGTGAGGTGTGTCACCTCACGTGCTTCATTTTCATTTCATATTCGTGTGAGGTGTGCCACCTCACGTGCTTCATTTGCATTTCAATTCGCGTGAGGTGTGCCACCTCACGTGCTTCATTTTCATTTCATATTCGCGTGAGGTGTGCCACCTCACGTGCTTCATTTGCATTTCAATTCGCGCGAGGTGTGCCACCTCACGTGTTTCATTTGCATTCATGTAGATGCTATGAGGTATTCAGGCCTCATTTGCATTGTATTTCAAATCCTATGAGGTGTGCCACCTCATTTGTATCATTTGCATTCATGTAGATGCTATGAGGTATTCAGGCCTCATTTGCATTGTATTTCAAATCCTATGAGGTGTGCCACCTCATTTGTATCATTTACATTCCTGTAGATGCTATGAGGTATTCAGGCCTCATTTGCATTGTATTTCAAATCCTATGAGGTGTGCCACCTCATTTGTATCATTTGCATTCCTGTAGATGCTATGAGGTATTCAGGCCTCATTTGCATTGTATTTCAAATCCTATGAGGTGTGCCACCTCATTTGTATCATTTGCATTCATGTAGATGCTATGAGGTATTCAGGCCTCATTTGCATTGTATTTCAAATCCTATGAGGTGTGCCACCTCATTTGTATCATTTACATTCCTGTAGATGCTATGAGGTATTCAGGCCTCATTTGCATTGTATTTCAAATCCTATGAGGTGTGCCACCTCATTTGTATCATTTGCATTCCTGTAGATGCTATGAGGTATTCAGGCCTCATTTGCATTGTATTTCAAATCCTATGAGGTGTGCCACCTCATTTGTATCATTTACATTCCTGTAGATGCTATGAGGTGTTCAGGCCTCATTTGCATTGTATTTCAAATCCTATGAGGTGTGCCACCTCATTTGTATCATTTACATTCCTGTAGATGCTATGAGGTGTTCAGGCCTCATTTGCATTGTATTTCAAATCCTATGAGGTGTGCCACCTCATTTGTATCATTCGCATCCCTGTAGATGCTATGAGTATTCAGGCCTCATTTGCATTGTATTTCAAATCCTATGAGGTGTGTGCGCCTCATTTGCCTCATTTGCATTGTTCGCGCTATTTTGCGCCCCCGCCTGTCTGCATTGTGCGTGCATTTCGATTAGCCGGTCCGGCGGGACCTTAAACACGCCCGGTCTAGGAGACCTTAAATCCTCGGAGGGTGCGAAACCTTCGTCTGATGAGGTACGTGTGCCTCATTTTGCATTCCATTTTCGCATCCCGAGGTGCGCATGCCTCATTTCGCATTTCGTTACATCTCGAGGCACGTATGCCTCGTTTTGCACTTCATTTTCCATCAAGTGGGGTACGCGTGCCTCATTTCGCATTTCATCCCACGCAGGGTCCGGCGGGACCGAAAACACGCAGGGTCCGGCGGGACCTTAAACACGCATGGTCTAGGAGACCTTAAATCCTTGTAGGGTGCAAAACCCTTGTTGCATCTTCATGCACATCATGTATCATTTGCATTTCAAAAACAAAAACAAAAATATCATGCATCATTTGCATTTCAAAAAACCAAAAAAATATACCTGCATTGTTGCATCTTCATGCACATCATGCATCATTTGCATTTCAAAAAAAACAACAAAAACAACATGCATTGTCATGCATACATTTTTCATTTCGGTCTAGGAGACCTTCAATCCTCTGAAGGTGCAATTCCTTCGGTGTTTGTCGTGCCCGAACGGCTTCCTTGATTGCGGTGAGTTCCTAGGAGACCAATGGGGACGGTGGAAACTAGAGTTCGAACGGCTCATGCCTAGAACGCAAAGGTTCGGGATTTCTGAGTCTAAAGTCTGGTTTAAATACCCAGGGGGTGTACCCTCGGCTTGAAACCTGTATGGAAGCCCCATAGGTTGAGGTAGTGTGTTTACGCCTCGATTCTGGATACTGAACCAACCTAGTATACCATCCCGTTGGAGGAATAGGGAAAACTGCAATCATGGTCATTGCATCATCTGCATTGTCATGCATTTCATCCATTGCAAATCTATTTATATTACATTGTAGGTTGCGTGCATCTCACTGCATCACCTTCCATCCATGGCTTGCGTCTTTCCTTGTTGAGCTTGGTCTGGTATGTGCCTATACTTTTCACGTCGAAGCATAGTTCTGTTTGTGTATCGCGCCTATTCCACGCTGGTATGTTGGTTTGAGGGTTGCGGCACCTTTTCTGTGTTAGACATGGTTCGTATGCGTACATGCCTTTCCTAGGCAAGACATGGTTTGGCCTGCGTGCCATATCCATTGTATCTATTCCATTGCATGCATTCCACTGCATTGCCTCCATCTATGGCTTGCGCCTTTCCTTATTGAGCTTGGTCTGGTATGCGCCTATACTTTTCACGTCAACGCACAGTTCTGTATGCGTGCAGTTCTGTGATTAGACACGGCTTGTATGCGTGCATGCCTTTCCTAGGCGAAACACGGTTTGGCCCGCGAGCCATATCCATTTTATATTACATTGTAGTGTAATTATTGCATCCTGCGTTAGGATCATTGTCCACTCATCAGCGGGTCGTTTCCCCACTTATGTCAATCCACCCAATACTTGTTCTTGCGTCCGTGCGTATTACTCATAGATCAGACATCGTTCTATGGGACACGGACTTGTTGCTTCCATCAATCTACCTGACATTTGTGTGGTTTTGAACCGCTCATGATTGGATCATGATTCGATTGCATTGCATGTTTACATTGCATATTATTTGCATTGTTTATATTTGTTTTTAGTTTTGCATATCATTTGCATTACATTTAGATTCAATTGCATATCATCGCACTTTTTGTGCACTTCATTGCATTGTCATGCATTGTTGCTAACAATGTTGTACCTGCTAAGTTTGTTTTCTTTTCAGGCGCGATATTGTATGTACGGTTCATTTGAAGCTGGCGCAACCAGACGAACCGGACAGGTATTGTATCCTCCGAGTGAGACGTATCAAGAATTACATAATTCTCTTACACCCTTTCTGCATTGTAATGTAGTTTGGAGTATCCTAGCTTAAAACTGTTGCATGCGTGCTCTGTTACAGCATCCTTTGCATGATCATAAGTTATGTCCGGCTTCTTGCATTTTCAGTTGCATTTTGCCCCTGCCTTCGGGCGCATACCTTACTTATATTGCATGTTTGTCTAAGTCTTCGGCCTTGTCAAAAATGGGTCGTCTCTGGGCTTTGACATTCACTCCCGTCATTCTTATGACTTCCGAGTTCTGCAAAAGAGGGGCAACTGTAGACACCCCATTTTTGACCGTCCTCAAGACTTGGACGTCACCGTTGGAACACTCGGTGATTATCCATGTTTGTGTTCGTTTGGAGTTCCCGGAGTTCTCGGCTGTGCGAGCCTTGCCTCAGGACCTCCGAACTCGACCGTTTGTGTTTGGTTTTGCACCAAACACTTGTGTTTTGCCTTGGAAGGGCAGGGAATGCTTTGTGAGGCATCCCTACACATCACCGACTGGGGCTAGAGGCCACCGGCTGGCTAGTGTTACTATCGGCACTTTATTGTGCCGATCGGCACTCTTTTGTGCCGACCGGCACTAAGTTTTGTCAAAATGACACTCTTTGCCGGCCGGGCACTGTTCAGCTGCTTTTTGAGATATTTTCTCACAGCTGTTCAGCCTTTTGCTCCCCTCCATACACGTGTATGGAGGGATGAGCTTGTTTGGTAACTTAACTTGTAAGTTTGGTTGCCTATACAAGAGAACTCTCTTCTCTTGGCTCAAGGGTTGGAATTCTTGAGAGGTTTCAGCCATTTTAGACAGAGAGGAAGCTCTGGTTTAGGTTAGAGAATATATATCTATCCTATATCTATCCTTCTCTTGTTAAACTAGGTGTTTTGTGCCTTACTTTTGCACACTAGCACCTAGTGTTTCACCTTTCTCTTGGGACAGAGGTTCTAGGGACTGGTTTTTGGTGATCCTTGGTTGGTTTGAAGCTCAAAGAAGCCATCACACCATCTTTGTTGAAGAAGGCTACAAGGGTAAGAACCTAACTCTCTTTTTACCCCATTTTTGTACCTCATTTCTACTTGCTTTCAAACTGTTTTTGGGCTTAGTGTTTAGCACAAAATAGTTCTGTTTTCTAAGCCTCTTTGTTGTATATTAAGAGTGTTTAGTGATCTGGGGAAGTTTGACCCCCTTTAGACCTTGAAAAGGGTCCCTTTTTGTGCTATTTTGGAGAGATCCGGGACTTGTGTGTTTGGGCCTCTCCACCACTGAAATCTTGAGGGATTTCAGTGGTGGAGATGGTGCCATAAAGTCCTAGAAAGGGGAGGGCCACCCCCTCTCCTTGATGTCCTTGAAAAGGGCAAGATTTGGCTTCCAAAGGAGCTCCATGCTTGAGTGTGTGTTGAGCATGTTTTGGTTGTTTTTCATGCTTATATTACTGTAATATAACATGTTTTTTAAGTTGGTTTTGGTCTCCTATACATGCTTAGTATAGTTATCATGTAATGCCTTGTTATGCCTTAACATGCACTAGGTTGTATGCCTTCATTTTCAGCATGTTTTAGGCCTTGATCCATGAAGCCTTTGTGCTTATTTTAACATGTTTTAGGTCTGACCATAGTTATTTGGTTTGATTTTAGCATGCTTAATATAGCTCCTTTGTATTGTGGCTTGTTGGTCTCAAGTGTGTGCATGTGTAGCATGTGTTGCTCGCATTATTTTGGTGGTTTGGGGCCACTTGACATGCAATTTCAGTCCCTTTGGTGTGCTTGTATGCTTGCCTTAGTGGCCTTGTTAATGCTTTGGGAGCATGTATTGCATGCTCCATGTTTTAGGCCTTATTGCATGCCTTTGATTTCAAGCTTCTTAGATGCCATCTAAGTGGTCATTTGGGCCTAATTTGACATGCTAAAAATCTGTTTTGGGTTGGTCAATGCATGCCATGTGTGTTTGTGCTAGGTGTGGTTTGATGCCCTATTGGCTTGCCTTAGCTTAAGACCATTTACATGCCTTGTTGGGCATGCTTCATTGCATGATTTGGCATCATGTTTAACATGAATTTCAGAGTTTTCATTGCATGCTAGTTGCCCATGTTTGGTCTCTTGAAGTGTGCATGAGAGTGGCTTTTGTATTGCCTAAGTCTCGAGCCTTAACATGTGCATGTGTGTGTGTGTGTGTTTAGTCCCCAATTCTAGGCACTTTTGCTACTGATTTTAGGCCCATTTGAGTTGCCTAATTCATGTCTAAATCCATCCCACATTAGGTTTGCATGCTCACCTTATATGCTTGCTTGTATGCTTGCATGAGTGCATTGCATCACCCTTGTTGCATGGTAGATAACATGACTAGGTTGCATCATGTCAACATGCATTCCTTGTCCCTTGAGTTGGTGATAGGGATTGGGACTTTGGTTTGTTTGATTTGCATGCATTTGAAAGTGAAGTTGCATTCTTGGTTCTTAGGGCCATCATGCATGAAAATGCGCGATTGGTGGTCCGGAAATCGAGGCACATACCCCCTTGAGTCACTAACATGATAAGGGGCATGTTTAGTGCATAAATGACTTGAATTACATTGCCATGCATATTGCTTCCCTCTGCTGCTGTGAGTTGCAGGTTCTGCAGGAATTTTGTGCCGACCGGCACTATTTAGTGCCGACCGGCAGTCAATCGGCAGCCGGTGAGTGAATTCAGTGCCGGTGGCCTCCTCCTTCAGCCGGTGGTGCTCTGCCCCAGCCGGTGGTACTCCCCAGTGCCCTGAGAGGTGCTTCTGGGATTCTGGGAATTTTCTGAAGAGGAGAGCAGAGGAAACAGAGGCACACTTGCACGGCGGTGCGGTTCCGAGCCAGTCCCGAGCGCGCGCTGCTTTTGGCCCTCATCCCGAGGCGATTTACTGTTTAATTAGATTAATTAATTTATTTAATTAATTTAGTTGATTTGTAATATTTAATTAGCTAGGGTAGTTAATTATCTATTCGGTCTGTATTATTATTTTGGTCCCTCCGAGTGAGGGCAAAAATGTAATAAGTGTGTGTGAGTGGGTGTATGTCTTCCAAACCCCCATTTCTTTCTTCCCTTTTATTTACCCGCTTACGGTATTAGATTAGGGCATACTTATTTTAGCATACCTTATGCTTTGCATGCGTGCATTCATGCATTTGTTTACATGCATCGGGCTCGGCACATCATGCAAACTACATCGTACTTTCAATTCCAAATTGAATACGTGATAGTTGTTGCATCTCATGTGCCATGTTTAGGGTTAGCCGAGCCTGTTTAGATTACACTCCTGTATGTGTTACATTAGCCACTTAACATGAACTAGGTCATGCATGTTTGCTAACTAGTTTACTGTTTTGGCACGGAGTACGATGTAAGTTTTTATTGCTTTAGCATATCACATGCGTGTGAATGTTGCCATGACAGTATGCTTGCCATGCGGCTAAGTGCTTATGTGATACAAACTGTTTGAATGCCTGTGGGTGGAGGTTAGATTGCCTGAGTTGGAACAACTCATTGAAATCCGAACTTTAGCCTACTCGCGAGTAGCACAAAAAAATAACACGTTTTTCGAGACAAAACGGATATGCAATGTTTATTCCCAAATTAGGCAATTTAGTCTATACTTTTGTGTTGTGCGCATCACATAGTAAATTCTAGGCTAATAACCGGAATAAGAATGCATAAGGTTTTCAAAAAAGGATATCATGGTTAGTAGAGGCCGGTCTTCGGACCGGGCGAAAGGGGGTGCTCATAGCTGACCTTCCCCGATCGTACCCAAGCTCCCGAGCCAAGTCACTTTGGTGATGACGGACACGTGGCCTTCGGCACCGAGTCAGGGTTTCCTAAATTCCCCATTTTAAAAAAAAATATTTAGGTGGCGACTCTGTATCTGGCAAAGCAGTCCATGTTTGGCACTACTTTTCAAAGTCCGTTTTTTCTTCAAAACGATTTGCCAGAGGTGGACTCTTTGGTTCAGATTACGAACCGCATCCAAACAAAAACGGGGGAGTCCGAACTGTAGGGTGAGGCCCTCACGGGGGTGCGTCTACAGTAAGGCGCTGGTCCTCTTCCATCAAATCTCGATGGATCGAATTTATATGGTTCCAAGAAATATTCTGGATTTTTATGAGTCGAGTGCGTGCTCCAATATATCTACATACATACAAACATTTAAAATTTAACAACAAACAAGAAATGTGAATAATTAACTTAATGATTAAATTTTGTACACATAATGTGTTTCTTGCATTTATTATAGGAAAAATCTATAAACACATAAACTTATCACATAATTAAATACTACTCTCTCATAATTTATATGCAAGTAGAAGAAATGATAATTAACTTATGAAGTAGGTAGTGTACCTTCCAACCCTTTGGGATATAGAAGCCTTCGTACATGAAATCAGTCAAGACATCTTTGAAAGCACCTTGAACAGGTGGTGCAAGTCTCAACACTTCACAAGCTACATTCCATGATAATTTCATCTTTTGAATGTCTTCCCAATTTAATAATTCACAAGGACCTTTTGATTTTGCAATGTCCATTTGCTCTGCATGTTCACAAAGGATCAAAAAAGAAAAAAAAAAATTTGAAATTATGTTAAAATCATGAAAACTATACTTGCCATCCAATTCAACAATTCATCTCGAGCTTTTGGTAACTCTTACTTTTCTACTCTAGCATTCCTCTTTTAAGCATTACATCTTTGCTTGTTAAAATTAAATCTATATCATAATTTTTTTCTAAAGGATAAATTACAAATACACCCCCTAAAGTTTGTTTAAAGTACAAATTACTCCCTGTGATTTGAAAAATTGTAAATATCCCCTTATAAGAATTTTTTATTTAACGGAATTAACTAAAAATGAAATTCATAATTGCTCTCCTATACAATAATAAAATTGTCTAAATTATTAATTAAAACATATTTCTAACATCATTAAAAATTGTTAATTGACTTGATGATTTATCAATAAAAGAGCCGATTTGTTATAAAATTAGAAACCTCATGGAGTGGAATATAATTTCCAAAACCACATGAGCGATTCATATTTTAATTAAACCTTGGAAGTGTATTTGTAATTTACTCTTTGTAAAAGACCAATTAAATGAAATTGTGTAGTTACAATTAGGGTGAAGTACCAATAAATCTCAAATAGTGATTTTATAAATTGTTTGGTCTTTCATTTTTTCTTATACACCTAAAAGTGTCATTCTAGTATGAATTACATAAAGGGCCAAGTATAAACTCACGTATGTTACGTGTTGAAAGACAAATGTGAGTTTTCTCATAATGTTGAAATTACTAAACGTGACACTTTTAAAAAAAAATAAAAATCCTTAGTTTACTTTTCCTAAACGTAACACTCCAATATAACACTAAAAAAACATAAAACTCTAATGTAATACACTAAAAAACTCCTTAGTGTATTTTTCTCAAACGTAACAATGTAACATTTTAAAAAACTCCTTAATGTACTTTTTTAAAACATAACAATGCAATTAATGTAACACACAAAAACTCTTTAGTGTGCTTTTTCTAAACATAACACTCCAATGTTACATACTAAAACCTCCTTAGTGTACTTTTCTCAAATATAATAATGTAACATTTCAGAAAAACTTCTTTGTTTATTTTTTCCAAATGTAACATTCCAATAAATATAACATGCAAAAACTCAGTTTATTTTTTTCAAATGTAACACTCCAATTAACACTAAAAAATCACACTAACAGAAATGTAGATTTTCATACTTAACAACTAACACTTCAACCACCAATCCCTCCAAAAAAAATCTTCCGCATCTCATCTTTCCATTCTCATACCAAAAATGAATCAAAAATTTGAAAAAATAAATCACAAAAGGATATTTACATAAACTCAAATGGAACCAAATCAAATAAATATAACTTTTCAAAACAAAAAGGATTAATTGATTCATAAAAAAAAACTCTTAGAACTAAATGAATGAATATTCTCTCATATGGGATTTATGGGTAAATTTTCTTTATGATTATTGAATTAAATTAATTAATTATATATATATATAAACTATGCTAAATCACCAAAATAAGATACCAGAGATCTAATTGTTTTGGACTGGACTTTCTCCAAATTGTATTTCCACTCCAATTCAGTGAAAATATTAATAAAATGATAACATGCAAGTTTTTTAAAAAAATTTAAAAGATCACATATTTTTTATGTATCACTTTTTTAACGTTAATAAAATTCGTAATAAAAAATAAATTTATTTTGAGGTGAAAAAAAAAAGCATATATTGACAGAGGTCAAAAAAAAAAAAAAATTAATAATGCAACAACAACAGAGAGTTCACTATAAAAATTGTGGCACATCCACATGCAATCATACGTTGGGAATTTATTTATTCTAAAGTTAAATGCAACATTCGATTCCAACCAAAAAACAACAAAATAAAGGTTGAACCACCTTGGCCTTAGTAACTATATATTTAAACTTCGAATGAGAGTACTCTCTGATCTCATTCGATTCAGTCAACTCAACAAATGACTTGATTCACATGATTTTCTGTTTTTAAATTTGGCCAAAGCTATATAAACATAATTTTTTTTTACCATATATTTTAATCAATTAATAATACATTATTTTTAAATATAAATTGAATTACATTAATTTAGACAATATATCAACACATATCCATAAGCACAAAAATTAACACAAAAGAAACCCATAATAAAAGTAATAACAAACTCAATATAACAAAAAAATTCATAATAAAAGAAAAATAATTATTATTTATCTTCAAGTTGATCCCGGACCCAATATCTTTATATGTTGTTGTCTATATATTTAAACTTTAAGTAATTTTTCGATAAATAACATTATATGATAAGTTAAAAGTACAATAATAAGATAAGTAACGTTTCACGTCTACACACAACAAATATTACAGAAAAATATGAAATCAAATGTATATGTGAGTACAACAAGGTTCACATTAGATGAAAATATACATCTAGCTAGTGGATTCAGATCATTTCAATTCCAAAATGGCATTATTAATTTTTGACAGGTGCATTTAGAGGAAAAATTATTCCATAATCCCGGAATGTCACGTGGCCATACTCTAAGCCAATTACCAATTACATAGCCCCATGTTGTTCCCCCATCCCTAACATAAATCGTAGGTCTCTACCTCTCTCTGCCAATCAAAACTTTATAGAATACCACGTGTCCATACTCCAAAAATACTGAATAATCACCCCATTTAAAGGCACCCGAGATGGTCAAATTAAGTAGAGTAAAATTAGGAACATACATACCCTTGTAAACTCCTTCATAGATGTGAGGTAACTCTGCAAGATACTTGACAATGAAAGCACAAGCAGAGCTTGCAATGTCATGGCCACCAATAAGCAAACCCAATATCTTATCTGCAATATCACTTTCCTTCGTGAACTTGCCATCCTCATCTGCCGTGAGCAACATGTGGGACAATATATCTTGTGTTGGTGATGCCTTCCCCTCTGCCAAGTCGATCTTTCTTTGCTTGATGATTCTCATTAGGAACTCCTTTCTGATGTATTCAGACGCCTTGATGGAGCGATGAAACGGTGTCCCTGGCAAGTCCACTGGGATTGACATTATCCCCTCTGACAAGACCGTGAAACGTTCCAAGAATCTATCAACTTCCTTTGGATCTTCTATGCTAAGAAACAATCGACAAGCAATCCAGAATGTGTAGCGTTTGGTGAGTGGGTAGACCACAGCGATCATGTCCTATAAAATTATATGCAACAACAAAATCAATAATTATTTAAATAAAAATTATTGTATTTATTGATAAATCAATTGTACAAAAATTTAAGTACAATTATACTTAAAAATAGATTTATATGCTTTTAAATCTGAGTCTTAGTATAATAGATTATGACGCTCTTCTCTGTAAAATTTAATTGTCAAGGTATTTAACTAGTCTTTGATAGTCCCCAAATTAAATAGTACAATGCAAGAAAATAACTCCAATTATTTACTTTTATGTACTTGCAAGGAAAATGTTTTCTAGGATTACCCTACCATCAATCACAAATATATATGCTCCTAGTAATTCCCAAACATTTAACAATATAATCTATATTTCACTACTTTTCACCAATGAATGTGGTAAAATGTATTGCATGTATATATATTCTATACACATAAAAATCACTCACTTGCAAAGGGTACAATTATCTATTTCCCAAATTACTTTTGCTTTTTCTCTCAATCTTGAAAGTCATAGATAGAAACACGCCATCTTAAAAGAAGTAAATGGTGGAGTAATTTTTATGTGTGGTATTTTTTATTATTGTAATTAGTTTTGATAGTAGAATCTGTTATATTTATATTAGACATTTGGAAAATATTAGAAAACATATACATTTGTGATTGGTAAAAGATAATGTCACGTGGTGCCCTATTAACATATAAAAACTTCTCTAGATGGTGACTTTGAGAAAGAATTGTGACACTCGCCATTTAATAAATTGGGCCAGGCTTCCCTCCTCTTCAGTTCGAGATTGGATTAGAGCATATTGTTATACTTGTGGGGGCTCACCACGGGTCCTGTTTTGATAATCTAAACCGTTCTATATGTATAACTCGTCGAGTATTTTATCATTGTAAAAAATTACGTTGATCGAATATTAATAGTTATTTGATCAGATCAAATTTCTATCAATGCTAAATATAATTTTTAAAATAAATTATTGACAAAAATTTGATCCAATCAAATAGCTATCGATATCTGATTAAGTAACTATCGATATCCAATCAACGTAATGTTTTACAAAGATAAAGTACTCAATAAATTCTATACATTAATAATTTAAATTATCAAAATTGAAATCAGGATAAGCTCCACGAACCAAACAATACCACCCAATCCACAAAGTACACTGAAGACCACCCTTCCCTAATAAATTCTTAATAGCAAATAGCAGTTGAAATGAAGACAACCTATTTCAATATATCGTGTCTCACAAAGTGACCATTCGCCATTCTGCACTTTGTTTCCTTCTTTAAGCTAAAAAATTGTTTATTATTATTCTTTTTGTCTTAGTAATTTTTTTTTATATTTAACTTATTTTTTAAAAACGATGAAATTATGTAAATAGTCACTGTAGTTTACATGATGTATCAATTTGGTCTATGTAATTTTAGTTTGCTTGATTTTGCCCCTTAATTTTACAGATTATGTCATTTTAGTCCAATAAATAACGGTTGTTAAGTTAATTTAACAGAAGGTCAAACAATATGTCAATTTGATCCCTGTACTTTACACGATGTGTCAATTTGATCCCTGTAATTTCAATTTTCTCGATTTTGACAGGAACTAAATTGACACATTGTGAAAAATACAATGACCAAATTGACACGTTGTTTGATTTTTCGTTAAATTAACTTAACAACAATTATTTATTGGACTAAAATGACACAATCCATTAAATTAAAGGGCAAAATCGAGCAAATTGAAACTAAAATGACCAAATTGACACATCGTGTAAAGTATAGAGATTATTTGCATAATGTTCCCTTTTAAAAAATAACCTAATCTAAGTCCACCTAAAAAGTTTTTTTTTAAAAAAATCAAGTTTTTAAAAAGAAAATTCAAGATTTTTTTTTATTAATTATCTTCAAGTGAGTTTTTTGGTGATTTTTTTTAATTTTTTGTTTTCAAGTTAAGGTCTACCTAACTTCCTTATACATGTAATTTCATATTTTTAAGAAAATTTTATTTTGTTGATAAAAAAAATAGTGAGTTTTAAACAAAACAAAAAAAAAGATTAAAATATAAAAAAAGATAATAAAAAAAATCAAAACTTTAAAAAATTGTGAAAAACTAAGAGTGTGTTTGGTTTAGTTTTAGATGTTTGATTTGAGTGTAGAATTATATTTTGATTTTTGAATTTTTGAATCATGATTTGAAAAGAGAAAATTTATTTGGTTGAGTTTTGAAAATAGTTTTGGGATGATTTGTAATTTTTTAAAATTTTTTATTGATTGATTGATTGATGTATAGAATGTGTAAAAATGTGAGAAGAGAGATAAAGAGTTAAAGTGATTGATTGATTGATTTATAATAATAAAATATTTTAAAAAATGAGAACAAATGAGTTTTGAAAATAAATTTGAGTTGTATTTTAAAATTTCGTTTGTGTCACGACCCGCTCCCTGTACCCAAGGATTAAGTATAATGGCCAGTAACTGAAGTTACCTCCAGCTAATTTTTAAACAAATTACTAAACGCTAGCAGAAAAATATATTTAAGTGAGGGTACCAAAATAATCATTGGAGCTTCTATTTAATTAAATTGTCATAGCTGAACCATGTCTACAAAATACTTGGTCCCTACCCCACGCACTGGCCCTGACATGTCACCTGGAAGTGGTAAACAACTATAAACACATGGCAGAATGAGAAATATTATACTAAGAACATAAGGGCATAAAATTCATCATGGATGATTATAGGGCTAAACAGAGGTTGATATTAAAATACAGATATATAATACGGAAATCGTTTGACATATAATAGAGAAATCATACAAACAAATAGAGAAATCATACAAACAAAATAAGCATAACCACGGTACAGAACGGAAGAGAACAGCTATATGGACTCAAGAGGTGGCTCGTACAAAACTCTAGAGATAGCTCCCACAATAGTGTAGCACTTAGCTTCGTACAAACCTTTGCTCCATACCAGAAATCAAAGTGTCAGTGATTCATGACAGACAGAAGGTCACAAAGTGACTAATCAGAGGGCTAATGGTTAGTTAAATCTCCTAAGGCATGGGACTTCCATGGTGATACTTACCAAAAATAAATATTTATATAATCATAGTCAAATAATTATTAAAATTTAAATAAGCATATCCATGTGTTTCATTTTAAGAAAATAGGATTCAGAAAATAATTAACGTAATTGAAATATTAATATAAATTATAAAACATAACTTGTATAAAATAAATTATGATAATTCAAAATATACGTAAAATATATTATGATAACTCAAAATATAATATAATTCATCTTAAAATTAATACATCACTCTTTCTTTCCACTATTAAAAACTTTCTTGACTTCCAGTATTTTCTTCCCATTTCTTAGTTTTTTTTTCTTGTTCTATTCACAACACCACCACTCCTTTTATACTAACTTTCATACTTGCTCAACAAGTTTGGGTGACACGTAGCCTCTCTATTTTGCAACCATCATCATGTCCTAGACTTGAAGCTTATCCCTCAAATGGATAAGTTTAGATAAGTTGTGTATTTACATTTTGACTCTTAAATTTTTTAATAATTATATTGTTTCGCAAAATTACACATAATAATACAAAATAAATCGTATATTTTCCCAACTATGATTAAATAGTATTAGTATAAATTTTAAAGAATGAATAAAAATCTGAATTGTTATAGTTTGATTATAAATTTTGATTCAAATCATAATTTGAAAACAGAATTAAATTTTGAAAAGTAAATCAAACGCTGCCTAAACCTTGTTCTCCCAGTCGGCAGTAAAGTGTTGGTGAGCAATGGTGTCCATGATGCCGATGTACCGCTGCAAGGCCTCCAGTTTGAAGAAATTGGGGAGCATTTTCCTCATCTTGATAGCCTCCTCTTTGGATGATGTTTGGGTAGAAGATGAGAAGATCTTGTCGACGGAACTAGGCCACCATGACTGAATTAGCTTGTTTTCATTGGCGAACAAGAACTTATGTGCCGGTGCACCACAAAACACAATAGTTGGCTGTAGCATTAGATTTGTCTTGAAGATTGTACGGGGACGAAATATCCTCTGCTTTCCATACTCCTTGGACGTCAAGCTTCTTGTGACGGCGTCTGACCCTACAACACAGAAACGGTGAGCTGCCCGGCGGTGGTGTACTGGATAGACCCTCCGACGATCAAGTCAGACCACTTGAGGAAGAAGAAGGCTATCAGAGAGAGAGTGTTTGTGGAGGAGTGAATTCGCATACCTGTAGCGTTCGCCTTCTTCCATATTTCTAGGCTGGCCATGCAGCCTCAAGATTGTGCGCGCACTACCTCTACTGTCCTTCCCTGGACAAGTGGCAGTGCTTGCTTCTCACCACCTTACGCATGTAAAGGTTTTGTCCTCCAACCAGTACACATAGAACTGTCCAACGGTATTGTGGCGTGCGTGGAGCAGATGTCCTCTCCCTCATGCCATTGGCCCAGGTGGCACACTTAACCGGAGCACCACGACCGGCCTATCCCTTGGTAGAGAATTGCCTCCTATCGGCATATAACCGAGCTTAGTATCACCGGCCTGTCCCTTGGCAAAGGGGCCAAAGGGCGGTGCCCGCGGCCGAGCTGATATCAACCGGTCCATTAGACTAACCAGTTGTGAGGCACGCCGGCCTCACCCCGTGCTATCCTCGATCTCGGTTGTGTGAAGCCATCTACCTCGGCCGGCCGGTTGGAGGCCTGTCGGGCTCGCCACAGCCTCCGTCTAGCCCGGGTTACCCTTCAGCTCGGTTACAATCCGTCACTCAGAGCCCCGCCCAATACGTGCAAGTCGCAGCTCGGCTAGGCCAGTCCGTGCCTTGTCGGTCAACGTCTCCGACCGTGCAAATCAGGCTGCTGCCGCGTCAATAGGGAGGTTAGCTCGGCGCAGTGCGGTCCGTCACATCTGACGTTAACTTGACCCGGTCGTACTGTCCGGTGCAAATCCTCCCCCTCAATTGCCCCTTAATCCCATCCGAGCTATCGTGATTGGGGTTACCACCGTGACCGAGCCACGGTTGAGTTGCGCCATTACCAAGTCGAGCATGATTGCGGAAATATCTGTCGCCGAGCTATCCCATTTGGCCGTCCATCACCTCGGCAGTCCCGTCAAGGGTCGTACAGCCGTACTGACAGCCGCGCTTTCAGTGCCACGTGGCCTCACGTCATTGGGCCGTACCACCAGCTATCTTCCACGCGCAGATTTGAAACGGCGCCGTCGTTTGGGTTTTTTCCCCCATTTTATGTACAAACGAAAGGTCATTTTGGCCCTTCACTATTCATCTTCTCTCTGAGCTTCAAACCCTAGCCTCCAATCCACCAAACTTCCACCATTGTTGCCTTTGCTACGCTCGACATCATCTTGGTTCGTTCCTGCCATTTCCGAAGCCGCAACCGAGCTCTCGAGGCCCAACTCACCTCACATTCGTTCTTGGTAAGTTACAGTGCCCTTCCCTTGTATTTTCTACTTCCATTTTCCAGTTCTTCGTGTTTCTTGCTTGGGGACATTGGAACTTCAACAGTCCCCCTCCCCTTTAGACAACTTAGAGCCACACCCTAGAAAAACTAGAACTGGTGGAGTGGAGGGGGCCTTCGTGCCCCTGTTTTTCCTTAGGTTGAATGAACGAGCTATGAACTTAGGATGAACAGAATGAACACTGGGCACAACCGAGCTACATGTCATTTTAGATCTGTAAATGACACTTCGACCGAGCAAAAAACTGGTTTGTGGCTTCTCGTTGAGGCGGTAGCCAAGCCGAACTACGATTAGACCGGTAATAGGACTGAACCGGGCGAAAACTTGAGGGTCATTACTTGAGCCTTGACCGAGCTAAAGGCTCAGTTAGATCATCAAATAAAATCCGACCGAGCTATAACTTTGTTAGGATCTCCTTCTTGGATCTAGACCGGGCCAGAAATGGAGAGTTAGAACCGAACTAGGAAATCGGCCAAGTAGCTTAGCCGAGGTAGGGTCGAACCGGCCAAACATAATCCCTTCACTGAGCCAATTCCCATAGGGGCTGCGCAATTTATGCCGTGCTAATCCTTGGAATTATTTTTTAACATGCAGAACAAATAGGACCGACCAAGCCAGTCCAGCACTATAATTAGTGGAGCTCAAAGTCCGAGCAAACACACAACATTTTTGACCGAGATACACAGTATATCAAATAAAACCGAGTTAGATGGGAAAATACCGGTTTATAGTCAGTTCACCCGGTGCGATGGCCGAGTTTCGCAGAGATTACAACGTTCCGGCTGACGTTGTCTTAGAGCTCGCCAAAAAAGGAGACACACCTTGGGGAGACCTAGACCGGTGCCCCTTCACGGTCGTTTCCATTGTTGAAGGAGGGCTGCGCTTCCTCGTGTAACCTTTGATCTGCGAATTTTTGAGGCAGACAAAGCTTTGTCCGATCCAAGTCTCCAATAACACTTACAAAATAATAAATGGGGTCGCCAAGCTGAACCGGAGGCTCGGTCTCAATCTCGGTCTGGCTGAGATTTTCCATCAATATAGTCTAAGTAGAAATAAGAGAGGGCTTTGCTGGTACCTCAAAGTCAAGAAGGGCCGAGCAAAACTCATAGAGGGCAACCCTGACAAGGAGACCAACGACGACGATTTCCTATGGGTGTTTGGTCACTTTGAAGACACCGAGGCACCCATACCGGGATAGTATATTAGGAAAGATTTCGGCCGTGCTGGTAAGTAGCCCGGCTGACCGCACTATCTTCTTTCTGCATTTCACTATTATTCTGTTTCACCGGTCTAACACTTGTCCTCTTCTTGCAGATAAGCACTTGGCAGCGGACTACTATCAGGCCAACCAAGAAGCCATCCGAGCTCTGCTACGTCACCCAGCCGAGGAGAGAGAGGCGTCAAAACTTCTCGGTTTCGAACAGACCTACCACTACACTGCGCCGCGCAAGAGCCGGGTTACCAACTTCCTGCGTACGCCATCCCCGGAACCCGATCCAAACCTACCGCCGATCAGACTTGTTCCCTCACCGCCGAGGAAGAAATGGAAAAAATCAGGGCGATCAAGTCCATGATTATTGGGGAGGAATGGGAGTCCCAACCTCCAGAGGCAACCGGGGGAACATCCTCCACCCCAGCCGGGCAAACAGAAGGTGCTGTGCTTGCTCTCGCCAGCGAACAGCCGGCTGGCCAGTCAAAGAAAAGGCCGAGGAAGGAGAAAGCCGGACAAAGCCTCGTTGACGAAGACTCCACCGAGCTGGGCGACCAAACCGAGCAACCACAGGCCGGCAAATCCAAGGGCAAGGGCCTAGCCACCCCCCCAGTCTGGGCGCCCAACTTCAAATACCAGGGCCGACCAATTTCTGCTGAAGACTCGGTGTATGCTGATAAGGATTATTCCCTTGGTTTCAACATGACCAAGGGGCTAATCCTTCCAGCTGACATGAAGAGGCATGATGAGATGTCCGATCTAAAAGTACTTCGCTCGGCAGCAAAGTCGATCGTTTTGGTAAGTTGTTCACTTCTTCTTCAAGTTATTGCTCGGATTCTGCACGATTTCTGAATGCTAACGATCTGTCATTTGTTTGTAGGCCGCGCAAAAGAACTACCTTGCCCACGATCGCATGATCAAGGTACGGCAGAGTCTTCGTGAGGCCATTGCCGAGAACGAGGCCCAAAAGGCCGAGATATCGAAGCTGAAGGCGGCGCAGGATGCTATCGCGGCGGAGCGAGATAATCTGAGGCAGAAAGTTGACCGAGCTGAAGCTGACAAGTAGCGTGCCATGAAGTCAACCAAAGCCTGGTACCTCGTCGAGCTACGTAAGCTGCGTGATTCCCACAAGACGGAGAAGGACAAGGCGGTTGACGACACAGAGGACCGAGGATATGTTCAGGGGGAGAAGACCTATGAGCGTCAAGTCCAGGCGACCAAGGACATCTTTTTCCAGTGCGGCTGGAAAGCCGCCGTGGAGAAAGTCGGCCTTGGTCAGGATTCTGCCATGTTCATTAACCGCCTGCTGCATATATCCCGGTCTACATGCAGGCGTATGCCAATGCCGCTCAAAACCGGCTCATTGCGGAGGCAAGGAAAGAGGCCGAGGAAGAAGCCGTCGCCGTGCAGCAGACTAAGCAAACTTCTGCTGCAGCATCTCAAGATGCCGAAGATGAAGTTATTGATCAGGAGGTTGTCGCGGTGGAAGGCACTGACAATGAAGCCGAAGAGAACCTGCCCGAGCAAAATGTTCAAATAGCTGAGCAGACGGCGGAAGCGGCCGAGCAAACTGCCGATGTTGAACTCGACTGATCATTTTCCTTTTTAGTTTCCTTGCTTTGTTTTCTTTTTCTCTCTTTTTTTGTTTTGGAATGTACCCGGGCTATGTCCCCCCTCTTGTACTTAAATTCTCTTTATCAATGAAAACTTCAACTTTTTGCTCGTTCATCGTCTATTTTTTTCCAGTTGGCATGCATATAAATTTCTCGATTCAAACTTAATAAATCGCAACTGCTAGGTCGGCTAAGCCGCGCCATTTACCGAGCTAAAATCACCTTAAATGTTTTCTAATCAGAACTAGCAGTTCGGCTCCTTGAACCATCAAATGAACCGACATTGTAACTCGGCTGAGCAAAATCTGCTCGGCTCTAAGTGAACAAACAGATCACGCAAGGGCGACATCGGACATTTTCGCACGGCCGACCAAAATTAACCCGGCCTTGACGGGTTTGCAGACTTCATAAAATTCCAATACTTCAATGCGGCCGAGCAAAACCAGCTCACCTTTTAAGTTGGTTAAACTGCCAACATTTCCCTTTTGCCAAGCAAAGTTAGCCCGGCCTCTTATCGGTTGGACAAAACACCAACATTGCAAATTCCGCCAAGCAAAATCAGCTTGTTTCCCATATTGGACAAGACACCAATATGTCAACTGGGCCGAGCAAAATCAGCTCGGCCCTTACATCGGGCAAAACACCAATGTTTCAGTTAAGTTGGTCATGACGCCAACATTTCAGCCGGGCGAGCAAAACCAGCTCGGCTCTAAAGCGAATTGGTCCATATGCTAATGATACCGTTGGACAATGCACCAACTGTCTGTGCGGTCTACTTCCATTCCGGCGAGAGGAATATCAGTCCGGTCTCATTCAGGTCGGTCTGCTTGCCCCTGGCATCCATAATTGTCTTGTGTACTTGCTATGTCATTGGACAAAGATGTAATATCAAACAACAAGAGGGCTATTTTTCATTACAAAAGCATTGCTATCTTTTACATCAAGTGCCAAAAGGCTAAGGGTCTAGAAAAGCTAAACAACATAAGCAAATTACATCTTAAAAGTAAGAGACCTTAAGGTTGGCTGCATTCCATGGTCTGGGGACAGCCTTGCCATCTAAATCTTCCAGATGGTATGCCCCTTTGCCAGCAAGACCAATCACCTTGTATGGTCCTTCCCAATTTGCACCGAGCTTTCTTTCGCCAAGGACCACCGTATTGCCAAGCACCTTTCTCAAGACCCAGTCCCCAACCTTGAATAGCCTGGGATGCACAGCCTTGTTGTATTTTCTGGAGAGTTCTTGCTGATAGACCGCTACGTGGATCAGTGCTCGCTCCCTTCTTTCCTCGACAAGGTCCAGCTCCAAAGCCACAGCTTCATTGTTCGAATCTGGCTAGAAACTTTCAGACCGGATGGTCGGCATGCCTATCTCCAGGGGGATGACGGCCTCCATGCCGTAGGCCAGGGCAAATGGAGTCTCCCCGGTTGATCCCCTTGGCGTAGTGCGGTATGCCCAGAGCACGTTGGGGAGTCCTTCAGCCCACTTTCCCTTGGCTTTCTCGAGCCGCTTCTTCAGCCCGTCTAGGATGGTCTTGTTTGAGGCCTCTACTTGACCATTTGACTGAGGATAGGCCGGCGTTGAATTGTAGAACTCAATCTTCAACTCTTCGCAAAATCCGCGAAAGAGTTTTCCATCGAATTGAGTGCCGTTATCCGAGATAAGGGCCCTGGGTATACCGAAGCGAGTGATGACGTTTTGCCAAACAAACTTCTTCACATCCTTTTTCTTTATGGTCGTCAGTGGCTCGGCCTCGACCCACTTACTAAAGTAATCGGTGGCAGCGATGAAGAACTTGCGATTACCCGGTGATACTGGGAGTGGTCCAACAATATCCAATCCCCAAAGCACGAACGGCCAAGGACTTGAAACAGGGAGCAAATCTCTAGCTAGCTGGTGTAGACATCCCATTTTTGACCGTCCTCAAGACTTGGACGTCACCGCTTGAACACTCGGTGATTATCCATGTTTGTGTTCGTTTGGAGTTCCCAGAGTTCTCGGCTACGCGCCTTGCCTCAGGATCTTCAAACTCGACTGTTTTGTGTCTGGTTTTGAACCAAACACTTGTGCTTTGCCTTGGAGGGGCAGGGAATGCCTTGTGAGGCATCCCCACACACCACCGGCAATGGCTAGAGGCCACCGGCTGGTTTTTATTGCCACCGGAAATATATATTGCCGGTCGGCACTCTTTGTTGCCGGTCGGCAGTCAATTTTGTCAAAATGACAATTTTGGCCAGCCGACTACTATTCAGCTGCTTTTGGAGATATTTTAAAACAGCTGGCTGGCATTTGCTTCCCCTCCATACACGTATATGGAGGGATGGACCTCTTGGTTTGCTTAACTTGTAAGTTTTACAAGTTTGGTTGCCTATAAGAGGAACCCTCCTCTTCTTGGCTCAAGGGTTGGAGAGTCAGAGATATTTTGGAGAGAAAACAAAAAGCAAGCTCTAGTTTTAGGGTTTGAGTTACATACACATCCTATCTCTATATTACTCTTGTGTGTGTTTTAGTCCATACTATTGCACACAAGCACCTAGTCTTTCACCTTTCTTTGGTTTCTTCAAGGACCAGGGCTTGTTCTTGCTGTTCTTGACTGGATTAGAGCTCAAGGAGGCCACAAGACCGCCATTTGTGAAGAGGTCTACAAGGGTAACAACTTTACCCCCTTTTTACCCCTTTCTTGCATCCTATTTTTACCTATCTTAGAACTGTTTTTGTGCTTAGTGTTTAACATAAAAAAGTTCTATTTTTAGGCCCTCTTGATTGTTTATTAAGAGTGTTTTGTGCTTTGGGGAAGGTTGACCCCTCTTAGGCCTTGTAAGGCCCTTGTTTTTTGCTATTTTGTTGAGCTCCGGGATTTTGGTGTTTGGGTCTCTTCACCACTGAAATCTTGAGGGATTTCAGTGGTGAAGATGATGCCTTGAAGTCCTAAGAAGGAGAGGGCCACCCCCTCTCCTTGTTGTCCTTGAAAGGGACACTTTTTGGCCTCTAGAGGAAGCCTTTGTTAGAGTGTGTGTTGATCATGTCTAGGCTGTTTTCCATGCTTATTATGCCATGATATAACATTGTTGTATGTTGGTTTTGGTACACCATGCATATTTAGCATACCTACCATGTAATGCCTTGTGATTGCCTTAACATGCCTTAGGTTGTTAGCCTTTGTTCTAGCATGTTTTAGGCTTAGCCTTGTGAAGGTTTTGTGCTTATTTTGCCTTGTTTTAGGTCTTTCCATAGGTGTTTGGGTTGATCTTGGCATGCTTAGTATAGCTCCTTTGTATTTGAGCTTGTATGCTTCAAGTATGAGAATGTGTAGCATGTGTTGCTTGCATCATTTTGGTGGTTTGGAACCACCCAACATGTTATTTCAGTCCATTTGACATGCTCATATGCTTACCTTGGATGCCTCTTTGTTGCCTTAAAAGCATGTGTTGTATGCCCTATGTTTTGACCATTGTGCATGCCTTTGAATTCAAACCATTTAGATGCCATCTAGTTGGCCTTTTGGGCTTAGTTTTATGTGTTAAAACTCTGTTTTTGGTCGCCTAAGTCTCGCCATGTGTGGTTGTACTAAGTGTAGTCCATTGCCTCTTTGGTGAGCCTTGAATGCTTGGGGCCATTGTTGCATGTTTAGCTTGCTTTGTTGCTTGGTTTGGCACCATGTTTTACATGATTTTCAGAGTTTATGATGCATGCTAATTGTCCATACTTAGCCTCTTTAAAGTGTGCTTTATAGTTGCTTGTTTAATGCCTAAGTGTTGGTCCAACTTACTTGCATGTGTGCATGTGTGTTTAGCCTTCATTTTTGGGCATTTTGGCTACTGTTTTAGGCCTATTTAGAGTTTCCTAAATCATGTTTAAGTCCACCTCTTCATTAGTTTGCATGGCCTTAATGTTTGCTTGTATGCTTGTATAAGTGTCTTGCCATGCCATGTTGCATCCTTAGCTTGCGTGCCTAGGTTGCATTGCATCTTGCATGCATGCCTTGTTCCTTGATTTGGTGATAGGAATTGGGCCTTGGCTTGTTTGTTTGATTTTCATTTCATTTGACATGAAAGTGCACACTTGATTCTTTAGGCCATCATGCATGGAAATGCGTGATTGGTGGCCCGAGAATCGAGGCACATGCCCTTTTGAGTCACAAACATGATAGGGGGCATGATTGGTGCATACATTGTTTGAATTGTATTGCCATGCAAGTTTTGCCCTCTGCTGCTGTGAGTTGCAGGTTCTGCAGGCATTGTTTGCCGACCGGCCACATATGGTGCCGGCCGGCAGTAAATCATCAGCCGATGGATTCATTTTGTGCCGGTGACCACAATTCACTGCCGGTGGTAATTCTACTCAGTCGGTGGTATCCCCCAGTGTCCTGAGAGGCATTCCTGAGACGTTGGTAGTTTTCAGAGGAGCAGAGCAGGGAAAACAGAGGCAGACTATGCATGGCAGTGCGATTCCGAGCCAGTCCCGAGCATGCGCTGCATCTGGCCCTCTTCCCGAGGCGGTTTACTATTTTAATTAGATTAATTAATTTGTTTGATTAATTTAATGGGTCTGTGATATTTAATTAGCTTGCGTAGTTAATTAATTTGTATATTCTTTTGGTCCCTCCGGGCGAGGGCAAATCTGTAATAAGCGTGTGTGAGTGGTGTGCATGTCTTCCAACCCCCACTTCTTTCTTCCCTTTTATTTATCTGCTTATGATGGTAGATTAGGGCACGTTTATTTTAGCATACTTTATGCTATGCATGCGTGTATTCATGCATTTGTTTACATGCACCGGGCTCGGTACATCATACAAACTGCATTGTATTTTCGATTCCAAATTGAATACGTGTATCGAACGATTGCATTTCACATGCCATTTTAGGGTTAGCCGAGCCTACTCTAAATTGCATCCTTGCCTGTGTTGCATTAGCCACTTAACATAAACTAGGGACATGCATGTTTGCTAACTAGTTTATTGTTTTGGCACGGAGTACAATGTAAGTATTTATGCTTTAGCATCTCGCATGCGTGTGAATGTTAACATGACAGTATGCTTGCCATACGGCTAAGTGCTTATGTGAAATAAACTGTTTGAATGCCTGTGGGTGGAGGTTGGATTGTTTGAGTTGGAAAAAACTCGTTGAAATCCGTGTTTTAGCCTACTTGCGAGTAGCAAATTCCAAAGCATTTTCAAAACAAACGGATATGCAATGCTTGTTTCCAAATTAGGCGATCTAGTCTATACTTGTTTGCTGTGCGCATAACATAGTAATTCTAGGCTAATAACTGGAATAAGAACACATAACGTTTTTAAAATCGGATATCATGGTTAGTAGAGGCCGGTCTTCGGACCGGGCGAAAGGGGGTGCTCATAGCTGACCTTCCCCGATCGTACCCAAGCCCCCGAGCCAAGACAACTTTGGTGATGGCGGACACGTGGCCTTTGGCACTGAGTCAGGGTTTCCTAAATTTCCCATTAAAAAATATTTAGGTGGCGACTCTGTATCTAGCAAAGCAGTCCATGTTTGGCACTTCTTTTCAAAATCTGTTTTTCTTCAAAACGATTTGCCAGAGTTGGACTCTTTGGTTCAGATTAAGAACCGCAACAAAAACGAGAGTCTGAACTGTAGCGCGTAGCGCGGGGTCCCTCGCGGGCGTGTCTACAGCTGGTGGATCTGGTGAGCGAATTTCTGACACTTTTCACACCGGCGAACGTATTTCTGCGCGTCCACTTGCATGCACGGCCACCAGTAACCTTGGGAAATTGCTCGGTATGCCAAAGACCTGCCCCCTGTATGGCTTCCGCAGATGCCCTCGTGTATCTCATAGAGGAAAGCCTCCACCTTGGCGGGATGGACACACTTCAGATACAGCCCAGTAAAAGACTTCTTATACAAGGCTCCGGACGGGGAGAGCCAAAACCGCTCTGACTTTGCCCGGATCTTGTGGGCCGCCTTCTTTTCTTCTGGTAGAACTCTATCTTTCAGGAAGGCGATGTTGGGGTCCATCCAGGAAGGACCCAAGTCGGTGCAGAGTACCTCGGTTGCTTCTGGTTCCTCAATGCTTGGCCGAGGTAAAAACTCTATCATGAAGGGGTTAGGAAAAGCTGTCTGAGTGGAGGCGAGCCCAACCAATTCGTCAGCCGTGTTGTTTTCTTCGCGGTTGATCCGTTCCACTCTTATCGCAGAGAACTTCTTGATCTCTTGTCGTACCAACGCTTGATACTTGGCCATTCTTTCATCCCTTGCCTCATACTCCCCTGAGACCTGATTGACCACCAGCTTGGAATCACTAAACACCATAAGGGCTGTGGCCTTCATTCTCAATGCGCTTCTTAGTCCGGTGAGGAGGGCTTCATATTCAGCCTCGTTGTTGGACGCTGGGAAGCCGAGCGTAATGGCCTGCTCAATAATCAACCCGTCCGGTGAGGTCAGCACGATTCCCAGCCCGGCCCCATGTCAGTTGGATGCCCCATCGACGAAGAGCTTCCACATCTCGCCGATAAACAGCTTCCAGCAATCAGACGGGTTTTGGGAGCTTCTCAATTCCAAGTCTCTAGTCGGCTCATTCTGGTCTTTTTCCTTGTCTTCGTTGGGTTCATCTTCCAACAAGTCGTCGGACTTTGCTAGTTCGGTCGAGCTTTGCCCTTCTCCCACTTGCAAGCCAACACTGGTCTCCGCTGCCAGAACCATGGGTTGTGCTAAGTCTGCACTAACCAAATCAATCGGGCAGACTGGATGCGTCCCAGGGGCAAATTCGGCCACAAAGTCTGTAAGTGCTTGAGCCTTGATTGCGGTGCGCGGTCGGAACTTGATGTCATATTGCCCCAATTCCACGGCCCATTTCAAAATTCTCCCAGTGAAGTCTGCCTTTTCAAAAAGCACCTTGAGCGGGAACTCGGTTAACACAACTATTGTATGGGCATGAAAATAGTGCGCCAGCTTTCTTGATGCCATCATCAGGGCCAATGCCAATTTTTCCAAGGGAAGGTATCTCGTCTCGGCCGGGAGCAGAGTCTTGCTAACATAGAAGATCGGTAGGTGCTGGATGCCTTCAGCATGAACCAATACCGCGCTTACCGCGTGTTGAGAAACAGCCAAGTAGAGGTACAACTCTTCGCCCGGCTGAGGTGTGACCAGAATAGGGGCCGAGGAAAGATACACTTTCAAGTCTGCTAGAGCGCGGTCGCACTCATCATCCCAGAAAAACTTGGACTTCAAAGTTTTAAAGAAGGGCCTACAACGATCCGAAGATCGGCTGATAAATCTGTTCAGCGCGGCTGCCATCCCGGCAAGATGTTGCACGTCCTTTGTGGAGTTTGGGCACTCCAGCTCTTGTATTGCTTTGATTTGGGATGGGTCGGCTTCAATTCCTCGGTTTGTAACCAAAAAACCCAGAAACTTCCCGGTTCCAACTCCGAAGGCGCACTTGGAAGCGTTCAAACGAAACTTGTGATGCTTAAGTATGGCGAACATTTCTGCTAGGTCGGTGAGGTGTTGGGACTTCTCCTTACTCTTTACCACCATATCGTCGATATATGCCTCCATTGTTCGGCCCAAAATAGGAGCGAAAATTTTTGTCACCATCCTCTGAAAAGTCGCCCCGGCGTTCTTCAGTCCAAACGGCATGACTTTATAACAATATAAACCGCTGGGAGTGGTGAACGATGTGATCTCTCGGTCCAGTTCATACATAGCTATCTGGTGGTAGCCGCGATATGCATCCAGGAAGCTAAACCTCTGATGGCCAGCGGTTAAGTCCACCAGCTGGTCAATTCGAGGGAGGGGAAAGCTATCCTTTGGGCAAGCTCGGTTGACTGTCTTGTAGTCAACGCAGACTCGCCACTTGCCGTTCTTCGTCGGCACAACCACCATGTTGGATATCCACCGAGGGTACTACACCTCCTCGATGGCCCCAGCTTCCAACAGATTCTTCACTTCTTCTGCCACCACTTCAGCATGGTGCAAGGCTGAGCGGCGCGTCCTTTGAATGACCGGCCGCGTATTGGGAAAGACATTCAGCTGATGGCAAATGAAGCTCGAATCAATGCTAGGCATGTCGTAAGGCGTCCAGGCAAAGGCCTCCAAATTGGAAACCAAGAAGTTGACATAATCTGTTCGCTCGGCGCGAGACAAAGATGATCCCAAGAGGAAGAATTTAGTTGGATCGTTCTCGTCAATGCACACTTCTACCAAATCTTCGACCGATTTTTCCTCGGCCTTTCTTCCCACATCTTCAAGGACTTCCTTCCCCTCAGGTCCCTCAATCATCTGGACAAACCCTTTGGCTGCTCGGCTGCCATTTACCGCAACGAAGCACTGTTTTGCCATGACCTGGTCTCCCCAGACTTCCTCTGTTTGTCCGCTCGGTGCCGGAAAGCGCATGACCTGGTGGAAGGTTGAAGCGACTGCTTGCATGGCGTGTAGCCAACCCCTGCCCAAAATCAAGTTGTAAGTGGATAGAACTTTGAGCACCCAGAATTCTACTTGCTTTATGACCGAACCCGCTTTGATCGGCAAAATAATCTTTCCGATCGGCCATTCTGGCTGAGAGTTGAAGCCGACCAAAGGGGACGTTGCAGGAGCCAAGTCCTTGTCTTCTAACTTCATTTGTTTGAACGCGTCATAATACATGATTTCGACCGAACTTCCCTGATCGATCAAAATTCTCTTGATATCGAAGTATTTGACGCGAAGAGTCACCACTAAAACATCATTGTGCGGCATCTGAACCCTTTCCAAGTCTTTGGTTGAGAACGAAAGGATGTCTCTCTCTTCGGACTTTCCCTTCTTCACGGCGGGCTGGACAGAGAGCACTTCCCTCATGTGCTCGTCCTTCTTGATCATCCCTCTAAGCTCGCAAACCCTTGCCGGTTCAATGATGCCGTGGATGATGTTGATTACACCTTGCGGGGGGGCCTCCAGGGCGGCTAGGCCATTTGGCTCGGCTTGTCCTGCTGGCGCGGCCTTGATGCCCCCATCTATGTATTGATCAAGATGCCGCGCCGCCACCAACTTCTCTAAGTGTTGTTTGAGCGGCAAGCAGTCCTCTGTTTGGTGCCCCCATTCCTCATGAAAGGTGCAATGATATTTTGAATTGAAGCCCCTCTGTGCACTCCCCAACTTGGCTGGCCACCGGACAAAAGGTTCACCTCGGATCTCGCTCAAAATGCGATAGATAGGGATTTTGAAGACCGTGGTGATCCCAGTCCGCGCCTTCAATTTTCTTTTGGCATCTTCTGCTGCATCACGGGGAGCGTCAGCTCGGTCGTTTCTGCGACCCTTATTTCTGTCATCGCGGCCGGTCCCACGACGCTGATCTTTTGATCGATCGCTTGGGCGGTTATCCTCCTGCCCGACCGGGTGAACTTTCCCCGCTACCCTTCTGTCCACCGCGACCGGATTATCCTTCTCGGTCGCAGAGGCGGCGTCATCTTCCACTCGAATGTGCTCGTTGATCCGCTGCATCAAAGATTCCATGGTCGTGGGCTGATGCATCGTGAGCGAATCTCGCAGCCTATGTTCGACTGGGAGACCCCTCTTGTACTGAGTGATCGCCAGATTGGTAGGGCAGTCGAGGATCTCGTTGTAAGTTTCTCAGTATTTCGCATTGTATGCCTTCAGTGAACTTCTAGACTTCATCTTGACGCCCAGGAGGTGGTCGACCTCCTTCGGCGTTCGAGTATTGGTCTTGAATCTGATGACGAAGGCTTCCACTAGTTGCTGCCACCCCTCGATACTTCCCTCCGGGAGCCTTTCGAACCACATCAAGCCCAGCTCTCCCAAGCTTGCTGGGAATATGAGGCACATCAAGGCGTCGTTGCGCCGGTGGCTAGCCATTACTTGCCGGTAATGACTCACATACATGTACGGATCCGTCTTGCCGTCGTAGAGAGTGAACTTTGGCTGGTGAAATCCGGCAGGAAGTGGAGTACCCTCGATCTCCGGAGACAGCGGCATGGCTGTGAGTCTCGCCAGCTCTCTGTCCACCAACGCAGGGGCCATGACTCTGGGCGCCGGCATCACCACTTCTTCACTGCAATGAACTGGGGCACTCAACCTCTGGAGCGCCGGCACCCTCTGAGCCTCTCAACGGCGCGCTCTCTCCTCCAATACATCCCTGAGATCCCTGGAACTGGTGGAGGCAGAGTATCGCGACGTCGACGACGGGTGTGAGGGGTGGTAGGTGTTGTCGCGAGTGAAGGATCTGCCCTCTCGTTGGTCGGAATCTCCAACCCCATAGTTCCTGGTGATAGAGATAGAGTGAGTCCTCCTCTGGCGGCGACTGCTAGAACGAGGGAAGGGGGTGCGCTCACTGAGGTTGCCCTCTCCAGCAACACCCTTCCCCTTAATCTGGCGTTTCAGCAACTCCATCTCCACCGCCATCTTGTGAATGAGGGCGTCTTGATCCTTGAGTTTGTGCTCCAGACACTACGCACGAGACTCCCCCCGGCGTCGGCGGCCCTCTGGACTCTGCAAGCGATCAGAACTCCTCCCACGCTTGTCTCGCACACCTCGCGAAGAAGTTTCCAGACCCGCCGTAGCTGGAACATTCGGGGGGCCTTCTCTCCTTCAGACATACTCTGGAGTGACACCATCGACGACGGACAGCGGAACTTCGTCGTTGTTGGCCATGGAAATGGTTGAAGAGGCTTGAAGAACAAGGGTTGAGTATCAAAGACTTCCCACAGATGGCGCCAATTGTACGGGGGCGAAATATCCTCTACTTTCCATTCTCCTTGGACGTCAAGCTTCTTGTGACGGCGTCTAACCCTGCAACACAGAAACGGTGAGCTGCCCGACGGTGGTATTCCGGATAGACCCTCCGATGATCAAGTCAGACCACTTGAGGAAGAATAAGGCTATCAGAGAGATAGTGTTTGTGGAGGAGTGAATTCGCATACCTGTAGTGTTCGTCTTCTTCCATATTTCTAGGCTGGCCATGCAGCCTCAAGATTATGCGCGCACTACCTCTGCTTTCCTTCCCTGGACAGGTGGTAGTGCTTGCTTCTCACCACCTTACGCGTGTAAAGGTTTTGTCCTCCAACCAGTACACACAGAACTGTCCAACGGTATTGTGGCGTGCGTGGAGCAGATGTCCTCTCCCTCACGCCATTGACCCAGGTGGCACACTTAACCGGAGCACCACGACCGGCCTATCCCTTGGTAGAGAATTGCCTCCTATCGGCATATAACCGAGCTTAGTATCACCGGCCTGTCCCTTGGCAAAGGGGCCAAAGGGCGGTGCCCGCGGCCGAGCTGATATCGACCGGTCCATTAGACTAACCGGTTGTAAGGCACGTCAGCCTCACCCCGTGCTATGCTCGATCTCGGTTGTGTGAAGCCATCTACCTCGGCCGGCCGGTTGGAGGCATGTCGGCCTCGCCGCAACCTCCGTCTAGCCTGGGTTACCCTTCAACTCGGTTACAATCCGTCACTCAGAGCCCCGCCCAATACGTGCAAGTTGCAGCTCGGCTAGGCCAGTCCGTGCCTTGCCGGTCAACGTCTCCAACCGTGCAAATCAGGCTGCTGCCGCGTCAATAAGGAGGTTAGCTCGGCGCAGTGCGGTCCGTCACGTCTGACGTTAACTTAGCTTGGTCCTACTGTCCGGTGCAAATCCTCCCTCTCAAAGATGTAAGATGAGTAGTTCGATATTCGGTCGAATGTGAACTTTTCTGGTTGTCCCTTCCACCCGGCAGCCAAGTACTCGATGCTCTCCCCGATCACCGGCCATCCTGTTTTGCCTAGCGGCAGGTTTTTGGCCTTGGATGGTGAGAGAAACACAATGAGAATTATAGTGAGGGAAACAAGAGAGATAGAGATATACAAGAGCTCCATGACTGCCTTCGAGAAATGAAAAAAAAATATAAAAAATATATATATATAGCAGCAAGCAAGAAGACCCTCATACAAAACTTTTGGACCAACACACCAATTAAAAGAGATATATATAAGACATAGCGTTGGCATGCAAATGCAATCATGCAAGTGAATCGTGTACCTCATGGCAGGGGCATGTCAGAGTAAAACGATGCCATTGAGGACAAAAGAGATGACTTTAGTTTGGTGTGAGTGTTCTCAATTAAGTTTATTGAAAATTGAATTTTTTATTTTTCGTATTTTTTTTATTTTTAATGAATGTTTTAAAAATTTTAAACATTTTTTTACTTTTTTATATGTATTTTAAATGTATTTAAAAAGTAAAATATTTTTAAAAACTTAATAAATATACAAAAATACGAAAAATATACTCTTTTTTTTTTGTATTTTTGATATTTAGTGAATTTTTTAAAGATTTTTTTTACAAAAATTATACCTTTGAAGTGTATTTATGTTAGGTGTGTCTAAAATTTAAAAAAAAAAAATTGCATAAAATATTTAAAAAATTCAATAAAAATTAAAAAATATATATGAAAAATAAGAAAATAAAATTCTTTGAAAAGTGTTTTTGGAAAACCCAAACCAAGCAAATAGTACTCTTGGACATGCAGTGTCCACCCATGAATTTATTTTTTAGAGATAATAATATTACACAAGTGTTATAATATAAATAGCCTAGAGTAATATTTGAAAGGGAAAATTTGGTTTAAGATCCCTGCCCAACTTTTGATAGGAGGAGAGATCCATCACAATATTTTTTGATGGCTAAGATCCCTCAACCTTATTTTACGTTATAAAATACCTAATTTACCCTTCTTTATAACATAAGTTTGTTTGGATTTTGGCAAACTGAATATTCTATTGCTAACTTCATGGTGGAGATTTTATAGGGATTTTGCAAGTGTTGCAATGGACTTAACGATAGAGATTGCTATGATCGTGTAGGTGTTATAGTGTGTTAACCGTGTAAGTTTTTTAGTGGAGTTGAATCAGGTATGTTTTTTTATGGAGATTCCATATGGATTTCGATTTTTGTTTTGAATTTTATGTAAGGATTTTGATTTCAAATTAGTATTTCAAGTGTATTTTTGCATTAGGTTTTTGTTTTCAGTTTTGATCAATTTAAAAGAAAGGCTAACTCAGTGAAGTTGTTTCTAATTTTTGGAGTTGATTTTTCATTCTCTGTTATTGATCAATTTTAGAGAGAGGCCAACTTGATAGAGTTGATTTTGATTTTTGGAGTTCATTTTTCATTCTCTGTTTTTTGATCAATTTCAAAGAAGTTGACAGTGTAGTTGATTTTGATGTTTAAAATTCATTTTTCGTTTTCTGTTTTTCATCAACATGCTTATAAATGATAAGTTTTGTTCCCTATTTTTGCAAACCAGAGATAAATGTAAATTTCTTATGATTTTTTGTTCTCTAAGTTTTATTCTCTGTTTTTTTTGCACTTTTGTTGATATATTCTAGAGAAAATTGTAAGTTTGTTATTATAATCCAAAAAAAATCACAGAGAAAATTATAAGTTCATATGGACATATTATTATAAGTTTCTAATGCAGATAAAATCTCAGAGAAAATTGTAAGCTTGTAGCTCAGTGAAAATCACAGAGAAAATTGTAAGTTTGTAGTCCAGTGAAAATCACAGAAAAAATTGTAATTTGTTATGGACATTTTATTATAAGTTTGTTGTTTTTGATTTTTTTTTCTCAATTGAATGTTTGTGAGCATAACAGATCTTCTCTATGAGTTTCTCTGTATTTGTGTGGAATAGTTAGCATTTTTGTCAATTTGATGTTAATGTGTTTTTTGTTTTTGTGATCTTGAAAGTGAATATAAGTTCTTAAACTTCTTTGGACTTTTATTTGTAGTTTAGAGAAAATTATAAGTTTGTAGTTCAAACTGAATATAAGTTTTTGTTTCTCTGAGAAAAAGTTATTTTTTTTTGTTTTTTCTTTTAGTTTAGATGGACAGTGCAGTGTTTTTTGTTATCTTGAAAGTGTATATAAGTTTGTAAATTTCTCTGAATTTTGATATGAGTACAATATTGCACAATCACACAGAGAAAATTGTAAGCTTGTAGTTCAGTGAAAATCACATAGAAGCTTATAATTTCATAATAGATCTTCTATGTGATTTTTGTCTATGATTGTGTTTAATAGTTACCAGTAAATTTCTCTATGATTCTCTCTGAATTCATTAAGTTTTCTGTGATTTTGTTTTTGTTATCTTGAAGATGAATATAAGTTTGTAAAAGTCTCTGGACTTTTATTTGAGTCCAAAAAAAATTATAATTATTAGAAATTTCTTTGGACTTTTTTGTTGTTCTTGGGAAATGTTTTTGTATTGAACAAATTATTTTTCTTGTTTTTTCTTTCGGTTTCAATGGACAATGCAGTGTTGTTGTGCAAATATTGGAATGGCACTATTGTCATTAATGTTTTGTGTGAATTGAATTTTGAGGAATTGGTTGGCATTTTGTGTAAAACATGGGAGAATTTGAAACTTGAGACGATGTGTATTTCATATTCTATTGTGGGCCATCCGAATTGTATGGTTCGAAATAATATTGATTTTCTGAATATGTTGAGGGTTGTTTGTGCACGTGGTGTTGATATAGTTGATGTTTCAGTTATTAGGTGTAGTGTAGTACTTCTAATCATGAGAATGAAGTGGGGTCTAATTAGGTAGATGTTGTGTATAGTGAATGTGATAGGCTAGTAGATATTGAAAGAAATTCACTCTCTAAGTTTTGTTGTCAGTTGGTTGACGAAATAATATTACGAGTGTTAGACAAAAGTTTGAGGGTGGTATGGTTGAGTTCCGTATTGTTTTATGCAAGTATACTATTGAGGTTGGTTTTCAGTTAATGTATGTTAAAAATGACAAGTTGAGGGTTACAGCAGAATGTGCATATAAGGAATCAAGGGGATGTATGTGGCGTGTACATGCTTCAGTTGAAAAAACAAATGGGTTCTTTTACATAAGAACTTTGAACAATGTACATACGTGTGGCGTGGCGGTTCGTACTAGTAAACATGCTAGGATGACTTCCAGCTTAGTTTCTGGGCTGATACTTGAAGAGGTAAGTTCAAAACCTTTAACTCATCCAGTGGATGTTGTCAAAAAATGAAAGACAAGTATGGGGTCTCAATCAGTTATAACTGTGGTTGGTTGGGGGTTGAAAAAGCAAAATGTAGTACATATGGGGATTCTTGTTTGTCATTCAATCAATTACGGTGGTATTTTGATGAGGCATTGAAGAACAATCTAGGTAGTCATTTTGAGTTAGACTTTGAAGATAACAAGCGTTTCAAAAGAGTGTTTGTGGCTTTTCATGTATGCATTGCTAGTTTCAAATATTGTCGATCATTGCTGTTTCTTGAAGGAACATTTTTTAAAGGACGAGACAAAGGAGTTACGCTTGCTGCCACGGGAAAAGATAGGAATGAAGGTAATTGTAAATATATCTAATTTTATCTAAGTATGTGAATCTTCTATACATGTGGGAATTGAGTGAATGTGATTTTTCTCTAACACTTTAAATTTTCTCTGGTTTTGGCCACTATGTAAATTTTCTCTGGTTGTGGCCTGTCACGACCCCAAACCGCCCCTAGTAGAATGGTGCCGTAATGGCCAGTAATCCGAGATTACCGAAGGCCAACTTACCAAGATCACACACAATCAGAGTATAAATAGGGGGCTTACAAATGCGAAAGCAATAAATTAAAATACAAGTGGTCCATAAGAGCTGTGCATAGATCAAATGTAATGACATACATAACATGGTTTTACAATCGGTCGTTAATAACAAAATACATCTTTAATCTTGACCAAAAGGCTTCTCAAGCCGACAAGTACAAAATACAATCAATACAAGCCAAGAAGCATAATCTTCAAGATTGCCGACGTAAAATACAATATTGCCGAGGTAAATTAACAAGTCAAGCCGACATGACAAGAATCCAAAACAAGCTTTCAAAATGCATCTAGGCGTCACTGCCGTCCTGCTCATCACCTACATATATATAGAGAGGGTGAGCTTGGATACTCAGTGAATGGTACAAGTAATAAAGGGGTTTGCATGACTGATATTCAAGATCTTTAGCAAAACAATACATAACATAACCAGCGTAAAACCAAGTCCATCTAGTGGTTCTATCAAGCTTCAAGGGATGCTTACTAGCATCAATATAGTACAAGGGATGACATTCCGGACAAGCAAACCCACGCGGTAAAACCGTCAGTGGCAAGACAAGACAAGACAAGCGAATAACCGATCCGTAATCGATTAGCCAAGCCCACCCGCACAAGGCTGTCGGTGGCAAGCGAGATATCTCAAGCAAGGGTGCTACAAGAGTTTAGAGTCCCCTAGCACGTACGGACTTTCAAGACAAGCTGTGCTACGAGTGCTTATAGTCTCCTAGCACGTACGGACTTTCCAAGATGTCATCAAAACAAGGCTTACTTGATACATAAAAATAGAGATAATCATTCATGCTTGCAAATACTTTTCAAACGAGGCAAATCAAGGTTTTATCAAAGCTTTATAACATATCTTTATTAAAAATACCACTCACATAGTTCTTCAAACGTCGGGGTCGAAGCAAGTCCAAGTCCTACAAAAACATGGCAAGTTTATTGAAAGTATTCTTTAAACGATCTTCACATGCATACAAATGATCTCGGCATTCTTCAAAACTAAGTCAAAACAAGGTAAACACTGTTTCTTATCTCGGGGAAACGTGCTGGGCACTAACCAGGTCTTGGCCAAGGTCCCACACCTCCTCGCCGAGGTGAGGTCCCAATGGCCACATTCGAGGGAATGAAGTCGGGAAAATCTGGGTTTCCCCTCTGCTCAAGAACATGAAGAACATCAAGAACATGAACATGAAAAAGATGAATGCAAGGATCATAACTTGTTATTACGAAATCTGAGATTTCATGCCATGAGTTTTGAAAACGTGGACCTGGGTACCCATACCAGAAGATCATGTAGAAACAAACACAAAAACATGATTTTTGATACAAACTTTCGGATCAAACAAGGCTTTTCTTCAAGAATTCATGAACACTATTTTCTCTTCTCAAAACCAACTTTAAATCAATGCATGGCGTGCAAAAACAGGTTCCATCATGCAATGCCGCTAGATGACCAATAAGAATAACAAGAGTAGATTAAGATTCTAACTTCAAAACTGGAATCTAACGGTTCAAACAATAAGGATCAAGCTTGGAAGTCTACCTCCTCTCTCAAGAACTCCTTCTCCCTCTTCTAGAGCTTCTCTCTCCTCAAGAACAAAGATATGATACAAAATGATGTGTTTTCTCGACAGTCCCTGACTTAACCCTCTATCGGGACACGTGGCATCGGTTGATTGGCTCTTCTCAAAAAGGTGGCTGACTGACAAGACAAGACTATGACAAGGTGTGTTCAACAAGCTAAATGGCTAGCCACTCCGGCAAGTAATGACTTCGGCAAAGGACAAGACTTCGGCAAGTGGGGGTGACAAAGACATCGGCTTGAAAGGACAACCTTGACTAAGCTGTGCCACACCTTGGCCTAGATGCACCACACCTCGGTCTAGGTCATACCAATCCAGGAACAGAAATCGCTTAGGTGCAAGGACAACATCTCGGCCTAGATGATACACATCTCGGCCTAGGTGATGAACATCTCGGCCCAGATAGAGACATCTTGGCCAATATGCCAGGGTGAAGATGGAGGTCAATCAAAGTGGTTCCAAGTGTAAAAGGGTTCAAAAGTAACTAGGCTAAGGGTGACCTCGGCTAGACATACTTAGGAGGGGAACAAGGCTATCAAGCAAATTCCACATAAGTACAAAGCAAGACTAGAATCTTACTCTAGATAAAACAAGTCAAAACTTACTAATACAAGCTTAGCAAAACAAGATCATACAGATGCTCATGCACAAGACCAAGATGGGGATGAGGGTCACTACATGGCCACTATGTGAATTTTCTCTGGATTTTGGTCAGTGTGTGAATTTTCTCTGGATGTTATCATTGTGTGAATTTTATCTGTAGTTGGTTACTAAGTGAATTTTCTCTAGATATCGTCATTGTGTGAATTTTCTTTGTAGTTGGCCACTAAGTGAATTTTCCCTAGGTGTTGCCAATGTGTGAATTTTCTCTGGAGTTGGTCACGAAGTGAATTTTCTTTAGAGGTTACCATTGTGTGAATTTTCTCTGGATTTGGCTACTGTGTGAAGTTTCTTTGGATGTTGGTAGTGTCAAATTTCTCTGGTTGTTTATTATTCTAATTTTCTCTACATGTGTATATCTAATATGCTTGTTCCTATAGCTTTTGTAGGTTTTTTTCCTATAGCTTTTGCTGTTGTTGATGTTGAGAATAAAGGCAATTGGTGTTGGTTCCTTGAACATTTATGTGAAGTATTGGGATCGGAAAGGGTGATAAGTTTCATATCAGATCGACATTGTGGTATTGTGAAAGGAATTGCTAGGTTTTTTTCTAATTGCTTTCGTGGATTTGGTCTTGAACATCTAAAGAGAAATTTGAGGGATAGGTTGTCATGTGGAAACACAAATGTGGTTAAGGAGACGATTGTATCCAAGTTTTCAGAATGTGCATATGTGCCAACAAAGGCATCATTTCATTTCAAGTTAAATGAATTAAAAAGTGAGAGAGGACACATTGTGAGTGTTTTCTTGAGAAGTTTACCATATGAAAATTGGAGTGATACATATTTTGAGGGGAATTGTTATGGTGAGATGTATTCAAATGTTGCTGAGTCATTCAATTCATGGATACAAGAAGCTCGGCACTTGCCAATAACAAATTTGGTGGACATGATACGGTTGCAAATCATGAATATAAGGTCTGATAGAAGGCTACTCTCTAGTAAATGGAATAAAGTTCTTTGTCCTCGTATGCATAGTGTATTGGAGAAGGCTTTCATGGATGGGAGGATATGGAATATCATCTGATAATGTTTTTTAAGTGCATTGTTTTCCTTCGGTTATGGTTGATCCTGGGTTGAGAACTTGTTCATGTCGAAAATGAGAAATAAATGGGTATCCATGTCAACATGCTGTTGCTGCAATTTTTAGGAGTGAAAAGAATTTCAATTCATTTGTTAAACCATTTTTTCATGCTGATATGTATCGTCAAACATACTCGTTTTCGATTGGCCCAGTTTCAACTGTTGAAAACCTGTGTATAACATTGATGATGCTATGATTTTACCTCCATTGAGTAAGAGACCAGCTGGGAGGCCAAAGAAGAACAGAATTGCTTCTACTAGATAGTTTAAAATGGTGATTAAGTGTAGTCAATGTGAGAGTATTGGTCACCATAATAAGAGAACATGCAAGGAACCTTTGTTAAATAGTTAGGATAATACATTTTATTGATTGAATAATACATTTGATGATTACTTTGTATATTTTGTTTTGTGAAATATATTTTTTGGACAGTGTGTATATAATAATACCAATCAAATTCATCTAGAGAAATTTTTCAATAGCAGTGAAAATTACTTTTTGTATTGTGTTTTTAGAAACATACTTTGGGAGTGCCTTTATAATACCAGTCAAATTCATCTAGAGAAATTTGTCAAAAGTAGAGAAATTTGTCAAAAGTAGAGAAATTTACTATGGGCATTGTTTTTGTTGAAATGTGTATTTTGTTTTGTGAGGTCAAATTCATCCAGAGAAAATTACAGTGTGCATTGTGTTTGTTGATACATACTATAGGAAATGTGTTTATAATACTAATCAAATTCATCCAGAGAAATTTGCCAATAGCAGAGAAAACTACTGTGTGCATTGTGTTTTTTGAATTTGATGATTGTTTTGTACTAATACAGTGCATTACAGATTACATGATCATATAGGCACCCTCTTTGCATGATACGAGTTAAATTTCTCTATGAATTTCTGGTAACTTCATACTAGTCAAATTCATCCAGAGAAATTTGCCAATAGAAGAGAAATTTACTATGGACATTATGTTTGTTGAAATGTGCATTGTGTTTTGTTAGGTCAAATTCATCTAGAGAAATTTGCCAATAGCATTAAAAATTACAGTGTGCATTGTGTTTGTTGAAACATACTATAGGCAGTGTGTTTATAATACCAGTCAAATTCAGCCAAGGAAATTTGCCACTAGCAGAGAAAATTCTCTGTGCATTGTGTTTTGAAGCTTCAAATTCATCTAGAGAAATTTGCCAATAGCAGAGAAAATTACTGTGCGCTTTGTGTAACGACCCCAACCCGCCCCTAGTAGGATGGTGCCATCATGGCCAGTAATCCGAGATTACCGAAGGCCAACTTCCAAAATTCACATGCAATCAGAGTATAACATATGGGGCTGACAAATGCGGAAGCGATAAATTAAAGCATAAGTGGTCCATAAGAGCTGTGCATACATCAAATGGAGTGACACACAAGATATGGATTTACATTTAACCATCAATCAACAAAATGCGTATTACATCTTAATCAAAAGGCTTCTCGAGCCGTCATGTACAAAACAAAGGTTACAAGTCAAGAAGCATGATTTTCAAGATATGCCGACGAAAATACGAGGCTGCCGACATAAAGACGGTACTGCCGATGTACAAGAAAACGAGTCAAGCCGACATGACAAAACCCCAAAACAAGCTGGCAAAAGCACATCTAGGCGTCACCGCCGTCCTGCTCAACACCTACATATATATAGAGAGGGTGAGTCTGATTACTCAGTGAATGATATAATCAATAAAGGGTTTGCATGAACAATAGCCGAGGTCCTTTACAACAAAACATTTACAAAACCTTTCAAATCGTGGGATGAACCGTATTCATCTATCAAGTCTTTCAAGCTTCAAGAGTGTTATCAAATATCAAGAGCTAACAAACAAATAACATTTCGAACGAACAGACCCACGCGGTAAACCGTCAGTGGCAAAGGGAATCACTCGAACAAGCGGTGCTACAAAAGTTTAGAGTCCTCTAGCACAAGGGACTTGTGTTACCAAGGACCGTATCCTTCTAACACGATAAACCGGTGTTACTTAGGCCCGTAGCCCGCTTTAACACCATGGTGTTGCGAAAGATTAGAGTCCTCCAGCACGAGGGACTTGCACTGCGAAAGTTTAGAGTCCTCCAGCCAAGGGACTTTCCAAGAAGATCATCAAAACAAGCTCAAACTCGGTATACAGAACAAGGATAATCATTCATGCTCGAACAAATACTTTCATTAAAACAAAGCAAGGCAAAACTTTATCAAAACATTATAACATAGCTTTATCGAAAATACCACTCACCTCGTCCTGCAAACGTCGAGGTTTCAAGCAAGGGTTCCAAGGCCTACAAGCACATGACAAGGTCTATTGAATATACTCTCAAACACGTTTACATGGATGCAAATGATCTCGGCATTCTACAGGGCCAAGTCAAACCAAAACAAGATACTGCCCCTCAACCTCGGGGGACAAGCTGGGCATCACATAGGTCTTGGCCGAGGCCCGACACCTCTCCGCCGAGGTGTGGTGTCAACAGCCACATACAAAAGCGAAGTTGGGGAAACACCTGGGTTTCCCTCTGCTCAAGAACAAGAAGGACATGAACATGAAGGACTGGAAAACATGAATGCTCAAATCACAACTTGTTATTACAAAATCGAAGATTTCATGCCATGAGTTCAAAAACATGGACCTGGGTACCCATCTAAGAAGATCATATGCAAACAAACACAAGGACATAGTTTTTGTTACAAACTTTCGGATCAAAGTAAGGCCTTTCATCAAGAATGCAAGAACACCACTTTCTCTTTCTAAAACCGAATTTCAAAATGATGCATGGCCCACGAATCATGCTCGATCATGCAATGCAGCTAGATTAACAATAAGAGTAACAAGAATAGATCAAGATTCTAACCTCGAAACTTGTATCTAACGGTTCAAACACCTAGGATCGAGCTTGGAAGTCCTCTCCTTACTCAAGAACTCCCTTCTTCTCCTCCTAGAGCTTCTCTCTCTCTAGAAACAAGATTTGGTACCAAGTGATGTGTTTCTCTCGACAACCACTGACTTAACCCTCTGCTGGGACACGTGGCATCGGCTGATAGGTTCTTCTAAAAAAGGTGACTGACTGACAAGACAAGACTATGACAAAGCGTACACAACAAGCTAGATGGCAAGACACATCGGCTAGAATAGAACTTCGGCAAGTATAGGGAACAAAGACATCGGCTTGGAAGGACAACACTTGACTAAGCTGTGCCATACCTTGGCCTAGATGTGCCACACCTCGGTCTAGGTCATACCAATCCAGGAACAAAATCGCTAGGTGCAAACATCTCGGCCCAGATGATACACTCCTCGGCCTTGGTTCTGAACACCTCGGCCCAGATAGTGACATCTCGGCTAATATGCCAGGGTGAAGCTGGAGGTCAACCAGGTGGTTTCCAAGATAATTCTAAGTATAGAAAGGTTCACAGGTGACTAGGCTCATAATGACCTCGGCAGTTCACTAGGCAAGAACAAAGTATGCAACATTTACTCAAGCAAAACAAACAAGATTTGCAAATGCAACATAACAAAACAAGATCATACGTAATGTATGCAAGTATGACTAGGTTGAAGTGAGGGTCGTTACACTTTGTGTTTTTTGAATTTGATGATTGTTTTGTACCAACACATAGCATTATAGATTACATGATCATATAGGCACCCTCTTGGCACGATACGAGTTAAATTTCTCTGTGAATTTCTCGTAACATCCTACCAGAGAAATTTCTACAAACAATTTTCTCTATGTGGATTGTGTTGACAATCACAACTTAGCATGCATTATAAAATATATATATATATATATTTAACCATTGATAGCTATGAAATTTACATTAGTCAAAAAAGGATATATACATATATGTCAAACATCATCATTCCTTTAATATATGAAAAAACAAATTGAAAGGTTATTCCTAATTACATTGTGTGCATTGTCTTCCTTTCACTAGTGTGCTTTCACTATGATACTTTTGGTTCTTCTTCTAGTGGTATTTGAATTGGTTCTATCCATGACCGGCCAACTTCGGTCACAAATCTCCTTATGAGTTTTGCCCTCATCAACCTTACGTCTTGTGTTGAAAATTTCAAGCTGATAAGTTCGTAGTTGCTATATTGTCTCATTATTTAGCATACAAAGAGGCCACAATCTACACTCCATACAAATTATAGGTATAGTTAGTTTTAAGAAACATTTAAATCAGATTATTTTATTTATAAATGTTGTACGAAACTTACGAATCACTGTCTTGTTGTAGAACATTGTTGACATATTCAAAGTCATAATTTGTGTTTTGTGAGTCTATCAATTTAAAAGAGGGTTATGATTGTGCCTCTCTTTCAAGGCAAGCTTTCAAAAAATTCTCCACATAATCTTGTTGCAAAAACATAATTTTTAAATAACAGAGAAATTTACACACAAATCAATGGAATTCTATGAAAATTATCATCACATAAACATTATCATGGATCAGAGAATTTTGCACTCGTTACCAATTGTTTTGCATCTTTGATATATTTGTCTTGTGTATCATCTCTCCTTGGCCTTAGTGAGTTATGGAACCTCCATAAATTGTCTTGTTTGTCCAAGACTAGCAAGGTCCAGTGATTTCCATCTGTTGACTTCTTATTGCCCCCGGTATTTATTGGGAAATAGAGGAACCTGTAGTTCCTCCATGCTGTTTCAAGATGCTTGTCAAATAATGAGACTCGGAAAGTTTGATTTTCCATCATCTTGATGAAGTTATGCGGTTAGAGAAAATCAAAAAATAGTTATAAGAAAGTTGAAATGACAAGAATTTCAGAAATATACACACAGAGAAATTTTAAATGCACACAACTAGCTAGAGAAAATTAAACTAGTGACACAACTGGCTTCAAGAAGTATCTTAACAAGAGAGAGTAGTAAGTAAATTCTAGAGAAAATTAAATAAAAGAGTAGTAACATACTAAGCTCATGCATGTGAAAAAAAAAAATAAAGTTGGTTGTTGTCATTTTCTCCTTTGGTTAGCAAATAGGATCTCTCCATAGCCATCAATGACCTGAAAAATATCATTTATAATTGTAACATTGGTTTATAAAGGCTGGTGGAACATTGCAGAGAAATTTTGATGAAAGACTTACATTGTTGGCAATTTCTTTTTCCTTTATTAGGTTTCCAATAGCTTCAAAGGTAATGAGATTCAACTCACTTTCCAGATTAAAGCCATAAAAGATGACAGAGAATGGATTTAATAGTTTTTAATGCAATATGAGTTAGTAAATTGTTGTTTGATATCTTCTATTTTATTTGTTGTACTTACTCGAGTCCAGACACATTTGATATGTGCTACAAGATGTCTTTTACCAATTTTGAAAGCGGTAGAGTTTGTGGAAAAACCCAAGATTTTCTGATGCTTGTTGGTTAAGGCAAGATGTACCCATCGACATCAAGTACTTCTTTGTGTTTGGTGGTTTGCTCTGTTTGCTTTGCAGCTTGCTTTGAACCTCTAGTCACCTTTGTAACTTTGGGATATTGAAATTCTGGATCTTGCTGCTTTTCTTTCCTTTTTTTTGCCTTTAAATTCTTTATCATTGATGTAGGTTCTTTTTTTCACTGTAGACAGTGAAAATATCAATAAAAGTTAAATTTCTCTGAAGTAACAGATCATATTTCAATATGTAAATTTATTTGATTCAATATTTTCCAATTACCATAGACTTTTGTCTTTTGTTTTGGTTGTTCTTTGTGTGCCACTTGTTCTTGCTGGGTTATTGGTTGTTGTTCCACTTCTATTCCAACTATACACAGTGAAAATCAAACAAGCCCCAAAATCAAATAAGCAAATAGAAAGAGAAAATCAAATAAGCAGCAGAAACTTATGTGGTCAGAGAAATTTAACTTCCAGAGAAAATTATCATTGACAGAGAAAATTGTAATAAATAGAAATTTCTCTGAGTTATGTTGACACGAGGACATAACTTTTTGTGGCTCAAGATTTTCACTAACCTTGGGGTATAACTTGTGTTGGTGTTCGGTAAGGTTGTGTTGCTAGTTGGATTGATAGTTCTTGAATTTGTTCATGCAATCTAGTATTTTCAGTTTCAAGCTCTAAAATTGAATACCTCAACTGTTGAATTGTTTTTGTATCATCTTGTTTTTGAACCTCCAACATCCTTAGTTTCATTTGGTTTGTGCTGTCTCTTTCTTGAAGTTCTGAGTTATGTGATGTCAAGGCTTATAGCGATCCCAGGTTTTAACCCTTGTTGTACAGTGATCCAGAGTTGGTTCCGTGAATGTTAGTAGTTGTTTAAACCTTGTTTTCGTCCATTCATACTTTGTATTTGAGTTATAGGATGTGTTAGGCAGGTTTGTTACAGGTTGATTGTGTTTGGGAGCCAAGGGTTGCTGCCCAGAATTTTTGGTCCTTCGCTCGAGCGAGCTCTTTGTTTTGGTCCTATGCTCGAGCCAGGTTTTCTTCGCTCGAGCGAGAGTGGAGTTGTTGTTTCTGGTGGCTCAAGCGAGAGTTGCTTCGCTCGAGCGAGCGATTGCGTCTGGTTTTGGACCTGAGAGTTGCATTTCTTGGCTCGAGCGAGCTTTTCTTTGCTCGAGCGAGCTGGTTTGTTCTTCGCTCGAGCGAGCAGTCTGTCGCTCGAGCGTGCGTCTGGTTGCAGACCTGAGGGTTTGAATTGTTGGCTCGAGCGAGAGTTCCTTCGCTCGAGCGAGGTGGGTTTCTTGTGTTTGGTCGCTCGAGCGACCAAGTCTTCGCTCGAGCGAGCCTGTTGTATATCAGCAGACAACAGCGGGTTTAACTTCACTTTTTCATCCCCTTTTCATTTTGAAACCCTAAGATCCGAGACTCTCTCTCTATATACCTATCTTCTCTCTAGGTTTTCATCTCCTTCTAGTGTGAATCTATCCTTTGTTCTTTGTAAGAAAGATAGAGGGTGTTGAGGGCTTTATTTTAATCTGATAAACTTGGGATTTGGAGCACATTGGATTTTGGTCTTCGTCTCCGTTGGAGCTCTAACTTCGAGGTAGGGATACCTACTCATTCTTATGAGCTTTATCTTTGAATTTTAGCATTTTGATATGTTAGGGGTTGTTGTGTAATTTTGAGAAAGTTTGAGTCTTTGTGTAATTTTACAAAAGATGGGGTTTTATATATATATGAACCTATGTGCATGTTTGGCACAAAGAAATGAGATTAATGTCGATCTATTGAAGAAAATGGAACCTTAGGGTTGTTATGTAGATTATGGATGAAGCCCTAATTACATAGATAAATTAATTGGTATAATTAATTTTGAGAAATGAGAAATTGAATTGAGAATGTTGAAATCGGGAATGTGTGGGATTAAAGGGAGTAGATGGATTTATTTATCGCTCACCTATGTAAAATGTTGACGTTATATCCATTTGGTGCATTTATTTCCTGTTTAGAAATAACTGCTTTGGGCTATCGGTGGAGGATAGTCTTGATTGTTGTAGACAATGCATGATGATTAGGCAAACTAAAACTAATCAATTGAGTGTGCTATTAGATATAGTGGATGGTATAATACATCAAATTTCGTATTGATTGATCAAATTTGTATATGATAACTGCTTATATACATTGTTTTGTGTAGGAGGAGATAGGGGATGTACTCTACGGCTTATTGGAAGATGGGGGATGGACCTCTAAGCCGGATTTTGTGTGACAGTGATACAGCACTACAATGTGTATCAGCTGTGAAATAGAAGTGTTTTGTTTCATTAGTACAGCACTACAATGTGTATTATTTGAAACGTATGGAAGTGTTTTGTTCATTAATACAGCACTACAATGTGTATTATTTGAGATATATTGAATAATTTTTATATGTTACTGATGCAGCACCAAAATGTGTATCCACCATGAATTTCGAAAGTGTTTTAATGATGAACTATAATCTCATCAAATGTTTTGGCCAGGGTACTGAGCCTTGTTTTCAAACTCAAAGTTGAATAAGAAAGGGAAAGTGAATTGTAACTTGGACTTGAATGTCGGAAAATTGTAATGGGTTATGAAAGAATGTAAAAGTGTTGACCATCTATCAACTGCTAATCTTTTAGTCATTGTTCATAGCTGGTTTAGTATATTTCTACTGGCTGTGGCTCACCCTATGTGGGACATCATTTTCAGGTACAGGTAGCATGCCACCTCCAAGAACATAGCTTGGGAGGCTAGAGGCTGGCTGACTTGTGTTGTTGCTTTCTCTTGATGTATTACATGTAAATTCAGGCCTAGGGCTTAATATATATATGAGTTAGTACTCATTTCTTGTAACCAAGTGTTGGCTTGGAAAGTTGTAAGCTCATAGGGCATTTACTTTTGTTGTCAATATGTAATACTTTTTGTAATGAATTACTTTGATGAATAGAAGGATGTTTATCTTTTTACCAATGCATGTCTAAATTGATGGGTTTAATGTCGTTATTTTGAGGGCGTTACAAGGCTCTTATTGCAATGTCCTTTTCTGCAAATGATTCATTCCAATTTTTCTCTTCTTCTATTTTGGATTTAGAAAGTGCCTTTAGTCTTTGATGTAGATCAGCAATTCGAGCATCCTTTGATTCCTCAGATTCTTGAGGCTGATGCATTGTTAAGCCACAAATGCTATCATGATGTTGGTCCATCGACTCATTATGTTCTTCTTCATCACTTTCCTCATTGTTTTCTTCTTCCTCTTTAAATTCAGTGCCTTCATCTTCTTTTTCATTGTCTCATTCTTGCTGTTCATTTTCTTCTTTGTCTTTTACTTCTACTTCTTCACTTTCTTCTCTGGCTTCTGCTTCTGCATCTGCACTGTTTGCTTGATCTTCTTCTCCATTGCTTGCTTCTTGTTCTTTTGTGTTGCCTTCTCCTTCTTCATTCCCTCCTTCTTCTTCAGATAAATCTTCTAATGTCTCCTTGAATTTGATAATTGCCTTTTTTTTATTCTTTCTTCTTCTTTTTACCAAGACAAAACTCCTCTGATGGGTTTTTAACTAGCTCCTTGTTATCTATCTGTAACAGGAGGCTCTTTATTAGAGAAATGTTACAAAATTCACTAAGAGAAAAAATTCAAATAAGGTAGATAAAATTCATCTAAATCATACTAATGGAAAAAAAACTTCAGAGAAAAATGTATAGGCCAGAGAAAATTATAGACAATGAGATAATTTTATGAGTCAGAGAAAATTAAGAAAAAAGAAACATAATTTAGATATCAGAGAAAATCATTCAGGGCATATAAGTTAATGTTACTATAATTGTGTCAGAGAAATTTGGATTCTAGAGAAAATTCATTACAAGGGCAGAAATAAACAGTGATAATCAAAAAGCAACATAAATTGAAATTTCAAAGAAAATTGATCTCAATTAGTCAAGGCATATAAGTTATGGGCCAGATAAAATTCATATAAATCATACTAATGGGATACAAATTTCAGAGAAAATTTTGTGGGCTGGAGAAAATTACACACAAGGACAAATAGTTTTATGGGCCAGAGAAAAGTATGAAACAAGCAACATAATTTAGATATCAGAGAAAATCAATCAAGGCAGATAAAATAATGTCACTATAATTATGGTCAGAGAAATTTGGATTTCAAAGAAAATTCATTATAAGGGCAGAAATAAACATTGTTAATCAAAGAAGCAACATAAATTGAAATTTCAAAGAAAATTGATCTCAATCAGTCAAGGCACATAAGTTATGGGCCAGAGAAAATTATGAAACATCCAACATAATTCAGATATCAGAGAAAATCAATTAGGGCATATAAGTTAATGTGTTACAACTGTGGTTAGAGAAATTTAGATTGCAGAGAAAATTCATTACAAGGGCAGAAAGAAACCAGTGGTAATCAAAGAAGAAACATAAATTGAAAGTTCAGAGAAAATTGATCTCAATCAATTAAGGCACAAGGAGGGACACAAATAAGTGGTCAGAGAAATTTTGGAATTTCACTGAGATTTCAATGGCGATAGAAATCTAACCTGTCGAGGTGCAAGAGAGTGGACTGCTGTCTTCTACAGCTGTTTGGTCAAGCTTTGCAGGTTCCATTTGGCACATCTTGGGAAGTCAGTTGTGTTACTGTCTTCCGAGTCAATGATATTTGCATATTCACATAGCCAATACTGTGATGGAAATTAAAGTAATTAAATTTTGCTAAACACATAAATTTGTAAGTATCATAACTGTAAATTTGAATGGAAATTATACTTATCAACAATGCAATGACACACCCCGTAAATTTTTCTAGAGTTTTGTGCAATGCTGTGATAGAATCGATCAATGTTGATATGATTACTTCTAGCCAACCATACCGCTTCGTTGATTCAAAAGATTCCGCGTACTTTATAAAAACCCACCCTATTGAATTCCCACTTGTTGCAAAAAATAGGGTCAGACACAAGTACAAGGTAACAATGATTGCTACATCTTTGAAGTCAGTTGGTTGCTTACCTTTCATTGCTTTGACCAAGGCATTTTTAAGAACATGACCAGTGAGCCTTGTGTCCTTTGGGAATCTTCTCCTCAGGAATATAGATTTTGACTTTTTAGAGTATCTTAATGACATGGCTCAATTTCATATTTCCATAATAAATGTCATTAATTACACTAATGACCCAAATATACAAAAACATGGCATTTTTCCCCTTTTTCTCAACATTGACCCAAAGGTCCAAATATTATCAACAACATCGATAACCCCCTTTTTAGACCCAAAACACATATGTTTGAATCAAAAGAACAAAACCCCTCTTTCCAATATAACACATCTCAAACCCTAACTTCCCAAATCAAACCATTTATACAAAAAGCTCAACATCTATGTTAAAGCTCATAAAGATGAGTAGTTATCCCTACCTCAAATTCGGAGCTCAAAGGAGAAGATGAAGAAATCTGAAAGTGCTCCAAATCCCAATATTTTCGGATCAAAATGTAGCCCTCAATGATCTCCACAGTTTTTACAAAGGCCCAAAGATAGAAGATCACTCCTACTAGATCAAACCCTGGAGAGAAATTGGAGTTTTAGAGTGAGGTGCTCTCCAATGGAGGTTTTGAAAAGTAAGAGAGAAAGAAAGTGTGAAAAGTGATTTAAAATCACCCAGTTACCATCTGATATACGACTAGTCCGCTCGAGCAAAGAGTAGGACGCTCGAGTGTCAAGCACAAAAACTGGACCCGTTCGACCGCAAGAATACCCGCTCAAGCGCCAAGACACAATTGCAAAACACACCCGCGCGAGTGTAAAGGGAAACCCGCTCGAGCGTAGATTACCCTCTCCCAGTATCTTTACAGATATTGAACACCCACTCGAGCGCAAAAAGGCCCGCTCCAGTGCGACCCGCTCGAGCGTAAGGAACTCCGCTCGAGCGTGAAAAACAACCCTGCAGTACTTTTGCAGAGGCACAAAAATGCTGGAAGTGTGCAAACTCCGCTTGAGCGCGAAAGGATCCGCTCCAGCGGAGCACCAAAAAACTGGGCAACAAGAAATGGAACCAAGGCTCAACCAACCTGTTCGAAACACGCCCAACACGTCCTAAAACCCAAATATATGGAATTAAAGGATGACAACAAGACATATACAACAACCAACTCCACGGAACTTAAGTCCGGATACAACAATCAAAGGAGGAAGAACCACGATGTTCAGGCTAATCTTGGACAAACATAAAACTCCTTATTAGACCGTGCAAATTTGGCCCAATCATACATCTAATATTTTTAGTTTTTTACTTAACACAAGCATAAGTCATTGGTTCAATAAAATTAATAGAGTACTAACATATGAGATAGTAACAAATTATGGTTATAAAGAATACAATCATCATAATATTAATACAAAAAAAATTAAAGCGAAATGCCTTAAAAATCAAAATATTATAATTGTAGAAAATAGTTTTGTTCATGGATTTTGGAAGCATAATTTGTATTTCCATTTAAAAAGTATATTGATCCTACTTAAAATTAAGAACTAATTATTTTCTAATCTAAAAATGAGAGTCATGATTATAGGAATAGTATCACTATGTATATTGTAGTAAACATTAAACACCTTTTCTTACTGGCCCCTCATGAGTATCTTCATAGATTGGTCCCTGGTCAGACAGGTGGTTGATGATGCTGATTCAGGGGGTCCTAGCCATTGCAAATGTTTGAGAGATACTGTAGTCTTTTAATAGTTTTCCTACAAAATGTCCAAACTTGGTATAATTGGTCCTTTAAACTTCTAGCCCATCCAAAAAAAAATTGATAAATATAGTTGTGGCATTGTGAATTGTATGGGAATTTGTTTTTACACCTTTTTTTTCAGTTTGGATTTACAGTTTATTAGATATAAATAATTTAAATGAATTAAAAAATATATATGATTATCTAAGTTGAGGTAAAAGTGTTTCTTACTTTAGCTTATGCTATCTTTCTAATTACCAGCTTTTATCTTCCAAGAAAAAGTGTTTTAATTATGGTAAATGCTAGTTATTGTTTTAGTATTAGAAAAAGTGTTTTAAAAATAGTTAAAAGATTTTAAAATTAATGCATACATATATATATTTTTTGAGAACTTTCTTATTAATATATAAAAAGCACTTTTTCTTTTGTTGTATTACCATCTTAATAATTACATTAAATTTATGCAGTTCAAAATTTATTGCAAACTAACCTAATTTGACCAAATTAGTTGGCTAAATTACACTCATTTTACTGTTGGCTTTTGTGTGCTTGTTGATATTTCAAATATAGTTGATAAAAAATAAAGAGTGGTGCTATTAGCATCCTATAAATTATTTTGGACCCCCAATTTCTTTGGGCCTCACTTATAAATTTTGAAACCCTCAAAAATTCTTTTTTCTCCCCAAGTAATACCAAAATTATCCTTGTGAAAATATTTCACCCATTGAATGCACACCTCCCACACCCCCCTCCCCCACCCACCCAAAAAAAAAACCTCTCTTCCAAAAAACCTTAACAAAACCCACCAAGAAGAAAAAGAGCCAATGTGATTACTGTCTCTGCTACCTCATTCACCATTGTCACAGTTGGTATGCTCTCTCTCTCTCTCTCTCTCTCTCTCTATATATATATATATATATATACATATACATATTTTCTTAGTTTTCTCGTAATAATTTCTTCTCTTGTAAGAAAAAAATTAAAATAATTGGTTTGGGTAATTTTGTTGGTAGATATTATAAAATTGTGAGTTCAGCAGAGAACTACGCAACAATATTATCAAAACTACACGATGAAAGAATAACTTTTGAACCTGATAAAGGATTTGGGCTACTTCCGATAACTTCTGCAAGTATTAAAAATTTTGACCATTCAATGTGTTAAGAAATTTCCATGTTCAGATCTACATTCCCGAACATTACTTATTTGTTCGGGAATGCCATCTTGAACAAATAAGTAATGTTCGAACCTGTATTCCCGAACTTGAAAAAATGAAAACTTCTGCAAGCATTAACAATTTTGACCATTCAATGTGTTAAGAAATTTTCATGTTCTTCGGACCTGCATTTCCGAACAAATAATAAATGTTCAGTTACTGGTTCCAGAACAAATAAACAATGTTCGGGCCTGTGTTCCTAAATTTTGGTCATATGTTCAGAAGTTCAGTCCCGAAAAAATGATGAACAGATTTTATTATTTTTGTCATTTTTTTCGAGAAACTTACTCTTACAAGACCAATCTCCTCTAAACTAAGAACAACATCAAAGTTATGAACCTCCTCTATGGTTTTATTGTTATACTCCTCTCGTCTTATAGAGCTGTGGTTACCAGAAAAACTTTCACTTATTGTCATTGTTGGAGAAGTATAGACAGTCAAATGGTTGCCACTGTTACCGCTAGAATATTGCCACCAAAGGGTTTTCAAGGTTTTGAGGATGGGTAGGTTTTGAATGTGGGATTTAGGGAAGATGGATAGGCGGTGATGGAGGTGGGTGCTTTCATAAACCATAATTCATGATGTAGTGGGCGTGTAAGTTTAATTATGAGATGGGGCGTCCCAAAATTAATAACGTCCTTCTTAGTAATTTTATTTGAGGTTATTATTGGAATTAAAAAAAAAGTTAAAAATTAAGGGGTTCAAAATAATTTATGAGGTACTAATAGCAACACTCAAAATAAAGGCTAAAAAAGAGGTTATATATTATCAAATGATTTTTTTTTTTAATCTGTATTTAAACAATAAATGTCATGTGCACATGTAAGACTCATTATATTTTAAATTGTAAACCCTACATGTACATGTGTTTGTTGTGTGATATTAAAATTCATATGGTGACAAATATATTTGTTCTTGTGTTCAAACAAATTGTAAATAATCTGTGATGTCTGAAACTCTGCATTTAAAAAATATAGTTTATTCTTTCAATATATTCTCGACTAAAAAAAAATAAAAAAAAAAATCTCATTTTAATTTTTCGCTTTTAAGCCTCATGTGGTTGATCTAGCCCTAGATACAATTAGGGTTGCAAACGAACCAAGCTGTTTGTGAATAGTTCGAACTCAGCTCGTTTAAAGCTCGTTTGAGCTCGACTCATTTACTAAATGAGCGAGCTTGAGCTCGATTTTTAGGCTCGTTTATTAATCGAGCCGAGCTCGAGTAGCCCTAAGCTCAGCTTGATAAGGCTCGTGAACATAAAAATAAATAAATTAATATTTATTTTTAATAATATATTAAATAAATTTTCAATAATCTATTTTATTTTTTATTTATGTTTGGTGTTTGTGTAAATTTACATATTTGATTGATGAAATTTATTATTAATATAAGTATTATTATATATTTTACTAATAATTTTGTATTTTTTTTAATCTTAATAAGTAAATTGATTTAAATTTTTTTTTTTTCAAGCTCAAGGACGAACTCGAACTTGGCTCATTTTATGTAATCGAGCGAGCTCAAGCTGAGCTTGACTTCAACAAATATTTGACAGGCCGAGCTCAAACTTGATTTTTGAAGCTCGACAAGAGCTCGAGCTCGACTGATTCTTAACACACAAGCTTGAACATTTAAAAATTCTGTTCGGCCCGGCTCGTTTGCAGCCCTAGATAGATACAGCCAATAGATAATTACTAAAATATGCAACAAAACCAGCTTAGACTACAAATGCATGTTGAATTTGTCTTTGATTCTTTTAGCAACTTTTTCTTGTGTCTTTCTTTTTTTATTTTAGTTTTTCTTGTATCTTTCTATTAAATGTAAAGTGTCTATCTTATCAAAATAATAATAATAATAATTTATCAAAATTTTAATAATTACTCACATGTGGGACCCATAGGTAGTAAAAAGAAAAATTAGTATATTAATTTGTAATTATAATAAGGCTATAATGAACTCAGTTACAAATTATTTATGTTATTTCATGGTCCTTTTTTTGGATTTAGAAATAGTTATGGTCTTTAAATAGGGGAATTTTTTTTAAGGTCCTTAATAATAGTAATTTAGAGAATAAAGGACACCAAAAAAAGAGGTGATGCATCAAGTCCCTCAACTATATCGCGCGCATTTTTAATTATTTCATGGACCAAAATGCCCTTCACAAATCAACACAGAAACTAAACTGGATTCCGACAATTGAGTTCCATTCCAAACATTCAACCATCTTCACGAGCAAGAGAACAGCAGAATTAGGGTTTCAATATCATCTTCACCATCGACATTAGAGTTTCATTGTCTTTTGGAAAAATCTTTCTCATTCCTTCCTCACAAATTTCTTTGACCCTGTTTTCACTGTTCATCGTCATCTCAGTTTATCTTCGTCACATTGCATCTTCATCTCAGGGCATATCAATTCGTAATTAGCGTTTCATCCTAACTCTGGTAAGTTTTTCTACAATCCAACGAATTTTTCTCTGGAAACACAATTAATTGCATTTTATATTAACCTTCTATTAATTAGGGTTTCAATTTCATAATAAAAAGCTACATGAATTTGAAAAAAGTTATTTCTCTATATTTTTAACTTATTCTTGAACATGTTTGTGTCATTTTATCTGTAAATTTCTCTAGCATTTGAATTTCTCTGATATTTGCTTGATGTATGCTTCTTCTTTGAATTTTCTCTAGCATGTTTATTTTGAAAAAAGTTATTTCTCTATATTTTGATCTTATTCTTGAACATGTTTGCGTGATTTTGTCTGTAAATTTCTTTGCTCTGTAAATTTCTTTGGAATGTCTATTTTTCTCTGGAATGTGAATTTTCTCAGGCATTTTCATTTTCTGTGCCTGCTAAATTTATGTTTCTTTTTTGAATTTTCTCTGGCTATATTTTACATCTATATGTAACTCTCTTGTCTATGTCTAAGTTTCTCTAGTATTTATAATTTTCTTTGGCCACATCACTTTTCTCCCTTGTGTGTCTCTATCATGTTTAATTTTTTCTGGTTGTGTATGTAAATTTCTCTAGCATTTTAATATTATGGACTAGAAATTTTCTCTGGAATGTATAATTTTCTCTGGCATTTTCATTTTCTATGCTTGCTAGGTTTATGTTTCTTTCTTGAATTTTCTCTGGCTATATTTTACATCTATATGTAATTTGGAGCAATTTTTGAAAATTTCTCTGACATATTTATGTTACATTGGTTATTTTCTCTGGGAATGAAAGTTAGCTATGGCCACATGTATTCCACACGAAAACACCTAGTATTCTCTTGTCAGTATCCAAGTTTCTCTGGAATTTATAATTTTCTCTGGCCACATTAGTTTTCTCCCTTGTGTCTATTTGCCATGTTCAATTTTCTCTGGTATGTTTATTTTGTTCAATTCTTGGTTTCAATGTTGTGTAATTTTCTATGGCATGTTTACGTTGGTTTGCTTATTTTATCTTGCTAATTGTGGAATAGAAATTTTCTCTGGCTTGCCATGTTTACTTTTCTCTGTCATATTCATTTTTCTGTGCTTGCTAGATATATGTTTCTTTTTTGAATTTTCTCTGGCTATATTTTACTTCTATATGTAATTTTAACAATTATTGAAAATTTCTCTGGCATGTTTATGTTGCTTTGTTGATTTTCTCTAGGAATGAAAAATTTTTGTGGCTAGATGTATTCCACAAGAAAACAATTAAGACTCTGATATTTAATTTTCAGTGTCTAATTTTCTCTGACATTTATAATTTTCCCTGGCCACCTTAGTTTTCTCCCTTATGTGTAATTTTCTCTAACATGTCCAATTTTCTCTAGCATGTTCAATTTTCTCTGGGATTTAATGTTGACATCTTTATGTTTTCATCATTGTCTAGAAATGGCAAAACGTAAAAGCAGCAAAACACCAGAAACACCGAGCAAGAAACAGAAACTCTCTCAGTCTTCTTATGATCTAAGATCAGAAAGCAGCAAAACACCACAAACTCCTTGCCAAAACACACAAGTACAAGGTGATGAAGCAACTAGCATCAAGATGAATACCCCAACTTCAAAAGACTCAAGCTCAAGGGGGAAAAAAACCTGTTAAACTCCAAAGAAAAAGAGCTCATTACAGCATTCAATATCGATCCAACCTCTCATCTGTTGTCTCATTTTTTCAAACACTTAAATTCAATTCAAACCAACTTGAAGAGCTTCAAAAGACCCCATTCTGGTATTTGATCCAAGCTCTAACCACTAGAATGATGGATCCAAGGAAATCTGATGATGATGTAGTTGCAATAATCCAATGTTACAATGAAAAAACGAAAGCATTCACAGTTGGTAAAAAGAACTTGACATTTATAACCAATGACATGACCTTGATTTTTGATTTGCAAGGAGGTAAAGGAGCCATGTCATTAAGATACTCTAAAAAGCCAAAATCTGTATTCCTAAGGAGAAGATTCCCAAAGGACACAAGGCTCATTGGTCCTATTCTTAAAAATGCCTTGGTCAAAGCAATGAAAGGCAAGCAATCAACTGACTTCAAAGATGTAGCAATCATTGTTACCTTTTACTTGTGTCTCACCATATTTTTTGCAACAAGTGGGAATTCAATGGGGTGGGTTTTTATAAAGTACGTAGAATCTCTTGAATCAATGAAACGGTATGATTGGCCAGAAGCAATCACATCAACATTGATCGATTCTATCACAACATTGCACAAAACTCCAGAAAAAGTTACGGGGTGTGTCATTGCATTGCTGGTAAGTATAATTTCCATTCAAATTTACAGTTATGATACTTACAAAATTTGTGTGTTTAGCAAAATTTAATTACTTTAATTTCCATCACAGTATTGGCTATGTGAACAAGCGAATATCGTTGACTCGGAAGACAGTAACACAGCTAACTTCCCAAGACTGTTGAATTTTTTTTTCTATATGTTCAAATTTACATTTAAGTGTTTAATTATTATTTTTTGTCTATATGTTCAAAAATTTTGACTATCTGTTCAATTTTTTTCCCTATCTGTGCATATTTTTGTGTAGATTTTTATTATCAGCTCAATTTTAATCTCTTATCTGTTCAAATATCTATCCAAAATTTCTTATCTGTTCAACAAACCAGTCACAATCTTCAATTTGTTTTTATCTGTTCAGTTTTATTATCTGTTGAAATACACCAAACTAGGATCTGTTGCAATCTTTCTTTCTCTCTCTCTCATGTTCTTTCTCTCTATCTATTGAAATTCTTTCTCAAATATAATCCACAATATATATATATATATATATATATATATTTGTTCAATTTTTTTTATTATTTTTATCTGCTTAATTTTAATTTTTTTTTTGGGTTTATTTACAACTATCTGTTGCAATTTGTTTCATCATACAACAACAACAGAGATCAACAACTTAAAAAAAAAATTGGATATGTGTGCTTGAAAAAAAAAAACTGTCCATAAGATGTTGGATCAATGGAGTCTTCTCCTCCGATGGTCCTCTGCAAGCATTGAGTAAAATAATTTGGTTAGAAGTCCTTTTGTTTGTTTTGAAAGACGTTTTGTTTACAATTTTACTCCTTAATTTATCTGTTGAGTTTTTTTTTCTATATGTTCAAATTTACATTTAAGTGTTTAATTATTATTTTTTTGCCTATATGTACAAAAATTTTGACTATCTGTTCAATTTTTTACCATATCTGGGCAAAATTTTGTCTAGATTTTCTTATCTGTTCAATTTTAATCTCTTATCTATTCAAACATATATCCAAAATTCTTTATCTGTTCAACAAACCAGTCACAATATTCAATTTATTTTTATCTGTTCAATTTTATTATCTGTTGATATACACCAAACCAGGATCTGTTGCAATCTTTCTTTCTCTCTATCTGTTAAAATTTTTTCTCAAATATAATCCAGTATATATATCTGTTCAATTTTTTTATTATTTTTATCTGCTTAATTTTTAATTTTTTTGGGTTCATTTACAACTATCTGTTGCAATTTGTTATCATCATACAACAGCAACACAGATCAACAACTTAAAAAAAAATTTGGATCTGTGTGCTTGAAAAAAAAAACTGTCCATAAGGACTTGGATCATGGAGTCTTCTCCTCTGATGGTTCTCTACAGGCATTGAGTAAAATAATTTGGTGAGAAGTCCTTTTGTTTGTTTTGAAAGACGTTTTGTTTTCAATTTTACTCCTTAATTTATCTGTTGAATTTTTTTTTCTATATGTTCAAATTTACATTTAAGTGTTTAATTATTATTTTTTTTGTCTATATATTCAAAAATTTTGACTATCTGTTCAATTTTTTTCCCTATCTGTGTAAATTTTTGTTTAGATTTTATTATCAGTTCAATTTTAATCTCTTATCTGTTCAAATATCTATCCAAAATTTCTTATCTGTTCCACAAACCAGTCACAATCTTCAATTTATTTTTATCTGTTCAATTTTATTATCTGTTGAAGTGCACCAAACCAGGATCTGTTGCAATCTTTCTTTCTCTTTCTCTTGTTCTATCTCTCTATCTGTTGAAATTCTATCTTAAATATAATCTAGGATATATATATATACATCTGTTCAATTTTTTTATTATTTTTATCTACTTAATTTGTAATTTTTTTTAGGTTCATCTACAACTATCTGTTGCAATTTATTATCATCATACAACGACAACACAGATCAACAACTTAAAAAAAAACATTAGATCTGTGTGCTTGAAAAACAAAACTGTCCATAAGGACCTGGATCAATGGCGTCTTCTCCTCTGATGGTACTCTGCAGGCATTGAGTAAAATAATTCGGTGAGAAGTCATTTTGTTTGTTTTGAAAGACGTTTTGTTTTCAATTTTACTGCTTAATTTATCTGTTGAATTTTTTTTCTATTTGTTCTAATTTACATTTGAGTGTTTAATTATTATTTTCTTGTCTATATATTCAAAAATTTTGACTATCTGTTCAATTTTTTTCCCTATCTGTGCAAATTTTGTCTAGATTTTATTATCAGTTCAATTTTAATCTCTTATCTGTTCAAATATCAATCCAAAATTTCTTATCTGTTCCACAAACCAGTCACAATCTTCAATTTATTTTTATCTGTTCAATTTTATTATCTGTTGAAATACACCAAACCAGCATCTGTTGCCATCTTTCTTTCTCTGTCTGTTGTTCTTTCTCTCTATCTATTGAAATTCTTTCTCAAATATAATCCAGTATATATATATCTGTTCAATTTTTTTATTATTTTTATCTGCTTAATTTTTAATTTTTTTTTTGGTTTATTTACAACTATCTGTTTCAATTTGTTTCATCATACAACAACAACACAGATCAACAACTTAAAAAAAAAAAATGGATCTGTGTTCTTTAAAAAAAAAAACTATTCATAAGAAGCTGGATCAATGGAGTCTTCTCCTCCGATGGTCCTCTGCAGACATTGAGTAAAATAATTTGGGGAGAGGTAATTTTGTTTGTTTTGAAAGGCGTTTTGTTTTCAATTTTACTCCCTAATTTATCTGTTGAATTTTTTTTTCTATATGTTAAAATTTACATTGAAGTGTTTAATTATTTTTTTTTTGTCTATATGTTCAAAAATTTTGACTATCTGTTCAATTTTTTTCCCTATCTGTGTAAATTTTGTCAGGATTTTATTATCAGTTCAATTTTAGTCTCTTATCTGTCCAAATATCTATCCAAAATTTCTTATCTGTTCCACAAACCAGTCACAATCTGTAACTTATTTTTATCTGTTCAATTTTATTATCTGTTGAAGTACACCAAACTAGGATATGTTGCAATCTTTCTTTCTCTTTCTCTTGTTCTATCTTTCTATCTGTTGAAATTCTTTCTTAAATATAATCTGGCATATATATATATCTGTTCAAATTTTTTTATTATTTTTATCTGCTTAATTTTTAATTTTTTTTACTTAATTACAACTATCTGTTGTAATTTGTTATCATCATACAACAACAACACTGATCAACAACTTAAAAAAAAAAAAATTGGATCTGTGTGCTTGAAAAAAAAACTGTCCATAAGGACCTGGATCAATGGAGTCTTCTCCTCTGATGGTCCTCTACAGGCATTGAGTAAAATAATTCGGTGAGAAGTCCTTTTGTTTGTTTTGAAAGACGTTTTGTTTTCAATTTTACTGCTTAATTTATCTGTTGAATTCTTTTTCCTATATGTTCAAATTTGCATTTGAGTGTTTAATTATTATTTTTTTGTCTATATGTTCAAAAATTTTGACTATATGTTTAATTTTTTTCTCTATCTGTGCAAATTTTGTCTAGATTTTATTATCAGTTCAATTTTAATCTCTTATCTGTTCAAATATCTATCCAAAATTTCTTATATGTTCCACAAACCAGTCCCAATCTTCAATTTATTTTTATCTGTTCAAATGTTATTATCTGTTGAAATGCACCAAACCAGAATCTGTTGCATTCTTTCTCTCTCTCTCTCTTGTTCTTTCTCTCTATCTATTGAAATTCTTTCTCAAATATAATCCAATACATATATATATATATATATCTGTTCAATTTTTTATTATTTTTATCTGCTTAATTTTTAATTTTTTTTTGGTTCATTTAAAACTATATGTTTCAATTCGTTTCCTCATACAACAACAACACAGATCAACAACTTAAAAAAAAAATTGGATCTGTGTTCTTGAAAAAAAAAAATTGTCCATAAGGAGCTGGATCAATGGAGTCTTCTCCTCCGATGGTCCTCTGCAGACATTGAGTAAAATAATTTGGTGAGAAGTCATTTTGTTTGTTTTGAAAGACGTTTTGTTTTCAATTTTACTCCTTAATTTATCTGTTGAATTTTTTTTCTATATGTTCAAATTTACATTTAAGTGTTTAATTTTTATTTTTCTCTCTATATATTCAGAAGTTTTGACTATCTGTTCAATTGTTTTCCCTTTCTGTGCAAATTTTTGTCTAGATTTTATTATCAGTTCAATTTTAATCTCTTATCTATTCAACAAACCAGTCACAATCTTTAATTTATTTTTATCTGTTCAATTTTATTATCTGTTGAAATACACCAAACCAGGATCTATTGCAATCTTTCTTTCTCTCTCTCTTGTTCTTTCTCTCTATATGTCGAAATTCTTTCTCAAATATAATCCAGTATATATATATATATATTTATCTGTTCAATTTTTTTAATTATTTTTATCTGCTTAATTTTTAATGTTTTTTGGTTCATTTACAACTATCTGTTGCAATTTGTTTCATCATACAACAACACAGATCAACAATTTAAAAAAAAAACAATTGGATTTGCGTGCTTGAAAAAAAAAAGTCCATAAGGAGCTGGATCAATGGAGTCTTCTCCTCCGATGGTCCTTTGCAGGAATTCAGTAAAATAATTTAGTGAGAAGTCCTTTTGTTTGTTTTGAAAGACGTTTTGTTTACAATTTTACTCCTTAATTTATCTATTGAAATTTTTTTTTCTATATGTTCAAATTTACATTTAAGTGTTTTATTATTTTTTTTTTGTCTATATGTTCAAAAATTGTGACTATCTGTTCAATTTTTTTCCTTATCAGTGCAAATTTTAGTCTAGATTTTATTATCAGTTCAATTTTAATCTCTTATCTGTTCAAACATATATCCAAAATTTTTATATGTTCCAAAAACCAGTCACAATCTTCAATTTATTTTTATCTGTTCAATTTTATTATCCGTTGAAATACACCAAACCAGGATCTGTTGCAATTTTCTTTCTCTTTCTCTTGTTCATTCTCTCTATCTGTTGAAATTCTTTCTCAAATATAATCCAGTATATATATATCTGTTCAATTTTTTTTTTTTTTTCATCTTCTAAATTTTTAATTTTTTTTGGTTCGTTTACAACTATCTGTTGCAACTTGTTTCATCATACAACAACAACACAGATCAACAACTTAAAAAAAAAGAAGAAAAAAGATGAGGAATTGGATCTGTGTGCTTGAAAAAGAAAACTGTCCATAAGGAGCCGGATCAATGCAGTCTTCTCCTTCGATGGTCCTCTGCAAGCATTGAGTAAAATAATTTCGTGAGAAGTCCTTTTGTTTGTTTTGAAAGGCGTTTTGTTTACAATTTTACTCAATTTATCTGTTGAATTTTTTTTTATATGTTAAATTTACAATTAAGTGTTTAATTATTTTTTTTTTGTCTATATGTTCAAAAATTTTGACTATCTGTTCAATTTTTTTCCCTATCAGTGCAAAATTTTGTCTAGATTTTATTATCAATTCAATTTTACTCTCTTATCTGTTCAAATATCAATCCAAAATTCTTTTTCTGTTCAATAAACCAGTCACAATCTTCAATTTATTTTTATCTGTTCAATTTTATTATCTGTTGAAATACACCAAACCAGGATCTGTTGCAATCTTTCTTTCTCTCTCTCTTGTTCTTTCTCTCTATTTGCTGAAATTCTTTCTCAAATATAATCTAGTATATATATATATCTGTTCAATTTTTTTAATTATTTTTATCTTCTTAATTTTTAATTTTTTTTTTTTTGGTTCATTTACAACTATCTGTTGCAATTTGTTATCATCATACAACAACAACACAGATCAACAACTTAAAAAAAAAAATTTGGATCCGTGTGTTTGAAAAAAAAAACTGTCCATAAGGACCTAGATCAATGGAGTCTTCTCCTCTGATGGTTCTCTGCAGGCATTGTGTAAAATAATTTGGTGAAAAGTCCTTTTGTTTGTTTTAAAAGACGTTTTGTTTTCAATTTTACTGCTTAATTTATTGTTGAATTTTTTTTTCTATATGTTCAAATTTACATTTAAGTGTTTAATTATTATTATTTTTTTCTATATGTTCAAAAATTTTGACGATCTGTTCAATTTTTTTCCCTATCTATGCAAATTTTTGTCTAGATTTTATTATCAGTTCAATTTTAATCTCTTATCTGTTCAAATATCTATCAAAAATTTCTTATCTGTTCCACAAACCAGTCACAATCTTCAATTTAATTTTATCTGTTCAATTTTATTATCTGTTGTAGTACACCAAATCAGGATCTGTGGCAATCTTTCTTTCTCTTTCTCTTGTTCTTTCTCTCTATTGTTGAAATTCTTTCTTAAATATAATCCAGCATATATATATATATATATATATCTATTCAATTGTTTTTCTTATTTTTATCTGCTTAATTTTTAATATTTTTGGTTCATTTACGACTATCTGTTGCAATTTGTTTCATCATACAACAACAACATAGATCAACAACGTAAAAAAAAAAAAAAAAAAAAAAGAGAGGAGGAATTTGATCTGTGTGTTTGAAAAAAAAAAAACCGTCCATAAGGAGCTGGATCAATGGAGTCTTCTCCTCCGATGGTCCTCCGATGGTCCTCTGCAGGCATTGAGTAAAATAATTTGGTGAGAAGTCTTTTTGTTTGTTTTGAAAGATGTTTTGTTTTCAATTTTACTCCTTAATTTATCTGCAGAATTTTTTTTTTCTATATGTTCAAATTTACATTTAAGTGTTTAATTATTATTATTTTGTTTATATGTTCAAAAATTTTGACTATCTGTTCAATTTTTTCCCTTTCTGTGCAAATTTTTGTCTATAGTTTATTATCAGTTCAATTTTAATCTCTTATCTGTTCAAATATCTATCCAAAATTTCTTATCTGTTCAACAAACTAGTCACAATCTTCAATTCATTTTTATCTGTTCAATTTTATTATCTGTTGAAATACACCAAACCAGGAACTGTTGCAATCTTTCTTTCTCTCTATCTGTTGAAATTTTTTCTCAAATATAATCCAGTATATATATATATATATATATCTGTTCGAATTTTTTTTTTTTTTATCTGCTTAATTTTATTTTTTTTTTTGGTTCATTTACAACTATCTGTTGCAATTTGTTTCATCATACAATAACAACACAGATCAACAACGTAAAAAAAAAAAAAAAAAAAAAAAAAAAAAACCGGAGGAATTTGATATGTGTGTCTGGAAAAAAAAACTGTCAATAAGGAGCTAGATCAATGGAGTCTTCTACTCCGATGGTTTTCGGCAGGCATTGAGTAAAATAATTTGGTGAGAAGTCCTTTTGTTTCTTTTGAAAGACGTTTTGTTTTAAATTTTACTCCTTAATTTATCTGTTAAATTTTTTTTTTCTATATGTTCCAATTTACATTCAAGTGTTTAATTATTATTTTTTTGTCTATTTGTTCAAAATTTGTGACTATCTGTTCAATTTTTTTCACTATCTGTGCAAATTTTGTCTTGATTTTATTATCAGTTCAATTTCAACCTCTTATCTGTTCAAATATCTATCCAAAATTTCTTATCTGTTCCACAAACCAGTCACATTCTTCAATTTATTTTTATCTGTTCAATTTTATTATCTGTTGAAATACACCAAACTAGGATCTGTTGCAATCTTTTTTTCTCTCTCTCTTGTTCTTTCTCTCATCTGTTAAATTTTTTCCCAAATATAATCCAGTATATATATATCTGTTCAATTTTTTTTATTATTTTTATCTGCTTAATTTTTAATTTTTTTTGGTTCATTTACAACTATCTGTTGTAATTTGTTTCATTATACAACAACAACACAGATCAACGACGTAAAAAAAAATGAGATGATGAATTGGATCTGTGTACTGGAAAAAAAAAATTGTCCATAAGGAGCTGGATCAATGGAGTCTTCTCCTCCGATGGTCCTCTGCAGGCATCGAGTAAAATAATTTGGTGAGACGTCTTTTTGTTTGTTTTGAAGGACGTTTTGTTTTCAATTTTACTCCTTAATTTATCTGTTGAATTTTTTTTTTCTCTATATGTTCAAATTTACATTTAAGTGTTTAATTATTATTATTTTGTCTATATGTTCAAAAATTTTGACTATCTTTTTCAATTTTTTTCCCTATCTGTGTAAGTTTTTGTCTAGATTTTATTATCAGTTCAATTTTAATATCTTATCTGTTCAAATATCTATCCAAAATTTCTTATCTGTTCAATAACCAGTCACAATCTTCAATTTATTTTTATCTGTTCAATTTTATTATATGTTGAAATACACCAAACTAGGATCTGTTGCAATCTTTCTTTCTCTCTCTCTTGTTCTTTCTCTCTATCTGTTGAAATTCTTTCTCAAATATAATCCAGTATATATATATTTGTTCAATTTTTTTTATTATTTTTATCTGCTTAATTTTTAATTTTTTTTGGGTTCATTTACAACTATCTGTTGCAATTTGTTTCATCATACAACAACAACACAAATCAACAACTTAAAAAAAAAAAAAAAATTGGATATGTGTGCTTGAAAAAAAAAATGTCCATAAGGAGTTGGATCAATGGAGTCTTCTCCTCTGATGGTCCTCTGCAGGCATTGAGTAAAAAAATTTGGTGAGAAGTCTTTTTGTTTGTTTTGAAAGACGTTTTGTTTTCAATTTTACTCCTTAAATTATCTGTTGAATTTTTTTTTCTCTATATGTTTTAATTTACATATAAGTGTTTAATTATTATTATTTTGTCTATATGTTCAAAAAATTTGACTATCTTTTTCAATTTTTTTCCCTATCTGTGCAAATTTTTGTCTAGATTTTATTACTAGTTCACTTTTAATGTCTTATCTGTTCAAATATCTGTCCAAAATTTCTTATCTGGTCAACAAACCAGTCCCAATTTCAATTTATTTTTATCTTTTCAATTTTATTATCTGTTGAAATACACCAAACCAGGATCTGTTGCAATCTTTTTTTCTCTCTCTCTTGCTCTTTCTCTCTATCTGTTGAAATTCTTTCTCAAATATAATCCAATATATATATCAGTTCAATTTTGTATGGAGTGACTCGGAAGGTAGTCAAATTTGTATGGAGTGAGACTTGTGAAAGGTCGTTCCAGGAGTTGAAGGTTAGATTGACCACTGCTCCGGTTTTGATTATTCTGGAGAGAGGGTTGGGCTATGCAGTCTATTGTGATGCCTTACGAGAGGGTTTGGGTTGTGTGTTGATGCAAGAAGGGAAAGCGGTCGCTTATGGCTCGCGTCAGTTGAAAGTTCACGAGAAGAATTACCCTACGCATGACCTAGAGTTAGCTGCTGTGATCTTTGCCTTGAAAATCTGGAGGCACTACCTTTATGGTCAGAGATTCGAGGTATTCTCGGATCATAAGAGTCTGAAATATCTGTTTTCACAGAAAGACTTGAACTTGAGGCAGAGAAGGTGGATGGAGTTTATTGAGGATTACGATTTCGAGTTACATTATCACCCAGGGAAGGCCAATGTTGTGGCCGATGCCCTTAGCAGGAAATCCATTAGTGATGTAGCTGGTATAGCCATCCGGGAGTGGGAGATGTTGGGGGCACTTGGCGAGTTCGATTTGCTTCTGGGCGAATCCGTTGAGGCTGCGGCCTTGTTTTCTGTTGTTGCGCAGCCTACACTTGTGACTCGAGTGTTAGAGGCACAGAGAGGTGACCTTGAAGTAGAATCCCTCCGGGAGAAGATCTCCAGTGGGAAGCTTGAGAAGGGTTTGACAGTGTATTCCGACTTGAGTGTGAGATACCGAGACCGTTTGTTTGTGCCGGAGTCTTGCCGAGAGGAGGTACTAAGATGTATCGAGATTTGGTGGCGGGGTATGAAGAAAGATGTGGCAGTTTTCGTGTCAAAGTGCCTTACTTGTCAGCAAGTGAAGGCCGAGCATCAGAGGCCAGCGGGTTTGTTACAACCCTTGCCTATTGCCGAGTGGAAGTGGGAGCATGTCACTATGGACTTCGTTGTAGGTCTTCCGAGGACTCAGTGGGGTAGTGATGCTATTTGGGTGGTTGTAGATCGGTTGACCAAGTCGGCGCACTTCATTCCTATGCGCGTGAGAGATTCGGTAGATCATCTTGCCGACTTGTACATTCGAGACATAGTGAGGTTGCACGGGGTCCCAGTGACGATCGTCTCAGATAGGGATCCTCGTTTTACTGCTAGGTTGTGGCAGAGTTTGCAGAGTGCCTTGGGCACTAAGTTGACCTTTAGTACAGCTTATCATCCTCAGACTGACGGGCAGTCCGAGCGTACTATTCAGATCCTTGAGGATATGCTTCGGGGTTGTGTCCTTGACTTCAGTGAGACGTGGGAGAGGCACTTACCATTGGTGGAGTTTGCCTACAACAACAGCTTTCAGTCTAGTATCGGTATGGCACCGTTTGAGGCCTTGTATGGCCGACCTTGTAGGTCTCCGGTTTGTTAGGCCGAGGTGGGTGACGCATCTTTGTTGGGTCCGGAGTTAGTTAGGGAGACAACGGAGAAAGTTGAGCTTATCCGTAAGAGGCTTGTTACAGCTCAGAGTCGTCAGAAATCTTATGCTGACCGTAGGAGGAGACCTTTGGCGTTTGAGATAGGTGATCATGTCTTTCTGAAGATATCACCTAGGCGGAGATTGATGAGGTTTGGGAAGAGTGGAAAGTTGTCCCCTCGATTTATTGGTCCTTTTGAGATCCTTGAGAGGATTGGCGAGGTTGCTTATCGTTTAGCTTTACCGCCACAGTTGTCCGGAGTGCATGACGTGTTCCATGTGAGTATGCTTCGGAAGTATGAGCCGGATCCATCACATGTGTTGGATTGGACCGACTTAGAGGTAGATGAGGATGCCTCGTATGAGGAGAGGCCGGTTCGGGTCTTGGATAGGCGGGATCAAGTCCTGCGTGGCAAGACTATTCCTTTGGTGAAGGTTTTGTGGAAACATCACGGAGTGGAGAAGGCCACTTGGGAACGTGAGTTGGAGGTCTGAGAGAAATATCCAGACCTATTTGTGGGTGTTTGAACATATGTTATATATATTGATGTATTGTTGAACTTTAAGATCATTAAATATGTCTTAAGTTGTAAAACATGGTGCATGTTTTGGTTAATGAAAGTAGTTGGAAACTTGCCTCAAATGGAAGTTTGTATGACATTGCATATGTTGAATATATAGTAGAAATTGAAATGTATCATGATTATTGCTTATGATATGAATTGTGAACCATATGTGTTGAAAATGGTTGAAAAGGGAATAAAACATATGTATTGTGAAATGCCTCTTGATAAGAGATGGAATAACCGGTAATGGGTCGAGTTGTTGAATGTTGTGATATAACATTGTTTAAAATTGAGAAAAACTTGCTTTTCAAAAACTTGTTCTTAATTTCGGGGACGAAATTCTTTAAGGGAGGGAGGTTATAGCAATCCTGGGTTTACCCCTTGTTGTACAGTGATCCAGACATGTGTCTGTGGATGTCAGTAGTTGAGTATTGTCTTGTTTACATCCTTTCCTACCTTGTATTTGAGTTATAGAATGTGGTGGGCAGGTTTGTTACAGGTTGGTTGTGTTTGGGAGCCAAGTGTTACTGCCCAGAATTTTGGGTCTTCGCTCGAGCGAGCTTCTGTTTTTGGTCCTTCGCTCGAGCGAGGGTTTGGTCGCTCGAGCGAGAGTAGATTTCTGTGTCTGGTGGCTCGAGCCAGAGTGGCTTCGTTCGAGCGAGCGATTGCGTCTTGCCCAGACCTGAAAGTTGCATTTCTTGGCTCGAGCGAGCTTTTCTTCGCTCGAGCGATCTGGTTCGTTCTTCGCTCGAGCGAGCAGTTCTTCGCTCGAGCGAGCGTCTTGTTGCAAATCTGAGGATTTGAACTGTTGGCTCGAGCGAGCGTGTCTTCACTCGAGCGAGGTTAGTTTTTGTGTCTGGTCGCTCAAGCGACCAAGGCTTCACTCGAGCGAGCCTGTTTATATCAGTTAGCAGCAGCCAAACCAAACTTCACTTTTTCAAAACTTTTACATCTTCAAACCCTAAATTCGAGACCCTCTCTCTCTAGACTTGTCTTCTCTCTAAGAAATCATCTCTTTCTAGTGTGAATCTACCCTAAGTGCTTTGTTAAAAAGATAGATGGTGACTTGGGCTTCGATTTAATCTGAAAATCTTTGGATTTGGAGCAAGTTGGGTGTTGGGTTTTCATCTCCATTTGAGCTCAAACTTTGAGGTAGGGATATCCTACTCCTCTTTATGGATTTTGTCTTTAAATTTTAGCATTTTGATATGTTGGAAGTTATTGTGTAATTTTGAGAAAACTTTGGGCCTTTGTGTAATTTTACAAAAGTTGGGGTTTTAATTATAATGAACCTAGAGGCATGTTTGGCCTAAAGAAATGAAATTAGTGTTGAAACATTGATGAAATTGGGACCTAAGGGTTGTAATGTTAATTATGGAAAATGCCCTAATTACATTGATTAATTAATTTGTATAATTAATTATGAGAAATGAGGAATTGAGTTGGAAATGTTGAAATTGAAAGTGTATGGAATTAAAGAGTGTAGTTGGATCATTTATCACTCACCGAATTGAAATGTTGATTTATTATCCATTTGTGCATTTATTTTCTGTTTAGAAATAACTGCTTTGGGCTATCGGTGGAGGATAGTCTTGATTGTTGTAGACAATGCATGATGATTAGGCAAACTAAAACTAATCACTGGAATGTGTCATTGAGTGTGACAGTTGAAAGGAATCATTAATTTTATGTATTGATTGGTGATGTGTATAATTATTGTTTATATACATTGTGTTGTGTTGGAGGAGATAGGGGATGTACTCCACGGTTTAGGGGAAGATAGGGGATGGACCTCTAAACCGGATGTTGTTTGGGAGAAGATAGGGGATGGACTCCATAGATACAGCTCATATGCTTATCTAGTGATGTGTTGACACAGCTCATATGCTTGTCTTTGGAAGTGTGATATTGCTCTTATGCATATCTATGGAAGTGTTGATATAGCTTATATGCTTATCTGTTATGAAATGGGAAAATGTTTAATATGAGTTACTGTCTCATACAAGTTGTTTGGCCAGGTGCTGAGCCATGGTTGCGAATTGAGAAAATGAAAAGTAACATAGACTTGTGAGTCATGTAATTGTATTGTTGTATAAGTGGATGTATTAGTGTTAACCATCTATCAACTGCTAATCTTTTAGTCATTGTTCATAGTTGGTTTAGTGTATTTCTACTGGGCTGTGGCTCACCCTATATGGGAACATCATTTTCAGGTACAGGTAGCATGCCACCTCCAAGGACATAGCTTGGGAGGCTAGAGACGGGCAGACTTTTGTTGTCTTTCTTTTTGATGTATTACATGTAAATTCAAGCCAAGGGCTTAAGGTGTAAATGAGTTAGCACTCTATTTTTTTGTAACCAAGTGTTAACTTGGAAAGTTGTAAACCCTTAGGGCATTTGCTTTTGTTGTTAACATGTAATACTTTTTGTTATGAAACTATGATGAATGGAAGAATGTGGATCTTTTATATATCAAAGCATGTCTATATTGATGGGTTTAATGTCATTATTTTGAGGGCGTTACAAAAAAAATGTCCATAAGGAGTTGGATCAATGGAGTCTTCTCCTCCAATGGTCCTCTGCAGGCATTGAGCAAAAAAATTTGGTGAGAAGTCTTTTTGTTTGTTTTGAAAGACGTTTTGTTTTCAATTTTACTCCTTAAATTATCTGTTAATTTTTTTTTTTCTCTATATGTTTTAATTTACATATAAGTGTTTAATTATTATTATTTTGTCTATATGTTCAAAAAAATTGACTATCTTTTTCAATTTTTTTCCCTATCTATGCAAATTTTTGTCTAGATTTTATTATCAGTTCAATTTTAATGTCTTATCTGTTCAAATATCTATCCAAAATTTCTTATCTGTTCAACAAACCAATCCCAATCTTCAATTTATTTTTATCTGTTCAACTTTATTATCTGTTGAAATACACCAAACTAGGATCTGTTGTAATCTTTCTTTCTCTCTCTTGCTCTTTCTCTCTATCTGTTGAAATTCTTTCTCAAATATAATCCAATATATATATCAGTTCAATTTTTTTTATTATTTTTACTGGGACCCCGTGCAACCTCACTATGTAACGCCCTCAGAATTAAACCCATACATATATAATCATAAGATGCATTCCTTAATCCATAATCCATTCATCAGAGTATCCTTAAATAAAACATTACATGTAATAACCAAATACTGCCCTACGGGCTTACATCTTTCCAAGCCAACACTTGGGTACAAAACCATGAGTTCTAACTCAAATACAAATAAAGCCCTAGGCTCGAATGTTTACATGTACTATCAAATAAAGACAAATAACTAAAGATAGTCTTCAAGATCCAAATCTGTCCAAGCTAAATCCTTGGAGGTAGCTTATCACCTGGACCTGAAAATGATGTTCCCTTATAGGGTGAGCCACAGCCCAGTAGAAATATACTAAACCAAATATAAGCATTGAATAAAGCAAGAGCATTCAATAGATGGTTAACCAAATAATCATTATACAGTTCATGACACTAATGTCTATGACACGTTTCACTTTCCATTATTATCAATATGGCTCAGAACTATCATATTCACATTACTTCCAATATCAACAAAACAAATGAAACTCAGGATTCAAATCAAAACACTTCCATACTTCCAATTTGATACACATTTTAGTGCTGTATCAATAACATGTATAAACACTTCAATATCAACACTTCAATATCAATAAGCACACATAAAAGTGATGCTAATGGAGTCCATCCCCTATCTCCTCCCAAACAAAATCAGGTTTAGAGGTCCATCCCCTATCTTCCCCTAAACCGTGGAGTACATCCCCTATCTCCTCCCACACAATATGCATATGCAATGCTCAATCAATACAAGTATTTTCGGTATTAATTCCATAGTCAAAATTAATGACGTAACCAATGTGATTAGTTCCGTTATTATTCCTAATCCACATGCAATATCTACAACAATCACGACTATCCTCCACCGATAGCCCAAAACAGTTATTTCTACACTGGAAATAAATATAACAACAGTTCAATAGGTGAGTGATTTAAATAAACCTACTACACCCTTTAATCAATATAATCCTCAATTCCATGAATTTAACTAACTTCCCCAATTTTCCTCAAATTAATTATACAAATTAATTTATAAAAATATTATGTTTTCTCAAAATTACCAAAATACCCCCAACATATCAAAATACCAAAACTTAGAACAAAACTTATAAGATGGAGTAGGAAATCCCTACCTCGAAGAAAATAACCCAAACGGAGAAGACGAAGATGGTGACCCAAACTCCAAAATGCTCCAAATCCAAGATTGTTCAGATTAAAACAAAGATCTCAACACCCTCTATCTTATTAACAAAGGCCCTAGGGTAGATTCACACTCTAGAGAGATCAAACCTTAGAGAGAAGATAAGTTTAGAGAGAGAGAGTGTGGGCTGCTAGGGTTTACAAAATAAAAGAGGAAGAAAAATGATGTTCAATCCCGTAGCTGCCAACTGATATAAACAGGCTCGCTCGAGCGAAGACTTGGTCGCTCGAGCGACCAGACACAGAAAACCTCGCTCGAGCGAAGAAAAGCTCGCTCGAGCCAAAAACTCGATGCTTCAGGTCTACACTAGACGCAATCGCTCGCTCGAGCGAAGAAACCCTGGCTCGAGCCACTAGACACAAAAACAATCCTCGCTCGAGCGACCAACCCAAAAACTGGACAGCAACACTTGGTTTCTAAACTCAACCAACCTGAAACAAACTTGCCCAACACATCCCAAAACTCAAAATAAGAATTTAAAGGATGATAACAACAATATACAATGGAGAAAGACCGGGGTCGCTATACACTATGTCCCGAATATACAAGTCGGCAAGATGATCCACCGAATCTCTCACGCGCATAGGAATGAAGTGCGCTGACTTAGTCAACCGGTCTACAACCACCCAAATAGCATCACTACCCCGTTGAGTCCTCGGAAGACCTACAACGAAGTCCATAGTGACATGTTCCCCTTCCACTCGGCAATAGGCAAGGGTTGCAACAAACCCGCTGGCCTCTGATGCTCGGCCTTCACTTGCTGACAAGTAAGGCACTTAGACACGAAAACTGCCACATCCCTCTTCATACCCCGCCACCAAAACTGGCGACCCAAATCTTGATACATCTTGGTGCCTCCCGGATGCACTGCAAGGCACGAATGGTGGAACTCTCAGAGTACCTCCTCTCGGCAAGACTCCGGCACAAACAAACGGTCTCGGTATCTCACACTCAGGTCGGGATACACTGTCAAACCCTTCTCAACCTTCCCACTGGAGATCTTCTCTCGGAGGGATTCTACCTCAAGGTCACCTCTCTGTGCCTCTAACACTCGAGTCACAAGTGTAGGCTGCGCAACAACTGAAAATAAGGCCCCAGTCTCAACGGATTCGCCCAGATGCAAATCAAACTCGCCAAGTGCCCCCAACATCTCCCACTCCCGGATGGCTATACAAGCTACATCACCTATGGATTTCCTGCTAAGGGCATCGGCTACAACATTGGCCTTCTCCGGATGATAATGCAACTCGAAGTCGTAATCCTCAATAAACTCCATCCACCTCCTCTGCCTCAAGTTCAAGTCCTTCTGTGTAAACAGATATTTCAGACTCTTGTGATCCGAGAACACCTCGAATCTCTCACCATAAAGGTAGTGCCTCCAGATTTTCAAGGCAAAAATCACTGCTGCTAACTCTAGATCATGTGTAGGGTAATTCTTCTCGTGAATTTTCAACTGACGTGAACCATAGGCTACCACTTTCCCCTCTTGCATCAACACACAACCCAAACCCTCTCGTGAGGCATCACAGTAAACCGCATAACCCAACCCTCTCTCCATAATAATCAAGACCGGAGTGGTGGTCAATCTATCTTTCAACTCCTGGAACGACTTTTCACAAGTCTCACTCCATACAAATTTGACTCCCTTTCGAGTCAGTCTAGTTAACGGTGAAGCTAACTTGGAGAAATCCTTCACAAACCGGCGGTAATACCCAGCTAATCCCAGAAAACTGCAGATCTCAAAAACACTCTTAGGCTGTGCCTAATCTTGCACTACCTCAGTCTTGGATGTATCAACAGACACCTCTTCCCCAGAAACCACATGGCCTAAGAACTTGACTTCCTCTAGCCAGAACTCACACTTCCCAAACTTGGCATACAGCTTATGGGCTCTAAGTAACTCAAGCACCACTCTCAAGTGTTCCTCGTGCTCCTCCTCAGAAGGCGAATAAATCAGAATGTCGTCTACGAAGACGACTACAAAACGATCCAAGAATTCTCGGAAGATCCGGTTCATTAAGTCCATAAAGACTGCTGGTGCATTGGTAAGCCCAAATGGCATCACCAGAAACTCATAATGGCCATACCGCGTACGGAATGCAGTCTTCGGAATATCCTCCTCCCTGACCCTCAACTGGTGGTAACCCGATCTCAAGTCTATCTTAGAGAAACAACGGAAACCCTTCAACTGGTCAAACAAATCATCTATACGGGGCATAGGGTACTTATTCTTAACCGTAACCCGATTCAACTTCCGATAGTCGATACACAATCTCAAGGCACCATCTTTCTTTTTAGCAAAGAGGGTCGGTGCTCCCCACAGTGAAACACTAGGGCGAATGAAGCCCTTATCTATCAATTCCTGGAGCTGAACTTTCAACTCAACCAACTCTGCTGGAGCAAAACGATAAGGTGCCATAGAAATCGGCGCCGTGCCGGGCACTAAATCAATAGAGAACTCTATCTCTCGATGAGGTGGCAAATCAACGAGATCCTCAGAAAAGACATCCGAATACTCACAAACCACCCTCGGCAATACAATCTGGGTCTCATCGCACTCACCACTCAAAACGCTAGCAAGTAGACCACTAAGCTCACTCCGCCCTCGCGGATCATACACCGGTGGCAACACACTACCGACCTGGTCCCCCAAGAAATGGAAACACTCCCCGCTCAAGATACAAATAGTGACCCTCTAGCGGTAGCAATCAATAACAGCCCGGTATGGCGATAGTCAGTCCATACCCAAAATAAGATCAAGGCCCTTCATAGGCATAACAACAAAAGGAAACGGAAGCCTACGGTCGGCGACCTCTATATCACAACCTCTACATCCGTGTTTTAAAATCAATTCACCCCCAACAGGTGATACAACACATAGAGGAGATGCTAATAGTGCCAACTCCAACTCCAACACAGATGCAAATGCAGCAGATACAAAAGAATGGGACGCACTCGTATCAATCAAAACACTAGCAACCGAGTTGCAAAACAGAAAGGTACCTCTCACAACTGATGGAGCCGGTACTAGGTCCTGCGCGGTAACAGCATACACGCATCCTGTAGGCCCCTGATCCACCTACTCACCTCTAGGAGCAAAAGACTGATGCACAGACTGGGAAGACGAAGCTCCCGGATTGGCCCTCGAGGCCTGCACAGACTGAGCTGGCTGATAACTCTGTGTCTGCCTAGAACCAGACGCTCCTGAAGTGGCACTCAACTGTGGGCAAAACCTCTTCAGGTGCCCAGGCTGTCCACATTGATAACAAGACAAGGGCTGGCCCCTGCCCTGACTCTGGCCCTGAGGTCTAGCTGAAAAAGAAGCAGCTCGCTGACCCCCTCCCTTCTGCGAGCAAACTGGAGACTTGTGACCCAGCTGGCCACATGTAAAACAAGTCAAGCCTCCCTAATTACCTCCCCCAGATCCTACACTCGGCACTAGAAAGGTCGATTTAGCTACACCACCCTGAGACTGCTGAGGGTAAAAACCTCTCTGTCTCCTGCCATCACCCTGGCCATCTTGGCTCCTCTTGGAACCTCTATGCTTCTCCTCATCCTCCTCCTGCATCATAAGCTCCATATGAGCTGCAGCATCCGCCAAACGTCTATACTCTCGAATAAAGGACCCTCCAACCCTCAACTTGAGTCCACGCCTTAACTTCCGCTCAAACTCAAAACAATGGCGTTCCTCGAACGCCACAAGTTTAGGTGCAAACCTGGACAAGCTAGTAAAAGTAGCCTCAAATTCGGCCACTGACAAACCCTGCTGTTTAAGCTGGCAAAATTGTTCCCTTAGCTTCTCTCTAGCAGCTGAAGATAAGAACTTCTCCTGGAAAGCAATCACAAAATCTCCCCATGCACCACCAACATTGCCCTTCTCGTACTTCCACCACTGACCTGCATCTCCCTTCAGTTGGAAGGATGCCAAGGTCACCTTTAAAGCCCCGTCCTCGATGCCAAGCATCTCGAACGTCTTCTCTATCTGTTCCAACCACTCGTCAGCCTTAAATGGCTCTTTCGGGTCCCCAACAAACTCGTCCAGATTAGACCGAAAGAACTCCCTCTTCAAGAAAGAAGGTCCTGCCTCAGCAACCTGATTCTCAGCTCTGAGAATACCCAAAGCTCCTGCTATCTCTCTGGCCAAGGCACCCATAGCGTGCTGACCACCTGGCTCGGCCACATTGGCCTGACCAACTCCCTCCTGTAGTGCCGGAATCTCCTCCGGTATAGGCGCTTCCTGCCTCCTAGGCCTACCACGCCTACCTCCTCGTCCTGACATCCTAATAAAGGTAACGCAGAACATTAGCACATTCATAAATGTGCCGAAACTAAGCACTCACGTCCTAATGCATGGACAACTGTAATTCACTCCACGTAAGCACATAAACACATAAGCACTTACGAATTTCATTTGCGGATAATGATAGTCCCGAGGCGTTACCAGAGTTTCGGTTAGAAACAGCATTGATCAAGTGCTTTTCCAACAAGACTCACAGAAACCCAAGGATCCAATCAACATCCTAGAAACTAAATCCCATACCCAAATAGTCACATAAACATGTTATCACATAAGCACATAACATTACATCTAAGTCTCTAATCAAGCGAGACAAACCCATTGTGATACTACGTACCCAAAGTATTCGAACCCGGTACGCTCTGATACCAAGTTGTAATGCCCTCAAAATATTAACATTAAACCCATCATTATTGGCATGCATTGATATATAAAAGATCAATATTCTTCCTTTCATCAGAGTAATTCCTTACAAACAATATTACATGTTGACAACAAAAGTAAATGCCCCATGGGCTTACAACTTTCCAAGCCAACACTTGGTTACAAGAAATGAGTACTAACTCATATACACATTAAGCCTTAGGCTTGAATTTACATGTAATACATCAAAAGAAACAAAATATCCAAAAAGTCTGACAGTCTCTAGCCTCCCAAGCTATGTCCTTGGAGGTGGCATACTACCTGTACCTGAAAATGATGTTCCCATATAGGATGAGCCACAGCCCAATAGAAATACACTAAACCAGCTATGAACAATGACTAAAAGATTAGCAGTTGATAGATGGCCAACACTGATACATCCACTTATATCACATTACAGTTTTATGACGTACAAGTCCATATTACTTTTCATTTTCCATTTATCATTCATTTCTCAATTTATAACCATGGCTCAGAACCTGGCCAAGCAACTTATATGAGACAATAGCTCACATTAGACATTTTCCCATTTTACAATAGATAAGCATATTAGCTATATCAGCACATCAACAGATAAGCATATTAGCTATATCAACATTTCCACAGATAAGCATAAGAGCTATATCACACTTCCAAAGATAAGCATATGAGCTGTATCAACACATCAATAGATAAGCATATGAGCTGTATCTACGGAGTCCATCCCCTATCTTCCCCTAAACCGTGGAGTACATCCCCTATCTCCTCCAACACAACACAATGCATATAAACAATTATTATACACATCATCAATCAATACATAAAGTTAATGTATTCTTTCAACTGTCATACTCAATGACACATTCCATTGATTAGTTTTCGTTTGCCTAATCATCATGCATTGTCTACAACAATCAAGACTATCCTCCACCGATAGCCCAAAGCAGTTATTTCTAAACAGAAAATAAATGCAAAAATGGATATATATATATATATCAACATTTCAACTAGGTGAGCGATAAATGATCCAACTACACCCTTTAATCCCATACATTCCCAATTCTAACATTTCCAATTCAATTCCTCATTTCTCAAATTAATTTTACAAATTAATTTATTAGACCAATTAGGGCAAAATCCCATAATTCTCAACACCAACCCTAAGGTCACCTTCCCACCAATTTCATAATGAAATTACCATTTTCAATGCTACAAACATACAAGGTTTCAATTTAGTCAAAACCCCTCTTTTATGAAAAATTACGTAAAGACCCCAAACTTTCTCAAAATTACACAACAACTTCCAACATATCAAAATACTAAAATTTAAAGACAAAGCTCATAAAGAGGAGTAGGATATCCCTACCTCGAAGTTAGAGCTCGAATGGAGAAGAGACCAAAACCAAAGTACTCCAAACTCCAAACTTTTCGGATCAAAACGACGCCCTTGACGATCAACACAACTTTTACAAAGGCCGAAGGAAAGGAAAACACTCTAACTAGATCAAACCCTAGAGAGAAGGGAGTTTCTAGAGAGAGAAGCTCTCAAAAGATCTTTTTGGAAAGTAAGAGAGAGAGAGGAAGTGTAGAAAATGATTCAAAAATGCCCAGCTGCCCTCTGTTATACGACACTCCTGCTCGAGCAGAAAACACAACGCTCGAGCGTAAAGAACAAAAACCCATGGTCCGCTCGAGCGAAATAAGGTCCACTCAAGTGCCAAGACACAGGAATAAAGTACACCCGCTCGAGCGTGAAAAACTAGACTGCTCAAGCGCAATTTTCCCCCTCCCAGAACTTACGCCAAAAATGTACTAGCCGCTCGAGCGCGACCCGCTTGAGTGCAAGAAACCCGTTCAAGCGCAAATAACGCACCTGCAGAAGTTTTGCAAAGCACAAAATACTGGGAGTGTGTAACCTCCGCTCGAGCGGAACGACCAAAAACTTGACAACAAGATTTTAGACTAAGGCTCAACCCACCTGCTCGAAACAAGCACAACACATCCTAAAACTCAAAGAAATGGAATTAAAGGATAACAACAAGATAGATACAACTACCAACTCCACGGAACCAAAGTTCGGAATACAACAAATACAGCAAGGGAATACCAGGATCGCTATATTAGCTGTTCAATTTTATTACCTGTTGAAATACACCAAACCAGGATCTGTTGCAATCTTTCTTTCTCTCTCTTGTTCTTTCTCTCTATCTGTTGAAATTCTTTCTCAAATATAATCCACTATATATATATATATATATCTGCTCAATTTTTTTTATTATTTTTATCTGCTTAATTTTTAATTTTTTTTGGGTTCATTTACAACTATCTGTTGCAATTTGTTATCATCATACAACAACAACACAAATCAACAACTTAAAAAACAAAATTTGGATCTGTGTGCTTGAAAAAAAAAAACTGTCCATAAGGACCTGGATCAATGGAGTCTTCTCCTCTGATGGTCCTCTGCAGGCATTGAGTAAAATAATTCGGTGAGAAGTCCTTTTGTTTGTTTTGAAAGACGTTTTGTTTTCAATTTTACTGTTTAATTTATCTGTTGAAATTTTTTTTTCTATATGTTCAAATTTACATTTAAGTGTTTAATTATTATTTTTTTGTCTATATGTTCAAAAAATTTTACTATCTGTACAATTTGTTTCCCCATCTGTGCAAATTTTGTCTAGATTTTATTATCAGTTCAATTTTAATCTCTTATCTGTTCAAATATCTATCCAAAATTTCTTATCTGTTCCACAAACTAGTCACATTCTTAAATTTATTTTTATCTGTTCAATTTTAGTATCTGTTGAAGTACACCAAACCAGGATCTGTTACAATCTTTCTTTCTCTCTCTCTTATTCTTTCTCTCTATCTGTTGAAATTCTTTCTTAAACATAATCCAGTATATATATATATCTGTTCAATTTTTATTATTATTTTTATCTGCTAATTTTTAATTTTTTTTGGGTTCATTTACAACTATCTGTTGCAATTTGTTATCATCATACAACAACACAGATCAATAGCTTAAAAAAAATTTCGATCAGTGTGCTTGAAAAAAAAAACTGTCCATAAGGACCTGGATCAATGGAGTCTTCTTCTCTGATGGTCCTTGTAGCACGTCCGCGGGGGACCTCGGCTACAGTTCGGACTCGATTTTGTGTCGCGGTTCTAAATCTGAATCAAAGAGTCCAAATCCGGCAAATCGTTTTGAAGAAAAACAGATTTTTGAAAAAGTAGTGCCAAACATGGACTGCTTTGCCAGATTACAGAGTCGCCACCTAAATATTTTAAAATGGGAAATTTAGGAAACCCTGACTCGGTGCCGAAGGCCACATGTCCGTCATCACCAAAGTGGTCTTGGCTCGGGAGCTTGGGTACGATCGGGGAAGGTCAGCTATGAGCACCCCCTTTCGCCCGGTCCGAAGACCGGCCTCTACTAACCGTGATATCCATTTTTGAAAACATTACATGCTCTTATTCCAATTATCAACCTAGAATTACTATGTTATGCGCGCAGCACAAAAGTATAGACTAGATTGCCTAACTTGGAAATAAACATTGCATATCCGTTTTGCCTTGAAAAACGTGTTAGATTTTGCTACTCGTAAGTAGGCTAAAATACGGATTTCAATGAGTTTTCCCAACTTACGCAATCCAACCTCCACCCACAGGCATTCAAACAGTTTATCTCACCTAAGCACTTAGCCGCATGGCAATCATACTATCATGGCAAACATTCACACGCATGCGATATGCTGAAGCGTAAAAACTTACATCGTACTCCGTGCCAAAACAGTAAACTAGTTAGCAAACATGCATGTCCTAATTCATGTTAAGTGACTAATGCAACACAGGCATAGATGCAATCTAGAGTAGGCTCGGCTAACCCTAAGCATGGCATGTGAAATGTTTCACGTAGCACGTATTCAATTTGGAATTGAAAATACGATGCAGTTTGTATGATGTACCGAGCCCGATGCATGTAAACAAATGCATGAATGCACACATGCATTGCATAAGGTATGCTAAATGAACATGCCCTAATCTACCATTGTAAGCAGGTAAATAAAAGGGATAGAAAGAAGTGGAGGTTGGAAGACATACACACACTCACCCACACTTATTACATTTTTGCCCTCACTCGGAAGGACCAAAATAATAGTACAGTCCAACGAATGAATGAATCAAATATTACAAATTCTAATTACTAAAATTAAAGCAAAATAAATGCAATGGGGGCCTCAGCCCTGCCTTGGGATGCGCGAATGATGGATGCTCGATCCGACTTGCCCGGAAAACCCGTGTCATGGCATTGCTGCTTCTGTTTTTACTGCCCTGCCTCTCCAAAAATTCCCAAAGCTTCAGGACACCTTCTAAATGATCTGCGATAACCCACCGGCTGGGGGAAGTGATCACCGGTTGCTACAATTGACCACCGGCTGCATGTGGGGTTTATCGGCACAAAAACAGTGCCGGTCGGCACAATATACTGCCGACCGGCAGAAATTCCCTGCAGCAGACAGTTTGACAGCAGCAGCAAGGCAGCAATGCATGGCATGGGTTTTGGGGGACATGTAAGCATGGTCATTGCCTCCTATCATGCTTGGGGACTCAAGGAGGCAAGACCCTTGGTTCTTGGGCCACCAATAGTGCATCTTGATGCATGATAACCCTAAGAACCAAGGTTGCATTTTGATATGAAAATGCATGCAACACAAAAAATGCTAACTAAGTCCCTATCATGCCAATATCAAGGGCCTTAGTGACATGGAAATTGAGGTGTGCTTTGTCACTTGAAGTACAAACACCCCTCATTTCCCATACTTGGTTTGACACCCCAAACCAAGTGATGAAATGCAACTTATGCAAAGATGCAAACATGCCAACATGCAAACGTGCAAACATGGACCATGGGAGCCAAGATGCTAGCAAATTAAGTACCACACAACTAACACATTAGTCATGTAAAATGCTTAGAATGTGCAAGATGCTAGTGTGATGCAAACATGAGGCAAATATGCAATAGGATCAATAGGTTACAACACCTAGCGGACCAAACATGTAACTAACATGTGATGAGTATAAAGTAGTGGACTTAGCCACCATGGGGGAGGCCTCAAACCTCCCCAAAAACAGTAGCAAGATGTGCTCCAAAACAAGAACAAAATGTCATGCAAGCATGCAATTTGATGGGCCTAAGCCTAAAGCACCAAAGTGAACACCCAAGTGCCATTAACATGGCCACTCATGGCACATGTTGGGCAACCAAAAACAGAGATTCAACATGCAAAAATACACCCAAGTCCCACACATGGCAGCCCCAAAACAACCCAAAAACATAAGGCAAGCATTATGCACATTTCAAGGCCTAAAGGACACACCCTTAAATCATAAAAAGGGATGATAAATCTGAGCATACGAGCATGGAATATGGCCTGAAATAGCATGGTAAAAGGGCCTCAAATTACTTAAATGACTTAACCAATGTATATGCATGGATCATATACTCAAGGCTTGTAAGCCATCATACAAAACAAACATGTGAAGCATGCCAAATGTGGCCAAAACAATGGCTCACAGCCCCTACACATGGTAAGATGATGCTAATATTCCCATGAAACCAAGCTAAAACATGCAAGAATTAAGGCTTAGACATATGGCATACTTCTAGGCACAAGAGAGCATTTCAAAGAAAACATAGGAGGCAAGTTAAAGGCTACAAAACCGACCAAAAACAGAGGTTAGAGATGGCCTAAAACATCCACAAAAGCTCTGAAATGAAGTCAAAACAAGCAAACATGCATGCTAGAGCTTCATACAAGCAAGGCCTACAAGCCAAAATACAAGACAACCAAACCAAGCATGCTATTCATGACTAAATCCGTGCCCCACGACCCTCAAACATGATAATATGATGCTAATACCCTCATGGAACCAAACTACAATACGCAAAGAACATGGCTCAAAAGCATGACATTCTTTTAAGCATAAAGGAACATTACAAAGCAAGCATGAGATACATGTTAAAGGCTATAAATCTAACCTAAAACAGAGATCAAACACGACCTAAAGCACTCAAGAAATATCTGAAATGAAGCTAAATGCAAGCATGCACACATGCTACCCTCTAGGCCAAGAACAAAGGCAAACAAAGGGCCAAAGGGAGAGGGGTGTCTCTCCCCTATTTGAGGCTCGAAAATAACTCCCTCACCACTGAAAACCCACTGGTTTTCAGTGGTGAGAAGGCCAAAGAACACCAAACCAAGAAGGCTTAAGCAAAGGCACCAAAAGTGGCCATATAAGGCCTAATAGGATGGATCTTTGCTCGAACCAAAAAAGGACCTTAATGAAGGTTCAAGAACAAGTAAAAACAAGACTTTTTTATCTTAAACACAAACTCAAAAACACAAAGTAAAGAGGGTAGAAAAAGGTTGCAAGAATGGGGAATATAAAGCAAGATTCTTACCCTTGAAGATCCTTTGAAGAACAAGTGATGCAACCACTCTCTAGTGCTCAAAACCAGTCCAAAACCAACACAAACAACCTTCCAAGTCTCTCAAACTCGAGCTAAGGTGTAATGGTGTGTGTAATGGTGCAAAAGTAAGGTAAATCTACACTTTTAAGCCTAAAATCACACACACAAGAGGAAAGAGATGGAGATCTATGTATCTATAGATATATGACAGAGATATATATGTATAAGCTCTGGTTTTGCCTTCCAAAATTCCAACCTTGAGTCAAGAGGAGGAGCTCTCCTCTTATAGGCAAGGAATGCTTAGCAACTAAGCAAGCCAAGGGCTCATCCCTCCATACACGTGTATGGAGGGGAGGAAAAAGCTAAACAGCTGTAAGAAAATATCTCAAAAAGCAATCGTACAGTGCTCGGCCGGCAAAGAGTGCCATTTGGCAAAATTTAGTGCCGGTCGGCACAAAATAGTGCCGGTCGGCACAATAAAGTGCCGATGGACAAACCAGCCAGCCGGTGGCCTCGAGTCCCAGCCGGTGGTGTGTAGGGATGCCTCACAAGGCATTCCCTGCCCTTCCAAGGCAAAACACAAGTGTTTGGTGCAAAACCAAACACAAGTGTTTGGTGCAAAACCAAACACAAACGGTCGAGTTCGGAGGTCCTGAGGCAAGGCGCGCGCAGCCGAGAACTCCGGGAACTCCAAACGAACACAAACATGGATAATCACCGAGTGTTCCAACGGTGACGTCCAAGTCTTGAGGACGGTCAAAAATGGGGTGTCTACAGTTGCCCCTCTTTGACAGAACTCGGAAGTCATAAGAATGACGGGAGTGAATGTCAAAGCCCAGAGACGACCCATTTTTGACAAGGCCGAAGACTTAGACAAACATGCAAGACAAAAAAAGGTATGCGCCCGAAGGCAGGGGCAAAATGCAACTGAAAATGCAGGAAGCCGGGCATAACTTATGATCATGCAAAGGATGCTGTAACGAAGCATAATAATGCAACAGTTTTAAGCAAGCAAAAACCAAACTACATTACAATGCAGAAAGGATGTAAAAGAATTATGCAATTCTTACGAACATGTGCGTTAGATACACAAAAGCGAACAAAGCGTGATAGATACACTAAGTGGACAAACATGTGTGATGGATACACAAAATTGAAGAGAGTGTGATGGATACACTATATGAATAAAGTGTGGTTGATACACTAAGTGAAGCAAAGTGTGACAGATACACAAAGCAAAACGAGTGTGATGGATACACTAAGCAAATGTGTGTGGTGGATACACAAAGGGAGCATGTGATAGATACAAAAAAGTGAACGTGTGTGGTAGATACACAAAGTGAAGCGAGTGTGATGGATGCACTCTATGAAGCAAAGCGTGATAGATACAGTAGCTGAGTGCGGTGAGCACAGTGTGATGGATACACAAAGGGTGAACACAAAGTGTGATAGATGCACTAAGTGAACAAAGTGTGATGGATACACAAAAGGTGAACACAGAGTGTGATAGATGCACTAAGTGAACATGAGTATGATTGATATACTAAAAGTGAACACAAAGTGTGATCGATGCACTTAGTGAACAGGAGTATGATTGATATACTAAAGGTGAACACGAAGTGTGATAGATGCACTTAGTGAACAAGTATGATTGATATACTAAAGGTGAACACGAAGTGTGATAGATGCACTTAGTGAACAAGAGTATGATTGATATACTAAAGGTGAACACGAAGTGTGATAGATGCACTTAGTGAACAAGTATGATTGATATACTAAAGGTGAACACGAAGTGTGATAGATGCACTTAGTGAACAAGTATGATGGATATACTAAATGTGAACACGAAGTGTGATAGATGCACTTAGTGAACAAGTATGATTGATATACTAAAGGTGAACACGAAGTGTGATAGATGCACTTAGTGAACAAGAGTATGATTGATATACTAAAGGTGAACACGAAGTGTGATAGATGCACTTAGTGAACAGGAGTATGATTGATATACTAAATGTGAATAAAGTGTGTGATTGATACACTAACTGAATGGAGTGTGTGATTGATACACTGAATAAAATGAAGTGTGTGATTGATACACTGAATAAATGAAGTGTGTGATTGATACACTAAAAGTGAACACAAAGTGTGATAGATGCACCATGTGAACAAAGTATGATGGATATACTAAATGTGAGAAGTGTGATTGATACACTAAGGGAATAAAGTGGGTATGTGCGTGATAGATACACAAAAGGTAATGAAGTGTGATGGATACACTAAAGTAATTGAAGTGAACACGTGTGTGATAGATACATAAAATGAAAGAAGTGTGATTGATACACTAAGTGAAGAGAGTGTGTGATTGATACACGGAATGTAATGAAGTGTGTGATTGATACACTGAATGCAATGAAGTGTGTGATTGATACACTTGCAATAAAGTGTGTGGTTGATACACTAAAGTGAGAATGGGTGTGATAGATACATAAAATGAGAATGTGTGTGATTGATACACTAAATGAGTATGTGTGTGATAGATACACAAAATGAGTGAAGTGTGATGAGAGTGTGATTGATACACTAAATAAACATGTGAGAGATACATGAAGCAAACGGAAGTAAATGAGGTGTGATGGATACACTAAAGTAATCATGTGACAGATACATGAGGTAAACAGAGTGTGATTGATACACAAAGCAAACATGTGATATGAAGAGAAGAATGGTGTGATAGATACACAAAGTGGGTGAAGTGTGATTGATACACTGAGTGAGAGTGTAATAGATACACAAAAGTGAATATGTGCGTGATAGATACACAAAATGAAAATGTGTGTAGTAGATACACAAAATGAGAATGTGTGGGTAGATACACAAAATGGAATGTATGCGATAGATACACAAAATGAAAGAAGGGTGATAGATACATGAAATGAGAATGTGTGTGATAGATACACAAAGTGAATGAAGTGTGATTGACACACTAAGGCAACTAGAGTGTGTTAGATACACTAAGTGGAGCAAATGACTATGTGTGATAGATACACGAAGTGAATGGAGTGTGATTGATACACTAAAGCAAACAAAGGGTGCTAGATACACTGAATGAATGAAGTGTGATTGATACACTAAGTGAATGAAGTGTGACTGATACACTATGGGAATGAGGTGTGATTGATACACTATTCTGGCTTGAAGCAGACTTGATCTTGAGCTTGAGGTAGAGGTACACTCATACTTCGGAGCACTGGCAAGGCCTGAAGAGGTACACACGGGATGTAGTCTCGGAACTTACTGAAGTTGAAACAAACTCAGATACCCGACGTTTTCCTCTTTTGCTTTTATTTTGCAGTCCGGAACCACATAGCTTCAGATAGGTCCTGGTTTTACTGTTCACACTTATCGGGGGTGGGCCCTGCAGTTTTATGAAAGAACGAATCTGTTTTGCACAAATGTGGAGAATGGCACGGCACTCTGAGCACAAGATGATTTGATTTTGTTTGAAATTAAGAAATGACTTCTTAACCGGGTATTGAGCCTACGACTGAACACAGCGAAAAAGACTCAACAAAAGAAAACAAAGTTAAACAACCTAAACACATCTATTGACACTCGAAACGACTCAAAACAAGAATCGAGATAAAACGAAACAAAGGACACGACACACAGACGTACACAGGGAGCCTGTTTCACCGGGTATTATTTCCCACCCTTTCTCATTTGTGATTCTCACATCACTCGGCCCTCAAGCTCTTGTTTTCTGAAAAAGCCCTTTTCTCACTTTTTCTCTCATCGCACACCTCTCTATTCTTCAATCTCTCATTTTTCAATCCCTCCCCTGGATGGTTGATAGATAGACAAGAAGTTGCGGGCTCTTGCCCCTAGCATTCTGCTAGATTCTCTTTTTTGTTCACAACAGTGAGTTTCTTCCACAGAGGGGCTGCGCTACAATTGGGTGTGTAGCAAATCTGCAGCTAACATCGGTTGATGATGCCCTGCTGGGGAGTTTGGACGTGGTTAGATCTGTCCAGATGAGGAAGTGGAACATCTCGCCCCATTCCAATTTATGCTTCGCGCATGGCTTGATACCTCGCTGTTTGGAGGACGAGAGAGCTTTCAGCCCTTTGTTGTTGACTTCAGTTGTGCCCTTTTCTGGCAGGTAGAGTGCCTTTCTGGCGAGTATGTTGAAAATGGGGAAAGACAGGAAGCCTGACTCAACTGTGCCCCTAGTTCATCATTTCGACCATTTTTTGTTTTAAAACAATTTTGACCAACATGAAAGTTAGATTAACATGCTTATGCAATTTTCTGATTTAAAATCATGCAAGTCAGGCTATGAGCACTGAAAATTTTCTTTTTTTTTGGGTCCAAGAAAATGGTCCAGTTTTGGAAAAGATGGAATAATTTTCGAGAGAATTAGTCAACCTCAGTAAAAATTCTCAAAAAGTGTTTTTGCAAACGGCCAATGCTCAACAAGCACGGAACCTACTCTTGAGATGTGCAACCTCGGATCCATAAGCAATGGAAAATTGCCCCTTGTCTGAAGGACACTACATGGCAACTGAAAGTTGCCCCTTGTTTGAAATGACGCCGCGGTGTTTTGAATGGCAACAGAAAGTTGCCCCTTGTTTGGATAGCGCCGTGGCATACTGCAATCAATCTTCAGGGTAATGATGACAACCGAACTCTCAGATACAGAGAAGGCAAAGATGATCAAAACCATTTCATGGACATAATTGAATTTGAAGTGTTTTAGGGCTGGACTTCAGAATGAAGTTGCCTACGTATCCCAAAGATGGGAATCAAGCCTTACGTAGTTCGGGGGTTAAGGTACACTCGGGTATTTAACCTCTCCTTTTTATGCTCTAACTTTTGCCAAGGCGCCTGTTGCAGATTTTCGACCTTGCGAGCTTTGTTCTTCTTTCTTTTCTTTCTTTTTCATTTTTCTCTTTTTTTTTTTTTTCTTTTAGGCTCTAACTTTTGCCAAGGCGCCCGATGCGGGTTTTCGACCTTGCGAGCTTCTTTTTCTTTTCTTTTCTTTTTCTTCTTCCTTTGTTCTTCTTTTTTTCTGTATTTTTTTCTTTCCTTTTGTATGTATTTTTTTGCTTGCTCTAACTTTTGCCTGGGTCGCCCTTCCGGGTTTTCGGCCCAGCGAGCCTCTCAAAGGGTAAAAGTGTAGCAAGTCCATGCCAAATGGTTTTAGGGTTTTGATGCCATCCGTATCCAGGAGAGTGGCTGTTGATTCGTAAGAGAACTCATCTTCGGCTCTTCGGGCACATCTGACATTTTTGCCCCTAGTTTGAGGGGGGGCTTCTGATCTAGCTTCCCAAGCTTCTTCTGATGACATCTGATTTTCTTGATCTGACTTTCTTGCCTCTAATTCATGGGCTGCTTTGAATCTGGCCACACAGGCCTTACATTGTGGTCGACCGTTGAACATTCTGAATGCCAGTTCAAGGTTTGAAAGCAAAAGGGGGGTCGAGTCTCGAGGCTGAGAGCGATCCTAAGCTGCGCAATCTCAAGAGCGATTCCACACATGTCTTTGCAGGACCGCGCAAAACATTTTTTGAAAGTTTTTAAGAAAGCGACAAATCGCTCGCGCTGAAGACAGTGTAGGACCAATCTGGATCAAAGCTAGGATCCTTCTCAGTACTCACGCTAACAAACATGATTTCGTTTATTAAAAGGCTTAGCACGCCTCTCTTTCTCTCAATTGATCAAATTTTTGCAAATCTCAAGGAATTCCTTCCTCTTCGTTTTCACCATAGTGTTCGAAAAAGTTTTGAAAAATTTAGGCCAATGCAATGACTTCAAGGCACAGAAAAGACAGAGTTCTTAGTCAAATACTTCCATCTCATTTAGAATTTCTGGCACAACTGGCACACGGCAGAAGCAAACACAAGAGTGTGAAAATTACTGCTGTTCCATTCAAAATCTGTTGGCATAACTGACTCCCTGGCAGAAACAGACTCAAAACAAAATGAAAAGACAGACGCAAAACAAGCAAGTGATGTCCGAGGTAACTCCCCCGAAATCACCCGACTCTGACAAAACAGGACTGACTCGATACAACAAGACAGACCCTTAATCAAAAAGACTGACTCAAGACAAAGAGACACGCTCAAAGCAAAAACGACAGAACTGACTCAGTACCCAAGCCAGAGCATACAAAAACCAGCATTCGCAAATTCTCAAAACAGTGCGTGCCATACGCCACATCTGAAGTAAACTGAGCACTGCCCGCAGGTGGTTTGTCCCCCGATCACATACTTGTACTATCCCCCAAGTTCACTGATCCAGTGACGATAGACCTTATTGAGCTGGTGCGGTGATGACGTTGTTGTCAAACAAATCTTGTACATCATGGCGCAGACGAAAACAGCTATCGGTCTCATGACCGGTTTGTTGATGGTACGCACAGTACTTAGTCTGGTCATGCTTTGGAGGGAGAGGATCAGGTAAAGGCCGTTGTTCCAATGGTTTCAGATGTCCTTTCTGGATTAAGACCTCTAGAGCCTTTGACAAAGGCATATGAAGTGGGGTGAAAACCCTCTTGACTCGAGGTGGATATTTGGTTTTCTGTGAGCCACTTCCGGACGCACCGGTGAATGGGGTAGCTTTTTGTGATGTGGTGTTGGTGACCATGCCCACTTCTGAAGTCCTAGCAGCTGCATCACCGCTGGTGGTCGCATTCGAACTGCTGGTAAATGCCCTCCTGGGCTGCTCCTTTTCCTGGTCAATAAGGCCTTGCTTTATAGCGTCCTCGATTTGTACCCCAATCTCATGGAGGTCTGCAAAGGTGGGTAGGGGGAGGACAATCATCTTCTGCATCAGCCTGGGTTGGAGATTGCGCACAATCATCCGTATCTGGTCCTTGTCGACCGGCCTGGTGGTCATCGAAGAAGCTTTGGCTCTCCAACGGGTTACAAAGTCAGAGAAGCCCTCTTTCGGCTCTTGCCTGGTTGTCTCAAGATCACGGGTTGTGATCTCGATCTGGGTATTGTATGAATATTGTGCGACGAAGGCCTCAGACATCTCCTCCCAACTTCGTTTCACTGAGTCCTCTAATTTGGCGTACCAGATGGCCGCGATACCCGACAGGGTCCTGCTAAAGAGGGAGAGCTTCTGTAATCTTGTCAACCCATCGGGCGCAGAACATCTGAAAACAAACTCAGGTGGACCATGGGATCTCCTGACCCGTCAAAACGGTCGATGTGAGGCATCTTGAACCTGTCTGGCAATGTCACAGCTGTGTCCGTGTATCCATCTTCAATGTCAGGGATGGTCTTGACTCCCTGGGATTTCTTAAACATTTTTTCCAACTTACTCAGCTTCAGCGCTGTGGGGTCCGCTTCGAACTCAAAGGGAGAGTCCGGTACATTGATAGGCGTGGGTGCCTTGGATAGTTGCGGTAGAATCGGGGGCGGAGCTGGCCCCGTTGGAAGGCCTGTATCCTCTTGGACATTTTGGACATTTGGCGTCTCCTCGGGTATCGGAACCCTTGGTGGGGGAGGAGCCTGATGTGAAGCAGATGCCCCGGCTTGCTGCTCTAACCTGGCAATTGTCTCTGCCTGTTGGGCTATGACCACAGCCTGTTGCTTGGTGAATTCAGATTGACGGACAGCATCTTGCTGCATGGCTTTCATACCATCCTGGAGTTGGCGCACCATCTCTTCCAAACTCGACATATTGTCTTGATCTAACTAAGCAATTGGTATATCTGTGTCTGCAGTAGGCTCGGAAATCTCAACCCGACTGCTCAAAGGTCACTGATCTGGTAGCTGTTATACTGGTGGTCTGTGCCTGACTAGCCTTCTCTGGCCCTGATTACCCTTGAACTGAGTCTCTGACCTGACAGAGTCTATCAGCACAAATCCAATGTACCCGGGAGATAGTGGAGCCTTCTGAAGCTATGGTTCCAAGACTACCTAGCAAAAGAAAAAACAGACAGCATCTCAGCTCAACTTCACTGGAACGGATACGAGCAAAGCTGAATGACTGTATTCTATTACTGATCACTGTTCCCCGAAATCATTGCCCCAAATCTGAATCTGATACCCGCAGATATAACTGATTCTCAAAATACTGATACTGGTGCCCGCAGGCCGGATACCCAGACTTGCAAACTGGTATATGCATTCCCTGTGGAGATACACGCTAAAAGCACATAGCAAGTAAATGAGAGCCAATACACCCCTATGTTGGGGTAGGGTTTCCCTGTCCTATTTTTGTCAGGAGCTAGGGCTTCACTACGCACACAGCGGTCTCAAACAACCTAAAATTGGGTAAGCAACCTGTCCTAGTTTGGAATGGTCACTATGGATCCGAATATGCACTAGGTCGAATGGTCAAAAAGGGTGCCCCGGTAAAACCGGGGTTTGTGTTCCCATACTGGCAGAGCCCGCAACCGGTCAGCCTTATGGACATGTCTTGACAAGACAAGCCTCCGGCAAACCGCTCAGGAATAGCAGATGGCCAACACAGTGTCCTAGGCGCACCAATGCACATGCAATGCAAAGAGACACATAAATGAAATCAAAACAGGATATCACGAGTTCGAGTCAAGCTCTCTAAATTTCCCCAGCAGAGTCGCCAGAAACTGTAACACGTCCGCGGGGGACCTCGCTACAGTTCGGACTCTCGACTTTGTTGTCGGTTCTAAATCTGAACCAAAGAGTCCAAATCCGGCAAATCGTCTTGAAGAAAAACAGATTTTTGAAAAAGTAGTGCCAAACATGGACTGCTTTGCCAGATTACAGAGTCGCCACCTAAATATTTTAAAATGGGAAATTTAGGAAACCCTGACTCGGTGCCGAAGGCCACATGTCCGTCATCACCAAAGTGGTCTTGGCTCGGGAGCTTGGGTACGATCGGGGAAGGTCAGCTATGAGCACCCCCTTTCGCCCGGTCCGAAGACCGGCCTCTACTAACCGTGATATCCATTTTTGAAAACATTACATGCTCTTATTCCAATTATCAACCTAGAATTACTATGTTATGCGCGCAGCACAAAAGTATAGACTAGATTGCCTAACTTGGAAATAAACATTGCATATCCGTTTTGCCTTGAAAAACGTGTTAGATTTTGCTACTCGTAAGTAGGCTAAAATACGGATTTCAATGAGTTTTCCCAACTTACGCAATCCAACCTCCACCCACAGGCATTCAAACAGTTTATCTCACCTAAGCACTTAGCCGCATGGCAATCATACTATCATGGCAAACATTCACACGCATGCGATATGCTGAAGCGTAAAAACTTACATCGTACTCCGTGCCAAAACAGTAAACTAGTTAGCAAACATGCATGTCCTAATTCATGTTAAGTGACTAATGCAACACAGGCATAGATGCAATCTAGAGTAGGCTCGGCTAACCCTAAGCATGGCATGTGAAATGTTTCACGTAGCACGTATTCAATTTGGAATTGAAAATACGATGCAGTTTGTATGATGTACCGAGCCCGATGCATGTAAACAAATGCATGAATGCACACATGCATTGCATAAGGTATGCTAAATGAACATGCCCTAATCTACCATTGTAAGCAGGTAAATAAAAGGGATAGAAAGAAGTGGAGGTTGGAAGACATACACACACTCACCCACACTTATTACATTTTTGCCCTCACTCGGAAGGACCAAAATAATAGTACAGTCCAACGAATGAATGAATCAAATATTACAAATTCTAATTACTAAAATTAAAGCAAAATAAATGCAATGGGGGCCTCAGCCCTGCCTTGGGATGCGCGAATGATGGATGCTCGATCCGACTTGCCCGGAAAACCCGTGTCATGGCATTGCTGCTTCTGTTTTTACTGCCCTGCCTCTCCAAAAATTCCCAAAGCTTCAGGACACCTTCTAAATGATCTGCGATAACCCACCGGCTGGGGGAAGTGATCACCGGTTGCTACAATTGACCACCGGCTGCATGTGGGGTTTATCGGCACAAAAACAGTGCCGGTCGGCACAATATACTGCCGACCGGCAGAAATTCCCTGCAGCAGACAGTTTGACAGCAGCAGCAAGGCAGCAATGCATGGCATGGGTTTTGGGGGACATGTAAGCATGGTCATTGCCTCCTATCATGCTTGGGGACTCAAGGAGGCAAGACCCTTGGTTCTTGGGCCACCAATAGTGCATCTTGATGCATGATAACCCTAAGAACCAAGGTTGCATTTTGATATGAAAATGCATGCAACACAAAAAATGCTAACTAAGTCCCTATCATGCCAATATCAAGGGCCTTAGTGACATGGAAATTGAGGTGTGCTTTGTCACTTGAAGTACAAACACCCCTCATTTCCCATACTTGGTTTGACACCCCAAACCAAGTGATGAAATGCAACTTATGCAAAGATGCAAACATGCCAACATGCAAACGTGCAAACATGGACCATGGGAGCCAAGATGCTAGCAAATTAAGTACCACACAACTAACACATTAGTCATGTAAAATGCTTAGAATGTGCAAGATGCTAGTGTGATGCAAACATGAGGCAAATATGCAATAGGATCAATAGGTTACAACACCTAGCGGACCAAACATGTAACTAACATGTGATGAGTATAAAGTAGTGGACTTAGCCACCATGGGGGAGGCCTCAAACCTCCCCAAAAACAGTAGCAAGATGTGCTCCAAAACAAGAACAAAATGTCATGCAAGCATGCAATTTGATGGGCCTAAGCCTAAAGCACCAAAGTGAACACCCAAGTGCCATTAACATGGCCACTCATGGCACATGTTGGGCAACCAAAAACAGAGATTCAACATGCAAAAATACACCCAAGTCCCACACATGGCAGCCCCAAAACAACCCAAAAACATAAGGCAAGCATTATGCACATTTCAAGGCCTAAAGGACACACCCTTAAATCATAAAAAGGGATGATAAATCTGAGCATACGAGCATGGAATATGGCCTGAAATAGCATGGTAAAAGGGCCTCAAATTACTTAAATGACTTAACCAATGTATATGCATGGATCATATACTCAAGGCTTGTAAGCCATCATACAAAACAAACATGTGAAGCATGCCAAATGTGGCCAAAACAATGGCTCACAGCCCCTACACATGGTAAGATGATGCTAATATTCCCATGAAACCAAGCTAAAACATGCAAGAATTAAGGCTTAGACATATGGCATACTTCTAGGCACAAGAGAGCATTTCAAAGAAAACATAGGAGGCAAGTTAAAGGCTACAAAACCGACCAAAAACAGAGGTTAGAGATGGCCTAAAACATCCACAAAAGCTCTGAAATGAAGTCAAAACAAGCAAACATGCATGCTAGAGCTTCATACAAGCAAGGCCTACAAGCCAAAATACAAGACAACCAAACCAAGCATGCTATTCATGACTAAATCCGTGCCCCACGACCCTCAAACATGATAATATGATGCTAATACCCTCATGGAACCAAACTACAATACGCAAAGAACATGGCTCAAAAGCATGACATTCTTTTAAGCATAAAGGAACATTACAAAGCAAGCATGAGATACATGTTAAAGGCTATAAATCTAACCTAAAACAGAGATCAAACACGACCTAAAGCACTCAAGAAATATCTGAAATGAAGCTAAATGCAAGCATGCACACATGCTACCCTCTAGGCCAAGAACAAAGGCAAACAAAGGGCCAAAGGGAGAGGGGTGTCTCTCCCCTATTTGAGGCTCGAAAATAACTCCCTCACCACTGAAAACCCACTGGTTTTCAGTGGTGAGAAGGCCAAAGAACACCAAACCAAGAAGGCTTAAGCAAAGGCACCAAAAGTGGCCATATAAGGCCTAATAGGATGGATCTTTGCTCGAACCAAAAAAGGACCTTAATGAAGGTTCAAGAACAAGTAAAAACAAGACTTTTTTATCTTAAACACAAACTCAAAAACACAAAGTAAAGAGGGTAGAAAAAGGTTGCAAGAATGGGGAATATAAAGCAAGATTCTTACCCTTGAAGATCCTTTGAAGAACAAGTGATGCAACCACTCTCTAGTGCTCAAAACCAGTCCAAAACCAACACAAACAACCTTCCAAGTCTCTCAAACTCGAGCTAAGGTGTAATGGTGTGTGTAATGGTGCAAAAGTAAGGTAAATCTACACTTTTAAGCCTAAAATCACACACACAAGAGGAAAGAGATGGAGATCTATGTATCTATAGATATATGACAGAGATATATATGTATAAGCTCTGGTTTTGCCTTCCAAAATTCCAACCTTGAGTCAAGAGGAGGAGCTCTCCTCTTATAGGCAAGGAATGCTTAGCAACTAAGCAAGCCAAGGGCTCATCCCTCCATACACGTGTATGGAGGGGAGGAAAAAGCTAAACAGCTGTAAGAAAATATCTCAAAAAGCAATCGTACAGTGCTCGGCCGGCAAAGAGTGCCATTTGGCAAAATTTAGTGCCGGTCGGCACAAAATAGTGCCGGTCGGCACAATAAAGTGCCGATGGACAAACCAGCCAGCCGGTGGCCTCTAGTCCCAGCCGGTGGTGTGTAGGGATGCCTCACAAGGCATTCCCTGCCCTTCCAAGGCAAAACACAAGTGTTTGGTGCAAAACCAAACACAAACGGTCGAGTTCGGAGGTCCTGAGGCAAGGCGCGCGCAGCCGAGAACTCCGGGAACTCCAAACGAACACAAACATGGATAATCACCGAGTGTTCCAACGGTGACGTCCAAGTCTTGAGGACGGTCAAAAATGGGGTGTCTACAGTTGCCCCTCTTTGACAGAACTCGGAAGTCATAAGAATGACGGGAGTGAATGTCAAAGCCCAGAGACGACCCATTTTTGACAAGGCCGAAGACTTAGACAAACATGCAAGACAAAAAAAGGTATGCGCCCGAAGGCAGGGGCAAAATGCAACTGAAAATGCAGGAAGCCGGGCATAACTTATGATCATGCAAAGGATGCTATAACGAAGCATAATAATGCAACAGTTTTAAGCAAGCAAAAACCAAACTACATTACAATGCAGAAAGGATGTAAAAGAATTATGCAATTCTTACGAACATGTGCGTTAGATACACAAAAGCGAACAAAGCGTGATAGATACACTAAGTGGACAAACATGTGTGATGGATACACAAAATTGAAGAGAGTGTGATGGATACACTATATGAATAAAGTGTGGTTGATACACTAAGTGAAGCAAAGTGTGACAGATACACAAAGCAAAACGAGTGTGATGGATACACTAAGCAAATGTGTGTGGTGGATACACAAAGGGAGCATGTGATAGATACAAAAAAGTGAACGTGTGTGGTAGATACACAAAGTGAAGCGAGTGTGATGGATGCACTCTATGAAGCAAAGCGTGATAGATACAGTAGCTGAGTGCGGTGAGCACAGTGTGATGGATACACAAAGGGTGAACACAAAGTGTGATAGATGCACTAAGTGAACAAAGTGTGATGGATACACAAAAGGTGAACACAGAGTGTGATAGATGCACTAAGTGAACATGAGTATGATTGATATACTAAAAGTGAACACAAAGTGTGATCGATGCACTTAGTGAACAGGAGTATGATTGATATACTAAAGGTGAACACGAAGTGTGATAGATGCACTTAGTGAACAAGTATGATTGATATACTAAAGGTGAACACGAAGTGTGATAGATGCACTTAGTGAACAAGAGTATGATTGATATACTAAAGGTGAACACGAAGTGTGATAGATGCACTTAGTGAACAAGTATGATTGATATACTAAAGGTGAACACGAAGTGTGATAGATGCACTTAGTGAACAAGTATGATGGATATACTAAATGTGAACACGAAGTGTGATAGATGCACTTAGTGAACAAGTATGATTGATATACTAAAGGTGAACACGAAGTGTGATAGATGCACTTAGTGAACAAGAGTATGATTGATATACTAAAGGTGAACACGAAGTGTGATAGATGCACTTAGTGAACAGGAGTATGATTGATATACTAAATGTGAATAAAGTGTGTGATTGATACACTAACTGAATGGAGTGTGTGATTGATACACTGAATAAAATGAAGTGTGTGATTGATACACTGAATAAATGAAGTGTGTGATTGATACACTAAAAGTGAACACAAAGTGTGATAGATGCACCATGTGAACAAAGTATGATGGATATACTAAATGTGAGAAGTGTGATTGATACACTAAGGGAATAAAGTGGGTATGTGCGTGATAGATACACAAAAGGTAATGAAGTGTGATGGATACACTAAAGTAATTGAAGTGAACACGTGTGTGATAGATACATAAAATGAAAGAAGTGTGATTGATACACTAAGTGAAGAGAGTGTGATTGATACACGGAATGTAATGAAGTGTGTGATTGATACACTGAATGCAATGAAGTGTGTGATTGATACACTTGCAATAAAGTGTGTGGTTGATACACTAAAGTGAGAATGGGTGTGATAGATACATAAAATGAGAATGTGTGTGATTGATACACTAAATGAGTATGTGTGTGATAGATACACAAAATGAGTGAAGTGTGATGAGAGTGTGATTGATACACTAAATAAACATGTGAGAGATACATGAAGCAAACGGAAGTAAATGAGGTGTGATGGATACACTAAAGTAATCATGTGACAGATACATGAGGTAAACAGAGTGTGATTGATACACAAAGCAAACATGTGATATGAAGAGAAGAATGGTGTGATAGATACACAAAGTGGGTGAAGTGTGATTGATACACTGAGTGAGAGTGTAATAGATACACAAAAGTGAATATGTGCGTGATAGATACACAAAATGAAAATGTGTGTAGTAGATACACAAAATGAGAATGTGTGTGGTAGATACACAAAATGGGAATGTATGCGATAGATACACAAAATGAAAGAAGGGTGATAGATACATGAAATGAGAATGTGTGTGATAGATACACAAAGTGAATGAAGTGTGATTGACACACTAAGGCAACTAGAGTGTGTTAGATACACTAAGTGGAGCAAATGACTATGTGTGATAGATACACGAAGTGAATGGAGTGTGATTGATACACTAAAGCAAACAAAGGGTGCTAGATACACTGAATGAATGAAGTGTGATTGATACACTAAGTGAATGAAGTGTGACTGATACACTATGGGAATGAGGTGTGATTGATACACTATTCTGGCTTGAAGCAGACTTGATCTTGAGCTTGAGGTAGAGGTACACTCATACTTCGGAGCACTGGCAAGGCCTGAAGAGGTACACACGGGATGTAGTCTCGGAACTTACTGAAGTTGAAACAAACTCAGATACCCGACGTTTTCCTCTTTTGCTTTTATTTTGCAGTCCGGAACCACATAGCTTCAGATAGGTCCTGGTTTTACTGTTCACACTTATCGGGGGTGGGCCCTGCAGTTTTATGAAAGAACGAATCTGTTTTGCACAAATGTGGAGAATGGCACGGCACTCTGAGCACAAGATGATTTGATTTTGTTTGAAATTAAGAAATGACTTCTTAACCGGGTATTGAGCCTACGACTGAACACAGCGAAAAAGACTCAACAAAAGAAAACAAAGTTAAACAACCTAAACACATCTATTGACACTCGAAACGACTCAAAACAAGAATCGAGATAAAACGAAACAAAGGACACGACACACAGACGTACACAGGGAGCCTGTTTCACCGGGTATTATTTCCCACCCTTTCTCATTTGTGATTCTCACATCACTCGGCCCTCAAGCTCTTGTTTTCTGAAAAAGCCCTTTTCTCACTTTTTCTCTCATCGCACACCTCTCTATTCTTCAATCTCTCATTTTTCAATCCCTCCCCTGGATGGTTGATAGATAGACAAGAAGTTGCGGGCTCTTGCCCCTAGCATTCTGCTAGATTCTCTTTTTTGTTCACAACAGTGAGTTTCTTCCACAGAGGGGCTGCGCTACAATTGGGTGTGTAGCAAATCTGCAGCTAACATCGGTTGATGATGCCCTGCTGGGGAGTTTGGACGTGGTTAGATCTGTCCAGATGAGGAAGTGGAACATCTCGCCCCATTCCAATTTATGCTTCGCGCATGGCTTGATACCTCGCTGTTTGGAGGACGAGAGAGCTTTCAGCCCTTTGTTGTTGACTTCAGTTGTGCCCTTTTCTGGCAGGTAGAGTGCCTTTCTGGCGAGTATGTTGAAAATGGGGGAAAGACAGGAAGCCTGACTCAACTGTGCCCCTAGTTCATCATTTCGACCATTTTTTGTTTTAAAACAATTTTGACCAACATGAAAGTTAGATTAACATGCTTATGCAATTTTCTGATTTAAAATCATGCAAGTCAGGCTATGAGCACTGAAAATTTTCTTTTTTTTTGGGTCCAAGAAAATGGTCCAGTTTTGGAAAAGATGGAATAATTTTCGAGAGAATTAGTCAACCTCAGTAAAAATTCTCAAAAAGTGTTTTTGCAAACGGCCAATGCTCAACAAGCACGGAACCTACTCTTGAGATGTGCAACCTCGGATCCATAAGCAATGGAAAATTGCCCCTTGTCTGAAGGACACTACATGGCAACTGAAAGTTGCCCCTTGTTTGAAATGACGCCGCGGTGTTTTGAATGGCAACAGAAAGTTGCCCCTTGTTTGGATAGCGCCGTGGCATACTGCAATCAATCTTCAGGGTAATGATGACAACCGAACTCTCAGATACAGAGAAGGCAAAGATGATCAAAACCATTTCATGGACATAATTGAATTTGAAGTGTTTTAGGGCTGGACTTCAGAATGAAGTTGCCTACGTATCCCAAAGATGGGAATCAAGCCTTACGTAGTTCGGGGTTAAGGTACACTCGGGTATTTAACCTCTCCTTTTTATGCTCTAACTTTTGCCAAGGCGCCTGTTGCAGGTTTTCGACCTTGCGAGCTTTGTTCTTCTTTCTTTTCTTTCTTTTTCATTTTTTTCTCTTTTTCTTTTTTTTCTTTTAGGCTCTAACTTTTGCCAAGGCGCCCGATGCGGGTTTTCGACCTTGCGAGCTTCTTTTTCTTTTCTTTTCTTTTTCTTCTTCCTTTGTTCTTCTTTTTTTCTGTATTTTTTTCTTTCCTTTTGTATGTATTTTTTTGCTTGCTCTAACTTTTGCCTGGGTCGCCCTTCCGGGTTTTCGACCCAGCGAGCCTCTCAAAGGGTAAAAATGTAGCAAGTCCATGCCAAATGGTTTTAGGGTTTTGATGCCATCCGTATCCAGGAGAGTGGCTGTTGATTCGCAAGAGAACTCATCTTCGGCTCTTCGGGCACATCTGACATTTTTGCCCCTAGTTTGAGGGGGGGCTTCTGATCTAGCTTCCCAAGCTTCTTCTGATGACATCTGATTTTCTTGATCTGACTTTCTTGCCTCTAATTCATGGGCTGCTTTGAATCTGGCCACACAGGCCTTACATTGTGGTCGACCGTTGAACATTCTGAATGCCAGTTCAAGGTTTGAAAGCAAAAGGGGGGTCGAGTCTCGAGGCTGAGAGCGATCCTAAGCTGCGCAATCTCAAGAGCGATTCCACACATGTCTTTGCAGGACCGCGCAAAACATTTTTTGAAAGTTTTTAAGAAAGCGACAAATCGCTCGCGCTGAAGACAGTGTAGGACCAATCTGGATCAAAGCTAGGATCCTTCTCAGTACTCACGCTAACAAACATGATTTCGTTTATTAAAAGGCTTAGCACGCCTCTCTTTCTCTCAATTGATCAAATTTTTGCAAATCTCAAGGAATTCCTTCCTCTTCGTTTTCACCATAGTGTTCGAAAAAGTTTTGAAAAATTTAGGCCAATGCAATGACTTCAAGGCACAGAAAAGACAGAGTTCTTAGTCAAATACTTCCATCTCATTTAGAATTTCTGGCACAACTGGCACACGGCAGAAGCAAACACAAGAGTGTGAAAATTACTGTTGTTCCATTCAAAATCTGTTGGCATAACTGACTCCCTGGCAGAAACAGACTCAAAACAAAATGAAAAGACAGACGCAAAACAAGCAAGTGATGTCCGAGGTAACTCCCCCGAAATCACCCGACTCTGACAAAACAGGACTGACTCGATACAACAAGACAGACCCTTAATCAAAAAGACTGACTCAAGACAAAGAGACACGCTCAAAGCAAAAACGACAGAACTGACTCAGTACCCAAGCCAGAGCATACAAAAACCAGCATTCGCAAATTCTCAAAACAGTGCGTGCCATACGCCACATCTGAAGTAAACTGAGCACTGCCCGCAGGTGGTTTGTCCCCCGATCACATACTTGTACTATCCCCCAAGTTCACTGATCCAGTGACGATAGACCTTATTGAGCTGGTGCGGTGATGACGTTGTTGTCAAACAAATCTTGTACATCATGGCGCAGACGAAAACAGCTATCGGTCTCATGACCGGTTTGTTGATGGTACGCACAGTACTTAGTCTGGTCATGCTTTGGAGGGAGAGGATCAGGTAAAGGCCGTTGTTCCAATGGTTTCAGATGTCCTTTCTGGATTAAGACCTCTAGAGCCTTTGACAAAGGCATATGAAGTGGGGTGAAAACCCTCTTGACTCGAGGTGGATATTTGGTTTTCTGTGAGCCACTTCCGGACGCACCGGTGAATGGGGTAGCTTTTTGTGATGTGGTGTTGGTGACCATGCCCACTTCTGAAGTCCTAGCAGCTGCATCACCGCTGGTGGTCGCATTCGAACTGCTGGTAAATGCCCTCCTGGGCTGCTCCTTTTCCTGGTCAATAAGGCCTTGCTTTATAGCGTCCTCGATTTGTACCCCAATCTCATGGAGGTCTGCAAAGGTGGGTAGGGGGAGGACAATCATCTTCTGCATCAGCCTGGGTTGGAGATTGCGCACAATCATCCGTATCTGGTCCTTGTCGACCGGCCTGGTGGTCATCGAAGAAGCTTTGGCTCTCCAACGGGTTACAAAGTCAGAGAAGCCCTCTTTCGGCTCTTGCCTGGTTGTCTCAAGATCACGGGTTGTGATCTCGATCTGGGTATTGTATGAATATTGTGCGACGAAGGCCTCAGACATCTCCTCCCAACTTCGTTTCACTGAGTCCTCTAATTTGGCGTACCAGATGGCCGCGATACCCGACAGGGTCCTGCTAAAGAGGGAGAGCTTCTGTAATCTTGTCAACCCATCGGGCGCAGAACATCTGAAAACAAACTCAGGTGGACCATGGGATCTCCTGACCCGTCAAAACGGTCGATGTGAGGCATCTTGAACCTGTCTGGCAATGTCACAGCTGTGTCCGTGTATCCATCTTCAATGTCAGGGATGGTCTTGACTCCCTGGGATTTCTTAAACATTTTTTCCAACTTACTCAGCTTCAGCGCTGTGGGGTCCGCTTCGAACTCAAAGGGAGAGTCCGGTACATTGATAGGCGTGGGTGCCTTGGATAGTTGCGGTAGAATCGGGGGCGGAGCTGGCCCCGTTGGAAGGCCTGTATCCTCTTGGACATTTTGGACATTTGGCGTCTCCTCGGGTATCGGAACCCTTGGTGGGGGAGGAGCCTGATGTGAAGCAGATGCCCCGGCTTGCTGCTCTAACCTGGCAATTGTCTCTGCCTGTTGGGCTATGACCACAGCCTGTTGCTTGGTGAATTCAGATTGACGGACAGCATCTTGCTGCATGGCTTTCATACCATCCTGGAGTTGGCGCACCATCTCTTCCAAACTCGACATATTGTCTTGATCTAACTAAGCAATTGGTATATCTGTGTCTGCAGTAGGCTCGGAAATCTCAACCCGACTGCTCAAAGGTCACTGATCTGGTAGCTGTTATACTGGTGGTCTGTGCCTGACTAGCCTTCTCTGGCCCTGATTACCCTTGAACTGAGTCTCTGACCTGACAGAGTCTATCAGCACAAATCCAATGTACCCGGGAGATAGTGGAGCCTTCTGAAGCTATGGTTCCAAGACTACCTAGCAAAAGAAAAAACAGACAGCATCTCAGCTCAACTTCACTGGAACGGATACGAGCAAAGCTGAATGACTGTATTCTATTACTGATCACTGTTCCCCGAAATCATTGCCCCAAATCTGAATCTGATACCCGCAGATATAACTGATTCTCAAAATACTGATACTGGTGCCCGCAGGCCGGATACCCAGACTTGCAAACTGGTATATGCATTCCCTGTGGAGATACACGCTAAAAGCACATAGCAAGTAAATGAGAGCCAATACACCCCTATGTTGGGGTAGGGTTTCCCTGTCCTATTTTTGTCAGGAGCTAGGGCTTCACTACGCACACAGCGGTCTCAAACAACCTAAAATTGGGTAAGCAACCTGTCCTAGTTTGGAATGGTCACTATGGATCCGAATATGCACTAGGTCGAATGGTCAAAAAGGGTGCCCCGGTAAAACCGGGGTTTGTGTTCCCATACTGGCAGAGCCCGCAACCGGTCAGCCTTATGGACATGTCTTGACAAGACAAGCCTCCGGCAAACCGCTCAGGAATAGCAGATGGCCAACACAGTGTCCTAGGCGCACCAATGCACATGCAATGCAAAGAGACACATAAATGAAATCAAAACAGGATATCACGAGTTCGAGTCAAGCTCTCTAAATTTCCCCAGCAGAGTCGCCAGAAACTGTAACACGTCCGCGGGGGGACCTCGCTACAGTTCGGACTCTCGACTTTGTTGTCGGTTCTAAATCTGAACCAAAGAGTCCAAATCCGGCAAATCGTCTTGAAGAAAAACAGATTTTTGAAAAAGTAGTGCCAAACATGGACTGCTTTGCCAGATTACAGAGTCGCCACCTAAATATTTTAAAATGGGAAATTTAGGAAACCCTGACTCGGTGCCGAAGGCCACATGTCCGTCATCACCAAAGTGGTCTTGGCTCGGGAGCTTGGGTACGATCGGGGAAGGTCAGCTATGAGCACCCCCTTTCGCCCGGTCCGAAGACCGGCCTCTACTAACCGTGATATCCATTTTTGAAAACATTACATGCTCTTATTCCAATTATCAACCTAGAATTACTATGTTATGCGCGCAGCACAAAAGTATAGACTAGATTGCCTAACTTGGAAATAAACATTGCATATCCGTTTTGCCTTGAAAAACGTGTTAGATTTTGCTACTCGTAAGTAGGCTAAAATACGGATTTCAATGAGTTTTCCCAACTTACGCAATCCAACCTCCACCCACAGGCATTCAAACAGTTTATCTCACCTAAGCACTTAGCCGCATGGCAATCATACTATCATGGCAAACATTCACACGCATGCGATATGCTGAAGCGTAAAAACTTACATCGTACTCCGTGCCAAAACAGTAAACTAGTTAGCAAACATGCATGTCCTAATTCATGTTAAGTGACTAATGCAACACAGGCATAGATGCAATCTAGAGTAGGCTCGGCTAACCCTAAGCATGGCATGTGAAATGTTTCACGTAGCACGTATTCAATTTGGAATTGAAAATACGATGCAGTTTGTATGATGTACCGAGCCCGATGCATGTAAACAAATGCATGAATGCACACATGCATTGCATAAGGTATGCTAAATGAACATGCCCTAATCTACCATTGTAAGCAGGTAAATAAAAGGGATAGAAAGAAGTGGAGGTTGGAAGACATACACACACTCACCCACACTTATTACATTTTTGCCCTCACTCGGAAGGACCAAAATAATAGTACAGTCCAACGAATGAATGAATCAAATATTACAAATTCTAATTACTAAAATTAAAGCAAAATAAATGCAATGGGGGCCTCAGCCCTGCCTTGGGATGCGCGAATGATGGATGCTCGATCCGACTTGCCCGGAAAACCCGTGTCATGGCATTGCTGCTTCTGTTTTTACTGCCCTGCCTCTCCAAAAATTCCCAAAGCTTCAGGACACCTTCTAAATGATCTGCGATAACCCACCGGCTGGGGGAAGTGATCACCGGTTGCTACAATTGACCACCGGCTGCATGTGGGGTTTATCGGCACAAAAACAGTGCCGGTCGGCACAATATACTGCCGACCGGCAGAAATTCCCTGCAGCAGACAGTTTGACAGCAGCAGCAAGGCAGCAATGCATGGCATGGGTTTTGGGGGACATGTAAGCATGGTCATTGCCTCCTATCATGCTTGGGGACTCAAGGAGGCAAGACCCTTGGTTCTTGGGCCACCAATAGTGCATCTTGATGCATGATAACCCTAAGAACCAAGGTTGCATTTTGATATGAAAATGCATGCAACACAAAAAATGCTAACTAAGTCCCTATCATGCCAATATCAAGGGCCTTAGTGACATGGAAATTGAGGTGTGCTTTGTCACTTGAAGTACAAACACCCCTCATTTCCCATACTTGGTTTGACACCCCAAACCAAGTGATGAAATGCAACTTATGCAAAGATGCAAACATGCCAACATGCAAACGTGCAAACATGGACCATGGGAGCCAAGATGCTAGCAAATTAAGTACCACACAACTAACACATTAGTCATGTAAAATGCTTAGAATGTGCAAGATGCTAGTGTGATGCAAACATGAGGCAAATATGCAATAGGATCAATAGGTTACAACACCTAGCGGACCAAACATGTAACTAACATGTGATGAGTATAAAGTAGTGGACTTAGCCACCATGGGGGAGGCCTCAAACCTCCCCAAAAACAGTAGCAAGATGTGCTCCAAAACAAGAACAAAATGTCATGCAAGCATGCAATTTGATGGGCCTAAGCCTAAAGCACCAAAGTGAACACCCAAGTGCCATTAACATGGCCACTCATGGCACATGTTGGGCAACCAAAAACAGAGATTCAACATGCAAAAATACACCCAAGTCCCACACATGGCAGCCCCAAAACAACCCAAAAACATAAGGCAAGCATTATGCACATTTCAAGGCCTAAAGGACACACCCTTAAATCATAAAAAGGGATGATAAATCTGAGCATACGAGCATGGAATATGGCCTGAAATAGCATGGTAAAAGGGCCTCAAATTACTTAAATGACTTAACCAATGTATATGCATGGATCATATACTCAAGGCTTGTAAGCCATCATACAAAACAAACATGTGAAGCATGCCAAATGTGGCCAAAACAATGGCTCACAGCCCCTACACATGGTAAGATGATGCTAATATTCCCATGAAACCAAGCTAAAACATGCAAGAATTAAGGCTTAGACATATGGCATACTTCTAGGCACAAGAGAGCATTTCAAAGAAAACATAGGAGGCAAGTTAAAGGCTACAAAACCGACCAAAAACAGAGGTTAGAGATGGCCTAAAACATCCACAAAAGCTCTGAAATGAAGTCAAAACAAGCAAACATGCATGCTAGAGCTTCATACAAGCAAGGCCTACAAGCCAAATACAAGACAACCAAACCAAGCATGCTATTCATGACTAAATCCGTGCCCCACGACCCTCAAACATGATAATATGATGCTAATACCCTCATGGAACCAAACTACAATACGCAAAGAACATGGCTCAAAAGCATGACATTCTTTTAAGCATAAAGGAACATTACAAAGCAAGCATGAGATACATGTTAAAGGCTATAAATCTAACCTAAAACAGAGATCAAACACGACCTAAAGCACTCAAGAAATATCTGAAATGAAGCTAAATGCAAGCATGCACACATGCTACCCTCTAGGCCAAGAACAAAGGCAAACAAAGGGCCAAAGGGAGAGGGGTGTCTCTCCCCTATTTGAGGCTCGAAAATAACTCCCTCACCACTGAAAACCCACTGGTTTTCAGTGGTGAGAAGGCCAAAGAACACCAAACCAAGAAGGCTTAAGCAAAGGCACCAAAAGTGGCCATATAAGGCCTAATAGGATGGATCTTTGCTCGAACCAAAAAAGGACCTTAATGAAGGTTCAAGAACAAGTAAAAACAAGACTTTTTTATCTTAAACACAAACTCAAAAACACAAAGTAAAGAGGGTAGAAAAAGGTTGCAAGAATGGGGAATATAAAGCAAGATTCTTACCCTTGAAGATCCTTTGAAGAACAAGTGATGCAACCACTCTCTAGTGCTCAAAACCAGTCCAAAACCAACACAAACAACCTTCCAAGTCTCTCAAACTCGAGCTAAGGTGTAATGGTGTGTGTAATGGTGCAAAAGTAAGGTAAATCTACACTTTTAAGCCTAAAATCACACACACAAGAGGAAAGAGATGGAGATCTATGTATCTATAGATATATGACAGAGATATATATGTATAAGCTCTGGTTTTGCCTTCCAAAATTCCAACCTTGAGTCAAGAGGAGGAGCTCTCCTCTTATAGGCAAGGAATGCTTAGCAACTAAGCAAGCCAAGGGCTCATCCCTCCATACACGTGTATGGAGGGGAGGAAAAAGCTAAACAGCTGTAAGAAAATATCTCAAAAAGCAATCGTACAGTGCTCGGCCGGCAAAGAGTGCCATTTGGCAAAATTTAGTGCCGGTCGGCACAAAATAGTGCCGGTCGGCACAATAAAGTGCCGATGGACAAACCAGCCAGCCGGTGGCCTCTAGTCCCAGCCGGTGGTGTGTAGGGATGCCTCACAAGGCATTCCCTGCCCTTCCAAGGCAAAACACAAGTGTTTGGTGCAAAACCAAACACAAACGGTCGAGTTCGGAGGTCCTGAGGCAAGGCGCGCGCAGCCGAGAACTCCGGGAACTCCAAACGAACACAAACATGGATAATCACCGAGTGTTCCAACGGTGACGTCCAAGTCTTGAGGACGGTCAAAAATGGGGTGTCTACAGTCCTCTGCAGGTATTAAGTAAAATAATTCGGTGACAAGTCCTTTTGTTTGTTTTGAAAGACGTTTTGTTTTCAATTTTACTGCTTAATTTATCTGTTGAATTTTTTTTTTCTATATGTTCAAATTTACATTTGAGTGTTTAATTATTATTTTTTTGTCTATAAGTTCAAAAATTTTGACTATCTGTTCAATTTTTTTCTCTATCTGTGCAAATTTTGTCTAGATTTTATTATCAGTTCAATTTTAATCTCTTATCTATTCAAATATCTATCCAAAATTTCTTATATGTTCCACAAACCAGTCACAATCTTCAATTTATTTTTATCTGCTCAATTTTATTATCTGTTGAAATACACCAAACCAGGATCTGTTGCAATCTTTCTTTCTCTCTCTCATGTTCTTTCTCTCTATCTGTTGAAATTCTTTCTCAAATATAATCCAGTATATATATATATATATATATATATATCTATTCAATTTTTTTTATAATTTTTATCTGCTTAATTTTTAATTTTTTTTTGGTTCATTTACAACTATCTGTTTCAATTTGTTTCATCATACAACAACAACAAAGATCAACAACTTAAAAAAAAAAATTCAATCCGTGTTCTTGAAAAAAAAAACTGTCCATAAAGAGCTGGATCAATGGAGTTTTCTCCTCCGATGGTCCTCTGCAGACATTGAGTAAAATAATTTGGTGAGAAGTCATTTTGTTTGTTTTCAAAGACGTTTTGTTTTCAATTTTACTCCTTAATTTATCTGTTGAATTTTTTTGCCTATATGTTCAAATTTACATTTAAGTGTTTAATTATTATTCTTTTGTCTATATGCCTAATAATTTTGACAATCTGTTCAATTTTTTTCCCTATCTGTACAAGTTTTTGTCTAGATTTTATTATCAGTTCAATTTTAATCTCTTATCTATTCAAATATCTATCCAAAATTTCTTATCTGTTCAACAAACCAGTCACAATCTTCAATTTATTTTTATCTGTTCAATTTTATTATCTGTTGAAATACACCAAACCAGGATCTGTTGCAATCTTTCTTTCTCTCTCTTGTTCTTTCTCTCTATCTGTTGAAATTCTTTCTCAAATATAATCAAGTATATATATATATCTGTTCAATTTGTTTATTATTTTTATCTGCTTAATTTTAAATTTTTTTTCGGTTCATTTACAACTATCTGTTGCAATTTGTTTCATCATACAACAACAACACAGATCAACAACTTAAAAAAAAAAAAAAAAAAAGAGGTGGAATTGGATCTGTGTGCTTGAAAAAAAAGCTGTCCATAAGGAGCTGGGTCAATGGAGTCTTCTCCTCCGGTGGTCCTTTGCAGGCATTGAGAAAAATAATTTGGTGAGAAGTCCTTTGGTTTGTTTTGAAAGGCGTTTTGTTTTCAATTTTACTCCATAATTTGTCTGTTGATTTTTTTTTTCTATTTGTTCAAATTTACATTTAAGTGTTTAATTATTATTTTTTTACCTATATGTTCAAAAATTTTGACAATCTATTCGATTTTTTTCCTATCTGTGCAAATTTTTGTCTAGATTTTATTATCAGTTCAATTTTAATCTCTTATCTGTTCAAATATCTATCCAAAATTTCTTATTTGTTCAACAAACCAGTCATAATCTTCAATTTATTTTTATCTGTTCAATTTTATTATCTATTGAAATACAACAAACCAGGATCTGTTGCAATCTTTCTTTCTCTCTCTCTTGTTCTTTCTCTCTATCTGTTGAAATTCTTTCTCAAATATAATCCAGTATATATATATATATATATATCTTTAATTTTTTTATTATTTTTATCTGCTTAATTTTAAAAAAAAAATTGGTTCATTTACAACTATCTGTTGCAATTTGTTTCATCATACAAAAACAACATAGATGAACAACTTAGAAAAAAAAAAATTGGATCTGTGTGCTGCAAAAAAAAAAAAAACTGTCCATCACAAGCTGGATCAATGAAGTCTTCTTCTCCGATGGTCCTTTGCAGGCATTGAGTAAAATAATTTGGTGAGAAGTCCTTTTGTTTGTTTTGAGAGATGTTTTGTTTTAAATTTTACTCCTTAATTTATCTGTTGAATTTTTTTTTTCTATATGTTCAAATTTACATTTAAGTGTTTAACTATTATTTTTTTGTCTATCTGTTCAAAAATTTTGACTATCTATTCAATTTTTTTCCCTATCTGTGCAATTTTTTTTCCAGATTTTATTATCAGTTCAATTTTAATCTCTTATATGTTCAAATATCTATCCAAAATTTCATATCTTTTCTACAAACCAGTCACAATCTTCAATTTATTTTTATCTGTTCAATTTTATTATCTGTTGAAATACACCAAACCAGGATCTGTTGCAATCTTTCTTTCTCTCTATCTGTTGAAATTCTTTCTCAAATATAATCCAGTATATATATATATATATATCTGTTCAATTTTTTTTTATCTGCTTAATTTTTATTTTTTTTTTGGTTCATTTACAACTATCTGTTGCAATTTGTTTCATCATACAATAAGAACACAGATCAACAACTTAAAAAAATATATATAGATTTGCGTGCTTGAAAAAAAAAAGTCCATAAGGAGCTGGATCAATGGAGTCTTCTCCTCCGATGATCCTCTGCAGGAATTCAGTAAAATAATTTAGTGAGAAGTCCTTTTGTTTGTTTTGAAAAACGTTTTGTTTACAATTTTACTCCTTAATTTATCGGTTGAATTTTTTTTTTCTATATGTTCAAATTTACATTTAAGTGTCTTATTATTTTATTTTTTTTGTCTATATGTTCAAAAATTTTGACTGTCTGTTCAATTTTTTTCTTATCTGTGCAAATTTTTGTCTAGATTTTATTATAAGTTCAATTTTAATCTCTTATCTGTTCAAATATCTATCCAAAATTTCTTATCTGTTCAACAAACCAGTCATAATCTTCAATTTATTTTTATCTGTTCAATTTTATTATCTATGGAAATACACCAAACCAGGATCTGTTGCAATCTTTCTTTCTCTCTCTTTTGTTCTTTCTCTCTATCTGTTGAAATTCTTTCTCAAATATAATCTGGTATATATATATATATCTCTTCAATTTTTTTTATTATTTTTATCTGCTTAATTTTAAAGTTTTTTTGGTTCATTTACAACTATCTGTTGCAATTTGTTTCATCATACAAAAACAACACAGATGAACAACTTAGAAAAAGAAAATTGGATCTGTGTGCTGCAAAAAAAAAAAAAAAACTGTCCATTACGAGCTGGATCAATGGAGTCTTCTCCTCCGATGGTCCTTTGCAAGCATTGAGTAAAATAATTTAGTGAGAAGTCCTTTTGTTTGTTTTGAAAGACGTTTTGTTTATAATTTTACTCCTTAATTTATCGGTTGGATTTTTTTTTCTATATGTTCAAATTTACATTTTAGTGTTTTATTATTTTTTTTTGTCTATATGTTCAAAAATTTTGACTATCTGTTTAATTTTTTTCCCTATCTGTGTAAATTTTAGTCTAGATTTTATTATCAGTTCAATTTTAATCTCTTATCTGTTCAAATATATATCCAAAATTTCTTATATGTTCCAAAAACCAGTCACAATCTTCAATTTACTTTTATTTGTTCAATTTTATTATTCGTTGAAATACACCAAACCAGGATCTGTTACAATCTTTCTTTCTCTCTCTCTCTTGTTCATTCTCTCTATTTGTCACGACCCCATTCCGCCCCTAGTAGAATGGTGCCATGATGGCTAGTAATCCGGGATTACCGAAGGCCAACTTACAAAGATCACACACAATCGGAGTATTACATATGGGGCTAACATACGCGGAAGCAATTTATACAATTGTAAATGGTCCATAAGAGCTGTGTATAAGTCACATGAAATAGCATACATGTTCATATAGTTTTTACAACTTGAACACCAAGGCAATGAAGTATACAAAAATACAACAATTACAAGCAAAGAAGCATGATCCTCAAGATGCCGATGAAAAAGGACAAGCAAAGCCGACACAGATGCAATATTGCCGATGTAAAGAAACATGTAAGGCCGACGTGGCAAAATCCAAAACAAGCTTGTTAGTCACATCTAGGCGTCGCCGCCGACCTGCTCATCACCTACATATATATAGAGAGGGTGAGCTTGGATACTCAGTGAATGGTACAAATAATAAAGGGGTTTGCATGACTGATATCCAAGATCTTTAACAAACAATACATAATACACCTAGTGAAAAGCAAACCCACGCGGTAAAACCGTCAGTGGCAAGGCGAGACAAGACAAACGGGCTATTCCAAGCAAGGGTGCTGCAAAAGTTTAGAGTCCTCTAGCACTAAGGACTTGTGCTACAAATGCTTATAGTCCCCTAGCACGTACGGACTTTCAAGAGTTGTGCTACAAATGCTTATAGTCCCCTAGTACGTATGGACTTTCAAGAGTTGTCATCAAAACAAGGTAGTTCTTATTGCAAATAGGAATAATCATTCATGCTGGTAAACACATTTTCAAACAAGACAAAGCAAGGTTTCATCAAAGCTTTATAACATATCTTTATTAAGAATACCACTCGCCTAGTTCTGCAAACGTCGGGGTTTCAGGCAAGGATTCAAGGCCTACAAGCACAGAACAAGGTCCACTAAATATGCTGTTCAAAACAAGTCTTACAAGCGTACGAATGACCTCGGCAATCCTTCCAAAACTAGGTCAAGACAAGATAAAACATGCCAAGGTGAAACATTGTTTCTACACGTCGAGAAGACATGTTGGGTACCAACCAGGTCTCGGCCGAGGTCCCACACCTCTTCGCCGAGGTGAGGTCCTGTTGGCCACAATCAAGGAAATGAAGCCGAGAAAATCTGGGTTTCCCTCTGCTCACGAACATGAAGAACATGAACATGAAAGTCATGAAGAGATGAATGCAAGGATCATAACTTGTTATTACAAAATCTGAGATTTCATGCCATGAGTTCAAAAACATGGACCTGGTCATCCATGCAAGAAGATCGTAGGGAAACAAACGCAATAACATGGTTTTCGATGCAAGCTTTCGGATCAAAACAAAGCTTTTCATGAAGAACATATGAATACTATCTTCTCTTTCTAAAACCAACTTTAAATCAATGCATGAAATGCAATACAGATTCGATCATGCAATGCAGTTAGAGAACCAATAAGAACAACGAGAGTAAATCAAGGTTCTAACCTCAAATCTTCAATCTAACGGTTAAATCTCTAAGGATCGAGCTTGGAAGTTACTCTCTCCCTCAAGAACTTTTTCTTCTCCTCTAGAGCGTCTCTCTCTACTTCCAAAACAAGTACAGAACAAATGATGAGTTTCTCTCTCTATCGGCTGATTTAACGCTCAGCTCGGACACGTGGCAACGGCTGGTTGGTTTAGTTCAAAAAGGCGACTGATTGACAAGACAAGACTGACAAAGCGTGTTCAACAAGCTCGGTGGTAAACACTCCGGCAAGTGACAACCTCGGGTAAGGGCAAAACTGCGGCAAGCAGGGTAACAAGGACATCGGCTTGGAAGGACAATCCATGACTAAGCTGTGCCACACCTTGGCCTAGATGTGCCACACCTCGGCCTGGGTCGTACAACTTCCAGGAACAGTCCCTAGGGTCAATGATAGACATCTCGGCCCAGATGATACGCATCTCGGCCTTGGTGATACCCACCTCGGCCCAGCCAGCGACATCTCGGCCAATATGCCAGGGTGAAAATGAAGGCTAAACAGTGGGGTTCCAAGATAGTTCTAAGTGTGAAAGGGTTCAAAGGTGGCTAGGCTTTGGGAAACCTCGGCAACACACTAGCCAAGAACAAAACATGCAAGCGACATTCAAGCAAAACAAGACAAATTTCACTAATGCAATCATAACAAGTCAACATCATAAATGAATACATGCAAGTATGTCAAGAGTGGGGTGAGGGTTACTACACTATCTGTTGAAATTCTTTCTCAAATATAATCCAGTATATATATATATCTGTTTAATTTTTTTTATTATTTTCATCTTCTCAATTTTTAATTTTTTTTGGTTCATTTACAACTATCTGTTGCAATTTGTTTCATCATACAACAACAACACAGATCAACAACTTAAAAAAAAAAAAAAAAAAAAAAAAGAGGAGGAATTGGATCTGTGTGCTTGAAAAAAAAACTGTCCATAAGGAGCTAGATCAATGGAGTCTTCTCCTCCGATGGTCGTCTGCAGGCATTGAGTAAAATAATTTGGTGAGAAGTAATTTTGTTTGTTTTGAAAGACGTTTAGTTTTCAATTTTACTCCTTAATTTATCTGTTAAAGTTTTTATCTACATGTTCAAATTTACATTTAAGTGTTTAATGATTATTTTTTTGTCAATATGTTCAAAAATTTTGACTATCTGTTCAATTGTTTTCCCTATCTGTGCAAATTTTTGTGTAGATTTTATTATCAACTCAATTTTAATCTCTTATCTGTTCAAATATCTATTTAAAATTTCTTATCTGTTTAACAAACCAGTCACTATCTTCAATTTATTTTTATCTGTTCAATTTTATTATCTGTTGAAATACACCAAACTAGGATCTGTTGCAATCTTTCTTTCTCTCTCTCATGTTCTTTCTCTCTATCTGTTGAAATTCTTTCTCAAATATAATCCAGTATATATATATTTGTTCTATTTTTTTTATTATTTTTATCTGCATAATTTTAATTTTTTTTAGTTCATTTATAACTATCTACTTCAATTTGTTTCATCATATAACAACAACACAGATCAACAACTTAAAAAAAAAAATTTGGATCTGTGTGCTCGAAAAAAAAAAAAAAGTTCATATGGAGCTGGATCAATAGAGTCTTCTCCTCCGATGGTCCCCTATAGGAATTCAGTAAAATAATTTGGTGAGAAGTCCTTTTGTTTGTTTTGAAAGACGTTTTGTTTACAATTTTACTCAATTTATCTGTTGAATTTTTTTTTCTATATGTGAAAATTTACATTTAAGTGTTTAATTATTATTTTTTTGTCTATATGTTGAAAAATTTTAACTATCTGTTCAATTTTTTTCCCTATCTGTGCAAGTTTTTGCCTAGATTTTATTATCAGTTCAATTTTAATCTTTTATCTGTTCAAATATCTATCCAAAATTCTTTATCAGTTCAACAAACCAATCACAATCTTCAATTTATTTTTATCTATTCAATTTTATTATCTGTTGAAATATACCAAACCAAGATCTGTTGTAATCTTTATTTCTCTCTCTCTTGTTCTTTCTCTCTATCTGTTGAAATTCTTTCTCAAATACAATCCAATATATATATATATATATATATCTGTTCAATTTTTTTTTTTTATTTTTATCTAGTTAATTATTAATTGTTTTTTGGTTCATTTACAACGACCTGTTTCAATTTGTTTCATTATACAACAACAACACAGATGAACAACTTAAAAAAAAAAAATAAATAAATAAAATTGGACCTTTGTGCTTGAAAAAAAAAACTGTCCATATGGAGGTGGATCAATGGAGTCTTCTCCTCCGATGGTCCTTAACAGACATTGAGTAAAATAATTTGGTGAGAAGTCATTTTCTTTGTTTTGAAAGACATTTTATTTTCAATTTTACTCCTTAATTTATCTGTTGAATTTTTTTTTTCTATATGTTCAAATTTACATTTGAGTGTTTAATTATTTTTTTTTTGCCTATATGTTCAAAAATATTGACTATCTGTTCAATTTTTTTCCCTGTCTGTGCAAGTTTTTGTCTAGATTTTATTATCAGTTCAATTTTAATCTCTTATCTGTTCAAATATCTATCCAAAATTTCTTATCTGTTCATAAAACCAGTCACAATCTTCAATTTATTTTTATCAGTTCAATTTTATTATCTGTTGAAAAACACCAAACTAGGATCTATTGCAATCTTTCTTTCTCTCTCTCTTGTCCTTTCTCTCTATCCGTTGAAATTCTTTCTCAAATATAATCCAGTATATATATTTGTTCAATTTTTTTATTGTTTTTATCTGCTTATTTTTATACTTTTTTTCAGTTCATTTACAACTATCTGTTGCAATTTGTTTCATCATACAACAACAACACATATCAACAACTTCAAAAAAAAAAAAAAAAAAAAAAAAAAAAAGAGGAGGAATTGGAACTGTGTGCTTGAAAAAAAAAACTGTCCATAAGGAGCTAGATCAGTGGAGTCTTCTATTCCGATGGTCATTTGCAGGCATTGAGAAAAATAATTTGGTGAGAAGTCCTTTTGTTTGTATTGAAAAGCGTTTTGTTTTCAATTTTACTCCATAATTTGTTTGTTGAATTTTTTTTTTCTATATGTTCAAATATACATTTAAGTGTTTAATTATTATTTTTTTGTCTATATGTTCAAAAATTTTGACAATCTGTTCAATTTTTTCCCCATCTGTGCAAGTTTTTGCCTAGATTTTGTTATCAGTTCAATTTCAATCTCTTATTTGTTCAAATATCTATCCAAAATTTCTTATCTGTTCAACAAACCAGTCAAAATCTTCAATTTATTTTTATCTGTTCAATTTTATTATCTGTTAAAATACACCAAACCAGGATCTGTTGTAATCTTTCTTTCTCTCTCTCATGTTTTTTCTCTCTATCAGTTGAAATTCTTTCTCAAATATAATCCAGTATATATATCTGTTCAATTTTTTTATTATTTTTATCTGCTTAATTTCAAAAAAAAATTCGGTTCATTTACAGCTATCTGTTGTAATTTGTTTCATCATACAACAACAACACAGATCAACAACATAAAAAAAAAAAGAGGAGAAATTGGATCTGTGTGCTTGAAAAAAAAAATGTCCAAAAGGAGCTGGATCAATGGAGTCTTCTCCTCCGATCGTCCTTAGCAGGCATCGAGAAAAATAATTTGGTGAGAAGTCCCTTTGTTTGTTTTGAAAGGCGTTTTGTTTTCAATTTTACTTCATAATTTGTTTGTTAAAAATTTTTGTTCTCTATGGTGCCGTTTGGTAACACTTACGTTTTCAATTTTCTGTTTATATTTATAAAAATTTTAAAAACTCAAATAAAAATTTGTTTGGTAAAATTTTTGATTTATAAATCAGTGGTCTCAGTTTATAAATTTGGTCAAAAAATGTGTTTCCATTTTAAGTTTTGAGTTTTTTTTTTTTTTACCACCCAACACTAGCCACCACCCGCCACCATTTTCCATCACCGTTTTCCGCCACCACCACCCACCGCCCACCATCACCTGCCACCACCACTCACCACCCACCTGCTACCACCAGCCACCACCCGCCACCACCACCCACCAGCCACCACCCACCTGCTACCCACTAGCCACTGCCACCCACCCTTCGCCACCACCACCACCACCACCACCCACTACCCACTTGCCATCCACCCGCCACCACCCACCACCCACCACTACCATCCACCGCCCGCGCACCACCACCTGCCACCTACTTGCCACCACCACTCACCACCCACCAGCCACCACCATCCACCACCAGCCACCTACCACCACCAGCCACCTGCCACCAACTCGCCACCACTACTCACCCATCACCCACCACCACCACCCACCTGCCATCACTACCCACCACCCACCACCACCACCACCACCACCACCACCACTACCTACTCGCTACCACCTACCACCCGCCACCGTCACCCAACTCCAACACAGATGCTAAAAGCGCTAACTCCAACTCCAACACAGATGCAAATGCAGCAGATACAAAAGAATGTGATGCACCCGTATCAATCAACACTCTAGCAACTGAGTTGCAAAACAGAAAGGTACCTCTCACTACTGATGGAGCCGGTACAAGATCCTGCGCGGTAACAGCATACACGCGCCCTTTAGGCCCCTGATCCACCTGCTCACCTCTAGGAGCATAGGACTGCTGTACTGACTGGGACGGAGAAGCCCCCGGATTGGCCTTCGAGGCCTGCGCAGACTGAGCTGGCTGAAAACTCTGCGTCTGCCTAGAACCAGACGCCCCTGAAGTGGCACTCAACTGTGGGCAAAACCTCTTCAGGTGCCCAGACTGTCCACACTGATAACAAGACAAGGGCTGCCCCCTGCCCAAACCCTGACTCGGCGGTCTAGCTGAAGAAGAAGCAGCTCTCTGACCTCCGCCCTTCTGCGGGCACACTGAAGCCTTGTGACCCGGCTGGCCACACTTGTAACAGGTGAACTCTCCCTGATTACCCCTCCCGGAGCCTGCACTCGATACTGGGAAAGTCGACCTAGCCAAACCACCCTGAGACGGCTGAGGACTATAACCCCTCTGCCTCCTGCCATCACCCTGGCCCTCCTGACTCCTCTTGGAGCCTTTCTGCCCTTCCTCCTCCTCCCGCATCGCGATCTCAGTATGGGCTGCTGCATCAACCAAACGCCCAAAATCCCTAATCATAGTCGGTACAACTCTCAATTTGAGGCTGCGCCTCAACTTCTTCTCGAACTCTATACACCAGCGCTCCTCGGACGCCACTAACTCAGGTGCGAACCTGGACAAACTGGTAAATGAGGCCTCAAACTCAGCCACTGATGAACTATTCTGCTTCAGCTGGCAGAACTGATCTCTCAACGCCTCCTGAACAGCTGGAGACAGGTACTTCTCCTGAAAAGCATCAACAAATCCCTTCCAAGTACCTCCAATACGACCCTTGGTGAACTTCCACCACTGACCCACATCTCCTTTCAACTGAAAAGATGCCAAGGTCACCTTCAGTACCTCGTCTTCGATGCCTAGCATCTCAAACGTTTTCGTTGTCTGTTCGAGCCATTCATCTGCCTTAAGCGGCTCGCTAGGATCACCTACAAATTCGTCCGGGTGAGACCGGAAGAATTCCCTTTTCAGAAAAGAAGGCCCTGAATCTGCAGCAACTACCGGGGCTGGAACTACCTGGGCTGGGTTCGCAGCCCTCAGAATGTCAACTGACGCCTGAAATGCCCCTGCTATCTCTTGGGCCAAAGCACCCATAAACTGCTGTCCTACTGGCTCGGCCACATTGGCCTGGCCAACACCCTCCTGAACTGCCGGAATTTCCTCCGGTATAGGCACTTCCTGCCTAGCCTGCCTACCGCGCCTACCGCGACCTCTTCCTCGTCCTGACATCCTATTAAAGGAAACAAAGACATTAGCACTCTAAATAATGTGCCAAAATTATAACACTCACGTCCTAATACATTGGACAACAATAAATCACACCACGTAAGCACATAATCACATAAGCACCTACGAATTTCATCCCCGGATAATGATAGTCCCAAAGGGTTACTATAGTTCCGGTTGGAAGCAGCATTGATCAAGTGCCTTTCCAACAAGACTACTAGAAACTCAAGGATCCAATCAATATCTAGAAACTGCATTCCATACCCACATAGTCACATAAACATGTTATCACTTAAGCACATAGCATGTTACCCTACATTTACGTCTCTATCAAGCGAGACGAACCCATTGTGATCCTAATCACTTCCCACGTACCCAAAGTATTCAAACCTGGCTCTGATACCAAGTTGTAACGCCCTCAGAATAACGACAATAAACCCATTAATTAAACATGCATCAACATAATAAAAGTCCATCTTCTTCTATTTAACTGAACTGTTCTGTACAAAGTATTACATGTAAACAATAGAAGCGGTGCCTTAAAGGCTTACAACTTTCCAAGTTAACACTTGGTTACATTCAAAAGAGCTCTAGCTCAATACAGGTAAAGCCCTTGGCTTGAAATTACATGTAACACATCAACAGTAAATAGAGGTCAAAAAGTCCATCCGCCACTAGCCTCCCAAGCTAAGTCCTTGGAGGTGGCATGCTACCTGTACCTGAAAATGATGTTCCCATAAAGGGTGAGCCACAGCCCAGTAGAAATATACTAAACCAGTTATGAAAAATGACTAAAAGATTAACAGCTGATGGATTGGTCAACACTTTTACATTCTTTCACAACTTACCACAATTCCAAGACATTCAAGTCTATATTTTCTTTCTTTCCATTTCAACATAGATAAACATATTAGTATATCTATACAACCACAGATAAGCATACAAGCTACTTCACATTTCCAAGACAAGCATATGAGCTGTATCTATATTTTTCAAGACAAGCATATGAGCTGTGTCTCCGGAGTTCATCCCCTATCTTCTCCCAACACTATCCGGTTTAGAGGTACATCCCCTATCTGCCCCTAAACCGCGGAGTACATCTCTCATCTCCTCCTCTACACAAAATGCATATAAACACATTGGTTCTATATACAATCAATCAATACAGTTAATGTATTCTACAGATCGTCAAGTTCCATGACACATTCCACAGATTAGTTTCAGTTTGCCTAATCGTCATGCATTGTCTACAACAAACACGACTATCCTCCACCGATAGCCCAAAGCAGTTATTTCTATACAGAAATAAATACACAATGGATACATAATCAACATTTCAATTCCACAATTAATTATCTCAATTAATTAAACAATGTAATTATAGCATTTACCATAATTAACATTACAACCCTAAAGGTTCCATTTTCATCATTAATTCCACATGAATCTCATTTCTATGTACTAGGCATACATATTAGTTGATTTAAAACAAAACCCCAAACTTTTATAAAATTGCATAAAAGCCCCAAACTTTCTCAAAATTACACAAATATCTCCAACACATCAAAATGTCAAAATTCAAAGACAGAATCCATAAAGAGGAGTAGGATATCCCTACCTCAAAGTTTAAGCCCAAAAGGAGATGAAGTCTAGAAATTAAAATGCTCCAAACACCGACTTTTTCAGATTAAATCGAAGCCCCCGGCGATCCCTACCTTTTTAACAAAGCAAGAAGGTTAGGAAATGATCCTAGATAGATCAATCCTTAGAGAGAGTGTAAAGTTAGAGAGAGAGGCTCTCAGATTTGGAAGATTGGATCAAAAGTTACAAAAAATCTAACTTAAAACACACTGCTGTCGCACTGATATAAACAGGCTCGCTCGAGCGAAGGTCGGCTCACTCGAGCGACCAGACACAAGAAACACTCGCACCGCTAACAACCCAGAAGCTCGCTCGAGCCACGAAGCTCGCTCGAGCGAAGGACGAACCAGCTCGCTCGAGCGAAGAAAGCTCGCTCGAGCCAAAAATTCCAGTGTTCAGGTCCAAGTACCAGGGCATACGCTCGCTCGAGCGAATCCCCCTTGGCTCGACCCACCAGAGACAAAACTCAAAGCTCGCTCGAGCGACCAACTCCTCGCTCGAGCGAGGGTCCAAAAATCTGGACAGCTACTCTTTGTTTCAAAGACAACCAACCTGTAACAAATCTGCCCAACACATCCTATAACTCAAAAACAAAGTAAGAAAGGATGTAAACGCAACAACCAACAGCTACTAACATCAACGGACACACGTCCGGATCACTATACAACAAGGGGTAAACCCAGGATCGCTATAACCTCCCCCCCTTAAAGAATTTCGTCCACGAAATTGAAACAAGTTTTCGAAAAATAGGTTTTCTCCATTTTAAATAATGTTACACTATAACATTCAACAGTTCGACTTATTACCGGTCACCCATTTCATTTAATGAGACATTTCACATATATAAACATTTTAAGTGCATCTATGACATGCATTTCTTATTCCACTTTCCAACCATTCTCAATATACATGGTTTCACAAATCATATCATAACAAAATTTCATGATACATCTCCAGTTCTATAATATAGCCAACACATGCAATATTATGATCAATTCCCACATCAAGGCAAGTTCTACAATACTTCCTTAAATCAAAACATATACCATGTTTCACAACTTAAGACACAAATAATGCTCTTAAAGTTCAACAAAATTACAAGTTCTCATCACATGACTACAAATCAACAAACAAGTCCGGATATTTCTTGTGGACTTCCAACTCACGTTCCCAAGTGGCCTCCTCCACCCCGTGATGCTTCCACAAAACCTTAACCAAAGGGATGGTCTTGCCACGCAGGACTTGATCCCGCCTATCCAAGACCCGAACCGGTCTCTCCTCATACGAGGCATCCTCATCTACCTCTAAATCAGTCCAATCCAGTACATGTGACGGATCTGGCTCATACTTCCGAAGCATACTCACATGAAACACGTCATGAACTCCGGATAACTGCGGCGGCAAAGCTAAACGGTAAGCTACCTCGCCAATCCTCTCAAGGATCTCAAAAGGCCCTATAAACCGAGGGGATAACTTCCCTCTCTTCCCAAACCTCATCAACCCCTGTCTAGGTGATATCTTCAAAAAGACATGATCACCCACCTCAAACTCCAACGGTCTCCTCCTACGGTCAGCATAGGATTTCTGACGACTCTGGGCTGTAACAAGCCTCCTACGGATAAGCTCAACTTTCTCCGTCGTCTCCCTAACCAACTCCGGACCCAACAAAGGTGTATCACCCACCTCGGCCCAACAAACTGGAGACCTACAAGGGCGGCCATACAAGGCCTCAAACGGTGCCATACCGATGCTAGACTGATAACTGTTGTTGTAGGCAAACTCCACCAATGGCAAGTGCCTCTCCCACGTCCCATTGAAATCAAGGACACAACCCCGAAGCATATCCTCAAGGATCTGAATCGTACGCTCGGACTGCCCGTCAGTTTGAGGATGATAAGCCGTACTGAAGGTCAACTTAGTGCCCATGGCACTCTGCAAACTCTGCCACAACCTAGCAGTAAAACGAGGGTCTCTATCTGAGACGATCGTCACTGGGACCCCGTGCAACCTCACTATGTCCCGAACATATAAGTCGGCGAGATGATCTACCGAATCTCTCACGCGCATAGGAATGAATGCGCCGACTTAGTCAACCGGTCTACAACCACCCAAATGGCATCACTACCCCGCTGAGTCCTCGGAAGACCTACGACGAAGTCCATTGTGACATGCTCCCACTTCTACTCGGCAATAGGCAAGGATTGCAACAAACCCGCTGGCCTCTGATGCTCGGCCTTCACTTGTTGACAAGTAAGGCACTTAGACACGAAGACTGCCACATCTCTCTTCATGCCCCGCCACCAAAACTGGCGACCCAAATCCTGGTACATCTTCGTACCCCCGGATGCACCGCAAGGCGCGAATGATGAAACTCTCGGAGTACCTCCTCTCGGCAAGACTCCGGCACAAACAAGCGGTCTCGGTATCGCACACTTAAATCAGGATACACTGCCAGACCCTTCTCAACCTTCCCACTGGAGATCTTCTCTCGGAGGGAATCTACCTCAAGGTCACCTCTCTGTGCCTCTAACACTCGAGTCACAAGTGTAGGCTGCGCAACAACAGAAAACAAGGCCGCAGCCTCAACGGATTCGCCCAAAAGCAAATCAAACTCGCCAAGTGCCCTCAACATCTCCCACTCCCGGATGGCTACACAAGCTACATCGCCTATGGATTTCCTGCTAAGAGCGTCGGCCACTACATTGGCCTTCCCCGGATGATAATGCAACTCGAAGTCATAATCCTCAATGAACTCCATCCACCTCCTCTGCCTCAAGTTCAAGTCTTTCTGTGAAAACAGATACCTCAGACTCTTATGATCCGAGAACACCTCGAATCTCTCACCATAAAGGTAGTGCCTCCAGATTTTCAAGGCAAAGATCACAGCTGCTAACTCTAAGTCATGCGTAGGGTAATTCTTCTCGTGAATTTTCAACTGACGTGAGCCATAGGCAACCACTTTCCCCTCTTGCATCAACACACAACCCAGACCCTCTCGTGAGGCATCACAATAGACTGCATAACCCAACCCTCTCTCCGGAATAATCAAGACCGGAGCGGTGGTCAATCTAACCTTCAACTCCTGAAACGACTTTTCACAAGTCTCACTCCAAACAAATTTGACTCCCTTCCGAGTCAATCTAGTCAACGGTGAAGCTAACCTGGAGAAATCCTTCACAAACCGACGGTAATACCCAGCTAATCCCAGAAAACTGCGGATCTCAAACACACTCTTAGGCTGTGCCCAATCTTGCACTGCCTCAGTCTTGGATGTATCAACAGACACCCCTTTTCCGGATACCACGTGGCCTAAGAACTTGACTTCCTCAAGCCAGAACTCACACTTCCCAAACTTGGCGTACAGCCTATGGGCTCTAAGCAACTCAAGCACTACTTTCAAGTGTGCCTCATGCTCCTCCTCTGAAGGTGAATAGATAAGAATATCATCCACAAAAACGACTACAAACCGATCCAAGAATTCCCGGAAGATCCGGTTCATCAAGTCCATAAAGACTGCCGGTGCGTTGGTAAGCCCGAATGGCATCACCAGAAACTCATAATGGCCATACCGCGTACGGAATGCCGTCTTCGGAATATCCTACCTTTTTCAGATTAAATCGAAGCCCCCGGCGATCCCTACCTTTTTAACAAAGCAAGAAGGGTAGGAAATGATCCTAGATAGATCAATCCTTAGAGAGAGTGTAAAGTTAGAGAGAGAGGCTCTCAGATTTGGAAGATTGGATCAAAAGTTACAAAAAATCTAACTTAAAACACGCTGCTGTCGCACTGATATAAACAGGCTCGCTCGAGCGAAGGTCAGCTCGCTCGAGCGACCAGACACAAGAAACACTCGCACCGCTAACAACCCAGAAGCTCGCTCGAGCCACGAAGCTCGCTCGAGCGAAGGACGAACCAGCTCGCTCGAGCGAAGAAAGCTCGCTCGAGCCAAAAATTCCAGTGTTCAGGTCCAAGTACCAGGGCATACGCTCGCTCGAGCGAATCCCCCTTGGCTCGACCCACCAGAGACAAAACTCAAAGCTCGCTCGAGTGACCAACTCCTCGCTCGAGCGAGGGTCCAAAAATCTGGACAGCTACTCTTTGTTTCAAAGACAACCAACCTATAACAAATCTGCCCAACACATCCTATAACTCAAAAACAAAGTAAGAAAGGATGTAAACGCAACAACCAACAACTACTAACATCAACGGACACACGTCCAAATCACTATACAACAAGGGGTAAACCCGGGATCGCTATTAGAAGTCTTTTTGTTTGTTTTGAAAAACGTTTTGTTTACAATTTTACTCCTTAATTTATCTGTTGAATTTTTTTTTTCTATATGTTCAAATTTACATTTAAGTGTTTTATTATTTTTTTTCTCTATATGTTCAAAAATTTTGACTATCTGTTCAATTTTTTTCCGTATCTGTGCAAATTTTAGTCTAGATTTTATTATCAGTTCAATTTTAATCTCTTATCTGTTCAAATATCTATCCAAAATTTCAAATCTGTTTCAAAAACCAGTGACAATCTTCAATTTATTTTTATTTGTTCAATTTTACTATCTGTTGAAATACACCAAACCAGGATCTGTTGCAATCTTTCTTTCTCTCTCTCTTGTTCTCTCTCTTTCTCTCTATCAGTTGAAATTCTTTCTCAAGTATATCCAGTATATATATATTTGTTCAATTTTTTTTATTATTTTTATCTGCTCAATTTTTAATTTTTTTTGTTCATTTACAACTATCTGTTGCAATTTGTTTCATCATACAACAACAACACAAATCAACAACTTAAAAAAAATAAAAAAAAAAATGGATCAGTGTGCTTGAGAAAAAAAACTGTCCATAAGGAGCTAGATCAATGGAATCTTCACCTCCGATGGACCTCTACCGGCCTTAAGTAAAATAATTTGGTGAGAAGTCCTTTGTTTTGTTTTGAACGACGTTTTGTTTTCAATTTTACACCTTAATTTATCTGTTGAATTTTTTTTTCTATATATTCAAATTTACATTTAAGTGTTTAATTATTTTTTTGTTTATATATTTAAAAATTTTCACTATTTGTTCAATTTTTTTCCCTATCTGTGCAAATTTTTGTCTACATTTTATTATCAGTTAAATTTTAATCTCTTATTTGTTCAAATATCTATCCTAAATTGCTTATCTGTTCAACAAACCAGTCACAATTTTCAATTTATTTTTATCTGTTCAATTTTATTATCTGTTGAAATACACGAAACCAGGATCTGTTGCAATCTTTCTTTCTCTCTCTTATTCTTTCTCTCTATCTGTTGAAATTCTTTTTCAAATATAATCTAGTATATACATATCTCTTCAATTTTTTAATTATTTTTATCTGCTTAATTTTTATTTTTTTTTGTATTCATTTACAACTATCTGTTGCAATTTGTTTCATCATACAACAACAACACAAATCAACAACTTAAAAACAAAACAAAATTAGATCTGTGTGCTTGAAAAAAAAAAAACTATGCATAATGAGCTGGATCATTAGAGTCTTCTCCTCCGATGGTCCTCTGCAGGCATTGTGTAAAATAATTTGGTGAGAAGTCTTTTTGTTTGTATTGAAAGACGTTTTATTTTCAATTTTACTCCTTAATTTATCTATTGAATTTTTTTTTTCTATATGTTCAAATTTATATTTAAGTGTTTAATTATTTTTTTTTTGTCTATATATTTAAAAATTTTGACTATCTGTTCAATTTTTTTCCCTATCTGTGCAAATTTTTGTCTAGATTTTATTATCAGTTCAATTTTAATCTCTTATCTGTTCAAATATCTATCCAAAATTTCTTATCTGTTCAACAAACCAGTCACAATCTTCAATTTATTTTTATCTGTTCAATTTTATTATCTGTTGAAATACACCAAACCAGGATCTGTTGCAATCTTTCTTTCTCTCTCTCTTATTCTTTCTCTCTATCTGTTGAAATTCTTTCTCAAATATAATCCAGTATATATATATATATATATATGTTCACTTATTATTATTATTTTTATCGGCTTAATTTTTAATTTTTTTTTTCATTTAGAACTATCTGTTGCAATTTGTTTCATCATACAACAACGACACAGATCAACAACTTAAAAAAAAAAAATTTGGATCTCTGTGCTTGAAAAGAAAAAAAAAACTGTCCATAAGGAGCTGGATCAATGGAGTCTTCTTCTCCGATGGTCCTTTGCAGGCATTGAGTAAAATAATTTGGTGAGAATTTCCTTTTGTTTGTATTGAAAGACGTTTTGTTTTCAATTTTACTCCTTAATTTATCTTTTGAATTTTTTTTTCTATATGTTCAAATTTTCATTAAATTGTTTAATTATTATTTTTTTGTCTATATATTTAAAAAATTTGACTATCTGTTCAATTTTTTTTCTATCTGTGCAAATCTTTGTCTAGATTTATTGTCAGTTCAATTTTAATCTCTTATTTGTTCAAATATGTATCCTAAATTGCTTATCTTTTCAACAAACCAATCACAATTTTCTATTTATTTTTATTTGTTCAGTTTTATTATCTGTTGAAATATACGAAACCAGGATCTGTTGCAATCTTTATTTCTCTCTCTTATTCATTCTGTAACGACCCTCACTTCAACCTAGTCATACTTGCATACATTACGTATGATCTTGTTTTGTTATGTTGCATTTACAAATCTTGTTTTGTTTTGCTTGAGTGATTGTTGCATACTTTGTTCTTGCCTAGTGAACTGCCGAGGTCTTTTAAGCCTAGTCACCTTTGAACCTTTCTACACTTAGAATTATCTTGGAAACCACCTGGTTGACCTCCAGCTTCACCCTGGCATATTAGCCGAGATGTCACTATCTGGGCCAAGGTGTTCAGAACCAAGGCCGAGGAGTGTATCATCTAGGCCGAGATGTTTTGCACCTAGTGATTTTGTTTCTGGATTGGTGTGACCTAGACCGAGGTGTGGCACATCTAGGCCAAGGTGTGGCACAGCTTAGTCAAGTGTTGCCCTTCCAAGCCGATGTCTCTGTTCCCTCCATTTGCCGAAGCCTTGTTCTAGCCGAGATCATCACTCGCCGGAGTGCCTTGCCGTGTAGCGTGTCAGACACACTTTGTCATAGTCTTGTCTTGTCAATCAGTCACCTTTTGAGAAGAACCTATCAGCCGCTGCCACGTGTCCCAGCAGAGGGTTAAGTCAGTGTTGGTCGAGAAAACACATCATTTTTTGTATCAAATCTTGTTTGTAGAGAGAGAAGCTCTAGGAGGAGAAGTTCTTGAGTGAAGAGTGAATTTCCGAGTTTGATCTTTGGTGTTTGAACCGTTAGATTCGTGTCTTGAGGTTAGAATCCTGACCTACTCTTGTTGTTCTTGTTAATCGTTTAGCTGCATTGCACGATCGGATCTGTTTTGCATGCCATGCATTGATTTAAAGTTGGTTCTAGTAAGAGGAGGTGATATTCATATGTTCTTAATGAAAAGTCTTACTTTGATCCAAAAGTTTGTAACAAAAACTATGTTTTCGTGTTTGTTTGCATTAGACCTTTGAGTATGGGTACCCAGGTCCATGTTTTTGAACTCATGGCATGAAATCTTTGATTTTGTAATAACAAGTTATGATTTGAGCATTCATGTTTTCAAGTTCTTCATGTTCATGTTCCTCATGTTCTTGATCAGAGGGAAACCCAGGTGTTTCCCCGACTTCGTTTTTGTATGTGGCCGTTGGCACCACACCTCGGCGAGGAGGTGTGGGACCTCAGCCAAGACCTGGTTGATGCCCAGCTTGTTCTCCGAAGTTGAAAGACAGTGTCTTGTTTTGGTTTGCCTTGGCCCTGTAGAATGCCGAGATCATTTGCATTCGTGTAAACGTGTTTGAAAGTATATTCAACAGACCTTGCCATGTGCTTGTAGGCCTTGGATCCTTGCTTGAAACCTCGACGTTTGAAGACGAGGTGAGTGGTATTTTCGATAAAGCTATGTTCAAATGTTTTGATAAGGTTTGCCTTGCTTGTTTTGGTAAAAGTATTTGTTTAAGCATGAACGAATATCCTTGTTTTTGTATATCAAGTATAAGCTTGTTTTGATAACCTTCTTGGCAAGTCCCTTGACTGGAGGACTCTAAACTTTCGCAGTGCAAGTCCCTGACTGGAGGACTCTAAACTTTCGCAGTGCAAGTCCCTTGACTGGAGGACTCTAAACTTTCGCAGTGCAAGTCCCTTATGCTGGAGGACTCTAATCTTTCGCAGCACCATGGTGTTAAAGCGGGCTACGGGCCTAAGTAACACCAGTCCCTCGTGTTAGAAGGATACGGTCCTTTGTAACACAAGTCCTTTGTGCTAGAGGACTCTAAACTTTTGTAGCACCGCTTGTTTGAGCTATTCCTTTTTCCACTGACGGTTTACCGCGTGGGTTGGTTCGTTCGTAATGTCTTTGTTTGATAGATTTTGATACTTGATAACGCTTTTGAAGCTTGAAAGACTTTGATGGATGAATACGGTTCATCCCATGATTTGTTAAGTTTGTAAATGTTTTGTTGGAAAGGACCTCAGCTATTGTTCATGCAAACCTTTATTGATTATATCATTCACTGAGTATTCAGGCTCACCCTCTCTATATATATGTAGGTGATGAGCAGGTCGGCGGCGACGCCTAGATGTGCTTTTGCAGACTTGTTTGGGGGTTTTGTCATGTCGGCAAAATCTTGAAAATGATGCTTCTTGATTTGTAACCTTTGTTTTGTACATGTCGGCTCGAGAAGCCTCTTGATCAAGATGTAATGTGTATTTTGTTTACTGACAGTTCATTGTAAAACTGTATCTTGCATGTTATTCCATTTGATTTAAGCACAGCTCTTATGGACCACTTATGCTTTAATTTATCGCTTCCGTATTTGTAAGCCCCTACAATACTCTATTTGTATGTGTTTTCGAAAGTTGGCCTTCGGTAATCTCGGATTACTGGCCATGACGGCACCATCCTACTAGGGGCGGGTTGGGGTCGTTACACTTTCTCCCTATCTGTTGAAATTCTTTCTCAAATATAATCTGCATATATATATATGTCAGTTCAATTTTTTTTTATCTGCTTAATTTTTATTTTTTTTTTTCATTTAAACCTATCTGGTGCAATTTGTTTCATCATACAAGAACAACACAGATTAACAACTTTAAAAAAAAAAAAAAAAATTGGATATGTGCGTTTGAAAAAAAAAAACTGTCCATAAGGAGCTGGATCAATAGAGTCTTCTCCTCCGATGGTCCTCTACAGGCATTGAGTAAAATAATTTGGTGAGAAGTCCTTTTGTTTGTTTTCAAAGACGTTTTGTTTTCAATTTTGTTCCTTAATTAATCTGTTGAATTTTTTTTCTATATGTTCAAATTTACATTTAAGTGTTTAATTATTTTATTTTTTTGTCTATATATTCAAAATTTTTGAATATCTGTTCAATTTTTTACCCTATCTATGCAAATTTTTGTTTAGATTTTATTATCAGTTCAATTTTAATCGCTTATCTGTTCAAATATGTATCCAAAATTTCTTATCTGCTCAAAATCCAGTCACAATCATCAATTTATTTTTATCTGTTCAATTTTATTATCTATTGAAACACACCAAACCAGGATCTGTTGCAATCTTTCTTTCTCTCTTGTTCTTTCTCTCTATCTGTTGAAATTCTTTCTGAAATATAATCCAGTATATATATATATATCTGTTCAGTTTTTTTATTATTTTTATCGGCTTAATTTTAATTTTGTTTGGTTCATTTACAACTATTTGTTGCAATTTGTTTCATCATACAACAACAACACAGATCAATAACTTAAAAACAAAAAACAAATAATTGGATCCGTGTGCTTTAAAAAAAAAACTGTCCACAACGAGCTGGATCAATAGAGTCTTCTCCTCCGATGGTCCTCTGCAGGCATTGAGTAAAATAATTTGGTGAGAAGTCCTTTTGTTTGTTTTGAAAGACGTTTTGTTTTCAATTTTACTGCTTAATTTATCTGTTCAAATTTCTTCCCTATCTGTGCAAATTTTTATCTAGATTTTATTATCAGTTCAATTTCAATCTCTTATCTGTTCAAATATCTATCGAAAATTTCTTATCTGTTCAACAAACCTGTCACAGTCTTCAATTCATTTTTATCTGTTCAATTTTATTATCTGTTGAAATACACCAAACCAGGAACTGTTGCAATCTTTCTTTCTCTCTATCTGTTGAAATTTTTTCTCAAATATAATCCAGTATACATATATATATATATATATATCTGTTCAATTTTTTTTTTTTTTATCTGCTTAATTTTATTTTTTTTTTTGGTTCATTTACAACTATCTGTTGCAATTTGTTTCATCATACAATAACAACACAGATCAACAACTTAAAAAGAAAAAAAAAAAATTGGATCTATGTGCTTGAAAAAAAAAATTATCCATAAGGAGCTGGATCGATAGAGTGTTCTTCTCCGATGGTCCTTTGCAGGCATTGAGTAAAATAATTTGGTGAGAAGTCCTTAGTTTGTTTTGAAAGATGTTTTGTTTTCAATTTTACTCCTTAATTTATCTGGTGATTTTTTTTCTATATATTCAAATTTATATTTAATTGTTAAATTATTATTTTTTTGTCTATATATTCAAAAATTTTGACTATCTGTTCAATTTTTTTTTCCCTATTTGTGCAAATTTTTGTCTAGATTTTATTATCTGTTCAATTTTAATCTCTTATCTGTTCAACAAACTAGCCACAATCTTCAATTTATTTTTATCTGTTCAATTTTATTATCTGTTGAAATACACCAAACCAAGATCTGTTGCAATCTTTCTTTCTCTCTCTCTTATTCTTTCTCTCTATCTATTGAAATTCTTTCTCAAATATAATCCAGTATATATATATATATATATGTTCAATTATTATTATTATTTGTACCGTCTTAATTTTTAATTTTTTTTTGTTCATTTACAACTATCTGTTGTAATTTGTTTCATCATACAACCACGATACAGATCTACAACTTAAAAACAAAAAAAAAAATTTGGATCTGTGTGCTTGAAGAAAAAAAAAACTGTCCATAAGGAGCTGTATCAACGGAGTCAAAACTGTCCATAAGGAGCTTTATCAACGGAGTCTTCTCCTTCGATTGTCCTCTGCCGGCATTGAGTAAAATAATTTTGTGAGCAGGCCTTTTATTTGTTTTGAAAGACGTTTTGTTTTCAATTTTACTCCTTAATTTATCTGTTGAATTTTTTTTTCTATATGTTCAAATTTACATTTAAGTGTTTAAATTTTTTTTTCGTCTATATATTAAAAATTTTTGACTATCTGTTCAATTTTTTTCCCTATCTGTTCAAATTTTTGTCAAGATTTTATTATTAGTTCAATTTTAATCTCTTATTTGTTCAAATATCTATCCAAAATTTCTAATCTGTTCAACAAACCAGTCACAATCTTCACTTTATTTTTATCTGTTTAATTTTATTATCTGTTCAAAAATACCAAACCAGGATCTGTTGCAATCATTCTTTCTCACTCTCTTATTCTTTCTCTTTATCTGTTGAAATTCTTTCTCAAATATAATCCAGTATATATATTTCTGTTCAATTTTTTTAATTATTTTTATCTGCTTAATTTTTAATTTTTTTTTGTTCATTTACAACTATCTGTTTCAATTTGTTTCATCATACAACAACAACACAGATCAACAACTTAAAAAAAAAAAAAAAATTTGGATCTGTGTGTTTGAAAAAAAAAACTATCCATAAGGAGCTGGATCAATGGAGTCTTCTCCTCTAATGGTCCTCTACAAGCATTGAGTAAAATAATTTGGTGAGAAGTCCTTTTGTTGTTTTGAAAGATGTTTTGTTTTCAATTTTACTCCTTAATTTATCTGTTGAATATTTTTTTTTATGTTTGTTCAGATTTACATTTAAGTGTTTAATTATTTTTTTTTTGTCTATATATTTAAAAAATTTTACTATCTGTTCAATTTTTTTCCCTATTTGTGCAAATTTTTGTCTAGATTTTATTATAAGTTCAATTTTAATTCTTATCTGTTCAAATTCCAAAATTTCTTATCTGTTCAACAAACCAATCACAATCTACAATTTATTTTTATATATTCAATTTTATTATTTGTTGAAAAACACGAAACCAGGATCTGTTGCAATCTTTCTCTCTCTCTCTCTCTCTCTCTCTCTCTCTCTCTCTCTCTCTCTCTCTCTCTCTTATTCTTTCCCTCTATCTGTAAATATTCTTTCTCAAGTATAATCCAGTATATATATATATATATATATCTGTTCAATTTTTTTATTATTTTATCTCCTTAATTTTTAATTTTGTTTGTTCATTTACAACTATCCGTTGCAATTTCTCCTTAATTTTTAATTTTTTTTGTTCATTTACAACTATCCGTTGCAATTTGTTTCATCACACAACAATAATAGAGATCAACAACTTAAAAAAAAAAAAAAAAAATTGGATCTGTGTGCTTGAAAAAAGAAAAACTGTCCATAAAGAGCTAGATCAATGGAGTCTTCTACTCCGATGGTCCTCTGCAGGCATTGATTAAAATAATATGGTGAGAAGTCCTTTTGTTTGTTTTGAAAAACGTTTTGTTTTCAATTTTAGTCGTTAATTTATCTGTTAATTTTTTTTTTCCTATATGTTCAAATTTACATTTAAGGGTTTAATTATTTTTTTTCTATATATTCAAAAATTTTGACTATCTGTTCAATTGTTTTACCTATTTGTGTAAGTTTTTGTCTAGATTTTATTATCAGTTCAATTTTAATCTCTTATCTGTTCAAATATCTATCCGAAACTTCTTATCTGCTGAAAAACCAGTCATAATCTTCAATTTATTTTTATCTGTTCAATTTTATTATCTGTTGAAATGTACCAAACCAGGATCTGTTGCAATCTTTTTTCCTCTCTCTGTAGTTCATTCTCTCTATCTGTTGAAATTCTTTCTCAAATATAATCCAGTATATATATATATATATATATCTGTACAATTTTTGTTATTATTTTTATCTGCTTAATTTTAAAAAAAAAATTGGTTCATTTACAACTATCTGTTGCAATTTGTTTCATCATACAACAACACAAATCAACAACTGAAAAACAAAAAAAAAAAAAATGGATCTATGTGCTTAAAAAAAAAACTATCCATAAGGAGCTAGATCAATGGAGTATTCTCTTCCAATGGTCCTCTGCAGTCATTGAGTAAAATAATTTGGTGAGAAGTCCTTTTGTTTGTTTTGAAAGTCTTTTTGTTTTCAATTTTACTTCTTAATTTATCTGTTGAATTGTTTTTTTCTATATGTTCAAATTTACATTTAAGTGTTTAATTATTATTTTTTTGTCCATATATTCAAAAATTTTGACTATCTGTTCAATTTTTTTCCTATCTGTGTTGGTTTTTGTCTAGATTTGATCATAAGTTCAATTTAATCTCTTATCTATTCAAATCTCTATCCAAAATTTCTTATCTGCTCATCAAACCAGTCATAATCTTCAATTTATTTATATCTGTTCAATTTTATTATCTGTTGAAATACACCAAACCAAGATCTGTTGCAATCATTTCTTTCTCTCTCTCTTGTTCTTTCTCTCTATCTTTTGAAATTCTTTCTCAAATATAATCCAGTATATATATATATATCTGTTCATTTTTTTATTATTTTTATCGGCTTAATTTTTAAATTTTTTTGGGTTCATTTAGAACTATTTGTTTTCAATTTTACTGCTTAATTTATCTGTTTAATTTTTTTTCTATATGTTCAAATTTACATTTAAGTGTTTAATTATTATTTTTTTGTGTATATATTCAAAAATTTTGACTATCTGTTCAATTTTTTTCCCTATCTGTGCAAATTTTTGTCTAGATTTTTTATCAGTTCAATTTTAATCTCTTATCTGTTCAAATATCTATCTATAATTTCTTATCTGTTCAACAAACCAGTCACAATCTTCAATTTATTTTTATCTATTCAATTTTATTATCTGTTGAAATATACAGAACCAGGATCTGTTGTAATCTTTCTTTCTCTCTCTCTTATTCTTTCTCTCAATCTGTTGAAATTCTTTTTCAAATATAATCCAGTATATATATATATATATATATGTTCAATTATTATTATTATTTTTATCGTCTTAATTTTTAATTTTTTTTTGGTTTATTTACAACTATCTGTTGTAATTTGTTTCATCATACAACAACAATACAGATCAACAACTTAAAAAAAAAAAAAAAAGATCTATGTGCTTGAAAAAAAAAAAAACTATTCATAAGGAGCTGGATTAATTGAGTCTTCTCCTTCGATGGTCCTCTGCAGGAATTGAGTAAAATAATTTGGTGAGAAGTCCTTTTGTTTGTTTTGATAGACGTTTTGTTTTCAATTTTACACCTTAATTTCTATGTTGAATTTTTTTTTTTCTATATATTCAAATTTACATTGAAGTGTTAAATTATTATTTTTTTGACTATATATTCAAAAAATTTGACTATCTGTTCAATTTTTTCCCTTATCTGTGCGAATTTTTGTCTAGATTTTATTATCAGTTCAATTTTAATCTCTTATCTGTTCAAATATCTATCCAAAATTTCTTATTTGTTCAACAAACCAGTCAGTATCTTCAATTTATTTTTATCTGTTCAATTTTATTATCTGTTGAAATGCACAAACCAGGATCTGATGCCATCTTTCTTTCTCTCTCTCTCTTATTCTTTCTCTCTATCTGTTGAAATTCTTTCTCAAATATAATCCAATATATATACATATATCTGTTCAATTGTTATTATTATTTTTATCGTCTTAATTTTTAATTTTTTTTGTTCATTTATAACTATCTGTTGGAATTTGTTTCATCATACAACAACGACACTGATCAACAACTTAAAAACAAAAAAAAATTTGGATCTGTGCGCTTGAAAGAAAAAAACTGCCCATAAGGAACTGGATCAATGGAGTCTTCTCCTACGATGGTCTTCTGCAGGCATTGAGTAAAATAATTTGGTTAGAAGTCTTTTTGTTTATTTTGAAAGACGTTTTGTTTTCAATTTTACTCGTTAATTTATCTGTTGAATTTTTTTTTCCATATGATGAAATTTACATTTAAGTGTTTAATTATTTTTTTTGTCTATATATTGAAAAATTTTGACTATCTGTTCAATTTATTTCTCTATCTGTGCAAATTTTTGTCTAGATTTGATTATCAGTTCAATTTTAATCTCTTATCTATTCAAATATCTATCCAAAATTTCTTATCTGCTCAACAAACCAGTCACAATCTTCAATTTATTTTTATCTGTTCAATTTTATTATCTGTTGAAATACACCAAACCAGAATCTGTTGCAATGTTTCTTTCTCTCTCTCTTGTTCTTTCTCTCTATCTGTTGAAATTCTTTCTCAAATATAATCCAGTATATATATATATATATATATATCTGTTCAATTTTTAATATTATTTTTATCTTCTTAATTTTTAATTTTTTTTGGGTTCATTTACAACTATCTGTTGTAATTTGTTTCATCATACAACAACAACACAGATCAACAACCTAAAAAAAATAAAAAAATTCAATTTGTGTGCTTGAGAAAAAAAAACTGTTCATAAGGAGCTGGATCAATGGAATCTTCTCCTCCGATGGTCCTCTACAGGCAATGAGTAAAATAATTTGGTGAGAAGTTCTTTGTTTTGTTTTGAAAGACGTTTTGTTTTCAATTTTACTCCCTAATTTATCTGTTGAATTTTTTTGTTCTATATGTTCAAATTTACATTTAAGTGTTTAATTATTATTTTTTTGTCTATATATTTAAAAATTTTGACTATCTGTTCAATTTTTTTCCCTATCTGTGCAAATTTTTGTCTAGATTTTATTATCAGTTCAATTTTAACCTCTTATCTGTTCAAATATCCATCCAAAATTTCTTATCTGTTCAACAAACCAGTCACAATCTTCAATTTATTTTTATCTGTTCAATTTTATTATCTGTTGAAAAATACCAAACCAGGATCTGTTGCAATCTTTCTTTCTCTCTCTCTCTCTCTCTCTCTCTCTCTCTCTTTCTCTCTATCTGTTGAAATTCTTTTTCAAATATAATCCAGTATATATATTTCTCTTCAATTTTTTTAATTATTTTTATATGCTTAATTTTTAAATTTTTTTGTTTATTTACAACTATATGTTGAAATATGTTTCATCATACAACAACAACACAGATCAACAACTTAAAAACAAAAAAAAAATTGGATCTGTGTGCTTGAAAAAAAAAAGGTCCATAAGGAGCTGTATCAATGGAGTCTTCTCCTACGACGGTCCTTCGCAGGCATTGAGTAAAATAATTTGGTGACAAGTCCTTTTGTTTGTTATAAAAGACGTTTTGTTTTCAATTTTACTCCATAATTTATCTGTTGAATTATTTTTTTTCTATATGTTCAAATTTACATTTAAGTGTTTAATTAATTTTTTTTTTGTCTCTATATTTAAAAATTTTGACTATCTGTTAAATTTTTTTCGCTATCTTTGCAAATTTTTTTCTAGATTTTATTATCAGTTCAATTTTAATCTATTATCTGTTGAAATATCTATCCAAAATTTCTTATCTGTTCAACAAACCAGTCACAATCTTCAATTTATTTTTATCTGTTCAATTTTATTATCTGTTGAAAAACACCAAACCAGGATCTGTTGCAATCTTTCTTTCTCTCTCTCTCTCTCTCTCTCTCTCTCTCTCTCTCTCTTATTCTGTCATGACCCCAACCCGCCCCTAGTAGGATGGTGCCATGATGGCCAGTAATCCGTAATTACCGAAGGCCAACTTTCAAGAATCACACACAACAGAGTATCACGTGCGGGGCTAACAAGTGCGGAAGTAAAATATACAAAACCAATTAGTCCACAAGAGCTGTGCGTATATCAAAAGGAATGCCAAACAAGATAAGGCTTCACAGTTTATCATTTACAACAAAATACAAGTTACATCTTGATCAAAAGGCTTCTCTAGCCGACGTATGCAAAAACAATAATTACAAGCCAAGAAGCATGATTTTCAAGAGTTGCCGACATAAACACAAAATGGCCGACGTAACGAAACAAGCAGAGCCGAGGTAAAGAAATCCAAAACAAGCTTTCAAGAACACATTCAGGCGTCGCCGACGTCCTGCTCATCACCTACATATATATAGAGAGGGTGAGCTGAAAACTCAGTGAATGGTACAGATAATAAAGGTTTTGCATGAATATAGCCGAAGTCCTTACAAAACAAAACACATCAAGCTATACCGAATCAAGGGATGAACCGTATTCATCTGTCAAGTCTTACAAGTCGCAGGGGATGCTTACTAACATCGGCAAAACACAAATCAAGCTTTCCGAACAACAACCCACGCGGTAAACCGTCTGTGGCAAAACGAGGTATTGGTCGATCCGTAATCGATTAGGCAAGGGTACTGCGAAAGTTTATAGTCCTCCAGCACAAGGGACTTGTGTTACTTAGGCCCGTAGCCCCTTTTTAACACGATGGTCTTGTGTTACTTAGGCCCGTAGCCCGCTTTAACACTTAGTCTTTCCAAGAAAGGACCGTATCCTTTTATACTTAGTGCTGCGAAAGTTTAGAGTCCTCCAGCACAAGGGACTTTTACAAAGATGGCATCAAAACAAAGCTTCTTCATTCGTACATCAAAATAGGCTAGACATTCATGCTTAACAAATACTTTCATCAAAACGAAACAAAGCAAGATTTATCAAAACTTTATAACATAGCTTTATCAAAAGTACCACTCACCTGGTTCTTCAAGTGTAGGCTCAAAGCAAAGATCAAGGTCCTACAATCACATGACAAATACATTCTCAAACAAATTTCACATGCAGTGATTGATCTCGGCATTCACACCAAGCTAAGTCAAAACAAGCAAAACATGCTGGGAGTTTAAACATTCTCTCCCCACTCATGATAGCACACTGGTACCAACCAGATTCTTAGGCCGAGGTTCCGACGGCCACAACCAAAAGCAAGGTCGGAAAAACCTGGGTTTCCCTTTGAAGAATATGATGAACATGATCATCAAGAGGATGAAATGCAAGGTTCATAACTCGTTATAAAATCTGAGGTTTCAAGGCAAGAGTTCCAAAACATGAACTTGGGTACCCACTCAAGAAGATCATTCGAGAAATAACACAAAAACATAGCTTTTGCCATAAGCTTTTCGGATCAAACAAGGTTTTCCATCAAGAACACATGAGCTCTATTTTTCTCTTTCAAAACAAACTTCAAAACAATGCAAAACATACAAGACAGACTTGATCATGCAATGCAGCTAGATGATCGATCAAAACAACAAGAGAGGATTACGATTCTAACCTCAAAACTTGAATCCAACGGTTCAATCTTCTAAGATCAAGCTCGGAAATTACCTTCTCACTCTAAAACTTCTTCTCCCTCTTCTAGAGTTTCTCACTCTTCAAGAACAAAAGCTTACAAGACAAATCGTACAAAATGATACAAAATGATGTATTTTAGGCCTGTCGGCTGACCTAGCCTGCAGCTCGGACACGTGGCGCATTCGGGTTGGTTCAACTCAAAAAGGTGATTGATTGATAAGACAAGTCTCTGACAAAGTGTATGCAAGAAGCTAAGGCAGAAAACCTCGGTAAGCAATGACATCGGCTAAAGGCAAGACTCGACTTCAGGATAACAAAGACATCGGCTAGGGAGGACGACACTTGACTAAGCTGTGCCACACCTTGGCCTGGGTGTGCCACACCTCGGCCTAGGTCATACCTGCCCAGGAACAAAATCGCAAAGTGCAAAACATCTCGGCCTTGGTTCTACACACCTCGGCCTAGCTAGTAACACCTCGGCTAGACATGCTGGAGTCACAACCAGTGGTTTTAAAACGGTTCTAAGTACAAAGGTTCGAAGGTGAACTAGGCTCAAGATGACCTCGGCTATGCATCAAGCAAGGGTCAGAATCAGACAAGCAATACTTAACAAAGCAAGACAAAACAAGATTGCAATCATGACAAGTCAAGATAATACATGAGTGTATGCAAACATGGCTAAGTCAAAATGAGGGTTGTTACATATTCTTTCTCTCTATCTGTTGAACTTCTTTTTCAAATATAATCCAGTATATATATATATATCTATTCAATTTTTTTAATTATTTTTATCTGCTTAATTTTTAATTTCTTTTTGTTCATTTACAACTATCTGTTGCAATTTCTTTCATCACACAACAACAACACAGATCTACAACTTAAAAACAAAAAAAAAAATCGATCAATGTGCTTGAAAAAAGAAAAACTATCCGTAAGGAGCTGGATCAATGGAGTCTTCTCCTCCAATTGTCCTCTGCAGGCATTGAGTAAAATAATTTGGTGAGAAGTCCTTTTGTTTGTTTTGAAAGACGTTTTGTTTGCAATTTTACTCCTTAATTTACATTTAAGTGTCTAATTATTTTTTTTTTTTTGTCTATCTATTTAAAAAATTTTACTATCTATTCAATTTTTTTCCTTATCTGTGCAAATTTTTGTCTAGATTTTATTATCAGTTCAATTTTAATCTCTTATCTGTTCAAATATCTATCCAAAATTTCTTATATTCTCAACAAACTAGTCACAATCTTCAATTTATTTTTATCTGTTCAATTTTATTATCTATTGAAATACACCAAACCAGGATCTGTTGCAATCTTTCTTTCTCATTCTCTAGTTCTTTTTCTCTATCTGTTGAAATTCTTTCTCAACTATAATCCAGTATATATATATCTGTTCAATTTTTTTTATTATTTTTATCTGCTTAATTTGAATTTTTTTTTGGTTCATTTACAACTATCTGTTACAATTTGTTTCATCAAACAACAACAACACAAATCAACAACTTAAAAAATTAAAAAATATGGATCTGTGTGCTTGAGAAAAAAAAAACTGTCCATAAGGAGCTGGATCAAGGAGGTCTTCTCCTCCGATGGTCCTTCGCAGGCGTTGAGTAAAATAATTTGGTGAGAAGTCATTTTTTTTTTGTTTTGAAAGACGTTTTGTTTTCAATTTTACTCCTTAATTTATCTGTTGAATTTTTTTTTCCTATATGTTCAAATTTATATTTAAGTGTTTAATTATTATTTTTTTGTCTATATATTCAAAAATTTTGACTATCTGTTCAATTTTTTTCCGTATCTGTGCAAGTTTTTGTCTTAATTTTATTATCAGTTCAATTTTAATCTCTTATCTGTTCAAATATCTATCCAAAATTTCTTATATGTTCAACAAACCAGTCACAATCTTCAATTTATTTTTATCTGTTCAATTTTATTATCTGTTGAAATATACCAAACCAGGATCTGTTGCAATCTCTCTTTCTCTCTCTTGTTCTTTCTCTCTATTTATTGAAATTCTTTCTCAAATATAATCTAGTATATATATATATCTGTTCAATTTTTTTTTATTTTTATCTGCTTAATTTTTAATTTTTTTTTGTTCATTTACAACTATCTGTTGCAATTTGTTTCATCATACATCAACAACACAGATAAACAACTTAAAAAAAAAAAACTGGATCCGTGTGCTTGAAAAAAAAACTGTCCATAAGGAGCTGGATCAATGGAGTCTTCTCCTTCGATGGTCCTCTGCAGGCATTGAGTAAAATAATTTGGTAGGAAGTCGTTTTGTTTGTCTTGAAAGACGTTTTGTTTTCAATTTTACTCCTTAATTTATCTGTTGATTTTTTTTTTCTATATGTTCAAATTTACGTTTAAGTATTTAATTATTATTTTTTTGTCTATATATTCAAAAATTTTGACTATCTATTCAATTTTTTTCCCTAGATGTGAAAATTTTTGTCTAGATTTTATTATAAGTTCAATTTTAATCTCTTATCTGTTCAAATATTGTAACGACCCCAACCCGCCCCTAGTAGGATGGTGCCGTCATGGCCAGTAATCCGAGATTACCGAAGGCCAACTTTCGAAAACACATACAAATAGAGTATTGTAGGGGCTTGCAAATGCGGAAGCGATAAATTAAAGCATAAGTGGTCCATAAGGGCTGTGCTTAAATCAAATGGAATAACATGCAAGATACAGTTTTACAATGAACTGTCAGTAAACAAAATACACATTACATCTTGATCAAGAGGCTTCTCGAGCCGACATGTACAAAACAAAGGTTACAAATCAAGAAGCATCATTTTCAAGATTTTGCCGACATGACAAAACCCCCAAACAAGTCTACAAAAGCACATCTAGGCGTCGCCGCCGACCTGCTCATCACCTACATATATATAGAGAGGGTGAGCCTGAATACTCAGTGAATGATATAATCAATAATGGTTTGCATGAACAATAGCCGAGGTCCTTTCCAACAAAACATTTACAAACTTAACAAATCATGGGATGAACTGTATTCATCCATCAAAGTCTTTCAAGCTTCAAAAGCGTTATCAAGTATCAAAATCTATCAAACAAAGACATTACGAACGAACCAACCCACGCGGTAAACCGTCAGTGGCAAAAGGAATAGCTCAAACAAGCGGTGCTACAAAAGTTTAGAGTCCTCTAGCACAAAGGACTTGTGTTACAAAGGACCGTATCCTTCTAACACGAGGGACTGGTGTTACTTAGGCCCGTAGCCCGCTTTAACACCATGGTGCTGCGAAAGATTAGAGTTCTCCAGCACAAGAGCCTTGCACTGCGAAAGTTTAGAGTCCTCCAGTCAAGGGACTTGCACTGCGAAAGTTTAGAGTCCTCCAGTCAGGGACTTGCACTGCGAAAGTTTAGAGTCCTCCAGTCAAGGGACTTGCCAAGAAGGTTATCAAAACAAGCTTATACTTGATATACAAAAACAAGGATATTCGTTCATGCTTAAACAAATACTTTTACCAAAACAAGCAAGGCAAACCTTATCAAAACATTTGAACATAGCTTTATCGAAAATACCACTCACCTCGTCTTGCAAACGTCGAGGTTTCAAGCAAGGATCCAAGGCCTACAAGCACATGGCAAGGTCTGTTGAATATACTTTCAAACACGTTTACACGAATGCAAATGATCTCGGCATTCTACAGGGCCAAGGCAAACCAAAACAAGACACTGTCTCTCAACTTCGGAGAACAAGCTGGGCATCAACCAGGTCTTGGCCGAGGTCCCACACCTCCTCACCGAGGTGTGGTGCCAACGGCCATATACAAAAACGAAGTCGGGGAAACACTTGGGTTTCCCTCTGATCAAGAACATGAGGAACATGAACATAAAGAACTTGAAAACATGAATGCTCAAATCATAACTTGTTATTACAAAATCAAAGATTTGATGCCATGAGTTCAAAAACATGGACCTGGGTACCCATACTCAAAGGTCTAATGCAAACAAACACGAAAACATAGTTTTTGTTACAAACTTTCGGATCAAAGCAAGACTTTTCATTAAGAACATATGAATATCACCTCCTCTTACTAGAACCAACTTTAAATCAATGCATGGCATGCAAAACAGATCCGATCGTGCAATGCAGCTAAACGATTAACAAGAACAACAAGAGTAGGTCAGGATTCTAACCTCAAGACACAAATTTAACGGTTCAAACACCAAAGATCAAACTCGGAAATTCACTCTTCACTCAAGAACTTCTCCTCCTAGAGCTTCTCTCTCTACAAACAAGATTTGATACAAAAAATGATGTGTTTTCTCGACCAACACTGACTTAACCCTCTGCTGGGACACGTGGCAGCGGCTGATAGGTTCTTCTCAAAAGGTAACTGATTGACAAGACAAGACTATGACAAAGTGTGTCTGACACGCTACACGGCAAGGCACTCCAGCGAGTGATGATCTCGGCTAGAACAAGGCTTTGGCAAATGGAGGGAACAGAGACATCGGCTTGGAAGGGCAACACTTGACTAAGCTGTGCCACACCTTGGCCTAGATGTGCCACACCTCGGTCTATGTCACACCAATCCAGAAACAAAATCACTAGGTGCAAAACATCTCGGCCTAGATGATATACTCCTCGGCCTTGGTTCTGAACACTTCGGCCCAGATAGTGACATCTCGGCTAATATGCCAGGGTGAAGCTGGAGGTCAACCAGGTGGTTTCCAAGATAATTCTAAGTGTAGAAAGGTTCAAAGGTGACTAGGCTTAAAAGACCTCGGCAGTTCACTAGGCAAGAACAAAGTATGCAACAATCACTCAAGCAAAACAAAACAAGATTTGCAAATGCAACATAACAAAACAAGATCATACGTAATGTATGCAAGTATGACTAGGTTGAAGTGAGGATCGTTACAAATATCTATCCAAAATTTCTTATCTGCTCATCAAACTAGTCACAATCTTCAATTTATTTTTATCTGTTCAATTTTATTATCTGTTGAAATACACCAAACCAAGATCTGTTGCAATCTTTCTTTCTCTCTCTCTCTCTCTCTTGTTCTATCTCTCTATCTGTTGAAATTCTTTCTCAAATATAATCCAGTATATATATATATCTATTCAGTTTCTTTTATTATTTTTATCGGCTTAATTTTTAATTTTTTTGGGTTCATTTACAACAATTTGTGGCAATTTGTTTCATCGTACAACAACAAGACAGATCAACAACTTAAAAACAAAAAAAAAAAAATAATTGGATCTGTGTGCTTGAAAAAAACAACTGTCCATAACGAGCTTGATCAATAGAGTCTTCTCCTCCGATGGTCCTCTGCAGGCATTGAGTAAAATAATTTGGTGATAAGTCCTTTTGTTTGTTTGGAAAGACGTTTTGTTTTAAATTTTACTGCTTAATTTACCTGTTTAATTTTTTTTTCTATGTGTTCATATTTACATTTAATGTTTAATTATTATTTTTCTGTCTATATATTCAAAAATTTTGACTATCTGTTCAATTTTTTTCCCTATCTGTGCAGATTTTTGCTTAGATTTTATTATCAATTCAATTTTAATCTATTATCTGTTCAAATATCTATCCATAATTTCTTATCTGTTCAACAAACCAGTCACAGTTTTCAATTTATTTTTATCTGTTCAATTTTATTATCTGTTGAAATACACCAAACCAGGATCTGTTGCAATCCTTCTTTCTCTCTCTCTCTCTCTCTCTTATTCTTTCTCTCTATCTGTTGAAAATCTTTCTCAAATGTAATCCAGTATATATATATATCTGTTCAATTACTATTATTATTTTTATCGTCTTAATTTTTAATTTTTTTTATTCATTTACAACTATCTGTTGTAATTTGTTGCATCATGCAACAACAACACAGATCAACAACTTAAAAACAAAAAAAAAATTTGGATCTATGTTCTTGAAAAAAAAAAACTATCCATAAGGAACTGGATCAATGGAGTCTTCTGCTCCGATGGTCCTTGGCAGGAATTGGGTAAAATAATTTGATGAGAAGTCCTTTTGTTTGTTTTGAAAGACGTTTATTTTTCAATTTTACTCCTTCATTTATCTGTTGAATTATTTTTTTCTATATGTTCAAATTTACATTTAAGTGTTAAATTATTATTTTTTTGTCTATATATTCAAAAATTTTGACTATCTGTTCAATTTTTTTTCCTATCTGTGCAAATTTTTGTCTAGATTTTATTATCAGTTCAATTTTAATCTATTATCTGTTGAAATATCTAACCAAAATTTCTTATCTGTTCAACAAACCAGTCACAATCTTCAATTTATTTTTATTTGTTCAATTTTATTATCTGTTGAAATACACCAAACCAGGATCTGTTGCAATCTTTCTTTCTCTCTCTCTTATTCTTTCTCTCTATCTGTTGAAATGCTTTCTCAAATATAATCCAGTGTATATATATATCTGTTCAATTATTATTATTATTTTTATCGTCTTAATTTTTATTTATTTTTTGGTTCATTTACAACTATCTGTTGCAATTTGTTTCATCATACAACAACGACACAGATCAACAACTTAAAAAGAAAAAAAAATTGGATCTGTGTGCTTGAAAAAAAAAAACTGTCCATAAGGAGCTGGATCAATGGAGCCTTCTCCTCCGATGGTCCTCTGCAAGAATTGAGTAAAATAATTTGGTGATAAGTTATTTTGTTTGTTTTGAAAGACGTTTTGTTTTCAATTTTACTCCTTAATTTATCTGTTGAATTTTTTTCTTCCATATGATCAAATTTACATTTAAGTGTTTAATTATTATTTTTTTGTTTATACATTCAAAAATTTTGACTTTCTGCTCAATTTTTTTCCCTATCTGTGGAAATTTTTGTCTAGCTTTATTATCAGTTCAATTTTAATCTCATATCTGTTCAAATATCTATCCAAAATTTCTTATCTGCTCAACAGACCAGTCACAATCTTCAATTTATTTTTATCTGTTCAATTTTATTATCTGTTGAAATATACCAAATCAGGATCTGTTGCAATCATTATTTCTCTCTCTCTCTCTTGTTCTTTTTCTCTATCTGTTGAAATTCTTTCACAAATATAATCTAGTATATATATATATATATATATGTTCAATTTTTAATATTATTTTTATCTGCTAATTTTTATTTTTATTTTTTGGTTCATTTACAACTATCTGTTGCAATTTGTTTCATCATACAACAACAACACATATCAACAACTTAAAAAAAATAAAAAAATTGGATCTGTGCGTTTGAGAAAAAAAACATGTCCATAAGGAGCTGGATCAATGGAATCTTCTCCTCCGATGGTTCTCTACAGGCATTGAGTAAAATAATTTGGTGAGAAGTCCTTTGTTTTGTTTTGAAAGACGTTATGTTTTCAATTTACTCCTTAATTTATTTGTTGAATTTTTTTCTCTCTATATTTTCAAATTTACATTTAAGTGTTTAATTTTTTTTTGTCTATATATTTAAAAATTTTGACTATCTGTTCAATTTTTTTCCCTATCTATGCAAATTTTTGTCTAAATTTTATTATCAGTTCAATTTCAATCTTTTATCATTTCAAACATATATCCAAAATTTCTTATCTGTTCAACAAACCAGTCACAATCTTCAATTTATTTTTATCTGTTCAATTTTATTATCTGTTGAAAAATACAAACCAGGATTTGTTGCAATCTTTCTTTCTCTCTCTCTTATTCTTTCTCTCTATCTGTTGAAATTCTTTCTCAAATATAATCCAGTATATATATATCTATTCAATTTTTTTATTATTTTTATCAGCTTAATTTTTAATTTTTTTTGGTTCATTTACAACTATCTGTTTCAATTTGTTTCATCGGACAACAACACAGATCAACAACATAAAAAAATAAAAAAATTGGATCTGTGTTCTTGAGAAAAAAAAACTGTCCATAAGGAGCTAGATCAATGGAATTTTCTCCTTCGATGGTCCTCTACAAGCATTGAGTAAAATAATTTGGTGTAAAGTCCTTCTGTTTGTTTTGAAAGACGTTTTGTTTTCAATTTTACTCCTTAATTTATCCGTTGAATTTTTTTTCTATATGTTCAAATTTACATTTAAGTGTTTAATTTTTTTTTGTATATATATTTTAAAATTTTGACTATTTGTTCAATTTTTTCCCCTATCTGTGTAAATTTTTGTCTACATTTTATTATCGGTTCAATTTTAATCTATTATCTGTTCAAATATCTATCAAAAATTTCTTATCTGTTCAACAAACCAGCCAAAATCTCCAATTTATTCTTTCTCTCTATCTGTTGAACTTCTTTCTCAAATATAATCTAGTATATATATATATATATATATATTTATCTGTTCAATTTTTTTTATTATTTTTATCTGCTTAATTTTTAATTTTTTTTATTCATTTCCAACTGTCTGTTGCAATTTGTTTCATCACACAACAACAACACAGATCAACAACTTAAAAACAAAAAAAAAAAAATTGATCTGTGTGCTTGAAAAAAGAAAAAATGTCCATAAGGAGCTGGATCAATAGAGTCTTCTCCTCCGTTGGTCCTCTGTAGGCATTGAGTAAAATAATTTGGTGAGAAGTCATTTTGTTTGTTTTGAAAGACCTTTTGTTTTCAATTTCATTCCTTAATTTATTTGTTGATTTTTTTTTTCCTATATCTTCAAATTTACATTTAAGTGTTTAATTTTTTTTTTTTGTCTATATATTCAAAAATTTTGACTATCTGTTTAATTTTTTTCCCTATCTGTGCAAATTTTCGTGTAGATTTCATTATCAATTCAATTTTAATCTCTTATCTGTTCAAATTTCTATCCAAAATTTCATATCTGTTCAACAAACCAGTCACAATCTTCAATTTATTTTTATCTATTCAATTTTATTATCTGTTGAAATACACCAAACCAGGATCTGTTGCAATCTTTCTTTCTCTCTCTCTTGTTCTTTCTCTCTATCTGTTGAAATTCTTTCTCAAATATAATCCAATATATATATATATATATATATCTGTTCAATTTTATTTTTTTATCTGCTTTATTTTTAGTTTTTTTTTTTTGCACATTTACATCTATCTGCTGCAATTCGTTTCATCATACAACAACAACACAGATCAACAACTTAAAAACAAAAAAAAATTGGATCTGTGTGCTTGAAAAAAAAACTGTCCATAAGGAGCTAGATGAATGGAGTCTTTTCCTCCGATGGTCCTCTGCAGGCATTGAGTAAAATAATTTGGTGAGAATGCCTTTTGTTTGTTTTGAAAGACGTTTTGTTTTCAATTTTACTCCGTAATTTATCTGTTGAATTTTTTTTTCTATATGTTCAAATTTACATTGAAGTGTTTAATTATTATTTTTTGTCTATATATTCAAAAAATTTGACTATCTATTCAATTTTTTTTCCATATCTGTGCAAATTTTTGTCTAGATTTTATTATCAGTTCAATTTTAATCTCTTATCTGTTCAAATATCTATCAAAAATTTCTTATTTGTTCAATTTATTTTTATCTGTTCAATTTTATTATATGTTGAAATATACCAAACCAGGATCTGTTGCAATCTTTCTTTCTCTCTCTTTTTCTTTCTCTCTCTTTTTCTTTCTCTCTATCTGTTGAAATTATTTCTCAAATATAATCCAATATATATATATGTTCAATTTTTTATATTTTTTTTATCTGCTTAATTTTTAATTTTTTTTGGGTTCATTTACATCTATCTGTTGCAATTTGTTTCATCAGACATCAACAACACAGATTAACAACTTAAAAAAAAAAATTGGATCCGTGTGCTTGAAAAAAAAAACTGTCCATAAGGAGCTGGATCAATGGAGTCTTCTCCTCCGATGGTCCTCTGTACGAATTGAGTAAAATAATTTGGTGAGAAGTCCTTTTGTTTGTTTCGAAAGACGTATTGTTTTCAATTTTACTCCTTAATTTATCTATTGAATTTTTTTTTCTATATGTTTAAATTTACATTTAAGTATTTAATTATTATTTTTTTGTCTATATATTCAAAAATTTTGACTATCTATTCAATTTTTTTTTCCTATATGTTCAAATTTTTGTCTAGATTTTATTATCAGTTCAATTTTAATCTCTTATCTGTTCAAATATCTATCCAAAATTTCTTATCTGTTCAACAAACCAGTCACAATCTTCAATTTATTTTTATTTGTTCAATTTTATTATATGTTGAAATACCCAAAACCAGGATCTGTTGCAATCTTTCTTTCTCTCTCTCTTGTTCTTTCTCTCTATCTGTTGAAATTCTTTCTCAACTATAATCCAGTATATATATACCTGTTCAATTTTATTTCTTAATTTTTTCTGCTTAATTTTTAATTTTTTTGGGTTCATTTACAACTATCGTTGAAATTTGTTTCGTCATACAACAACACAGATCAACAACTTAACAAAAATAAAAAAACTGGATCTGTGTGCTTGAGAAAAAAAAAATTGTCCATAAGGAGCTGGATCAATGGTGTCTTCTCCTCCGATGGTCCTCGGCATGCATTGAGTAAAATAATTTGGTGAGAAGTCCTTTTGTTTGTTTTGAAAGACGTTTTGTTTTCAATTTTACTCCTTAATTTGCTTGTTGAATTTTTTTGTTTCTATATGTTTAAAATTACATTTAAGTGTTTACTCTTTTTTTTTGTCTATATATTCAAAAAATTTAACTATCTATTCAATTTTTTTCCCTAGCTGTGCAAACTTTTATCTAGATTTTATTATCTGTTCAATTTTAATCTCTTATCTGTTCAAATATCTATCCAAAATTTCTTATCTGTTCAACAAACCAGTAACAATCTTCAATTTATTTTTATCTGTTCAATTTTATTATCTGTTGAAATACACCAAACCAGGATCTGTTGCAATCTTTCTTTCTCTCTCTTGTTCTTTCTCTATATTTGTTGAAATTCTTTCTCAAATATAATCTAGTATATATATATATATCTATTCAATTTTTTTATTATTTTTATCTGCTTAATTTTTAATTTTTTTGTTCATTTACAACTATCTGTTGCAATTTGTTTCATCATACAACAACAACATAGATCAAAAACTTTAAAAAAAGAAAAAGAAAAAAGGATCTGTGTGCTTGAAAAAAGAAACTGTTCACAAGGAGCTGGATCAATGGAGTCTTCTCCTTCGATGGTCATCTGCAGGCATTGAGTAAAATAATTTGGTAGGAAGTCGTTTTGTTTGTCTTGAAAGACGTTTTGTTTTCAATTTTACTCCTTAATTTATCTGTTGATTTTTTTTTTCTTTCTCTCTCTCTTGTTCTATCTCTCTATCTATTGAAATTCTTTCTCAAATATAATCCAGTATATATATATATATATATGTTCAATTATTTTTATTATTTTTATTGTCTTAATTTTTAATTTTTTTGGGTTCATTTACAACTATTTGTGGCAATTTGTTTCATCATACAACAACAAGACATATCAACAACTTAAAAAAAAATAAATAAAATAATTGGATCTGTGTGCTTGAAAAAAATAACTGTCCATAACGAGCTTGATCAATAGAGTCTTCTCCTCCGATGGTCCTCTGCAGGCATTGAGTAAAACAATTTGGTGAGAAGTCCTTTTGTTTGTTTAGAAAGACGTTTTGTTTTAAATTTTACTGCTTAATTTATCTGTTTAATTTTTTTTCTATATGCCCAAATTTACATTTAATGTTTATTTATTATTTTTCTGTCTATATATTCAAAAATTTTGACAATCTGTTTAATTTTTTTTCCCTATCTGTGCAGATTTTTACCTAGATTTTATTATCAGTTCAATTTTAATCTATTATCTGTTCAAATATCTATCCATAATTTCTTATCTGTTCAACAAACCAGTCACAGTCTTTAATTTATTTTTATCTGTTCAATTTTATTATCTGTTGAAATACACCAAACCAGGATCTGTTGCAATCTTTCTTTCTCTCTCTCTCTTATTCTTTCTCTCTATCTGTTGAAAATCTTTCTCAAATATAATCCAGTATATATATATATATATCTGTTCAATTATTATTATTATTTTTATAGTCTTAATTTTTAATTTTTTTTATTCATTTGCAACTATCTGTTGTAATTTGTTGCATCATACAACAATACAGATCAACAACTTAAAACCAAAAAAAATAAAATAAAATTTGGATCTATGTTCTTGAAAAAAAAAAAACCATCCATAAGGAGCTGGATCAATGGAGTCTTCTACTCCGATGGTCCTCGACAGGAATTGGGTAAAATAATTTGGTGAGAAGTCCTTTTGTTTGTTTTGAAAGACGTTTATTTTTCAATTTTACTCCTTCATTTATCGGTTGAATGTTTTTTTCTATATGTTCAAATTTACATTTAACTGTTAAATTATTATTTTTTTATCTATATATTCAAAATTTTTGACTATCTGTTCAATTTTTTTTCCTATCTGTGCAAATTTTTGTCTAGATTTTATTATTAGTTCAATTTTAATCTCATATCTGTTCAAATATCTAACCAAAATTTCTTATCTGCTCAACAGACCAGTCACAATCTTCAATTTATTTTTATCTGTTTAATTTTATTATCTGTTGAAATACACCAAATCAGGATCTGTTGCAATCATTCTTTCTCTCTCTCTTGTTCTTTTTCTCTATCTGTTGAAATTCTTTCTCAAATATAATCCAGTATATATATATATATATATATGTTCAATTTTTAATATTATTTTTATCTGCTAATTTTTAATTTTTTTGGTTCATTTACAACTATCTGTTGCAATTTGTTTCATCATACAACAACGACAAAGATCAACAACTTAAAAAGAAAAAAAAAATTTGGATCTGTGTGCTTGAAAAAAAAAACTGTCCATAAGGAGCTGGATCAATGGAGTCTTCTCCTCCGATGGTCCTCTACAGGCATTGAGTAAAATAATTTGGTGAGAAGTTCTTTTGTTTGTTTTGAAAGACGTTTTGTTTTCAATTTTATTCCTTAATTTATCTGTTGAATTTTTTTTTTCCATATGATTAAATTTACATTTAAGTGTTTACTTATTTTTTTTGGTCTATATATTCAAAAATTTTGACTTTCTGTTCAATTTTTTTCCTATCTATGGAAATTTTTGTCTAGATTTTATTATCAGTTCAATTTTAATCTCATATCTGTTCAAATATCTATCCAAAATTTCTTATCTGCTCAACAGACCAGTCACAATCTTCAATTTATTTTTATCTGTTCAATTTTATTATCTGTTGAAATACACCAAATCAGGATCTGTTGCAATCATTCTTTCTCTCTCTCTTGTTCTTTTTCTCTATCTGTTGAAATTCTTTCTCAAATATAATCCAATATATATATATATATATATGTTCAATTTTTAATATTATTTTTATCTGCTAATTTTAAATTTTTTTTGGTTCATTTATAACTATCTGTTGCAATTTGTTTCATCAAACAACAACAACACATATCAACAACTTAAAAAAAAAAAAAAAAAAAATTGGATCTGTGTGCTTGAGAAAAAAAAATGTCCATAAGGAGCTGGATCAATGGAATCTTCTCCTCAGATGGTCCTCTATAGGCATTGAGTAAAATAATTTGGTGAGAAGTCCTTTGTTTTGTTTTGAAAGACGTTTTGTTTTCAATTTACTCCTTAATTTATCTATTGAATTTTTTTTTTTCTATATATTCAAATTTACATTTAAGTGTTTAATTTTTTTTTTTGTCGATATATTTAAAAATTATTACTATCTGTTCAATTTTTTTTTCCCTATCTATGCAAATTTTTGTCTAGATTTTATTATCAGTTCAATTTTAATCTTTTATCTGTTCAAACATATATCCAAAATTTCTTATCTGTTCAACAAACCAGTCACAATCTTCAATTTATTTTTATCTGTTCAATTTTATTATTTGTTGAAAAATACAAACCAGGATTTGTTGCAATCTTTCTTTCTTTCTCTCTTATTCTTTCTCTCTATCTGTTGAAATTCTTTCTCAAATATAATCCAGTACATATATATATATATATATATATATATCTATTCAATTTTTTTATTATTTTTATCTGCTTAATTTTTAATTTTTTTTGGTTCATTTACAACTATCTGTTGCAATTTGTTTCATCATACAACAACAACACAAATCAACAACTTAAAAAAATAAAAAATATGGATCTGTGTGCTTGAGAAAAAAAAACTGTCCATAAGGAGCTGGATCAATATAGTTTTCTCCTCCGATGGTCCTCTGCAGGCATTGAGTAAAATAATTTGGTAAGAAGTTCTTTTGTTTGTTTTGAAAGACGTTTTGTTTTCAATTTTATTCCTTAATTTATCTGTTGAATTTTTTTTCCATATGATTAAATTTACATTTAAGTGTTTACTTATTTTTTTTGGTCTATATATTCAAAAATTTTGACTTTCTGTTCAATTTTTTTCCCTATCTATGGAAATTTTTGTCTAGATTTTATTATCAGTTCAATTTTAATCTCTTGCCTGTTCAAATATCTATCCAAAATTTCTTATCTGCTCAACAGACCAGTCACAATCTTCAATTTATTTTATCTGTTCAATTTATTATCTGTTGAAATACACCAAATCAGGATCTGTTGCAATCATTCTTTCTCTCTCTCTTGTTCTTTTCTCTCTCTGTTGAAATTCTTTCTCAAATATAATCCAATATATATATATATATATATATATATATATATGTATATATGTTCAATTTTTAATATTATTTTTATCTGCTAATTTTAAATTTTTTTGGTTCATTTATAACTATCTGTTGCAATTTGTTTCATCAAACAACAACAACACATATCAACAACTTAAAAAAAATAAAAAAAATTGGATCTGTGTGCTTGAGAAAAAAAAATGTCCATAAGGAGCTGGATCAATGGAATCTTCTCCTCAGATGGTCCTCTATAGGCATTGAGTAAAATAATTTGGTGAGAAGTCCTTTGTTTTGTTTTGAAAGACGTTTTGTTTTCAATTTACTCCTTAATTTATCTATTGAATTTTTTTTTTCTATATATTCAAATTTACATTTAAGTGTTTAATTTTTTTTTGTATATATATTTTAAAATTTTGACTACCTGTTCAATTTTTTTCCCTATCTGTGCAAATTTTTGTCTACATTTTATTATCAGTTCAATTTTAATCTATTATCTGTTCAAATATCTATCCAAAATTTCTTATCTGTTCAACAAACCAGCCAAAATCTCCAATTTATTTTTATCTGTTCAATTTTATTATCTGTTGAAAAACAACAAACCAGGATCTGTTGCAATCTTTCTTTCTCTCTCTCTTATTCTTTCTCTCTATCTGTTGAACTTCTTTCTCAAATATAATCTAGTATATATATATATATATATATCTGTTCAATTTTTTTTATTCATTTACAACTATCTGTTGCAATTTGTTTCATCACACAACAACAACACGGATCAACAACTTAAAAACAAAAAAAAAAATTTGATCTGTGTGCTTGAAAAAAGAAAAAATGTCCATAAGGAGTGTAACGCCCTAAAAATAATAACATTAAACCCATCAATAGAGACATGCATTGATATATAAAAGACCAACATTCTTCTATTCATCAGAGTATTCCATTACAAAAGTATTACATGTTAACAACAAAAGCAAATGTCATACGGGCTTACAGCTTTCCAAGTTAACACTTGGTTACAAAAAAAGAGTACTAACTCAATTACACATTAAGCCCTTGGCTTGAAACTACATGTAATACATCAAAAGAAAGCAACACCAAAAGTCTGTCAACCGCTAGCCTCCCAAGCTATGTTCTTGGAGGTGGCATGCTACCTGTACCTGAAAATGATGTTCCCATATAGGGTGAGCCACAGCCTAGTAGAAATATACTAAACCAGTTATGAACAATGACTAAAAGATTAACAGTTGATAGATGGTCAACACTTTTACATTCTTTCATAACACTTTACGTTTTCACGATATTCAAGTCTGTGTTCCATTTCATTTTCCATTACTTATCAAATTTTCAATTCATAATCCTGGCTCAGCACCTGGCCAAACAACTTATATGAGACAGTAACTCATATTAAACACTTTTCCATTCCACAATTGATAAACATATTAGTTATATCATCACTTCTACAGATAAGCATACTAGCTATATCACACTTCCAAAGACAAGCATATGAGCTATATCAACACATCACTAGATAAGCATATGAGCTATATCTACGGAGTCCATCCCCTATCTTCTCCCACACAACATCCGGTTTAGAGGTCCATCCCTTATCTTCCCCTAAATCGTGGAGTACATCCCTTATCTTCTCCAACACAACACAATGCATATAAACAATAATTATACACATCACTAATCAATACATAAGGTTAATGTATTCTTTCAATTGTCATACTCAATGACACATTTCATTGATTAGTTTTAGTTTGCCTAATCATCATGCATTGTCTACAACAATCAAGACTATCCTCCACCGATAGCCCAAAGCAGTTATTTCTGAACAGAAAATAAATGCACAAAATGGATAATATATCGACATTTCAATTCGATGAGTGATAAATAATCCAACTACACCCTTTAATCCCATACACTCCCAATCTCAACATTTCCAATTCAATTCCTCATTTCTCACAATTAATTATACCAGTTAATTAATCAATGTAATTAGGGCATTTTCCATAATTAACATTACAACCCTTAAGGTTCCATTTTCATCAATGTTTTAACATAAATTCCATTTCTCTATACCAAACATGCCTCTAGGTTTATTATAAATGAAACCTCAACTTTTGTAAAATTACACAAAGGCCCCAAACTTTCTCAAAATTTCACAACAACGCCCAACATCTCAAAATGCTAAAATGGAAAGACAAAATCCATAAGGAGGAGTAGGATATCCCTACCTCAAAAGTTGACACCCAAGGAAGAAGATGATGAAAACAAAGTTGCTCCAAATCACAAGTTTTTCGGATCAAAAGGTAGCCCTCGACGATGAACAACTTTTTTGTAAAGGCCAAAGATGAGCAAACCACTCCTACTAGATCAATACCTAGAGAGAAGGTAGAGTTTTAGAGTGAGAAGCTCAACAATGGTGTTTTTGGAAAAGTATGAGAGAGAAGAGAATGTGGAAAAGTGATTTAAAATGTCAAAACACGGAGCTTTAACCCAGTCGCCCCGCTAGAGCGGCCAAACTCTCACTCGAGCGGCACTCACAGACTCCCGCTCGAGCAGCCAAACCCCCGCTCGAGCGTCGGATGCACACTCCCAGTACTTTCGCAGACAGGTCCCCCGCTCGAGCGCTCAACTCCCCGCTCGAGCGGCCAATTCCCCACTCGAGCGTCCAACACTACACAGGAAATACTGGATGGGTGTATTCCCCGCTCGAGCGGACAAGAACAAAAGGGTCCCCGCTCGAGCGTCAAAAGTCTCGCTCGAGCGGACAAGCCAAAATCTGGGCAACCTAGACTTGGTTCCTAAACTCAACCAACCTATAACAAACCTGCCCAACACATCCTATAACTCAAATACAAAGTAGGAAAGGATGTAAACAAGATAATAATCAACTACTAACACCCACGAACACACGTCCGGATCACTGTACAACAAGGGATAAACCCGAGATCGCTATAACCTCCCCCCCCTTAAAGAATTTCATCCTCGAAATTAAGAACAAGTTTTCGAAAACAGGTTTTTCTCCATTTTAAACAATGTTACAATTCAACATTAAACAACTTGACCCATTACCGGCCATTTCATCTCTTATTAAGAGGCATTTCACAACAAATACATTTCGTCATGCATTCCCTTCCTTTTTCAACCATTTTCAACACACATGGTTCATAATTTCATATCATAATCAATTTTCATGATACATCTCTAGTTCTATAATATAGCCAATATATGCAATATTACAATCAACGCCCATACCAAGGCAAGTTCTACAATATTTCCATAAACCAAAACATTCACAATGTTTTACAACTTAAGACATATTTAATGATCTTAAAGTTCAACAATACAACAATATATATAACATATGTTCAAACATCCACAAATAGGTCCGGATATTTCTCGCAGACCTCCAACTCACGTTCCCAAGTGGCCTCCTCCACTCCATGATGTTTCCAGAACATTAGAACATTAGCACATCCTAATAAAGGTAACACAGAACATTAGCACATTCATAAATGTGCCGAAACTAAACACTTGCGTCCTAATGCATGGACAACTGTAACTCACTCCACGTAAGCACATAAACACATAAGCACTTACGAATTTCATTCCCGGATAATGATAGTCTCGAGGCGTTACTAGTGTTCCGGTTAGAAACAGCATTGATCAAGTGCTTTTCCAACAAGACTCACAGAAACCCAAGGATCCAATCAACATCCTAGAAATTAAATCCCATACCCAAATAATCACATAAGCATGTTATCAATTAACCACATGGCATATGACACTACATCTAAGTCTCTATCAAGCGAGACAAACCCATTGTGATCCAAATCACTTCCCACGTACCCAAGGTATTCGAACCCGGTACGCTCTGATACCAAGTTGTAACGCCCTAAAAATAATAACATTAAACCCATCAATAGAGACATGCATTGATATATAAAAGACCAACATTCTTCTATTCATCAGAGTATTCCATTACAAAAGTATTACATGTTAACAACAAAAGCAAATGCCCTACGGGCTTACAGCTTTCCAAGTTAACACTTGGTTACAAAAAAAGAGTACTAACTCAATTACACATTAAGCCCTTAGCTTGAAACTACATGTAATACATCAAAAGAAAGCAACACCAAAAGTCTGTCAACCGCTAGCCTCCCAAGCTATGTTCTTGGAGGTGGCATGCTACCTGTACCTGAAAATGATGTTCCCATATAGGGTGAGCCACAGCCCAGTAGAAATATACTAAACCAGTTATGAACAATGACTAAAAGATTAACAGTTGATAGATGGTCAACACTTTTACATTCTTTCATAACACTTTACGTTTTCACGATATTCAAGTCTGTGTTCCATTTCATTTTCCATTACTTATCAAATTTTCAATTCATAATCCTGGCTCAGCACCTGGCCAAACAACTTATATGAGACAGTAACTCATATTAAACACTTTTCCATTCCACAGTTGATAAACATATTAGTTATATCATCACTTCCACAGATAAGCATACTAGCTATATCACACTTCCAAAGACAAGCATATGAGCTATATCAACACATCACTAGATAAGCATATGAGCTATATCTACGGAGTCCATCCCCTATCTTCTCCCACACAACATCCGGTTTAGAGGTCCATCCCCTATACCGTGGAGTACATCCCCTATCTTCTCCAACACAACACAATGCATATAAACAATAATTATATACATCACCAATCAATACATAAGGTTAATGTATTCTTTCAATTGTCATACTCAATGACACATTCCATTGATTAGTTTTAGTTTGCCTAATCATCATGCATTGTCTACAACAATCAAGACTATCCTCCACCGATAGCCCAAAGCAGTTATTTCTAAACAGAAAATAAATGCACAAAATGGATAATATATCGACATTTCAATTCGGTGAGTGATAAATCATCCAACAACACCTTTTAATCCCATACACTCCCAATCTCAACATTTCCAATTCAATTCCTCATTTCTCACAATTAATTATACCAATTAATTAATCAATGTAATTAGGGCATTTTCCATAATTAACATTACAACCCTTAAGGTTCCATTTTCATCAATGTTTTAACATAAATTCCATTTCTCTATACCAAACATGCCTCTAGGTTTATTATAAATGAAACCCCAACTTTTGTAAAATTACACAAAGGCCCCAAACTTTCTCAAAATTTCACAACAACGCCCAACATCTCAAAATGCTAAAATGGAAAGACAAAATCCATAAGGAGAAGTAGGATATCCCTACCTCAAAAGTTGACACCCAAGGAAGAAGATGATGAAAACAAAGTTGCTCCAAATCACAAGTTTTTCAGATCAAAAGGTAGCCCTCGACGATCAACAACTTTTTTGTAAAGGCCAAAGATGAGCAAACCACTCATACTAGATCAATACCTAGAGAGAAGGTAGAGTTCTAGAGTGAGAAGCTCAACAATGGTGTTTTTGGAAAAGTAGAAGAGAGAAGAGAATGTGAAAAAGTGATTTAAAATGTCAAAACACGGAGCTTTAACCCAATCGCCCCGCTCGAGCGGCCAAACTCCCGCTCGAGCGGCACTCACAGACTCCCGCTCGAGCGGCCAAACCCCCGCTCGAGCGTCGGATGCACACTCCCAGCACTTTTGTAGATAGGTCCCCCGCTCGAGCGCTCAACTCCCCGCTCGAGCGGCACACACAAACTCCCGCTCGAGCGGCCAATTCCCGCTCGAGCGTCCAACACTACACAGGAAATACTGGATGGTTGTATTCCCCGCTTGAGCGGACAAGAACAAAAGGATCCCCGCTCGAGTGTCAAAAGTCCCGCTCGAGCGGACAAGCCAAAATTTGGGCAACCTAGACTTGGTTCCTAAACTCAATCAACCTGTAACAAACCTGCCTAGCACATCCTATAACTCAAATACAAAGTAGGAAAGGATGTAAATAAGATAATAATCAACTACTAACACCCACGGACACATGTCCGGATCACTGTACAACAAGGGGTAAACCTGGGATCGCTATAAGGAGCTGGATCAATGGAGTCTTCTCCTCCGTTGGTCCTCTGCAGGCATTGAGTAAAATAATTTGGTGAGAAGTCATTTTGTTTGTTTTGAAAGACGTTTTGTTTTCAATTTTATTCCTTAATTTATTTGTTGAATTTTTTTTTTCCTATATGTTCAAATTTACATTTGAGTGTTTAATTATTTTTTTTTGTCTATATATTCAAAATTTTTGACTATCTGTTTAATTTTTTTCCCTATCTGTGCAAATTTTCGGGAAGATTTTATTATCAGTTCAATTTTAATCTCTTATCTGTTCAAATATCTATCCAAAATTTCATATCTGTTCAACAAACCAGTCACAATCTTCAATTTATTTTTATCTATTCAATTTTATTATCTGTTGAAATACACCAAACTAGGATCTGTTGCAATCTTTCTTTCTCTCTCTCTTGTTCTTTCTCTCTATCTGTTGAAATTCTTTCTCAAATATAATCCAATATATATATATATATCTGTTCAATTTTTTTTATTTTTATCTGCTTAATTTTTAATTTTTTTTTGTTCATTTACAACTATCTGTTGCAATTTGTTTCATCATACAAAAACAACACAGATCAACAACTTAAAAACAAAAAAAAATTGGATCTGTGTGCTTGAAAAAAAAAACTGTCCATAAGGAGCTGGATCAATGGAGTCTTCTCCTCCGATGGTCCTCTGCAGGCATTGAGTAAAATAATTTGCCTTTTGTTTGTTTTGAAAGACGCTTTGTTTTCAATTTTACTCCGTAATTTATCTGTTGACTTTTTTTTCCTATATGTTCAAATTTACATTTAAGTGTTTAATTATTATTTTTTTGTTTATATATTCAAAAAATTTGACTATCTGTTCAATTTTTTTCCCTATCTGTGCAAATTTTTGTCTAGATTTTATTATCAGTTCAATTTTAATCTCTTATCTGTTCAAATATCTATCCAAAATTTCTTATTTGTTCAACAAACCAGTCACAATCTTCAATTTATTTTTATCTGTTCAATTTTATTATCTGTTGAAATACACCAAACCAGGATCTGTTGCAATCTTTCTTTCTCTCTCTTTTTCTTTCTCTCTATCTGTTGAAATTATTTCTCAAATATAATCCAATATATATATATATATATATATGTTCAATTTTTTATATTCTTTTTATCTGCTTAATTTTTTAAATTTTTTTGGTTCATTTACATCTATCTATTGCAATTTGTTTCATCATACATCAACAACACAGATTAACAACTTTAAAAAAAAAAAATTGGATCCGTGTGCTTGAAAAAAAAAACTGTCCATAAGGAGCTGGATCAATGAAGTCTTCTCCTCCGATGGTCCTCTGCAGGAATTGAGTAAAATAATTTGGGGAGAAGTCCTTTTGTTTGTTTCGAAAGACGTTTTGTTTTCAATTTTACTCCTTAATTTATCTGTTGAATTTTTTTTTCTATATGTTTAAATTTACATTTAAGTATTTAATTATTTTTTTTGTCTATATATTCAAGAATTTTGACTATCTATTCAATTTTTTTTTCCTGTATGTGCAAATTTTTGTCTAGATTTTATTATCAGTTCAATTTTAATCTCTTATCTGTTCAAATATCTATCCAAAATTTCTTATCTGTTCAACAAACCAATCACAATCTTCAATTTATTTTTATCTGTTCAATTTTATTATCTGTTGAAATACCCCAAACCAGTATCTGTTGCAATCTTTCTTTCTCTCTCTCTTGTTCTTTCTCTCTATCTGTTGAAATTCTTTCTCAACTATAATCCAGTATATATATATATATTTATCTGTTTAATTTTATTTCTTATTTTTTTCTGCTTAATTTTTAATTTTTTTTGGTTCATTTACAACTATCTGTTGAAATTTGTTTCGTCATACAACAACACAGATCAACAACTTAACAAAAATAAAAAAAAAATTGGATCTGTGTGATTGAGAAAAAAAAAAACTGTCCATAAGGAGCTGGATCAATGGTGTCTTCTCCTCCGATGGTCCTCGGCATGCATTGAGTAAAATAATTTGGTGAGAAGTCCTTTTATTTGTTTTGAAAGACGTTTTGTTTTCAATTTTATTCCTTAATTTACCTGTTGAATTTTTTTGTTTCTATATGTTTAAAATTACATTTAAGTGTTTAATTATTTTTTTTTTGTCCATATATTCAAAAAATTTAACTATCTATTCATTTTTTTTCCCTAGCTGTGCAAACTTTTATCTAGATTTTATTATTAGTTCAATTTTAATCTCTTATCTGTTCAAATATCTATCCAAAATTTCTTATCTACTCAACAAACCAGTCACAATCTTCAATTTATTTTTATCTGTTCAATTTTATTATCTGTTGAAATACACCAAACCAGGATCTGTTGCAATCTTTCTTTCTCTCTCTCTTGTTCTTTCTCTCTATCTGTTGAAATTCTTTCTCAAATATAATCCAGTATATATATATATCTGTTCAATTTTTTTTATTATTTTTATCTGCTTAATTTTTAATTTTTTTTTTGTTCATTTACAACTATCTGTTGCAATTTGTTTCATCATACAACAACAACATAGATCAAAAACTTTAAAAAAAAAAAGGATCTGTGTGCTTGAAAAAAAAAACTGTTCACAAGGAGCTGGATCAATGGAGTCTTCTCTTCCGATGGTCCTCTGTAGGCATTGAGTAAAATAATTTGGTGAGAAGTCTTATTTTTGTTTTGAAAGACATTTTGTTTTCAATTTTACTCTTTAATTTTTTTGTTGATTTTTTTTCTATATGTTCAAATTTACATTTAAGTGTTTAATTATTTTTTTTTCTTCTATATATTCAAAATTTTTGAATATCTGTTCAATTTTTTCCCGATCTGTGTAAATTTTTGTTTAGATTTTATTATAAGTTCAATTTTAATCTCTTATCTGTTCAAATATCTATCCAAAATTTCTTATCTGCTCAACAAACCAGTCACTATCTTCAATTTATTTTTATCTGTTCAATTTTATTATCTGTTGAAATACACCAAACCAGGATCTGTTGCAATCTTTCTTTCTCTCCCTCTTGTTCTTTCTCTCTATCTGTTGAAATTCTTACTCAAATATGATTAGTATATATATATCTGTTCAAATTTTATTATTATTTTTAGTGTCTTAATTTTTAATTTTTTTTGGGTTCATTTACAACTATTTGTTGCAATTTGTTTCATCATGCAACAACAACACAGATCAACAACTTAAAAACAAAAAAAAAATAATTGGATCCGTGTGCTTAAAAAAAAAATGTCCATAACGAGCTGGATCAATGGAGTCTCCTCCTCCGATGGTCCTCTGCAGACATTGAGAAAAATAATTTGGTGAGAAGTCCTTTTGTTTGTTTTGAAACACGTTTTGTTTTCAATTTTAATGCTTAATTTATCTGTTGAATTTTTTTTCCTATATGTTCAAATTTATATTTAAGTGTTTAATTGTTATTTTTTTTGTTTATATATTCAAAAATTTTGACTATCTGTACAATTTTTTTCCCTATCTGTGCAAATTTTTGTCTAGATTTTATTATCAGTTCAATTTTAATCTCTTATCTGTTCAAATATCTATCCAAAATTTCTTATCTGTTCAACAAACCAATCACAATCTTCAATTTATTTTTATCTGTTCAATTTTATTATCTGTTGAAATACACCAAACCAGGATCTATTGCAATCTTTCTTTCTCTCCCTTATTCTTTCTCTCTATCTGTTGAAATTTTTCTCAAATATAATCCAGTATGTATATATATATGTTCAATTATTATTATTATTATTTTTGTCGTCTTAATTTTTAATTTTTTTTTGTTCATTTACAACTATCTGTTGCAATTTGTTTCATCATACAACAATAACACAGATCAACAACATAAAAACATAAAAAAATTGAATCTGTGTGCTTGAAAAAAAAAACTATCCATAAGGAGGTAGATCAATGGAGTCTTCTCCCCCGATGGTCCTGTGCAGACATTGAGTAAAATAATTTGGTGAGAAGTTCTTTTGTTTTTTTTTTTAAGATGTTTTGTTTTCAATTTTACTGCTTAATTTATCTGTTGAATTTTTATTTTTTTTATATTTTCAAATTTACATTTAAGTGTTAAATTATTATTTTTTTGTCTATATATTCAAAAATTTTGACTATCTGTTCAATTTTTTTCTATATACGTGCAACTTTTTTTCTAGATTTTATTATCAGTTCCATTTTAATCTTTTATCTGTTCAAATATCTATCCAAAATTTCTTATCTGTTCAACAAACCAGTCACAATCTTCAATTTAATTTTATCTGTTCAATTTTATTATCTGTTGAAAAACACCAAACTAGGATCTGTTGCAATCTTTCTTTCTCTCTCTCTTATTCATTCTCTCTATCTGTTGAAATTCTTTCTCAAATATAATCCAGTATATATATATACATATATCTATTCAATTTTTTTATTATTTTTATCTGCTTAATTTTTAATTTTTTTTTGTTCATTTACAACTATCTATTGCAATTTGTTTCATTATACAATAACAACACCAATCAACAACTTAAAAACAAAAAACAAAAAAAATTGGATCTGTGTGCTTGAAAAAAAAAACTGTCCATAAGGAGCTGGATCAATGGAGTATTCTCCTCCGATGGTCCTCTGCAGGCATTGAGTAAAATAATTTGGTAAGAAGTCCCTTTGTTTGTTTTGAAAGACGTTTTGTTTTCAATTTTATTTCTTAAGTTATCTGTTGAATTTTTTTTCCTATATGTTCAAATTTACATTTAAGTGTTTAATTATATTTTTTTGTCTATATATTCAAAAATTTTGACTATCTGTTCAATTATTTCCCCAATCTGGGTAGATTTTTGTCTAGATTTTATTATCAGTTCAATTTTAATCTCTTATCAGTTCAAATATCTATCCAAAATTTCTTATCTGCTCAAAAACCAGTCACAATCTTCAATTTATTTTTATCTGTTCAATTTTATTATCTGTTGGAATACACCAAACCAGGATCTGTTGCAATCTTTCTTTCTCTCTCTCTTGTTCTTTCTCTCTATCTGTTGAAATTCTTTCTCAAATATAATCCAGTATATATATATATATCTGTTCAAATTTTTTATTATTTTTATCGACTTAATTTTGAATTTTTTTTTTGGGTTCATTTACAACTATTTGTTGCAATTTGTTTCATCATACAACAACAACACAGATCAACAACTTAAAAACAAAAAAAAAATAATTGAATCCGTGTGCTTGAAAAAAAAAACTGTCCATAACGAGCTGGATCAATGGAGTCTTCTCCTCCGATGGTCCTCTGCAGGCATTGAGAAAAATAATTTTGTGAGAAGTCCTTTTGTTTGTTTTGAAAGATGTTTTGTTTTCAATTTTGCCGCTTAATTTATCCGTTGAATTTTTTTTCTATATGTTCAAATTTACATTTAAGTGTTTAATTATTTTTTTTTTGTCTATATATTCAAAAATTTTGACTATCTGTACAATTTTTTCCCCTATCTGTGCAAAATTTTTTCTAGATTTTATTATCAGTTCAATTTTAATCTCTTATCTGTTCAAATATTTATCCAAAATTTCTTATCTGTTCAACAAACCAGTCACAATCTTCAATTTATTTTTATCTGTTCAATTTTATTATCTGTTGAAATACACCAAATCAGGATCTGTTGCAATCTTTCTTTCTCTCTCTCTCTCTCTTATTCATTCTCTCTATCTGTTGAAATTCTTTCTCAAAAATATAATCTAGTATATATATATATATCTGTTCAATTTTTTTATTATTTTATCTGCTTAATTTTTATTTATTATTGTTCATTTACAACTATCTGTTTCAATTTGTTTCATCATACAACAACAACACAGATCAACAACTTAAAAACAAAAAAAAAATTTGGATCTGTGTGCTTGAAAAAAAAACTGTCAATAAGGAGCTAGATCAATGGAGTCTTCTCCTCCGATGGTCCTCTGCAGGCATTGCGTAAAATAATTTGGTGAGAAGTCCTTTTGTTTGTTTTGAAAAACGTTTTGTTTTCAATTTTACTCCTTAATTTATCTGTTGATTTTTTTTTCTATACGTTCAAATTTTCATTTAAGTGTTTGATTAATATATTTTTGTCTATATATTCAAAAATTTTGACTATCTGTTCAATTTTTTTCCCTATCTGTGTAAATTTTTGTCTAGATTTTATTACAAGTTCAATTTTAATCTCTTATCTGTTCAAATATCTATCCAAAATTTCTTATCTGCTCAATAAACCAGTCAAAATCTTCAATTTATTTTTATCTGTTCAATTTTATTATCTGTTGAAAAACACCAAACTAGGTTCTGTTGCAATCTTTCTTTCTCTCTCTCTCTTTTTCTTTCTCTTTATCTGTTGAAATTCTTTCTCAAATATAATCCAGTATATATATATATATATATATATCTGTTCAAATTTTTTTATTATTTTTATCAGCTTAATTTTTAATTTTTTTTTGGGTTCATTTACAACTATTTGTTGCAATTTGTTTCATCATACAACAACAACACAGATCAACAACTTAAAAACAAAAAAAAAAAATAATTAGATCCATGTGCTTAAAAAAAAAAACTTTCCATAACGAGCTGGATCAATGGAGTCTTCTCCTCCGATGGTCCTCTGCAGGCATTGAGTAAAATAATTTGGTGAGAAGTCCTTTTGTTTGGTTTGAAAGACGTTTTGTTTTCAATTTTACTGCTTAATTTATCTGTTGAATTTTTTTTTCTACATGTTGAAATTTACATTTAAGTGTTTAATTATTTTTTTTTGTCTATATATTCAAAAATTTTGACTATCTGGACAATTATTTTCCCTATCTGTGCAAGTTCTTGTCTAAATTTTATTATCAGTTCAATTTTAATCTCTTATTTGTTCAAATATCTATCCAAAATTTCTTATTTGTTCAACAAACCAGTCACAATCTTCAATTTATTTTTATCTGTTCAATTTTATTATCTGTTGAAATACACCAAACCACGATCTGTTGCAATCTCTCTCTCTCTCTCTCTCTCTCTCTCTCATTCTTTCTCTCTATCTGTTGAAATTCTTTTTCAAATATAATCCAGTATGTATATATCTCTTCAATTTTTTTTTTATTATTTTCATGTGCTTAATTTTTAATTTTTTTTGGTTCATTTACAACTATCTGTTGCAATTTGTTTCATTATACAACAACAACATAGATCAACAACGTAAAAACAAAAAAAAAAAATTGGATCTATGTGCTTGAAAAAATAAAAAACTATCAATAAGGAGCTGGATCAATGGAGTCTTCTCCTCCGATGGTCCTCTGCAGGTATTGAGTAAAATAATTTGGTGAGAAGTCATTTTGCCTGCTTCGAAAGACGTTTTGTTTTCAATTTTACCCCTTAATTTATCTATTGATTTTTTTTTTCTATATGTTCAAATTTACATTTAAGTGTTTAATTATTATTTTTTGTCTATATAGTCAAAATTTTTGACTATCTGTTCAATTTTTTCCCCTATCTGTGTAAATTTTTGTTTAGATTTTGTTATCAGTTCAATTTTAATCTCATATCTGTTCAAATATCTATCCAAAATTTCTTATCTGCTCAACAAACCAATCACAATCCTCAATTTATTTTTATCTGTTCAATTTTATTATCTGTTGAAATACACCAAACCGGGATCTGTTGCAATCTTTCTTTCTCTCTCCCTTATTCTTTCTCTCTATCTGTTGAAATACACCAAACCAGGATCTGTTGCAATCTTTCTGTAACAACCCTCATTTTGACTTAGCCATGTTTGCATACACTCATGTATTATCTTGACTTGTCATGATTGCAATCTTGTTTTGTCTTGCTTTGTTAAGTATTGCTTGTCTGATTCTGACCCTTGCTTGATGCATAGCCGAGGTCATCTTGAGCCTAGTTCACCTTCGAACCTTTGTACTTAGAACCGTTTTAAAACCACTGGTTGTGACTCCAGCATGTCTAGCCGAGGTGTTACTAGCTAGGCCGAGGTGTGTAGAACCAAGGCCGAGATGTTTTGCACTTTGCGATTTTGTTCCTGGGCAGGTATGACCTAGGCCGAGGTGTGGCACACCCAGGCCAAGGTGTGGCACAGCTTAGTCAAGTGTCGTCCTCCCTAGCCGATGTCTTTGTTATCCTGAAGTCGAGTCTTGCCTTTAGCCGATGTCATTGCTTGCCGAGGTTTTCCGCCTTAGCTTCTTGCATACACTTTGTCAGAGACTTGTCTTATCAATCAATCACCTTTTTGAGTTGAACCAACCCGAATGCGCCACGTGTCCGAGCTGCAGGCTAGGTCAGCCGACAGGCCTAAAATACATCATTTTGTATCATTTTGTACGATTTGTCTTGTAAGCTTTTGTTCTTGAAGAGTGAGAAACTCTAGAAGAGGGAGAAGAAGTTTTAGAGTGAGAAGGTAATTTCCGAGCTTGATCTTAGAAGATTGAACCGTTGGATTCAAGTTTTGAGGTTAGAATCGTAATCCTCTCTTGTTGTTTTGATCGATCATCTAGCTGCATTGCATGATCAAGTCTGTCTTGTATGTTTTGCATTGTTTTGAAGTTTGTTTTGAAAGAGAAAAATAGAGCTCATGTGTTCTTGATGGAAAACCTTGTTTGATCCGAAAAGCTTATGGCAAAAGCTATGTTTTTGTGTTATTTCTCGAATGATCTTCTTGAATGGGTACCCAAGTTCATGTTTTGGAACTCTTGCCTTGAAACCTCAGATTTTATAACAAGTTATGAACCTTGCATTTCATCCTCTTCATGATCATGTTCATCATATTCTTCAAAGGGAAACCCAGGTTTTTCCCGACCTTGCTTTTGGTTGTGGCCGTCGGAACCTCGGCCTAAGAATCTGGTTGGTACCAGTGTGCTATCATGAGTGGGGAGAGAATGTTTAAACTCCCAGCATGTTTTGCTTGTTTTGACTTAGCTTGGTGTGAATGCCGAGATCAATCACTGCATGTGAAATTTGTTTGAGAATGTATTTGTCATGTGATTGTAGGACCTTGATCTTTGCTTTGAGCCTACACTTGAAGAACCAGGTGAGTGGTACTTTTGATAAAGCTATGTTATAAAGTTTTGATAAATCTTGCTTTGTTTCGTTTTGATGAAAGTATTTGTTAAGCATGAATGTCTAGCCTATTTTGATGTACGAATGAAGAAGCTTTGTTTTGATGCCATCTTTGTAAAAGTCCCTTGTGCTGGAGGACTCTAAACTTTCGCAGCACTAAGTATAAAAGGATACGGTCCTTTCTTGGAAAGACTAAGTGTTAAAGCGGGCTACGGGCCTAAGTAACACAAGACCATCGTGTTAAAAAGGGGCTACGGGCCTAAGTAACACAAGTCCCTTGTGCTGGAGGACTATAAACTTTCGCAGTACCCTTGTCTAATCGATTACGGATCGACCAATACCTCGTTTTGCCACAGACGGTTTACCGCGTGGGTTGTTGTTCGGAAAGCTTGATTTGTGTTTTGCCGATGTTAGTAAGCATCCCCTGCGACTTGTAAGACTTGACAGATGAATACGGTTCATCCCTTGATTCGGTATAGCTTGATGTGTTTTGTTTTGTAAGGACTTCGGCTATATTCATGCAAAACCTTTATTATCTGTACCATTCACTGAGTTTTCAGCTCACCCTCTCTATATATATGTAGGTGATGAGCAGGACGTCGGCGACGCCTGAATGTGTTCTTGAAAGCTTGTTTTGGATTTCTTTACCTCGGCTCTGCTTGTTTCGTTACGTCGGCCATTTTGTGTTTATGTCGGCAACTCTTGAAAATCATGCTTCTTGGCTTGTAATTATTGTTTTTGCATACGTCGGCTAGAGAAGCCTTTTGATCAAGATGTAACTTGTATTTTGTTGTAAATGATAAACTGTGAAGCCTTATCTTGTTTGGCATTCCTTTTGATATACGCACAGCTCTTGTGGACTAATTGGTTTTGTATATTTTACTTCCGCACTTGTTAGCCCCGCATGTAATACTCTGTTGTGTGTGATTCTTGAAAGTTGGCCTTCGGTAATTACGGATTACTGGCCATCATGGCACCATCCTACTAGGGGCGGGTTGGGGTCGTGACAGAATGGTATCAGAGCAGGGTTTCCTTAGTATACGTTATTCACACACTTTGAGTCCTAAAAGAGCATAGGATTTCCCTTAGAAGAGATGTAGGGATTGCATCATTTTGCTTGCTATTTGAACAATGTGTGCATCAACTCGGCATGCTTATTTGTTACTTGTTTATGAGTTCATTCGCTTATCTTGTTTTAAAGTTGCACTTTGCATACTACTAGTATCATGAGGAGGGGTAGACCCCCAGTTGGCCGGAATCCGCCCGAGGACAGGATGGACAGACTGGAAAGGTTAGTTGAAGGTTTGGCTCGCGAGTTGAGGCAAACAAGACAGCAGTTCGCTAGTGCCACTTCGACTCAGGCCGAGCGAACGAATGGCCGAAATACAGATCTACCTCCACCCCCGCCGGTACCGCCAGTACTTTCTCAGCCAGCCTTGTATGGAGATGGCACGATTGCTTTGATCAGAGAGTTCAAAAAGATGAAACCACCGAGGTTCTCAGGAGGTATAGAGCCGATGAAGGCCGAAGCGTGGGTTTTAGAAATGGAAAAGTTGTTTGAGATCTTTCCCAGTACCGATACTCAGAAGGTAACGTTGGCAACATTCACACTAGATGATGACGCCCGCAGATGGTGGGTAATGGTTCGAGAAAGCAATCCAGACTTGACGTGGACCCGATTTCTAGAATTGTTCTACAACAAACACTTTCCCCTAAGTGTTCGAAACCGCAAAGCAACCGAATTTCAGACCTTGACGCAGGGCAGCCGAACAGTGGCAGAGTATGATCGCGCTTTTACTGAATTGGTGAGGTTTGCACCGCATATAGTCAATGATGAATACATGAAGGCTAGGAAGTTTGAGAGCGGGCTCCGCGGACCAATACAAGACCGGGTTAATCTACTCGACATACCAACCTACGCCGGAGTATTGGACAAAGCCATTCAGGCCGAGGCTAATTTGAACAAATACCAGGGTTCGGGAGATAACCAGAGGAAGAGGCAGAATTATGACAACCGCCGATCACAGTTTGATACCAAGAAGAGGGCGAATGTCGGTAGCCCCAGCAGCAACCTAAAGAAAGAAGGTGGTAATAAGCCGACATGTTCCAGTTGTGGGAAAGCACATTTCGGGGTCTGTCGTCGGGAGTCTGGAGCTTGTTATGAATGTGGTGAAGTGGGTCATTATGTGAGAGATTGCCCTAAGGCAAAGACTGATGCCAGCAAGAAAGGTGAGAATACCTCGGGTTCCGTTCAGAAGAGTAATGCTGGGAAAGGGCAGTTGAGGCAGGGCAGAGTTTTTGCACTAGTACCAGGGGACACTTCGAATGCTGAGACAGTAGTGTCAGGTATACTCTCTATTTGCTCTCAAGATGCTTATGTGTTGATTGATTCGGGTTCTACGCATTCGTTCATATCTGCTAAGTTTGCCGAGAGGATTAATAGGGAACTAGAACCTCTTGATTTTGTGCTATCTGTGTCTACTCCATCTGGGAGATCTATGATTGTTACCTCCATCTATAGAGCATGCATTATTGTGGTTGAGAATGTTGAACTGTTAGTTGACTTGATGCCATTAGACATAACTCATTTTGATGTCATATTGGGAATGGATTGGTTAGAGACCAATCACGCATCCATAAATTGTACTTCTAAAAGTGTCACGTTGAAACCCCCAAACCTAGCCGAGGTTACGTTTCAGGGTAAGGGAGTAGTACCCCCGCCTTACTTGATCTCATCCCTAAAAGCCTGTAAGTTGATCCAGAAAGGGTGCCGAAGTTATTTGTGTAGTGTACTGAGTCATTTGAATGAAAGTGCTGAATTAGCCGACGTCCCCGTTGTTAATGAATTTCCCGATGTCTTCCCGAATGAGTTGCCTGGCCACTTGATTGATAGAGAAGTAGAATTCACCGTTGATGTTATGTCAGGAACCCAGCCTATCTCTAAGACACCCTATAGGATGGCCCCAGCTGAACTTAGGGAATTAAAACTACAACTACAAGAATTGTTGGATAAGGGGTTTATTAGGCCGAGCACTTCACCGTGGGGAGCACCCGTTTTATTTGTTAAGAAAAAGGATGGCACACTTCGTCTTTGCATTGACTACAGAGAACTTAATAAGGTGACCATTAAGAACAAGTACCCTTTGCCGAGGATAGATGATTTGTTTGATCAGCTGCAAGGTGCACGAGTCTTTTCTAAGATTGACCTTAGGTCGGGCTACCATCAGCTTAAGGTTAAGGCCGAGGATGTTGAGAAGACTGCTTTTCGGACAAGATATGGTCATTATGAATTTCTAGTAATGCCTTTTGGAGTGACCAATGCCCCTGCTGCATTCATGGATTTAATGAACAGAGTCTTTAAGTCGTACCTTGATGAGTTTATAGTTGTCTTCATTGATGATATATTAATCTACTCTAAGAGTAAAGCTGAGCATGAGAATCATTTGAGACTTACCTTACAGATTTTGAGGGATCGGAAATTGTATGCTAAGTTTAACAAGTGTGAGTTCTGGCTTTCCACTATTTCATTTCTGGGTCATGTGATTAATGAAGAAGGTATTTCGGTTGATCCTAATAAAATTGAAGCTGTTGTTAATTGGCCGAGACCGACTAATGTGTCCGAGGTTCGTAGTTTTCTGGGTTTGGCAGGTTATTACAGAAAGTTTGTGAAGGATTTCTCAAGGATTGCTATCCCATTGACGCAATTGACTAAGAAGGGAACACTGTACGAATGGACTGAAGATCGGGAGTCAGCTTTCCAGGAACTGAAAACAAGGTTAGTTACAGCCCCAGTGCTTGTACTTCCATCAGGTAATGAAGAGTTTCATATCTATAGTGATGCATCGCATAAGGGTTTGGGTTGTGTACTAATGCAAAAAGGTAAGGTCATAGCATATGCATCTCGTCAGTTGAAGCCACATGAAAAGAATTATCCTACCCATGATTTGGAGCTAGCAGCCGTTGTATTTGCTTTGAAGATTTGGCGTCACTACTTGTATGGAGCTTCTTGTCAGGTTTTTACAGATCATAAGAGTTTAAAGTACCTGTTCACTCAGAAGGAATTGAATCTAAGACAGAGAAGATGGCTTGAGTTGTTGAAAGACTATGATATGCAAATTCAATATCACCCAGGTAAAGCTAATAGCGTAGCCGACGCTTTGAGCAGAAAGTCAGTTGGAAGTTTGGCATGTCTAACCGCGATTTCAGCAGAACCTACTATTGTTGAGGAAGTGAAGTCAAGACAGATGGAGGATAAATTCTTCAGGAAGGTAGCCGATGAAATTGTTACAAAGCCGAGATCAGGGTACACTCTTGAGAACCACGTGCTTAAGTTTGAAGGAAGACTATGCGTGGCCGATGTTCCAGAGCTAAAAAGGAAAATTTTACAGGAAGCCCATGGTTCCAAGTTTGCTGCTCATCCAGGAAATACCAAAATGTATCAAGATGTGAAACAGACTTTCTGGTGGCCAAATATGAAAAGAGAGATAGCCGAGTTCGTGTCCCAGTGTTTGCATTGTCAACAAGCGAAAGCAGAACATCAGAGACCGGCAGGACTTCTCAAACCTTTGCCGATCCCTGAGTGGAAATGGGAACACATCTCCATGGATTTTGTGGTTGGATTGCCGAGGACACAGAAAGGTATGAATTCGATCTGGGTTATCATTGACAGACTAACCAAGTCAGCACACTTTTTACCTGTTAAGACTACCTTCAACGCCGATCAACTTGCCTTGTTATATGTGGACGAGGTTATTAGGCTCCATGGAGTGCCGATGTCAATCGTGTCAGACCGAGATCCGAAGTTTGTTTCCAGATTTTGGCAGAGTCTACAAAGGGCTTTTGGGACTGAGTTGAGGTTTAGCACAGCTTTTCACCCCCAGACTGATGGGCAAACAGAGAGGACCATTCAGACACTTGAAGACATGCTTAGACTATGTGTTTTGGACTTCCAGGGAAGTTGGAGTATGCATTTACCCTTAGTGGAGTTCGCCTACAACAACAGTTATCAAGCCAGCATTGGCATGGCGCCGTATGAAGCTTTGTATGGAAGGAAATGCAGATCGCCGATATGTTGGACCGAGGTTGGAGACAAAGCTCTGCTTGGTCCCGAGCTGATTCAAGTAACAACAGAGAAGATTAAACTTATTCAACAGAGGATTAAAACTGCTCAGAGCCGACAAAAGAGTTATGCCGACCAGAGAAGGAATGAGTTAGAATTCGAAGTTGGGGATCACGTGTTCCTGAAGGTTTCGCCGATGAAAGGAGTTTTCAGATTTGGGAAGAAAGGTAAGTTAGCGCCCCGTTATATTGGGCCATTTGAAATTCTTGATAAAGTTAACTCCGTTGCCTACAGACTTGCTTTGCCACCGGAATTAAGCCAAGTCCATAATGTGTTTCATGTTTCAATGTTGAGAAAGTATATTCGGGATCCACTGCATGTGATTGACCATTCTGGAATCGAGATTAATGAGAGTTTAGGCTATGAAGAGAAGCCGAGGGGTATTGCCGACCGACAAGTTAGACAGTTGAGAAACAAGTCGATACCAATGGTAAAGATTGAATGGAAAGAGCATTACGGCAAGGATGCCACTTGGGAAATGGAAGAGGAAATGAGAGTTCTACACCCAGAATTATTCTTGGAACAAGGTAACTTAAGTTTGGGGACCAAACTTCTTTAAGGGGGGAAGGATGTAACAACCCTCATTTTGACTTAGCCATGTTTGCATACACTCATGTATTATCTTGACTTGTCATGATTGCAATCTTGTTTTGTCTTGCTTTGTTAAGTATTGCTTGTTTGATTCTGACCCTTGCTTGATGCATAGCCGAGGTCATCTTGAGCCTAGTTCACCTTCGAACCTTTGTACTTAGAACCGTTTTAAAACCACTGGTTGAGACTCCAGCATGTCTAGCCGAGGTGTTACTAGCTAGGCCGAGGTGTGCAGAACCAAGGCCGAGATGTTTTGCACTTTGCGATTTTGTTCCTGGGCAGGTATGACCTAGGCCGAGGTGTGGCACACCCAGGCCAAGGTGTGGCACAGCTTAGTCAAGTGTCGTCCTCCCTAGCCGATGTCTTTGTTATCCTGAAGTCGAGTCTTGCCTTTAGCCGATGTCATTGCTTGCCGAGGTTTTCCGCCTTAGCTTCTTGCATACACTTTGTCAGAGACTTGTCTTATCAATCAATCACCTTTTTGAGTTGAACCAACCCGAATGCGCCACGTGTCCGAGCTGCAGGCTAGGTCAGCCGACAAGCCTAAAATACATCATTTTGTATCATTTTGTACAATTTGTCTTGTAAGCTTTTGTTCTTGAAGAGTGAGAAACTCTAGAGGAGGGAGAAGAAGTTTTAGAGTGAGAAGGTAATTTCCGAGCTTGATCTTAGAAGATTGAACCGTTGGATTCAAGTTTTGAGGTTAGAATCGTAATCCTCTCTTGTTGTTTTGATCGATCATCTAGCTGCATTGCATGATCAAGTCTGTCTTGTATGTTTTGCATTGTTTTGAAGTTTGTTTTGAAAGAGAAAAATAGAGCTCATGTGTTCTTGATGGAAAACCTTGTTTGATCCGAAAAGCTTATGGCAAAAGCTATGTTTTTGTGTTATTTCTCGAATGATCTTCTTGAGTGGGTACCCAAGTTCATGTTTTGGAACTCTTGCCTTGAAACCTCAGATTTTATAACGAGTTATGAACCTTGCATTTCATCCTCTTCATGATCATGTTCATCATATTCTTCAAAGGGAAACCCAGGTTTTTCCCGACCTTGCTTTTGGTTGTGGCCGTCGGAACCTCGGCCTAAGAATCTGGTTGGTACCAGTGTGCTATCATGAGTGGGGAGAGAATGTTTAAACTCCCAGCATGTTTTGCTTGTTTTGACTTAGCTTGGTGTGAATGCCGAGATCAATCACTGCATGTGAAATTTGTTTGAGAATGTATTTGTCATGTGATTGTAGGACCTTGATCTTTGCTTTGAGCCTACACTTGAAGAACCAGGTGAGTGGTACTTTTGATAAAGCTATGTTATAAAGTTTTGATAAATCTTGCTTTGTTTCGTTTTGATGAAAGTATTTGTTAAGCATGAATGTCTAGCCTATTTTGATGTACGAATGAAGAAGCTTTGTTTTGATGCCATCTTTGTAAAAGTCCCTTGTGCTGGAGGACTCTAAACTTTCGCAGCACTAAGTATAAAAGGATACGGTCCTTTCTTGGAAAGACTAAGTGTTAAAGCGGGCTACGGGCCTAAGTAACACAAGACCATCGTGTTAAAAAGGGGCTACGGGCCTAAGTAACACAAGTCCCTTGTGCTGGAGGACTATAAACTTTCGCAGTACCCTTGCCTAATCGATTACGGATCGACCAATACCTCGTTTTGCCACAGACGGTTTACCGCGTGGGTTGTTGTTCGGAAAGCTTGATTTGTGTTTTGCCGATGTTAGTAAGCATCCCCTGCGACTTGTAAGACTTGACAGATGAATACGGTTCATCCCTTGATTCGGTATAGCTTGATGTGTTTTGTTTTGTAAGGACTTCGGCTATATTCATGCAAAACCTTTATTATCTGTACCATTCACTGAGTTTTCAGCTCACCCTCTCTATATATATGTAGGTGATGAGCAGGACGTCGGCGACGCCTGAATGTGTTCTTGAAAGCTTGTTTTGGATTTCTTTACCTCGGCTCTGCTTGTTTCGTTACGTCGGCCATTTTGTGTTTATGTCGGCAACTCTTGAAAATCATGCTTCTTGGCTTGTAATTATTGTTTTTGCATACGTCGGCTAGAGAAGCCTTTTGATCAAGATGTAACTTGTATTTTGTTGTAAATGATAAACTGTGAAGCCTTATCTTGTTTGGCATTCCTTTTGATATACGCACAGCTCTTGTGGACTAATTGGTTTTGTATATTTTACTTCCGCACTTGTTAGCCCCGCACGTAATACTCTGTTGTGTGTGATTCTTGAAAGTTGGCCTTCGGTAATTACGGATTACTGGCCATCATGGCACCATCCTACTAGGGGCGGGTTGGGGTCGTGACACTTTCTTTCTCTCTCCCTTGTTCTTTCTCTCTATCTGTTGAAATTCTTTCTCAAATATAATCCAGTATATATATATCTGTTCAAATTTTGTTTTTATTTTTATCTGCTTAATTCTTAATTTTTTTTCGGTTCATTTGTTGCAATTTGTTTCATCATACAACAACAACACAGATCAACAACTTAAAAACAAAAAAAAAATAATTGGATCCGTGTGCTTGAAAAAAAAAACTGTCTATAACGAACTGGATCAATGAAGTCTTCTCCTCCGATGGTCCTCTGCAGGCATTGAGTAAAATAATTTGGTGAGAAGTCATTTTGTTTGTTTTGAAAGACGTTTTGCTTTCAATTTTACTGCTTAATTTATCCGTTGAATTTTTTTTTCTATATGTTCAAATTTACATTTAAGTGTTTAATTATTATTTTTTTTGTCTATATATTCAAAAAAAGTAGACTATCTGTACAATTTTTTTCCCTCTCTACGCAAATTTTTGTCTAGATTTTATTATCAGTTCAATTCTAATCTCTTATCTGTTCAAATATCTATCCAAAATTTCGTATCTGTTCAACAAACCAATCACAATCTTCAATTTATATTTATCTGTTCAATTTTATTATCTGTTGAAATACACCAAACCAGGATCTGTTGCAATCTTTCTTCTCTCTATCTCCTATTCTTTCTCTCTATCTGTTGAAATTCTTTCTCAAATATAATCCAGTATATATATATATCTGTTCAATTTTTTTTATTATTTTTATCTACTTAATTTTTAATTTTTTTTTGTTCATTTACAACTATCTGTTGCAATTTGTTTCATCATACAACAATAACACAGATCAACAACTTAAAAACAAAAAAAAAAATTGGATCTATGTGCTTGAAAAAAAAAATTGTCCATAAGGATCTGGATCAATGGAGTCTTCTCCTCCGATGGTCCTCTACAGGCATTGAGTAAAATAATTTGGTGAGAAATCCTTTTATTTGTTTTGAAAGACGTTTTGTTTTCAATTTTACTCCTTAATTTATCTATTGATTTTTTTTTCCTATACGTTCAAATTTACATTTAGGTGTTTAATAATTTTTTTTTGTCTATATATTCAAAAATTTTGACTATTTGTTCAATTTATTTCCCTATCTGTGCAAATTTTTGTCTAGATTTTTTTAGCAGTTCAATTTTAATCTCATATCAGTTCAAATATCTATCCAAAATTTCTTATCTGCTCTAAAACCAGTCACAATCTTGAATTTATTTTTATCTGTTCAATTTTATTATCTTTTGAAATACACCAAACCAGGATCTGTTGCAATCTTTCTTTCTCTCTCTCTTGTTCTTTCTCTCTATCTGTTGAAATTCTTTCTCAAATATAATCCAGTATATATATATGTTCAAAATTTTTTTTTATTTTTATCGACTTAATTTTTAATTTTTTTTGGGTTCATTTACAACTATTTGTTGCAATTTGTTTCATCATACAACAACAACACAGATCAACAACTTAAAAACAAAAAAAAAATAATTGGATTCGTGTGCTTGAAAAAAAAAACTGTCCATAATGAGTTGGATCAATGGAGTCTTCTCCTCCGATGGTCCTCTGCAGGCATTGAGAAAAATAATTTGGTGAGAAGTCATTTTGTTTGTTTTGAAAGACGTTTTATTTTCAATTTTATTGCTTAATTTTTCTGTTGAATTTTTTTTTTTTCTATATGTTCAAATTTACATTTAAGTGTTTGTCACGACCCCAAATCGCCCCTAGTAGGATGGTGCCATTATGGCCAGTAATTTCGAGATTACCAAAGGCCTCTTACAAAGATTCACACACAAACAGAGTATACATATGAGACTTACAAATACGGAAGCAATAAAATTAAAATCCAAGTGGTCCATAAGAGTTGTGTATAGATCAAATGAAATGACATACATCTTAACATAGTTTTACAACTTGAATACAAAATAAATAAGGACATGTTACATCTTGATCAAAAGGCTTCTCAAGCCGACATATACAAAATACAAGAAGTACAAGTCAAGAAGCATAATCTTCAAGATTGCCGACATAAATATTGCCGACATAAGATGAATCCAAAACAAACTTGCAAAACACATCTAGGCGTCACCGCCTTCTTGCTCATCACCTACATATATATATAAAGAGAGGGTGTGCTTGGATACTCAGTGAATAATACAAGTAATAAAGGTTTAAATGAATGATATTCGAGATCCTTTCAAAACAATACATATCATAACTTTTACAAATCAAGGGATGAACCAAGTTCATCTATCACATCTTTCAAAGCTTCAAGGGGTGCTTACTAGCATCAATATAATACAAAACGATGACATTAAACAAAGGTGCTACAAAAGCTTAGAGTCCTCTAGCACGTAAGGACTTGTGTCACAAAGGCTTAAAGTCCTCTAATACGTAAGGACTTGTACTACAGAAGCTTAGAGTCCTCTAGTACGTAAGGACATTCCGGACAAACAAACCCACGCGGTAAACCGTCAGTGGCAAAACAAGGGAATAATCGACCCGGAATCGATTAGACAACCCACCCACACAAGGCCGTCGGTGGCAAGGGAGATATCTCAAACAAGAGTGCTACAAAGGCTTAGAGTCCTCTAGCACGTAAGGACTTGTGTTACAAAGGCTTACAGTCCTCTAACACGTAAGGACTTGTGCTACAAAGGCTTAGAGTCCCCTAGCACGTAAGGACTTGTACTACAAAAGCTTAGAGTCCTCTAGTACGTAAGGACTGGCCAAGAATGCCATCCAAAACAAAGCTAATACTTGATACACAAAATAGGGATATTCATTCATGCTTAACAAGTACTTTTCCAAAACAAAGCAAAGCCTTATCAAAACGTTATAATATAGCTTTATTAAAAATACCACTCACATATCTCTTCGGGTGTAGGGCTTAAGGAAAAGATCCAAGACCTACAATCATATGGCAAATACTACTAAAGGCACTTCAAGTAGACAAGAAGAGATGCTCAAAGACGAATATGAAATATATTCTCAAACAAGCTTTACATGAATACAAATGATCCCGTCATTCTTTTCCAAAAACCAAGTCAAGACAAGTAAAACATGCTGGGAGTTTAAGACATTGTTTTTCATCTCGGGAAAATACACTAGGTACCAACTAGGTCCTTGCTGAGGTCCCACACCTCTTGGCCGAGGTGTGGTTACCTAGGCTTCGGCGCGCGGCTACCTGCCGAGGTGCAAGCAAGATAAACCAAATGTGCAAGTGATCATGCAAGGTAGGCCAAGGTGAGATACGATGCTTGGCCTAAGTGTGGAATCAAGGCAAGAGTGATCTCGGCGACTACACTTAGAGAAGTGAAGTCTGGAAATCTGGGTTTCCACCCGTGAAGAACATGAACATGAAGGACATGAAGAAAATGAATGCTAAAATCATAACTTGTTATTACAAAATCTGGGATTTCACGCTATGAGTTCGAAAACATGGACCTTGGTACCCATACTTAGAGATCATATGAAAACAAACACGAAAACATGGATCTCGATACAAACTTTCGTATCAAAACATGGTTCTCCTCAAGAACACATGAATATCACTTTCTCTTTCTAAAACCGAACTTCAAAGCAATGCATGGCTCATGAGACATGCAAGATCATGCAATGCAGCTAGATGAACGATAAGAACAACAAGAGTCGATCAAGATACTAACCTCAAGACACGAATCTAACGGCTCAAGGTGTGAAGATCAAGCTTGGAAATCTACTCTTCTCTCAAGAACTCTTCTCCCTCTTCCTAGAGCTTCTCTCTCTACAAGGATTAGGATATAGCAAATGATAGGTTTTTCGCTCTCTACCGGCTGATTTAACCTTTGCTAGGACACGTGGCACTACCGGATTGGTTTACCTCAAAAAGGTGATTGAAAGACAAGACATGTGTAAGACAAAGTGTATCTAACAAGCTAAACGGCATAGGCACTCCAGCAAGTAGGGTGACAATGATATCAGCTAGGAAGGACGATACTTGACTTACTGTGCCACACCTTGGCCTAGATGTGCCACAGCTCGGTCTAGGTCATACCAGTCCAGGAACAAGATCACTTAGGTGCAAGAACATCTCGGCCTAGATAATACACATCTCGGCCTAGGAGATGAACACCTCGGCTTAGATAATGACATCTCGGCCAATATGCCAGGGTGAAGGTGGAGGTCAACAAAAGTGGTTCCAAGATATTTCTAGGTGTAAAAGGTTCAAAGGTGACCTAGGCCTAAGATGACCTCGGCTACACACACTAAGCAAGAAACAAAGCAGGCAAGCAACACTTAAGCAAAACAAGACAAGACAAGATTTGCAAATGCAACTTAACAAGACAAAATCATATAACGCGTGCGAGCACGACTAAGATGAAGTGAGAGTTGTTACAGTTTAATTATCTTTTTTTGTCTATATATTCAAAAAAAATTACTATCTGTACAATTTTTTCCCTATCTGTGCAAATTTTTGTCTAGATTTTATTATCAGTTCAATTTTAATCTCTTATCTGTTCAAATATCTATCCAAAATTTCTTATCTGTTCAACAAACCAGTCACAATCTTCAATTTATTTTTATCTGTTCAATTTTACTATCTGTTGAAATACACCAAACCAGGATCTGTTGCAATCTTTCTTTCTCTCTCTTATTCTTTCTCTTTATCTGTTGAAATTCTTTCTCAAATACAATCCAATATATATATACATCTATTCAATATTTTTTTATTATTTTTATCTGCTTAATTTTTAATTTTTTTTGTTCATTTACAACTATCTGTTGCAATTTGTTTCATCATACAACAACAACACAAATCAACAACTTAAAAACAAAAAAAAATTGGATCTGTGTGCTTGAAAAAAAAAACTGTCCATAAGGAGCTGGATCAATGGAGTCTTCTCCTCCGATGGTCCTCTGCAGGCATTGAGTAAAATAATTTGGTGAGAAGTCCTTTTGTTTGTTTTGAAAGACGTTTTGTTTTCAATTTTACTCCTTAATTTATCTGTTGATTTTTTTTTTCTATATGTTCAAATTTACATTTAAGTGTTTAATTATTATTTTTTTGTCTATATATTCAAAAATTTTGACTATCTGTTCAATTTTTTCCCCCTATCTGTGTAATTTTTTATCTAGATTTTATTATAAGTTCAATTTTAATCTCTTATCTGTTCAAATATCTATCCAAAATTTCTTATATGCTCAACAAACCAATCACAATCTTCAATTTATTTTTATCTGTTCAATTTTATTATCTGTTGAAATACACCAAACCAGGATCTGTTGCAATCTATCTTTCTCTCTCTTGTTCTTTCTCTCTATCTGTTGAAATTCTTTCTCAAATATAATCCAGTATATATATATGTTCAAATTTTTTTTTATTTTTATCTGCTTAATTTTTATTTTTTTTTTTGGGTTCATTTACAAGTATTTGTTGCAATTTGTTTCATCACACAACAACAACACCGATCAACAACTTAAAAACAAAAAAAAAAAATTGGATCCGTGTGCTTAAAAAAAAACTGTCCATAACGAGCTAGATCAATGGAGTCTTCTCCTCCGATGGTCCTCTGCAGGCATTGAGTAAAATAATTTGGTGAGAAGTCCTTTTGTTTGTTTTGAAAGACGTTTTGTTTTCAATTTTACTCCTTAATTTATCTATTGAATTTTTTTTTTCTATATGTTCAAATTTACATTGAAGTGTTTAATTATTATTTTTTTGTCTATATAGTCAAAAATTTTGACTATCTGTTCATTTTTTTCCCCCCATCTGTGTAAATTTTTGTCTAGATTTTATTATAAGTTCAATTTTAATCTCTTATCTGTTCAAATATCTATCCAAAATTTCTTATATGCTCAACAAACCAATCACAATCTTCAATTTATTTTTATCTGTTCAATTTTATTATCTGTTGAAATACACCAAACCAGGATCTGTTGCAATCTTTCTTTCTCTCTCTTGTTCTTTCTCTCTATCTGTTGAAATTCTTTCTCAAATATAATCCCGTATATATATATATATATATATATCTGTTCAAAATTTTTTTTTATTCTTATCTGCTTAATTTTTAATTTTTTTTTTTGGGTTCATTTACAAGTATTTGTTGCAATTTGTTTCATCACACAACAACAACACCGATCAACAACTTAAAAACAAAAAAAAAAATAATTGGATCCGTGTGCTTAAAAAAAACTATCCATAACGAGCTAGATCAATGGAGTCTTCTCCTCCGATGGTCCTCTGCAGGCATTGAGTAAAAATAATTTGGTGAGAAGTCCTTTTGTTTGTTTTCAAAGACGTTTTGTTTTCAAATTTACTCCTTAATTTATCTGTTGGATTTTTTTTTCTTCTATATGTTCAAATTTACATTTAGGTGTTTAATTATTATTTTTTTGTCTATATATTTAAAAATTCTGACTATTTGTTCAATTTTTTTTCCTATATGTGCAAATTTTTGTCTAGATTTTATTATCAGTTCAATTTTAATCTCTTATCTATTCAAATATCGATTCAAAAATTTCTTATCTGCTCAACAAAACGGTCACAATCTTCAATTTATTTTTATTTGTTCAATTTTATTATCTGTTGAAATACACCAAACCAAGATCTGTTGCAATCTTTTTTTTTCTCCCTGTTGTCCTTTGTCTCTATCTGTTGAAATTCTTTCTCAAATATAATCCAGTATATATATATATATATCCGTTCAATTTTTATTATTATATTTATCTGCTTAATTTTTAATTTTTTTTTTGGTTTATTTACAACTATCTGTTGCAATTTGTTTCATCAGACAACAACAACACAGATCAAAAACTTAAAAAAAATACAAAAATTTGGATCTGTGTGCTTGAGAAAAAAAAACTGTCGATAAGGAGCTGGATCAATGGAATCTTCTCTTCCGATGGTCCTCTGCATACTTGAGTAAAATAATTTGGAGAGAAGCCCTTTTGTTTGTTTTGAAAGACGTTTTGTTTTCAATTTTACTCCTTAATTTATCTATTGAATTTTTTTTTTTCTATATGTTCAAATTTACATTTAAGTGTTCAATTATTTTTTTTGTCTATATATTTAAAAATTTTGACTATCTGTTCAATTTTTTTTCCCTATCTGTGCAAATTTTCGTCTAGATTTTATTTTCAGTTCAATTTTAATCTCTTATCTGTTCAAATATCTATCCAAAATTTATTATCTATTCAACAAATCAGTCACAATCTTCAATTTATTTTTATCTGGTCAATTTTATTATCTGTTGAAATATACCAAACCAAGATCTGTTGCAATCTTTTTTTCTCTCTCTCTTTTTCTTTCTCTCTATCTGTTAAAAGTCTTTGTCAAACATAATCTAGTATATATATATATCTGTTCAATTTTTTTATTATTTTTATCTGCTTAAATTTAAATTTTTTTTGGTTCATTTACAACTATCTGTTGCAATTTGTTTCATCATACAACAACAACACGGATCAACAAGTTAAAAAAAATTGATCTGTGTGCTTGAGAAAAAAAAAACTGTCCATAAGGAGTCGGATCAATGGAGTCTTCTCCTCCGATGGTCCTCTGCAGGCATTGAGTAAAATAATTTGGTGAGAAGTACTTTTGTTTGTTTTGAAAGACGTTTTGTTTTCAATTTTATTACTTAATTTATCTGTTGATTTTTTTTTCTATATGTTCAAATTTACATTTAAGTGTTTAATTATTAGTTTTTTGTCTATATATTCAAAAATTTTGACTATCTGTTCAAATTTTTTCCCTATCTGTGTAAATTTTTGTCTAGATTTTCTAATCAGTTCAATTTTAACCTCTTATTTGATCAAATATGTATCCTAAATTTCTTATCTGCTCAACAAACCAGTCACAATCTTCAATTTATTTTCATCTGTTCAATTTTATTATCTATTGAAATACACCAAACCAGGATCTGTTGCAATCTTTTCTCTCTCTCTCTTGTTCTTTCTCTCTATCTATTAAAATTCTTTCTCAAATATAATCCAGTATATATATATATATATATATATCTGTGCAATTTTTTTTATCTGCTTAATTTTTAATTTTTTTGTTCATTTACAACAATCTGTTGCAATTTGTTTCATCATACAACAACAACACAGATCAACAACTTAAAAGAAAATAAAAAAAAATTGGATCTGTATGCTTGAGAAAAAAAAAAAAGCTGTCCATAAGGAGCTGGGTCAATGGAATCTTCTCCTCCGATGGTTCTCTGCAGGCATTGAGTAAAATAATTTGGTGAGAAGTCTTTTTGTTTGTTTTGAAAGACGTTTTATTTTTAATTTTACTCCTTAATTTATCTGTTGAATTTTTTTTTCTTCTATATGTTCAAATTTACATTTAGGTGTTTAATTATTTTTTTTGTCTATATATTTAAAAATTTTGACTATATGTTCAATTTTTTTCCCTATCTGTGCAAATTTTTGTTTAGATTTTATTATCAGTTCAATTTTAATCTCTTATCTGTTCAAATATCTATCCAAAATTTCTTATCTACTCAACAAACCAGTCACAATTTTCAATTTATTTTTATCTGTTCAATTTTATTATCTGTTAAATTATACGAAACCAGGATCTGTTGAAATCTTTATTTCTCTCTCTTGTTCTTTCTCTCTATCTGTTGAAATTCTTTCCCAAATATAATCTAGTATATACATATATCTGTTCAATTTTTTATTATTTTTATCTACTTAATTTTTAATTTTTTTTTGTTCATTTACAACAATCTCTTGCAATTTGTTTCATCATACAACAACAACACAGATCAACAACTTAAAAATAAAAAAAATTGGATCTGTGTGCTTGAAAAAAAAAACTGCCCATAAGGAGCTGGATCAATGGAGTCTTCTCCTCCGATGGTCTTTTGCAGGCATTGAGTAAAATAATTTGGTGAGAAGTCCTTTTGTTTCTTTTGAAAAACGTTTTGTTTTCAATTTTACTACTTAATTTATCTGTTGAATTTTTTTCCTATATGTTCAAATTTACATTGAAGTGTTTAATTATTTTTTTTGTCTATATATTCAAAAATTTTGACTATCTGTTTAATTTTGTTCCCTATCTGTGTAAATTTTTGTATAGATTTTATTATCAGTTCAATTTTAATCTCTTATCTGTTCAAATATCTATCCAAAATTTCTTCTCTGCTCAAAAACCAGTCACAATCTTCAATTTATTTTTATCTGTTCAATTTTATTATCTGTTGAAATACACTAAACCTGGATCGGTTGCAATCTTTATTTCTCTTTCTCTTGTTCTTTCGCTCAATCTGTTGAAATTTTTTCTCAAATGTAATCCAATATATAGATATATATATATATATATATATATCTATTCAGTTATTATTATTATTTTTATCTGCTTAATTTTTAATTTTTTTTGGTTCATTTACAAATATCTGTTGCAATTTGTTTCATCATATAACTTATCTGTTCAATTTTTTTCCCTATCTGTGCGAATTTTAGTCTAGATTTTATTATCAGTTCAATTTTAATTTCTTATCTGTTCAAATATCTTTCAAAAATTTCTTATTTACTCAACAAACCAGTCACAATTTTCAATTTATTTTTATCTGTTCAATTTCATTATCTGTTGAAATACACCAAGCCAGGATCTGTTGCAATCTTTTATTCTCTCTCTTGTTCTTTCTCTCTATCTGTTGAAATTATTTCTCAAATATAATCTAGTGTATATATATATATATCTGTTCAATTTTTTTAATTATTTTTATCTGTTTAATTTTTAATTTTTTTTGGTTCATTTGCAACTATCTGTTGCAATTTGTTTCATCATACAACAACATAGATCAATAACTTAAAAAAATAAAAAAAAAATGGATCTGTGTGCTTGAGCAAAAAAATCTGTCCATAAGGAGCTGGATCAATGGAATCTTCTCCTCCGATGGTCCTCTGCAGGCATTGAGTAAAATAATTTGGTGAGAAGTCTTTTTGCTTGTTTTGAAATACGTTTTTTTTTTCAATTTTACTCCTTAATTTATCTGCTGAATATTTTTTTCTATATGTTCAAATTTACATTTAAGTGTTTAATTATTATTTTTTTGTCTATATATTAAAAAATTTTGACTATCTGTTCAATTTTTTTCCCTATCTGTGCAAATTTTTGTCTAGAATTTATTATCAGTTCAATTTTAATCTCTTATCTATTTAAATATCTATCCAAAATTTCCTATCTGTTCAACAAATCAGTCACAATCTTCAATTTATTTTTATCTGTTAATTTTTATTATCTACTGAAAAACACCAAACCAGGATCTGTTGCAATCTTTCTTTCTCTCTCTCTTATTCTTTCTCTCTATCTGTTGAAATTATTTCTCAAATATAATCGAGCATATATATATATATATATATATCTATTCAATTTTTTTATTATTATTTTGATCTGTTTAATTTTTAATTTTTTTTTTCCATTTATAACTATTTGTTGCAATTTGTTTCATAATACAACAACAACACAGATGAACAACTTAAAAACAAAAAAAAAAAATTGGATCTGTGTGCTTGGAAAAAAAACTGTCCATAAGGAGCTGGATCAATGGAGTCTTCTCCTCCGATGTTCCTCTGCAGGCATTGAGTAAAATAATTTGGTGAAAAATCATTTTGTTTGTTTTGAAAGACGTTTTGTTTTCAATTTTACTCCTTAATTAATTTGTTGATTATTTTTTTTTATATATTCAAATTTACATTTATGTGTTTAATTATTATTTTTTTGTCTATATATTTAAAAAATTTCACTATCTATTCAATTTTTTTCCTTATCTGTGCAAATTTTTGTCTAGATTTTATTATCCGTTCAATTTTAATCTCTTATCTGTTCAAATATCTATCCAAAATTTCTTATCTGTTCAACAAATCAGTCACAATCTTCAATTTATTTTTATCTGCTCAATTTTATTATCTATTGAAAAACACTAAACCGGGATCAGTTGCAATCTTTCTTTCTCTCTATCTATTGAAATTCTTTCTCAAATATAATCCAGCATATATATATATATATATATCTATTCAATTTTTTATATTATTTTTATCTCCTTAATTTTTAATTTTTTTTTGTTCATTTATAACTATCTGCTGCAATTTGTTTCATCATACCACAACAACACATATGAACAACTTAAAAAAAAAAAAAAAAAAGAACTGTCCATAAGGAGCTGGATCAATGGAGTCTTCTCCTCCGATGGTCCTCTGCAGGCATTGAGTGAAATAATTTGGTGAGAAGTCTTTTTGTTTGTTTTGAAAGACGTTTTGTTTTCAATTTTACTCCTTAATTAATTTGTTGATTATTTTTTTTTTCTATATGTTCAAATTTACATTTAATTGTTTAATTATTATTTTTCTGTCTATATATTCAAAAATTTTGACTATCTGTTCAATTTTTTCCCTATCTGTGCAAATTTTTGTCTAGATTTTATTATCAGTTCAATTTTAATATCTTATCTGTTCAAATATCTATCCAAAATTTCTTATCTGTTCAACAAATCAGTCACAATCTTCAATTTATTTTTATCTGTTCAATTTTATTATCTACTGAAAAACACCAAACTAGGATCTGTTGCAATCTTTCTTTCTCTCTCTCTCTCTCTCTCTCTCTCTCTCTTATTCTTTCTCTCTATCTGTTGAAATTATTTCTCAAATATAATCGAGCATATATATATATATATATATATCTATTCAATTTTTTTTATTATTTTTATCTGTTTAATTTTTAATTTTTTTTGGTTCATTTATAACTATCTGTTGCAATTTGTTTTATCATACAACAACAACACAGATGAACAACTTAAAAACAAAAAAAAAAAAAAAATCGGATTTGTGTGCTTGAAAAAAAAAACTGTCCATAAGGAGCTGGATCAATGAAGTCTTCTCCTCCGATGGTCCTCTGCAGGCATTGAGTAAAATAATTTGGTGAAAAGTCCTTTTGTTTGTTTTGAAAGACGTTTTGTTTTCAATTTTACTCCTTAATTAATTTGTTGATTATTTTTTTTTCTATATATTCAAATTTACATTTATGTGTTTAATTATTATTTTTTTGTCTATATATTTAAAAAATTTGACTATCTGTTCAAATTTTTTCGCTATCTGTGCAAATTTTTGTCTAGATTTTATTATCCGTTCAATTTTAATCTCTTATCTGATCAAATATCTATCCAAAATTTTTTATCTGTTCAACAAATCAGTCACAATCTTCAATTTATTTTTATCTGTTCAATTTTATTATCTATTGAAAAACACTAAACCAGGATCAGTTGTAATCTTTCTTTCTCTCTCTTATTCTTTCTCTCTATCTGTTGAAATTTTTTCTCAAATATAATCCAGCATATATATATCTATTCAATTTTTTATATTATTTTTATCTGCTTAATTTTTAATTTTTTTTTTGTTCATTTATAACTATCTATTGCAATTTGTTTCATCATACCACAACAACACAGATGAACAACTTAAAAACAAAAAAAAATGGATTTGTGTGCCTGAAAAAAAAATTGTCCATAAAGAGCTCGATCAATGGAGTTTTCTCCTCCGATGGTCCTCTGTAGGCATTGAGTAAAATAATTTGGTGAGAAGTCTTTTTGTTTGTTTTGAAAGACGTTTTGTTTTCAATTTTACTCCTTAATTAATTTGTTGATTATTTTTTTTTCTATATGTTCAAATTTACATTTAAGTGTTTAATTATTATTTTTTTGTCTATATATTTAAAAAATTTGACTATCTGTTCAATTTTTTCCCCTATCTGTGCAAATTTTTGTCTAGATTTTATTATCAGTTCAATTTTAATCTCTTATCTGCTCAACAAACCATTCCCAATCTTCAATTTATTTTTATCTGTTGAAATTTATTATCTGTTGAAATACACCAAACCAGGATCTGTTGCAATCTTTTTTTTTTCTCTCTCTCTCTCTTGTTCTTTCTTTCTATCTGTTGAAATTCTTTCTCAAATATAATCCAGTATATATATATATATCTGTTCATTTTTTTTATTATTTTTATCTAAGTATTTTTTTTTTTGGTTCGTTTACAAATATTTGTTGCAATTTGTTTCATCATACAGCAACAACATAGATCAACAACTTAAAAACGAAAAAAAAAAATTGGATCTGTGTGCTTGAAAAAAAAAACTGCCTATAAAGAGCTGGATCAATGGAATCTTCTCCTCCGATGGTACTCTACAGGCATTAAGTAAAATAATTTGGTGAGATGTCCTTTTATTTGTTTTGAAAGGCGTTTGGTTTTCAATTTTAATCCTTAATTTATCTGTTGATTTTTTTTCTATGTGTTCAAATTTACATTTAAGTGTTTAATTATTATTTTTTTGTCAATATATTTTAAAATTTTGACTCTCTGTTCAATTTTTTTCCCTATCTGTGCAAATTTTTGTCTAGATTTTATTATCAGTTCAATTTTAATCTATTATCTGTTCAAATATCTATCCAAAATTTCTCATCTGTTCAACAAACCAGTCACAATTATTAATTTATTTTTATCTGTTCAATTTTATTATCTATTGAAAAACACCAAACCAGGATCTGGTGCAATCTTTCTTTCTCTCTCTCTATCTGTTGAAATTCTTTCTCAAATATAATCTAGTATATATATATATTCAGATTTTTTTATTATTTTTATCTACTTAATTTTTAATTTTTCTTTTGTTCATTTACAACTATCGGTTGCAATTTGTTTCATCATACAACAACAACACATAACAACATCTTAAAAAAAAAAAAAAAAAAAAAGATCTGTGTGCTTTGAAAAAATTAAAACTATCCATAAGGAGTTGGATCAATGTAGTATACTCCTCCGATGGACCTCTGCAGACATTGAGTAAAATAATTTGGTGAGAAGTCCTTTTGTTTGTTTTGAAAAACATTTTGTTTTTAATTTTGCTCCTTAATTTATCTATTAATTTTTTTTACTATATGTTCAAATTTACATTTAAGTGTTTAATTATATTTTTTTTGTTTATATATTTAAAAATTTAGACTATCTGTTTAATTTTTTTCCCTATCTGTGTAGATTTTTGTCTAGATTTTATTATCAGTTCAATTTTAATCTCTTATCTGTTCAAATATCTGTCCAAAAATTTCTTATCTGTTCATCAAACAAGTCACAATCTTCAATTTATTTTTATCTGTTCAATTTTTTTATCTGTTGAAATATACCAAACCAAGATCTGTTGCTATCTTTATTTCTCTCTCTCTTGTTCTTTCTCTCTATCTGTTGAAATTTTTTCTAAAATGTAATCCAATATATATATATATATATATTTGATCAATTGTTTTTTTATTATTTTTATCTGCTTAATTTTTTACTTTTTTGGTTCATTTACAACTATCTGTTGCAATTTGTTTCATAATACAACAACAATGCAGATCAACAACTTAAAAAAAATAAAAAAAAATTGGATCTGTGTGTTTGAGAAAAAAAGAACTGTCCATAAGGAGCTGGATCAATGAAATCTTCTCCTCCAATGGTCCTCTGCAGGCATTGAGTAAAATAATTTGGTAAAAGTACTTTTGTTTGTTTTGAAAGACGTTTTGTTTTCAATTTTAATCCTTAATTTATCTGTTGATTTTTTTTTCTATATGTTCAAATTTACATTTAAGTGTTTAATTATTATTTTTTTGTCTATATATTCAAAAATTTTGACTATCTGTTCAATTTTTTTTTCCCTATTTGTGCAAGTTTTTGTGTAGATTTTATTACCAGTTCAATTTTAATCTCTTATCTGTTCGAATATCTATGCAAAATTTCTTATCTGTTCAACAAACCAGTCACAATCTTCAATTTATTTTTATCTGTTCAATTTTATTATCTGTTGAAATACACCAAACTAGGATCTGTTGCAATCTTTCTTTCTCTCTCTCTTGTTCTTTCTCTCTATCTGTTGAAATTCTTTCTCAAATATAATCCAGTATATATATATCTGTTCAATTTTTTTATTATTTTTATCTGCTTAATTTTTAATTTTTTTTGTTCATTTACAACTATCTGTTGCAATTTGTTTCATCATACAAAAACAACACAGATCAACAACTTAAAAAAAAAAAAAAAAAATTGGATCTGTGTGCTTGAAAAAAAACTATCCATAAGGAGCTGGATCAATGGAGTCTTCTCCTCCGATGGTCCTCTGCAGGCATTGAGTAAAATAATTTGGTGAGAAGTCCTTTTATTTGTTTTGAAAGACATTTTGTTTTCAATTTTACTCCTCAATTTATCTGTTGAATTTTTTATTTCCTATATGTTCAAATTTACATTTAAGTGTTTAATTTTTTTTGTCTATATATTCAAAAATTTTGACTATCTGTTCAATTTTTTTCCTATCTGTGCAACGTTTTGTCTACCTTTTATTATCAGTTCAATTTTAATATCTTATCTGTTCAAATATCTATCCAAAATTTCTTATCTGCTCAAAAATCAATCACAATCTTCAATTTATTTTTATCTGTCAAATTTTATTATCTGTTGAAATACACAAAACCAGGATCTGTTGCAATCTTTCTCTCTCTCTCTCTTGTTCTTTCTCTCTATCTGTTGAAATTCTTTCTCAAATATATTCCCTCAAATATATACTGGATTATATTTGAGAAAGAATTTCAACAGATAGAGAGAAAGAATAAGAGAGAGAAAGAAAGATTGCAACAGATCCTGGTTTGGTATATTTCAACAAATAATAAAATTGAACAGATAAAAATAAATTGAAGATTGTGACTGGTTTGTTGAACAGATAAGAAATTTTGGAGAGATATTTGAACGAATAAGAGATTAAAATTGAACTGATAATAAAGTCTAGACAAAAATTTGCACAGATAGGGAAATTTTTTGAACAGATAGTCAAAATTTTTGAACATATAGGCAAAAAAATAATAATTAAACACTTAAATGTAAATTTGAACATATAGAGAAAAAAAATTCCACAGATAAATTAAGCAATAAAATTGAAAACAAAACGTCTTTCAAAACAAACAAAAACACTTCTCACCAAATTATTTTACTCTATGCCTGTAGAGGACCATCGGAGGAGAAGACTGCATTAATCCAGCTCCTTATGGACAGTTTTTTTTTTCAAGCACATAGATCCAATTCCTTCACTTTTTTTTTTTTTTTTAAGTTGTTGATCTGTATTGTTGTTATATGATGAGACAAATTGCAACAGATAGTTGTAAATGAACCAAAAAAATTAAAAATTAAACATATAAAAATAATAAAAACAATTGAACAGATATATCTATATACTGGATTATATTTGAGAAAGAATTTCAACAGATAGAGAGAAATAACAAGAGAGAGAGAAAGAAAGATTGCAACAGATCATGATTTGGTGTATTTCAACAGATAATAAAATTAAACAGATAAAAATAAATTGAAGATTGTGACTGGTTTGTTGAACAAATAAGAAATTTTGGATAGATATTTAAACAGATAAGAGATTAAAATTGAACTGATAATAAAATCAAGACAAAAATTTGCATAGATTGGGAAAAAAATTGAACAGATAGTCAAAATTTTTGAACATATAGACAAAAAAACAATAGTTAAACACTTAAATATAAATTTGAACATATAGAAAAAAAAATTCAACAGATAAATTAAGGAGTAAAATTGAAAACAAAACGTCTTTAAAAAGAAACAAAATGACTTCTCACCAACTTATTTTACTCAATGCCTGCAGAGGACCATCGGATGAGAAGACTCCATTGATCCAGCTCCTTATGGATATTTTTTTTCGAGCACACAGATCCTTTTTTTTTTTAAGTTCTTGATCTATGTTGTTGTTGGATGATGAAACAAATTGCAACAGATATGTAACGACCCTCACTTCAACCTAGTCATACTTGCATACATTACGTATGATCTTGTTTTGTTATGTTGCATTTGCAAATCTTGTTTTGTTTTGCTTGAGTGATTGTTGCATACTTTGTTCTTGCCTAGTGAACTGCCGTGGTCTTTTTAAGCCTAGTCATCTTTGAACCTTTCTACACTTAGAATTATCTTGGGAACCACCTGGTTGACCTCCAGCTTCACCCTGGCATATTAGCCGAGATGTCACTATCTGGGCCGAGGTGTTCAGAACCAAGGCCGAGGAGTGTATCATCTAGGCCGAGATGTTTGCACCTAGTGATTTTGTTTCTGGATTGGTATGACCTAGACCGAGGTGTGGCACATCTAGGCCAAGGTGTGGCACAGCTTAGTCAAGTGTTGTCCTTCCAAGCCGATGTCTTTGTTCCCTCTACTTGCCGAAGCCTTGTTCTAGCCGAGATCATCACTCGCCGGAGTGCCTTGCCGTGTAGCGTGTCAGGCACACTTTGTCATAGTCTTGTCTTGTCAATCAGTCACCTTTTGAGAAGAACCTATCAGCCGCTGCCACGTGTCCCAGCAAAGGGTTAAGTCAGTGTTGGTCGAGAAAACACATCATTTTTTTTTTTTGTATCAAATCTTGTTTGTAGAGAGAGAAGCTCTAGGAGGAGAAGTTCTTGAGTGAAGAGTGAACTTCCGAGTTTGATCTTTGGTGTTTGAACCTGTTGGCTTTTGGCTTTTCGAAGGGTAATTTTGTAAATGCGAGCGTGCCAGCAAGGATCAATCAGTCCTTACAGAAATTATAATTGCCAACCAATTATCAGACGATTGTGTTTTAGTTCTTTCAGCCTCAATGAAGAGGACTTTTACTGGTGGCTTGACTTAGGAGAATTTAAGAGAAATAACAGTTAATGTGAAGAACAATCGAAGTATTTCATTAAAATGAACACTTACAATAATTCAAACTCAGCCTCGAAGAGGTTTACAGCAACAGTCTACTTGAGTCTACTTGAAACTACTCCTATGAATCGAAGTGCAGTGCTGGTATTAAAGTGCAGGTATTTAAAGTGCAGGTATTTAAAGTACAGGAAATGTAAGACTGGAAAGGAAAATATGAAATAAAGACTGGTTTGTATGATCTGAGTCTGGGCTCTTTTCTGAGGGCTTCCCTGCTATTTATACTTGTCAAAGATGACCTTCGAACTTCACTTCGAACCGTCGAACTACTCCTCCATGATCGATGATCATGCTGCCTTAGAAGTAGCCCCACTATGCCATCTCTTGCAGTTGAGCTTCCCTCCTGTATTTGAATTTGAATATTGAGTAACTGTTGGAGCCACGTCACTTTGTATCTCCTTACTGATCCAGTGCTACTCAGATCATGTAAGTACCAATGTTCAATGCCACGTGTTCGATCAGGATCGAAGACTTGAATTATCTTCCCATAATACCCTTATTCTGCCACGTGTCAAACTATGATTTGGTTTTACAAAATATGTAGCCAACATTACCCCCCGCACTAATATACCCAATACTTGGAAATATTAGTGGATCAAAAGCTTTTCCCGCGCTTTTTGGAATGTGCATGGAATCTATCTTCAGGAAACACAACCGTCACCTATTTGATGATCATTCGCATTAACTCTCAATTTAATGAACATCCCAATACCTTCAGCATTCGAACGGACTATGGCTCAATCAACTTCGCACTCTACTGATCAAGCATACGAAGAGCCATTGAGTAATGCTATTTCCCCTCGAAAGAATCTCCACGCATTCATTAGCCACCTTTACCCACCCTTCTATATTCAGGTCATGGAGGCTTTTGCAGATTATCAACCTTTGGACTACGACCACATTGCCCTTAACCCTTCGATTTACAAATTTACAGATACAAGAAGTTCTTCCTCTAAACTTCCTTTGTACCTTGAACGAACTACACTCAAGCCTTTGCTTCAACAAGTCGCAAATATGGACTTAGGAAGTTCTTCTTCACAAACCTTTACTTGGGATGAAGCTACAACTTCTTCATCTTCTGGGGTTTCCGGATGGACAAATTGGTCAGCACCTGAGTCCTGGGACTTGAGGGAACGAATTAATCACCATTTTGTTGAGTTCACTGACCCATTGAATTTTCCTTCTTACGTTCGAAGCTCTGTGGTCTATCCTTATGTGCCTATTGACCTTCGTCGTAGTTTGGAGGAGAATCTGCTTGTAGCCTGGTACACATCCTCTATGCCCACAAGGACAATGCACACTGCCCGGCATCTGGAAGAATCACAAGGGTATACTCCTTCATTTTTAGCCAAGAAGGCAAAAATTTGCTCTTCTGACTGGCTCGACTATATTAATGCCTTTGTTCCTTCCGCTCCAGTGCCTAGTCCTCCTTCTTCACCTTCTGGAATAGAAGCATCCACACCTTCTTCTGAAGTAGAACCATCTACTCCTTCTCCATCTTCTGAAGCAGAACCATCTACTCCTTCTTCTCCTTGCACTCTTTCCTGGATAGAGAAATTAAGGCTTGCCCTTCCTATGGACAAAATTTTTCCACCTTACAAACCTCCATCATCTCCCACTCCAGCTGAACGGAAACAAGCTCAACTTCTGCTTGCGGCTTTCTCTCACTTACCCTTCAACGTTCTTGAGGATGACATCCTTCTCAAGAACTTTCGATGGGCCTGTGATATTCTGACTAGGGGCCATGTCCTCAATCCCATTGCCCAAGCAGAACTTCACATGTTTTTGGACCAACTTCCGCTACTTCTCCACTGGCATCAGAATTCCAAGGCCACCATCCAATCTTTGGATCAACTTTCATCTCTCCGAATTCATGCCCAGTACGAAGCAGAAAACTTCATCGAAGACTTCGATGACTTCAAAAATAAAGATTCTGCATATTGGGATGATTTGGTCATAGATGAATTGGAACAAAATTTGAGGGAAGAGGCCTTCGAGACAAAGGCTGAGGAACTCTACTATGAAGTGAGAGCACATCAACTTATGCAGCCAGCATTAGAGGAGATAGAAGATATAATAAAGAAAGAACAAATATTCATTGATCATTGTTGGACAAAGTTCCATGATCTTGTTATTTATTCTATTCCTTATTTTTATGAGCTTGAATTTGTACCCAAATGAGGATACTCAATATAATTGTCTTGGCTTTAACACAAACAGAGTCTCTTTGCATTTGATATTGTTTGCCTCTGTTTCCTTTTTGTCTTCAAAAGCCAACTTATAGCTTCGAATTTGAACAATCTCACCTTTCGAATCTAGACTCAATTGTTCAATGAAACGCTGAAAAAACCAACATGTCTTTTTCCAACTTATGGAGTATAATTGACAATTCTGGCTGATATCATCTGGAACTAACGCTTTGAATTTTAACAACATTACTCTTCATAAAATAACTATAACCAATATATGGTCATGGTTAGTATAGCCAATAAATTTCAAATTGACTATTTTGCTTCGAAGAATAATTCACACTGTTTTAGGTTCAAAAAGCAATTCCTTCTTGTATATATGGAGACCAACAATTGGTTTTAATGCTTCGAACAGTGCTCATCCTTAAAGGATCCAATAACACTTAAACAGGTCTTTAAACCCTTTGAAGTGGACCAATAATCGAGCATTCTAGCAATTATGTAGTACACTTCGAAGCTGACTTATGTATTTCGAAGCCGTTGTTATTTGATTTTTTGGCGCCAAAATCTCATTTCGAAGCCAAATATCTTGCTTCGAAGCTGGCGTCAATATCCGGAGTGTGCTTTTTCCCTCCAAAACTATCAATATTGGAAGAGGCTCCTCGTATTCGTACTTTTAGTACTTAACGACTCACATAATATATTTTTCAGACACAAAGGTTTTAAAACCCCTTTGTTTCGGATTCTGAAATTACTTACTCTTTTAGCACACAAACCCTACCGATCTCCTATTAACCCTCTCTTCCTTACTATTCGCTCTCCATGGATCCTTCTTCACTGAAAGTGCTTGCTGGCGACCGTCTCAGTCCCACCATGGCTTTGAAGAAATGTATTGATGAAGAAATAGCCAAGCTCACGACTAGTGAGCCAAGCAACATAGATGGGCGTCTCTTCGTCCCTCGCCGCAGCCGCCAACAAGAGTATGTTCTAGGACCCATCTTTCGGGAAGCTCCTGACCAACTTCCAGCTTTGTATCCTCGTTTGGAGGACCACTTTCTACTATATGAAGGAGGGCTTGACTGGAGCAACTGGAGACTGACACGGCCCCATCGCTGCTGGCCGACATTGAGAACCGAATGGGAGGAATGGTATGATAGGGTTGTACCTGCGAGAGAAGATGATCTACAAGAGCTTTACATCCTCGACGCTCTTCGCCTTTCCAGGTTCATTATTCCTGAGGATCCCTTTTTGATTCCAGCCGCTTTATGTTTTTGGAATATGGCTTTTAATTTTTTCCAATTTCGGTGTGGCATGATGGCTCCCACCGTTCTCGATATTTGCCATCTTCTAGGGCTCTCCCCCCATGGCTCTCCTTTTACTCCCAACTACCCGGATCTTCCTGTCAAATTTTCCCTTCCAGCCCTAACCTCTTCTTACAGTGACTTTGTAAAGGCTGAAAATAAAAAGGAAGGCCCTGTGAAAGACAGAGAATTCTTTTCTTTCATTTTGTACTGGCTGTGCAAATTTCTTTTTTGCACATCATCTCAGAGGATTATGCCTGAGTTTGCTCCCCTCGCAAAGGCACTTGTCTTGAGAAAACATATAGCTCTTGCTCCTTACCTGTTAGGCCATATATACAGAGCTTGCTCCCAATTTTGTGAAAGACCACTTGATGTTAACCAAGGAGGTCCTTTCTGGGTGCTCCAGCTCTGGCTCTTCGCCTACTTTACTGATCTGCATTCTAAATGCCTCAGATTTCTTGTCGAGGATCCTAGCACTTATGGGGAGAAGTATGCTAGGATTGCTCTTTATCCTGCTTCCTTTGTTTATTACTTTACCTTCTTTTATCAACTCCCTGTTTCTCCATCTGCCTCCTTCTTTTGTCCTTTTGAATCCAATAAAGGACCAGCCTGGCTGCAGACTTTTCTGGCTGATAAAGAGTGCTCCACATCACCTCATAAAGATATGTGGGCTTCCATACTGCTACCAAGGGAGTTGTTCATTGGAACTTTGCACCCTCGAGCCTATAAGTGTATATCTGAAGTGTATTGCCCTTCCCAATTCGCAAGACAATTTGGGCTCACTCAAGGGATCCCCGTTCCACTTTGCAGTCTCTCGAACGTCCATCTTACTGCTAGAGATTTGAGAATATCCAAATCCAAGCTAGAGACGGCGATACTTAAACTGTTGAAGGAATCGAATGAATTCCAATTTGTTCCCTTTCTTCAATCTGGCTTGGTTTTAAAAAGATTTCAGAACTGGTGGACAGCCAATATGGAAGTACGCCTGGCTATGCATCCTCATGACTTGCTAGTGAAGCTGGGAGTACCTTCAAAGGCCAAATCAGCAGCAGCTGAGGACATTCCCCCTCCTCCTGAATTTGTCACAACTATTCCTGCAGCTTCATCCCCTCCAGCCAGAGTTACTAGAGCTGCTTCGAAGAAGGGTAAATATGTTCAGATTTCCCTTTTCCTTGCTCTTGAATCTTTTATTCGTTTTCGTTATACTTTATGTTCTTTGGTGTAGGGTCTCCGCAAGAAAAATCTCCCAAGAGAGCTGAGACTTTAGCTCTTCTCAAGAAGAAACAACAAAAACAGAAAAGGAAGCTAATCCTTCCTTCTGTGGAATCTGAATTTCTGGAAGAAGAAACAGAGGTTGAGCAAGAGCAAGAAGTGTTCTTGCAGAGAACAAAGAGACAAAAGGTGGCTGTCTCCACTTCTGATACAATCGAACCTCCTTTCCCCGAGACAACCACTACAACAATGGAGAAAGAGCCTATCTGTGAAGAATCTGAATCCCCCATCGAAGAGAGAATGGTCGAAAAAGAGCCAGTAACATCACTGCCAAGAAGGAAAAGAAAGAAAGTAACTGTCCCTGCCACTGACTTGGTTGAAGACCCTATTCATGAAGCAGCTGCTAAGGCAGTAGAGCAGGAACATTCCATGGAAATAATTGTCTTCGAGAGGGCCGAGAAGAAACGGCAGCAACAACTTTTGAGGGATGAGGCAGCTACTGCTGATGCACTTCGAGGGGAAGCTGTAAGAAGAGAACAGACTGCCGAACATTATTCTCTTCGCAGCTCCTCCATTAGTGTCAACATCTCTAGAACAAGTAAGTTCTTTCACATTTCTATTGTTTTCCCTTTGTCAGCCTTTGTATTGAAGCTTGACATTGCTTTGCATTTCCTCCTTTTGCAGCAACAATTGTCTTCCCCAGGAGGCCTATTCCAATTTCAGTTGAAGTTGACCAATTGCAACATGTGAAGGCCATCCAAATCATGCTTCCACTCCCCAAGTCTATATTCGACACACCTTCTTTGAGTCCAAGTATCCCTGCATCCCTTTTCCTTGGTTTAGAGCCATTTCTCCCTTCTTTGACTTTTGATCTGTCTCAAATTACCTTTTCTTCGAACCTTGCTCTTCCTCCTCCTGTCTCAGAACTTCCAACTGCTGCTTCATTTCCAATGACAGTTGATTCTTCCATAGAGGGTGCTGGTAGTTCCCCAATTCATGGTTCATCACCTGTGCCTACTTCCAGCCCCTCTTCTCTTGATTCCTTGGTTGCAAAGACCATAGAGGCTGCTAAAGATGCTCCACCTATTTCTCCTATCCCCATGCAGTCTCCTGTGTTTTCCACCACAGCACTCTCCATGCCCTTTATGTCTAGGGATGAGGTGGACATCTTCGAGGGAAGGCTAGCTAGTCTATTTGACACATCCTCTACCTCCCCAACTTTCAGTGCTGAAGCTGAACCATTAACCTTGGCTGACTCCTTGCTGAAAATCTTTGAGAGCTCTTCTTCCACCAGTAGCAAGCCTTTTGCCCCTTCTATAGACTTAGACACTTGCTTGGAACTGCTGATCTCCTTTTCGAGGATCCCCTTCGAGGCTCTACAAAGGCCTATCATCAGAAATGGGTTTCTTCAGTGCTGTAAAATCGCGGAGCAGTTCGGCATGGATGTCTCAAGTCATCTATCCCAGGCTGCAGCTACTATTGATTTCTACATCAACATTTGTCATGCTGCCAATGCTGCGAATGAGAAATTGGCCAGGGATCAGAGTTTTGTCTCTCAAGTGCATACTGAAGTATCAGATCTCAAGGAACAACACTCCTCTGCCTCCCAGTTTCGAATTCAGTTGCTGGAGAAGAAAGCTCAACTTGAGGAGGAGCTAGCTGCAGTAAACCAAGCCTTGGTTCGAACTGACACTAAACTGCACATCACCAACCAAGAGCTGGCTGATCGAAAGGAGGACATGGCTGCAGCTATCCAACTGTTTCCAGCACTTAGCAGTAAGAAATCTATTGTACAAAAACAATTAAGACATTGTAATGATTTCTGGGCCAATTTATGGCGTAATGTACTTGATTCTTTATAAAAGAACAAATTTTGTCTTATCATTCGAGCAGTCTTGTGTTTTTGTATGTTTATGTTATCCCTTGTGTTTCCCAAATGGTTGGAAAATAAGGCTTCAAATATCTGCCATTGATCTTTTTAGGATGTACATACCCATTCAAATTTCTTAAATGGTAGGCCCCAAAAGGCAGAACTCTATGAATTTGATATGGTCCTTCCCAGTTAGGTGACCATTTGCCAAACTTATGGCTTTTAATTCCTATTGGGAGTATTGTCTTCCACACCAAATCACCTTCATCGAAGCCAATGTGTTTGACTCTCTTGTTGTAATTCTTAGCTGCTTTCTTCTTTTGGAAAAGGATGCTATTTAATGCCAATATTCTGGCTTCATCTATGCCCTCTAACTCCAAGCACATACTTTGATGGTATTGCTCAGGATCTAACTGATCTTGACATCTTACCCTCAAGGATTTAACATTAATTTCTACAGGTAGAACTGCATCATGCCCATATACTAAGGCATAAGGAGTAACTCCTGTGCTTGACCTTGGGGAAGTTCTGTAAGCCCACAAAACATCCAACAGAAGGTTATGCCAATCCCTAGGATTATCCTCCACAACCTTTTGTATACCCTTTTTCAAGGATTTATTGGATGACTCAGCTTGACCATTGGCTTGTGCATAATAGGGTGTGGAATTAACAAGGCTAATTCCAAATTCTGCTACAAAGGACTTCACCAATTTCCCATCGAACACAGTCCCATTATCTACAGTAATGGTTTGTGGGATGCCAAATCTATGGATCAAGTCTTTAATGAACCCAATGACCTCTGTTTGGTCTACAGCTTTATATGGTTTGGCTTCGACCCATTTGGTGAAGTAGTCAGTGGCCACTAGAATGAAACAATGATGTTTCGAAGAAGGTGGGTGTATTTTTCCCATCATATCCATGGCCCACCCTCTGAACGGCCAAGGTTTCACTACTGCATGTAGGTCGGTTATGGGCACATGTCTTATTGTACCATGCTTTTGACATGCCTGGCAACCCTTTGCATATTCGATGCAGTCTTTAAGGATAGTTGGCCAATAATAGGAATGTCTTCGAAGCAACCACCTCATCTTTACACCAGGCTGATGAGCACCACAGATGCCTTCATGAACCTCAGCCATAGCTGTTAATGCTTCTTTCGGGCCTAAACATTCCAGCAACAAGCCATCTCCTCCCCTTTTGTAGAGAGCGTTACCATATATCATATATTGCATAGACTGCAATTTGATTTTCCTGCTGGCCTTCGAAGATGGACCAGCCAAGTACTGCATTATTGGATGCCTCCAATCTTGTTCTTGTAAGTCATTCTGATTAACTTCCAAGACCATATTCCTTTTATTCAAAGGTTGTATTAATCTTTGATATGTTGTCTGACTGATGTCCCTTTGGGTGTTATCCCTTCTTTTGAAGTTCGAAGCTTTCTGAGCCACATCATTAGCTCTATTATTCAAGAATCTTGGAACATGGGTTACATTTGCTATTTGAAACTGAGAAAGCAGATGTAATGCAACAACATAATATGGTAGGATGCTTATGCTTTGACACTTGAAAATCCCTTTTACTTGGTTAACCACCAATTGAGAGTCCCCAAATATGTCAACTGCATGTACTTGTAACCCAATGAGGATTTCTAGCCCTACTATTAAGGCTTCATACTCAGCCTGATTATTGGAACAAGTGACTTCATCCACTCTGAAACCATGTGTGGTTTCTACCCCTTGTGGAGATTTAATCACAATACCAATTCCAGTTAAACCATTGGCTTTCGATCCATCGAACCACATCTGCCATGGCTCAACACTAGCCATACCAAGCTCCATTATCTCTTGGCTCTCTGTTTGAGATGGGTGGTCTGCCAGAAAATTGGCTAAGACTTGCCCTTTTACTGCCCTTTGAGGGACATATTCTAGATGAAATTCTGATAAGGCTAGTATCCACTTGCCAATTCTTCCCCTCAACATAGGTCTGGATAACATGTACTTAACCAAATCTGTGGTTGCAATTACCAAGACAGTTGTAGGTAAAAGATAATATCTTAATTTCATTGCAGCAAAATACAAAGCAAGACACAGCTTTTCAACAGCTGAATATTTACATTCACAAGAATTTAAAAACCTACTAAGGTAATAAATAGCTTGCTCCTTGCCTTCTTCATTGTCTTGGGCCAAAAAAGCTCCCAATGAATCTTCTGCCGCAGCTATATACAACTTCAAGGGCTTGTTTCCCTTTGGTGGCATTAGCACCGGAGGTTTGGCCAAGTAGGCTTTAATACCTTCGAAAGCACTTTGATGCTCTGCTGTCCACACAAATTCTTCTTCATCTTTCAGCTTTAACAAGGAAGAAAATACTTTAGTTTTCCCTGCAGTGTTAGAAATAAACCTTCGAAGAAAGTTAACCTGCCCCAGGAACCTTTGTAATTCTTTCTTACTTGATGGAGGCCTAGCTTCAATGATGGCTTTAGCTTTATTCTGATCAATCTGTATTCCTTTCTTGTGCACTACATAACCCAAGAAGTTTCCAGATGATACACCAAAAGCACACTTAAGAGGATTCAGTTTCAACTTGAACTTCCTCATTCTTTCAAAAGCTGCTTCTAAATGAAACAAATGCTCCTCCATGGACTGGGATTTCACTACAATGTCATCAATGTAGCATTCTAGATACCCTCCAATGAGATCATGAAAGATAGTGTTCATAGCCCTCTGATATGTAGCCCCAGCATTCTTCAGACCAAATGGCATTTTGACCCATTCGAAGGTGCCAATATTCCCAGGACATCTGAATGCTGTCTTGTGGATATCTTCCTCTGCAATGCATATTTGGTTATAACCAGAGTGGCCATCCATCATCGATAAAACTTGATGTCCTGCTGAACTGTCTACCAGCAGATCCACTATAGGCATAGGGTACTCATCTTTAGGAGTTGCTAGGTTTAAGTTTCTGAAATCGATGCATACCCTCATTTTGCCATTTTTCTTAACCACAGGCACAATATTAGATAGCCATTCAACATACCTGGCTGTCCTAATAAAGTCTGCCTTGAGTAGTCTAAGAATTTCTTCCTTGACCTTCTGAATTACTTCTGGACTCATCCTTCTTGGTTTCTGCTTGTATGGCTTGAAATTGGGCTTCATAGGGAGCCTATGTTCCACCAAAGATCTATCCAATCCTGGTAGTTCATTATAAGACCATGCAAAGCAATCTTTGTATTTCTTTAAAACAACCAATAACTGGTTTCTGTCCAGAACATTCAAGCAAGTACTTATATAAGTGGGCTGCTGCACAGAACCCTCCCCTAAGTTCACCTCTTCTAAGGGGTCTTGCGTCTGAGGACTTGTCGAAGCTTCTTCTCTGGTTTCTTCAACCTTCGAAGCAAGCTGTTCGCCTTGTTTTGCTCCTAGGTTCTTTAATTCGACATCTCTGCCCTCTTCCTCATAGACAAAATCTGTCCATAAGGCGTCTTCTTCCTGTATCTCCTGGACTTTTATTTCAATGTCCAATGCACAGTATTTATCAAGGGCCAAACTTCTGACCTGTTGCTGCTCTTGTTTACAGCCAATTATCATGGCCTCTCTCTCTTGCCTCTGTACTTTCTGGACTATTGCTTTTACGTCCAATGATGAGAATTTAATCAAAGCCAAGGACTTGGCTTCTCGCTCTTCACTTTTTTGCCTATAACCAGGCATCATTGTCATCTTTCACGACAACCTCTTCATCAGCACTTTCTTGGACTAAGTGCTTCAGGTGTGTCACTTCCTCATCAGCCGTCACTTCGGCTGAGCCATCAGCTTTCCTCAGTATACTGAGTGGTGTTACTCCCTCAATATACAATTTGGCCTCTGCAAAGTCTGCACAGGCTATGAAAGGTTGAGGATCTGCATCAATCTCCTCCGTCTCTCCATTGCCCAGGGCCATCATGATCTTCTGATGCAAAGAGGAAGGCACACATTTGTTGGTGTGGATCCAATCTCTCCCAAGTAAGGCATTATATTTGGCATTGCTGTCGATGACGAAGAAAGCTGTCATACAATCCCTGGTCCCCACACTCAAATTAATAGGCAGAATCCCTTGAGCCATCTGCTTATCTCCAGCAAAGCCAGCAATGGTTGTGCTGGTTGGGATCAACCTTGGATTCTTCTTCCCTAGTTTCTTCAAAGAAGATTTCGGTAATAAGTTTACCGCTGCCCCATTGTCTATTAGGACTCGGTTTAGCTGTATCCCATCAAAGAAAGCCTTGATGTACAAAGGCTTAACATGTTGGGTCATGGAATTTGAGGGGTATTCAAAAGGATATGAGAGGTTGATGCTCACCTCTTCCTCGCTTTCACACTCAGTTTCCATTGGAGTAGCCATTTCAGGAGCATCCTGTACCATACTCACTTGTGACTCCTCGCTAGAGACAGGAATTGGATCCATGTCTTGGTCACTTTGATCCTCATTTTCAGCTTGGAATTCATGGGGTAGTATGTGTACCATGTTAACTGATACAGGGGGAAATGAGCCGAACTGGATAGCTGGCTGTACCTTCTTCCCCTCTTGGCTAATTTGCTCAGTGTCTTCAGCAGCATCCTCCATGCTGCATTCTGGTATTTCATTGACAACTGATAACTTCGAAGGATCCTTCTCAACTGGTTCTTCAGTCAAGAATACTTGTTCAGCCATGAAGGCTTCGAACATTCCTTCTGCCATTTCCTTCTCTTGGCTCATGCCAATCTCTTCTTCCGTTTCACTGTCACTTTCCATCAGAGCCTTCTCCAGCCCTGCCAAACTAGACTTCTCACTGGCCCTTAATTCAGAATGAACTTTGGCCAATTGTTCTCTGCTACAAACCACCTTACTTTGTAAAGTTGGTTTTGGAGCATGGTCTGACTTCGAAATTTTCTTTTCTTCTGTCTTGTCCTGTGAAGAACTCTCTCCACCTTCTTTCAGATCTTGCCGGTACTGGGTGTACCTACGCTGAATCTTCCTCCTCTGTGATCTGGAGATAACTGGAACCATGTTTGGTTCCTTTGTCTTCGGGTGTTTCAGCAATACCCAGTTGTTCGGAGCCACCAAAGGAGGTTTGACCATCCTTCCTGTGATTCCAACTTCTCTTCTGGCAAACAATTCCCTAGGTTTGTTTTGCATTACAAACCAATCTGGAACTCCAGGCACCCAAGAGCTTACTGATTCAGATGTCGAATCACCGTTTTCCACCTTCGAAGCCATCTTCGAAACTGGCCGTGGAGGTAAGTGCTTGGTTTTGATCGCATGCCTTGAGCTTGATTCTGGCCTTTGATGGAGGTGGCCATTTTCTGTTCTGTGTGAGGTTGGTCTGGGGAGCCAATCTTTGGCTTTAGTCCCATAACCTGAACTTCTCTCCAATCTTCTTTCGGAATGGCTACTCTCCATTCTGTAGTAGTTAGGTGGCCTGGATTCATGCAAGGGCCTCTTGCCTTTATCACGCATTCTGTCTACTGCAGGCTCAACCACTAAAGGTCGCTGCCTATCACTAGCCGGATACGGCCTTTTGTTGTAAGCATTGGTTGACTTAGGGCGTCTCTGAACATCCCTATAGTATTGCTTCCCATCAATTGGAAGCCCCTTCAGCCATTTGTAGCTTAGTCTGCATCTAGGACACATCCTCTGCATTACAGCTGCTTCCAAGGAATCGTCATCCAGTACTTCTTCATCAGAGTTTTCCTTCTGATGTGAGAAACCTTGTCCAACAACTGGCGGGTTTCTAGTCTCCTTCTTGGCAGTTGTCTGGTTGGCAATATGCATTTGCACATTGACCTCTTCCAATTCCTGCAGAGATAGATTCTGAAAGTTTGGTACAACCACATTAGCCGCGCTTTCTCCAACTTCTGGAAACGGGTTACTGTCAATTCCCATAGCTTTCTCTGTTTTGGCTGGGAACTTTAGACTTCCTTTCCGGATTTGCTCTTGGATCCTGTCTCGAAAAACAATGCAGTTTTTAGTCGAGTGAGACCAAGAATTATGCCATTTACAGTATGCTTTTCCTTTAAGTTCATCAAGAGATGGCAGTTTTACCCCTTTTGGTAACTTAAGGAAATTAGCTGCAAGCAAATGATCAAAAATGTCATCTGCTTTTGTTAAGTCGAAAGAGTACTTTCTGTGAAAGTCTTTCTTTTTAAATTGCTGGTCGATGGTTGTGTCCTTATGAATTAATGCTTCACAGATTACGGGTTCTTTGCCCACAATCTCTGCTGCATCGATTTCATAATTGGGATCTCTATAGTAGGTCTTATACGAAGCATTGTTTCGATCTTGTTCTTCTTCTAGTAATGCTTCATATCGAGACACCTTATAGGTTAGTTCGACCAAATCCCTGAATTCAGTTGAATCAAACTTCTTTCGAAGCCTGAACTCTAAACCGTTTTGAGCCAATCTTACAAATTCTGGCTCTGGAAGGATGACTCTACATTTATTTCGAGCCCTTTTAAATCTGGCAATGAACTGAGTAGCCTTTTCTTCAGGCCTTTGACTCAATCTTGCCAAGTCTGCCATGGACACCTCTGGCTCTGATTGGAAGAATTGGGCATGAAATGCCTCTTCCATTTGTTGCCAATTTTGAATGGAGCCAGGTGTAAGGTTGATATACCATACAAATGCTCCCCCAGTTAAAGAGTTTGGAAACAATCTCAGTTTTATGTAATCATGATTAGTGAATTCACCACATTGAGCAGCGAATCTGGCTATATGCTCTACTGTCGATTGATTTCCAGTTCCATAGAATAGGGTAAAGTCTGGTATTCTGAATCCTCTTGGGTATTCATGTACCCTATCTACCCACTCTGGGTATGGTTTTCTGTATACAGGAGTCTGGACCCCCCGAGCCATCGGTCCACACATCTCCCTAACAATGTCAGCAATTTGGTCCCTAGGGACCATATTTTGGGCTTGCTGAGCCACTACTGGAGGGACAAACACAGGGTTAGGTGGACAAACTTGCGCCTGTGGTCCTCTTGGTCCAAAAGGTGGTATATTTGGGACTGGTTGCCCCTGTGGTGCAGGTTGCTGTTGGGGAAATGGGTAACCCCTTTGAGCCTGTCCTGCGAAAGGGCCTGCGAAAGGTGCTGGGACAGGCGTTGCGTCCCTCCCATTTGTGGGAAAACCCTCCAACCCCCCGGGTATAAATTCGAATAAGGGGTTATTATACCCCCTAGTGCCAGGTATGGCTTCGAACATGGGATTTGTAACCATTCTTATGCCAGTTTCTTGTACTTGGCCAGATCCACCAACTTGTGTGGCTTCACTGTTAAGTACTGGGGCATTTTGGCCTACTACAGGCCTTGAAATGGGTTCATACCAAGACTGAGGCGATGGTCTTTCATAGTTCTGAGTACTAGTCTGACCATTAAATTGTCCATTAACTTGCATAGGCTGTTTTTCTCTAGCCAATCTTTGCTGAGGGACATTTAAAATTTCCTCTGTGTGTCTTGTATTTGTTGGTTGGTGGTTATTCATTCGATCCAAGAAGGATGTTGCCCACCTTTCCATTGTGTTCATTAGTTGTTGTCCCATAGCATCTACCAAGCCATCCCATGGGTTTGTTGGCTGGGTAGATGGAACGGTGGATGGTCCAATTCCTTGGTTTCGTCCAATATTATGAACATGTGGTTCTTGTCCAGAAGTACTGGTCTGTTCGACCAAAGGTTCTGATAGCATAGGAGTCTCCACAGGATGTGTTACCACATTCTCCTCTGGATTAGGTATCTCTACCTCTCCTTCTACGCCTTCTTCCAGGCGTTCATTTTCTCCTTGTCGTCTTCGTCTAGCCATTTTTTAACAAGTCCCACTGGGCGTGCCAAAAATATATGTTGGCTTTTTGGCTTTTCGAAGGGTAATTTTGTAAATGCGAGCGTGCCAGCAAGGATCAATCAGTCCTTACAGAAATTATAATTGCCAACCAATTATCAGACGATTGTGTTTTAGTTCTTTCAGCCTCAATGAAGAGGACTTTTACTGGTGGCTTGACTTAGGAGAATTTAAGAGAAATAACAGTTAATGTGAAGAACAATCGAAGTATTTCATTAAAATGAACACTTACAATAATTCAAACTCAGCCTCGAAGAGGTTTACAGCAACAGTCTACTTGAGTCTACTTGAAACTACTCCTATGAATCGAAGTGCAGTGCTGGTATTAAAGTGCAGGTATTTAAAGTGCAGGTATTTAAAGTACAGGAAATGTAAGACTGGAAAGGAAAATATGAAATAAAGACTGGTTTGTATGATCTGAGTCTGGGGGTCTTTTCTGAGGGCTTCCCTGCTATTTATACTTGTCAAAGATGACCTTCGAACTTCACTTCGAACCGTCGAACTACTCCTCCATGATCGATGATCATGCTGCCTTAGAAGTAGCCCCACTATGCCATCTCTTGCAGTTGAGCTTCCCTCCTGTATTTGAATTTGAATATTGAGTAACTGTTGGAGCCACGTCACTTTGTATCTCCTTACTGATCCAGTGCTACTCAGATCATGTAAGTACCAATGTTCAATGCCACGTGTTCGATCAGGATCGAAGACTTGAATTATCTTCTCATAATACCCTTATTCTGCCACGTGTCAAACTATGATTTGGTTTTACAAAATATGTAGCCAACAGAACCGTTAGATTCGTGTCTTGAGGTTAGAATCCTGACCTACTCTTGTTGTTCTTGTTAATCGTTTAGCTGCATTGCACGATCGGATCTGTTTTGCATGCCATGCATTGATTTAAAGTTGGTTCTAGTAAGAGAAGGTGATATTCATATGTTCTTGATGAAAAGTCTTGCTTTGATCCGAAAGTTTGTATCAAAAACTATGTTTTCGTGTTTGTTTGCATTAGACCTTTGAGTATGGGTACCCAGGTCCATGTTTTTGAACTCATGGCATGAAATCTTTGATTTTGTAATAACAAGTTATGATTTGAGCATTCATGTTTTCAAGTTCTTCATGTTCATGTTCCTCATGTTCTTGAACAGAGGGAAACCCAGGTGTTTCCCCGACTTCGTTTTTGTATGTGGCCGTTGGCACCACACCTCGGCGAGGAGGTGTGGGACCTCGGCCAAGACCTGGTCGATGCCCAGCTTGTTCTCCGAAGTTGAGAGACAGTGTCTTGTTTTGGTTTGCCTTGGCCCTGTAGAATGTCGAGATCATTTGCATTCGTGTAAACATGTTTGAAAGTATATTCAACAGACCTTGCCATGTGCTTGTAGGCCTTGGATTCTTGCTTGAAACCTCGACGTTTGCAGGACGAGGTGAGTGGTATTTTCGATAAAGCTATGTTCAAATGTTTTGATAAGGTTTGCCTTGCTTGTTTTGGTAAAAGTATTTGTTTAAGCATGAACGAATATCCTTGTTTTGTATATCGAGTATAAGCCTGTTTTGATGACCTTCTTGGCAAGTCCCTTGACTAGAGGACTCTAAACTTTCGCAGTGCAAGTCCCTTGACTGGAGGACTCTAAACTTTCGCAGTGCAAGTCCCTTGACTGGAGGACTCTAAACTTTCGCAGTGCAAGTCCCTTGACTGGAGGACTCTAAACTTTCGCAGTGCAAGTCCCTTGTGCTGGAGGACTCTAATCTTTCGCAGCACCATGGTGTTAAAGCGGGCTACAGGCCTAAGTAACACCAGTCCCTCGTGTTAAAAGAATACGGTCCTTTGTAACACAAGTCCCTTGTGCTAGAGGACTCTAAACTTTTGTAGCACCGCTTGTTTGAGCTATTCGTTTTGCCACTGACGGTTACCGCGTGGGTTGGTTCGTTCGTAATGCCTTTGTTTGCTAGATTTTGATACTTGATAACGCTTTTGAAGCTTGAAAGACTTTGATGGATGAATACGGTTCATCCCATGATTTGTTAAGTTTGTAAATGTTTTGTTGAAAAGGACCTCGGCTATTGTTCATGCAAACCTTTATTGATTATATCATTCACTGAGTATTCAGGCTCACCCTCTATATATATATGTAGGTGATGAGCAGGTCGGCGGCGACGCCTAGATATGCTTTTGCAGACTTGTTTTGGGGTTTTGTCATGTCAGCAATTTTTGTAGTTATGTCGGCATCTTTTGTTTACGTCGGCAAAATCTTGAAAATGATGCTTCTTGATTTGTAACCTTTGTTTTGTACATGTCGGCTCGAGAAGCCTCTTGATCAAGATGTAATGTGTATTTTGTTTACTGACAGTTCATTGTAAAACTGTATCTTGCATGTTATTCCATTTGATTTAAGCACAGCTCTTATGGACCACTGATGCTTTAATTTATCGCTTCCGCATTTGCAAGCCCCTACAATACTTTGTTTATATGTGTTTTCGAAATTTGGCCTTCGGTAATCTCGGATTATTGGCCATAACGGCACCATCCTACTAGGGGCGGGTTGGGGTCGTTACAAGATAGTTGGAAACGAACCAAAAAAAAAATAAAAATTAAGCAGATAAAAAAAACAAAAAAAATTGAACAGATATATATATATATATACACTAGATTATATTTGAACAGATAATAAAATTGAAGATTGTGACTAGTTTGTTGAACAGATAAGAAATTTTGGATAGATATTTGAACGGATAAGGGATTAAAATTGAACTGATAATAAAATGTAGTCAAAAATTTACACAGATAAGGAAAAAATTTGAACAGATAATCAAAATTTTTGAACATATAGACAAAAAAATAATAATTAAACACTTCAATGTAAATTTGAACATATAGAAAAAAAAAAATCAACAGATAAATTTAGAAGTAAAATTGAAAACAAAACGTCTTTCAAAACAAACAAAAGGATTTCTCACAAAATTATTTTACTCAATGCCTGCAGAGGACCATCAGAGGAGAAGACTCCATTAATCCAGCTCCTTATGGAAAGTTTGTTTTTTTTAAAACACACAGATCCAATTCCTCCTTTTTTTTTTAAAAGTTGTTGTTATGTGTTGCTGTTGTATGAAGAAACAAATTGCAACAGATAGTTGTAAATGAACAAAAAAAATTAAAAACTAAGCAGATAAAAATAATAATAATAATTGAACATATATATATACTGGATTATATTTGAGAAAGAAATTTCAACAGATAGAGAGAAAGAACAAGAGAGAGAGAAAGAAAGATTGCAACAGATCCTGGTTTGGTGTATTTCAACAGATAATAAAATTGAACGAATAAAAATAAATTGAAGATTGTGATTGGTTTGTTGAACAGATAAGAAATTTTGGATAGATATTTGAACAGATAAGAGATTAAAATTGAACTGATCATAAAATCTGGAAAAAAATTTGCACAGATGAGGGAAAAAATTGAACAGATAGTCAAAATTTTGAACATATAGACAAAAAAATAATAATTAAACACTTCAATGTAAATTTGAACATATAAAAAAAATCAATAGATAAATTTAGCAGTAAAATTGAAAACAAAACGTTTTTCAAAATAAACAAAAGGACTTCTCACCAAATTATTTTATTCAATGCCTACAGAGGTCCATCGGAGGAGAAGACTCCATTAATACAGCTCCATATGGATAGTTTTTTTTTTCAAGCACACAGATCTAATTTTTTTTTTTTAAGTTATTGATCTGTGTTGTTGTTGTATGATGAAACAAATTACAACAGATAGTTGTAAATGAACCAAAAGAAATTAAAAATTAAGCAGATAAAAATAATAAAAAAAATTGGACAGATATATATATATTAGACTATATTTGAGAAAGAATTTCCACAGATAGAGAGAAAGAACATGTGAGAGAAAGAAAGATTGCAACAGATCCTGGTTTGGTGTATTTCAACAGATAATAAAATTGAACAGATAAAAATAAATTGAAGATTGTGACTTGTTTGTTGAACAGTTAAGAAATTTTGGATAGATATTTGAAAAGATAAGAGATTAAAATTGAACTGATAATAAAATTATAGCGACCCCGGTCTTTTCCCATTTGATTATTGTATCCGGACTTATGTTCCGTAGATTCCATTGTTGTATCATTGTTGTTGTTGTCCTTTAATTCTTTATTTTGAGTTATAGGATTTATTGGGCAGGTTATGTTACAGGTTGGTTGGGTTTAGAAACCAAGAGTACATGTCCAGTTTTTGGGTTGGTCGCTCGAGCGAGCTCTTCTTCGCTCGAGCGAGGTCTTTGATTTTGGTTCTTCGCTCGAGCCAGGGTCCCTTCGCTCGAGCGAGCCTTGCGTCCAGTACTTAGACCTGAGAGCAGTGTTTGTGGGCTCGAGCGAGCTTTCTTCGCTCGAGTGAGCTGTTTTGCTTTTGGCTCGAGCGAGCTTTCTTCGCTCGAGCGAGGCTTTCTTGTGTCTGGTCGCTCGAGCGACCAGGTCTTCGCTCGAGCGAGCCTGTCAGACTTAAATACGCAGCAGCGTGTTTTAATTCAGTTTTTGAGCCCCTTTCATATTCTAAACCCTAGGTTACGAGTTCTCCCTCTCCCAACTCATCTTCTCTCCTTGATTTGATCTAGTTAGGGTGGGTTTTTGCCCTAGTTCTTTTACAAATAAGATAGAGGGGAGTGAGGGCTTCCATTTAATCTGAGAAATTCTTGATTTGGAGCACTTTGAAGTTTGGGCATCATCTTCATCTTCTTCCTTCTGAGTTATATCTTCGAGGTAGGGATTTCCTACTCCATTTATACGCTTTAATCCTAAGTGTTGGTATTTTGGTATGTGGGGGGTAGTTTGGTAATTTTGGTATGTGGGGGTAGTTTGGTAATTTTGGAAGAAACCTTAGGGTTTTGGTTTAGATTAATTTGTATAATTAATTTAAAGGAACAATGTGGAATTTGACTTAATTCATGGAATTGGGTAGTTTAAGTATTTACCTTTGGAAATGTTGAATTTACATTCAGTGATGTATTTATTTCTTGTTTAGAAATAACTATTTTGGGCTATCGGTGGAGGATAGCTATTGATTGTTGTAGACCTTGCATGCGGTTTAGGTATAACTGGAATTGAGTCAATTGTTTGACTGTTGAGTTAATACAGAACTTTTGTGTATTAATTATGTGTTGTATATGGCAATTGTGTGTTTCATTGCATATGCATTGGTTTTGGAGGAGATAGGGGATGAACTCCACGGTTTAGGGGAAGATAGGGGATGGACCTCTAAACCGGATTTATTGGGAGGAGATAGGGGATGGACTCCAGTAGCATCACTCTTATGTGTGCTTATTGATTAATAGATATAAGTCTATTTATTGTTGATATGATACATCACTAAAATGTGTATCAGTTGGGAAGTATGGAAGTGAATAGATTATGATTGATACAATACCAACTTGTGTATTTGTTATGATTAGGTCTAACTTGAATAGTTATTCCTGTTGAATTGGAAGTATTGTTAATAAAAGATAAAACCCCTGTTGAGATATTTGGCCAGGTTCTGAGCCATAAGTGGAAAGTAAAGTGTGCCATAGACCTTATGTCATAGGCAAAGTAGACATTCGTGTCATGTAAATTGTAACTTAATTATAGTATGTGTTAACCATGTATCAGATGCTAATGCTTTAGTTATTTCTTATGCTTGGTTTAGTATTTCTCTACTGGGCTGTGGCTCACCCTATATGGGAACTTTATTTTTCAGGTTCAGGTGGTTCACTCCCTCCAAGGACTTAGCTTGTGAGGAATTGAATTTGAAGATTTGCTTATTTATTTTTATTTGTTTATTTGAACAATGTAATCTTTCAAGCCTAGGGCTTTATCTGTTTTTGAGTTAGAACTCAGTGAATTTGTGTCCAAGTGTTGGCTTGGCAAGATGTAAGCCCGTAGGGCATTTATTATGGTATTTTATTTCGTAAGACTCTGATGATTGAAGTAATAAAGTGTTTTCTTTTAATAATGCATGTTTTGTTTTATATTTAATGGGTTAAATTTTGAGGGCGTTACAAAAATCTAGACAAAAACTTGCACAGATAGGGAAAAAATTTGAACATATAGACAAAAAAATAATAATTAAACACTTAAATGTAAGTTTGAACATATAAAAAAAAATTCAACAGATAAATTAAGGAGTAAAATTGAAAACAAAATGTATTTCAAAACAAACAAAAGGACTTCTCACCAAATTATTTTACTCAATGCCTGCAGAGGACCATCGGAGGAGAAAAGTCCATTGATCCAGCTCCTTATGGACAATTTTTTTTTCAAGCACATAGATCCAATTCTTTCTCTTTTTTCTATTTTTTTTAAGTTGTTGATCTGTGTTGTTGTTGTATAATGAAACAAATTGCAACAGATAGTTGTAAATGAACCAAAAAAAATTAAAAATTATGCAGATAAAAAAAAGTTAAACAGTTATATATATATACTGGATTATATTTGAGAAAGAATTTCAACAGATAGAGAGAAAGAACAAGAGAGAGAGAAAGAAAGATTGCAACAGATCCTGGTTTGGTATATTTCAACAGATAATAAAATTGAACAGATAAAAATAAATTGAAGATTGTGGAATAGATAAGAAATTTTGGATAGATATTTGAACAAATAAGAGATTAAAATTGAACTGATAATAAAATCTAGACAAAAATTTGCACAGATAGGAAAAAAATTTGAACAGATAGTCAAAATTTTTGAACATATAGACAAAAAAAATAATAACTAAACATTTAAATGTAAATTTGAACATATAGAAAAAAAATCAACAGATAAATTTAGGAGTAAAACTGAAAACAAAACATCTTTCAAAACAAACTAAAGGACTTCTCACCAATTTATTTTACTCAATGCCTGCAGAGGACCATCGGAAGAGAAGACTCCATTAATCCAGCTCCTTGTGGAAAGTTTGTTTTTTTTCAAACACTCAGATCCAATTCCTCCTATTTTTTTTAAAGTTGTTGATCTGTGTTGTTGTTGTATGATGAAACAAATTGCAACATATAGTTGTAAATGAACAAAAAAAATTAAAAACTAAGCAGATAAAAATAACAATAAAAATTTAACAGATATATATATGCTGGATTATATTTGACAAAGAATTTCAACAGATAGAGAGAAAGAACAAGAGAAAGAGAAAGAAAGATTGCAACAGATCCTAATTTGGTGTATTTCAACAGATAATAAAGTTGAACAGATAAAAATAAATTGAAGATTGTGACTGGTTTGTTGAACAAATAAGAAATTTTGGATAGATGTTTGAACAGATAAGAGATTAAAATTGAACTGATAATAAAATCTCGACAAAAACTAGCACAGATAGGGAAAAAATTTGAACAAATAGTCAAAAAATTTTAACATATTGACAAAAAAATAATAATTAAACACTTTAATGTAAATTTGAACATATAAAAAAAAATTCAACAGATAAATTAAGGAGTAAAATTGAAAACAAAACGTATTTCAAAACAAACAAAAGGACTTCTCACCAAATTATTTTACTCAATGCCTGCAGAGGACCATCGGAGGAGAAAAGTCCATTGATCCAGCTCCTTATGGACAGTTTTTTTTTCAAGCACATAGATCCAATTCTTCCTCTTTTTTCTTTTTTTTTTAAGTTGTTGATCTGTGTTGTTGTTGTATGATGAAACAAATTGCAACAGATAGTTGTAAATGAACCAAAAAAAATAAAAAATTATGCAGATAAAAAAAAGTTAAACAGTTATATATATACTGGATTATATTTGAGAAAGAATTTCAACAGATAGAGAGAAAGAACAAGAGAGAGAGAAAGAAAGATTGCAACAGTTCCTGGTTTGGTGTATTTCAACAGATAATAAAATTGAACAGATAAAAATGAATTGAAGATTGTGACAGGTTTGTTGAACAGATAAGAAATTTTCGATAGATATTTGAACAGATAAGATATTGAAATTGAACTGATAATAAAATCTAGATAAAAATTTGCACAGATAGGGAAGAAATTTGAACAGATAGTCAAAATTTTTGAACATATAGACAAAAAAATAATAATTAAACACTTCAATGTAAATTTGAACATATAGAAAAAAAAATTCAACAGATAAATTAAGGAATAAAATTGAAAACAAAACGTCTTTCAAAACAAACAAAAGGACTTCTCACCAAATTATTTTACTCAATGCCTGCAGAGGACCATCGGAAGAGAAGACTCTATTAATCCAGCTCCTTATGGAAAGTTTGTTTTTTTTCAAACACACAGATCCAATTCCTCTTTTTTTTTTTTTTTTTTTAAGTTGTTGATCTGTGTTGTTGTTGTATGATGAAACAAATTGCAACATATAGTTGTAAATGAACAAAAAAAATTAAAAACTAAGCAGATAAAAATAATAATAATAATTTAACAGATATATATATATATACTGGATTATATTTGACAAAGAATTTCAACAGATAGAGAGAAAGAACAAGAGAGAGAGAAAGAAAGATTGCAACAGATCCTGATTTGGTGTATTTCAACAGATAATAAAGTTGAATAGATAAAAATAAATTGAAGATTGTGACTGGTTTGTTGAACAGATAAGAAATTTTGGATAGATGTTTGAATAGATAAGAGATTAAAATTGAACTGATAATAAAATCTCGACAAAAACTAGCACAGATAGGGAAAAAATTTGAACAAATAGTCAAAAATTTTTGATATATTGACAAAAAAATAATAATTAAACACTTTAATGTAAATTTGAACATATAGAAAAAAAAAATTCAACAGATAAATTAAGCAGTAAAATTAAAAACAAAACGTCTTTTAAAACAAACAAAAGGACTTCTCACCAAATTATTTTACTCAATGCCTGCAGAGGACCATCGGAGGAGAAGACGCCAATGATCCAGCTCCTTATGGACAGTTTTTTTTTTCAAGCACACAGATCCAATTTTTTTTTTTTTAAGTTGCTGAGCTGTGTTTTTGTTGCATGATGAAACAAATTGCAACAGATAGTTGTAAATGAACCCAAAAAAATTAAAAATTAAGCAGATAAAAAAAATTGAACAGATCCTGGTTTGGTGTATTTCAACAGATAATAAAATTGAACAGATAAAAATAAATTGAAGATTGTGACTGGTTTGTGGAACAGAGAAGAAATTTTTGATAGATATTTGAACAGATAAGAGATTAAAATTGAACTGATAAAAAAATCTAGACAAAAATTCGCACAGATAGGGAAATTTTTTTGAACAGATAGTAAAAATTTTTGAACATATAGACAAAAAAAACATTAATTAAACACTTAAATGTAAATTTGAACATATAGAAAAAAAAATTCAACAGATAAATTAAAGAATAAAATTGAAAACAAAACGTCTTTAAAAAGAAACAAAAGGACTTCTCACCAACTTCTTTTACTCAATGCCTGTAGAGCACCATCGGGGGAGAAGACTCCATTGATCCATCTTTATATGGACAGTTTTTTTTTTTAATTCTTGATCTGTGTTATTGTTGTATGATGAAACAAATTGCAACAGATAGTAGTAAATGAACCAAAAAAAAAATAAAAATTAAGCAGATAAAAATAATAAAAAAAATTCAACAGAGATATATTTATATATATACTGCATTATATTTCAGAAAAATTTCAACAGATAGAGAGAAGGAACAAGAGAGAGAGAAAGAAAGATTGCAACAGATCCTGCTTTGGTGTATTTCAACAGATAATAAAATTGAACATATAATTATAAATTGAAGATTGTGATTGGTTTGTTGAACAGAGAAGAAATTTTGGACTGATATTTGACCAGATAAGAGATTAAAATTGAACTAATAATAACATCTGGACAAAAATCTGCACTGATAGGGACAAAAATTGAACAGATAGTCAAAATTTTTGAATATATAGACGAAATAATAATAACTAAACACTTAAATCTAAATTTGAACATATAGAAAAAAAAATAACAGATAAATTAAGAAGTAAAATTGAATACAAAACATCTTTCAAAACAAACAAAAGGACTGCTCACCAAATTATTTTACTCAATGCCTGCAGAGGACCATTGGAGGAGAAGACTCCATTGATCCAGCTCCTTATGGACAGTTTTTTTTTTCAAGCACACAAATCCAATTCCTCCTCTTTTTTTTTTTTTTAAGTTGTTGATCTGTCTTGTTGTTGTATGATGAAACAAATGGCAACAGATAGTTGTAAATGAACCAAAAAAATTAAAAACTAAGCAGATAAAAATAATAATAATAATTGAACAGATATATATATACTGGATTATATTTTCACAAGAATTTCAACAGATAGAGAGAATGAACAAGAGAGAGAGAAAGAAAGATTACAACAGATCCTGGTTTGGTGTATTTCAACAGATAATAAAATTGAACAGATAAAAATAAATTGAAAATTGTGACTGGTTTGTTGAACAGATAAGAAATTTTGGACAGATATTTGAACAGATAACAGATTAAAATCGAACTGCTAATAAAATCTAGACAAAAATTTGCACAAATTGGCAAAAAAATTGAACAGATAGTCAAAATTTTTCAACATATAGACAAAAAAACAATAATTAAACACTTAAATGTAAATTTGAACATATAAGAAAAAAAATTCAACAAATAAATTAAAGAGTAAAATTGAAAACAAAACGTTTTTAAAAAAAACAAAAGGACTTCTCACCAACTTATTTTACTCAATGCCTGCAGAGGACCATCGGGGGAGAAGACTCCATTGATCCAGCTCCTTATGGACAGTTTTTTTTTTCAAGCACACAGATCTTTTTTTTTTTTTTAAGTTCTTGATCTGTGTTGTTGTAGGATGAAACAAATTGCAACAGATAGTTGTAAACGAACCAAAAAAAATAAAAATTAAGTAGATAAAAAAATAAAAAAATTGAACAGATATATATATATATATATATATATACTGGATTATATTTGAGAAAGAATTTCAACAGATAGAGAGAAAGAACAAGAAAGAGAGAGAAAGAAAGATTACAACAGATCCTGGTTTGATGTATTTCAACAGAGAATAAAATTGAACAGATAAAAATAAATTGAAGATTGTGACTAGTTTCCTGAACAGATAAGAAATTTTGGATCGATATTTGAACAGATTAGAGATTAAAATTGAACTGATAATAAAATATAGACAAAAATTTTCACAGATAGGGAAAAAATTTGAACAGATAGTCAAAATTTTTGAACATATAGACAAAAAAATAATAATTAAACACTTCAATGGAAATTTGAACATATAGAAAAAAAAAAATCAACACATAAATTTAGGAGCAAAATTGAAAACAAAACGCCTTTCAAAAAAAACAAAAGGACTTCTCACCAAATTATTTTACTCAATGCCTGCAGAGGAACATCGGAGGAGAAGACTCCATTAATCCAGCTCCTTATCGAAAGTTTGTTTTTTTTCAAACACACAGATCCAATTCCTCCTTCTTCTTTGTTTAAGTTGTTGATATGTGTTGTTGTTGTATGATGAAACAAATTGCAATCGATAGTTGTAAATGAACCAAAAAAAATTAAAAACTTAGCAGATAAAAATAATAATAATAATTGAACAGATATATATATATATATATACTGGATTATATTTGAGAAAGAATTTCAACAGATAGAGAGAAAGAACAATAGAGAGAGAAAGAAAGATTGCAACAGATCTTAGTTTGGGGTATTTCAACAGATAATAAAATTGAACAGATAAAAATAAATTGAAGATTGTGACTGGTTTGCTGAACAGATAAGAAATTTTAGATAGATATTTGAACAGATAAGAGATTAAAATTGAACTGATAATAAAATCTCGACAAAAACTTGCACAGATAGGGAAAAAGTTTCAATAGATAGTCAAATTTTTTTAACATATAGATAAAAAAAAATAATAATTAAACACTTTAATGTAAATTTGAACATATAAAAATAAATTCAACAGATAAATTAAGGAGTAAAATTGAAAACAAAACGTCTTTTAAAACAAACAAAAGGACTTCTCACCAAATTATTTTACTGAATGCCTACAGAGGACCATCGGAGGAGAAGACTCCATTGATCCAGCTCCTTATGGACAGTTTTTTTTTCAAGCACACAGATCCAATTTTTTTTTTCAGTTATTGATCTGTGTTGTTGTTGTATGATGAGACAAATTGCAACAGATAGTTGTAAATGAACCAAAAAAATTAAAAATTAAGCAGATAAAAATAATTAAAAAAATTGAACAGATATATATATATATATATATTGCATTATATTAGAGAAAGAATTTCTACAGATGGAGAGAAAGAATAAGAGAGAGAAAGAAATATTTCAGCAGATCCTGTTTGGTGTATTTCAACGGATAATAAAATTAAACAGATAAAAATAAATTGAAGATTGTGACTTGTTTGTTGAACATATAAGAAATTTTGGATAGATATTTGAATAGATAAGAGATTAAAATTGAACTGATAATAAAATCTAGACAAAAACTTGCATTTATAGGGAAAACATTTGAACAGATAGTCAAAATTTTTGAACATATAGAAAAAAATAATAATAATTAAACACTTAAATGTAAATTTGAACATATAGAAAAAGAATTCAACAGATAAATTACGGAGTAAAATTGAAAACAAAACGTCATTCAAAACAAACAAAAGGACTTCTCACCAAATTATTTTACTCAATGCCTGCAGAGGACCATCGGAGGAGAAGACTCCATTGATCCAGCTTCTTATGGAAAGTTTATTTTTTTTCAAGCACATAGATCCAATTCCTCCTCTTTTTTTTTTTTTTTTTAAGTTGTTGTTCTGTGTTGTTGTCGTATGATGAAACAAATTGCAACAGATAGTTGTAAATGAACGCAAAAAATTAAAAATTAAGCAGATAAAAAAAAATTGAACAGATATATATATATAGCGGATTATATTTGAGAAAGAATTTCAACAGATAGAGAGAAAGAACAAGAGAGAGAAGGAAAGATTGCAACAGATCCTGGTTTGGTGTATTTCAACAGATAATAAAATTGAACAGATAAAAATAAATTGAAGATTGTGATTCGTTTGTTGAACAAATAAGAAAGTTTGGATAGATATTTGAACAGATAAGAGATTAAAATTGAACTAGTAGTAAAATTTAAACAAAATTTGCACAAATTGGGAAAAAATTTGAACAGGATGTCAAAATTTTTGAACATATAGACAAAAAAATAATAATTAAACACTTCAATGTAAATTTGAACATATAGAAAAAAAAATCAACAGATAAATTTAGGAGTAAAATTGAAAACGAAACGTCTTTCAAAACAAACAAAAGACTTCTCACCAAATTATTTTACTCAATGCCTACAGAGGACCATCGGAGGAGAAGACTCCGTTGATCCAGCTCTTTATGGACAGTTTTTTTTTCAAGCACACAGATCCTTTTTTCTTTTAAGTTCATGATCTGTGTTGTTGTTGCATGATGAAACAAATTGCAACAGATAGTTTTAAATGATGCAAAAAAAAAATAAATAATTAACCAGATAAAAAAATAAAAAAATTGAACAGATATATATATACTAGATTATATTTGAGAAATAATTTCAACAGATAGAGAGAAAGAACAAGAAAGAATGATTGCAACAGATCATGGTTTGGTGTATTTCAACAGATAATAAAATTGAACAGATAAAAATAAATTGAAGATTGTGATTGGTTTGTGGAACAGATAAGAAATTTTGAATAGATATTTGAACAGATAAGAGATTAAAACTGAACCGATAATAAAATCTAGACAAAAATTTGCACAGATAGGGAAATTTTTTTAACAGATAGTCAAAATTTTTGAACGTATAGACAAAAAAATAACAATTAAACACTTCAATGTAAGTTTGAACATATAGAAAAAAAAAATTCAATAGATAAATTAAGGAGTAAAATTGAAAACAAAACGTCTTTCAAAACAAACAAAAGGACTTCTCACCAAATTATTTTACTTAATGCCTGCAGAGGACCATCGGAGGAGAAGACTCCGTTGATCCAGCTCCTTATGGACAGTTTTTTTTTTTCAAGCACACAGATCCAAATTTTTTTTAAGCTGTTGATCTGTGTTGTTGTTTTATGATGAAACAAATTGCAACAGATAGTTGTAAATGAACAAAAAAAAAATTAAAAATTAAGCTAATAAAAATATTAAAAAAATTTGAACAGATATATATATATATATATATATATATATATGGACTATATTTGAGAAAGAATTTCAACAGATAGAGAGAAAGAACAAGAGAGAGAAAAAGAAAGATTGCAACAGATCATGGTTTGGTGTATTTCAACAAATAATAAAATTGAACAGATAAAAATAAATTGAAGATTGTGACTTGTTTGTTGAACAGATAAGAAATTTTGGATAGATATTTGAACGGATAAGGGATTAAAATTGAACAGATATATATATATATATATATATATATATATTAGACGATATTTGAGAAAGAATTTCAACAGATAGAGAGAAAGAACAAGAGAGAGAAAGAAAGATTGCAACAGATCCTAGTTTGGTGTATTTCAACAGATAATAAAATTGAACAGGTAAAAATAAATTGAAGATTGTGACTTGTTTGTTGAACAGATAAGAAATTTCGGATAGATATTTCAACAAATAAGATATTAAAATTGAACTGATAATAAAATCTAGACAAAAACTTGCAGAGATAGGGAAAAAAATTGAACAAATAGTCAAAATTTTTGAATGTACAGACAAAAAAATAATAATTAAACACTTAAATGTAAATTTGAACATATAGAAGAAAAAAAAATTCAATAGATAAATTAAGGAGTAAAATTGAAAACAAAACGTCTTTCAAAACAAACAAAAGGACTTCTCACCAAATTATTTTACTTAATGCCTGCAGAGGACCATCGGAGGAGAAGACTCTATTGATCCAACTCCTTATGGAAAGTTTGTTTTTTTTCAAACACATAGATCCAATTCCTCCTCTTTTTTTTTTTACGTTGTTGATCTGTGTTGTTATTGTATGATGAAACAAATTGCAACAGATAGTTGTAAATGAACCAAAAAAAAAAATAAAATTAAGCAGATAAAAAAAAAAAATTCGAACAGATATATATATATGTATACTGGATTATATTTGAGAAAAAATTTCAACAGATAGAGAGAAAGAACAAGAGAGAGAGAGAAAGAAAGATTGTAACAGATCCTGGTTTGGTATATTTCAACAGATAATAAAATTGAACAGATAAAAATAAATTGAAGATTCTGACTGGTTTGTTGAACGGATAAGTGATTGAAATTGAACTGATAATAAAATCTAGATAAAAATGTGCACAGATAGGGAAGAAATTTGAACAGATAGCCAAAATTTTTGAACATATAGACAAAAAAATAATAATTAAACACTTCAATGTAAATTTGAACATATAGAAAAAAAATTCAACAGATAAATTAAACAAATAAAATTGAAAACAAAACGTCTTTCAAAACAAACAAAAGGACTTCTCACCAAATTATTTTACTCAATGCCTTCAGAGGACTATCGGAGGAGAAGACTCCATTGATCCAGCTCCTTAGGGACAGTTCTTTTTTTCAAGCACACAGATCCAATTCCACCTCTTTTTTTCTTTTTTTTAAGTCGTTGATTTGTGTTGTTGTTGTATGATGAAACAATTTGCAACCGATAGTGGCAAATGAACCAAAAAAAAAATTAAAAATTAAGCATATAAAAATAATAAAAACAATTGAACAGATATATATATATATACTGGATTATATTTGAGAAAAAATTTCAACAGATAGAGAGAAAGAACAAGAGAGAGAGAAAGAAAGATTGCAACAGATCCTAGTTTGGTGTATTTCAACAGATAATAAAATTGAACAGATAAAAATAAATTGATGATTGTGACTGGTTTGTTGAACATAAAAGAAATTTTGGATAGATATTTGAACAGATAAGAGATTAAAATTGAACTGATAACAAAATCTAGCCAAAATTTGAACAGATTGGGAAAAAAATTGGATAGGTAGTCAAAATTTTTGAACATATAGACAAAAAACCAACAATTAAACACTTTAATGTAAATTTGAACATATATAAAAAAAATCAGCAGATAAATTTAGGAGTAAAATTGAAAACAAAACGTCTTTACAAAGAAACAAAAGGACTTCTCACCAACTTATTTTACTCAATGCCTGCAGAGGACCATCGGAGGAGAAGACTCCATTGATCCAGCTCCATATGGGCAGTTTTTTTTTCAAGCACACAGATCTTTTTTTTTTTTTTTTTAAGTTCTTGATCTGTGTTGTTGTTGTATGATGAAACAAATTGCAACAGATAGTTGTAAATGATGCAAAAAATAAAATAAAAATTAACCAGAAAAAAAAAATAAAAAAATTGAACAGATATATATATACTAGATTATATTTGAGAAATAATTTCAACAGATAGAGAGAAAGAACAAGAAAGAATGATTGCAACAGATCATGGTTTGGTGTATTTCAACAGATAATAAAATTGAACAGATAAAAATAAATTGAAGATTGTGATTGGTTTGTGGAACAGATAAGAAATTTTGAATAGATATTTGAACAGATAAGAGATTAAAACTGAACCGATAATAAAATCTAGACAAAAATTTGCACAGATAGGGAAAAAAATTTAACAGATAGTCAAAATTTTTGAACATATAGAAAAAAAAATCAATAGATAAATTTAGGAGTAAAATTGAAAACAAAACGTCTGTCAAAACAAACAAAAGACTTCTCACCAAATTATTTTACTTAATGCCTGTAGAGGACCATCGGAGGAGAAGACTCCATTGATCCAGCTCCTTATGGACAGTTTTTTTTTTCAAGTACACAGATCCAATTTTTTTTTTTAAGCTGTTGATCTGTGTTGTTGTTGTATGATGAAACAAATTGCAACAGATAGTTGTAAATGAACATAAAAAAAATTAAAAATTAAGCTGATAAAAATAATAAAAAAAAAATTTAACAGATATATATATCTATATAATAAGACAAGAGGCTTTTTGAAAATGTCCTAGAGACAATTGTCCTACTAGGACATTTCAACGGTTGGGATGAGTTTTAATAATAACATCCAATGCTCAAAAATGTATAAACCAATCTAAGAATTTTAGATTCCCGCCCATATCCACGTCCACGTGTTAAACCACCTCCACGCTCTCTCTGTCTCAAAGCCATCTCTCTCTCTCTCTCTCTCTCTCTCTCAAAGACCGAAACCCTAGCTCAAGTAACCCACGTTTCTCACCCACGTATATATTTATCTCTCTCAATATGTTTGTGTATATATAATTCTGTACAGCACCATCTTTGAAACAATCCGATGCTTACCAGACTCTCTTCACGATCTCGAGCACTTGAAACTTCTGTACAACACCATTCTACACGATCGGAAACACCCCGGTCCGGCCTTGAAGTGACACAACGTGAGGTACCGAGAAATTCCTGGAAAACTTTGTACTTTAGCCACCAAGATTCAGAAACTGAAATAGAGAGTTGCATTAGGCGAAACTAGGAATGTATATATACAAGTTTTAGTGATTCTTTACATAGAGGGTCTGTTTTTGGGGATTGTTTGTACATAGATTGTATAGATTTTATTTGTTTATTGTATTTCTTCTCTTTCATTTGTTCGAAGAATGAGTTGTGTAGATTGTTCCGCAAAAAACCCTTTAGCTGTCAAGAGCTCTCTGATCGACCCAGATGGTGGGTCGTTGGTTGATCTCATGGTGTCGGAGAGCCAAATGGATTGTTTGACCAGTTGAAGGGTTCTTGTTGTTTCTCTAAGATAGACTTGAGATCGGGTTACCATCAGTTGAGGGTCAGGGAGGAGGATATTCCGAAAATGGCATTCCGTACGCGGTATGGCCATTATGAGTTTCTGGTGATGCCATTTGGGCTTACCAACGCACCAGCAGTCTTTATGGACTTGATGAACCGGATCTTCCGGGAATTCTTAGATCGTTTTGTAGTCGTTTTCGTGGACGACATGCTGATTTATTCGCCTTCTGAGGAGGAGCACGAGGAGCACTTGAGAGTGGTGCTTGAGTTGCTTAGAGCCCATAGGCTGTATGCTAATTTTGGGAAGTGTGAGTTCTGGCTAGGGCTCAAATTCTTAGGCCATGTGGTATCCGGGGAATGGGTGTCTGTTGATACATCCAAGGTAGAGGCAGTGCAGGATTGGGCACAGCTTTAGAGTGTGTTTGAGATCCGTAGTTTTTTGGGATTAGCTGGGTATTACCGCCGGTTTGTGAAAGATTTCTCCAGGCTAGCTTCGCCGTTGACTAGATTGACACGGAAATGGGTCAAGTTTGTGTGGAGTGAGACTTGTGAAAAGTTGTTCCAAGAGTTGAAGGTTAGATTGACCTCCGCTCCGGTGTTGATTATTCCGGGGAGAGGGTTGGGTTATGCGGTTTATTGTGATGCCTCACGAGAGGGTTTGGGTTGTGTGTTGATGCAAGAGGGGAAAGTGGTAGCTTATGGCTCACGTCAGTTGAAAATACACAAGAAGAATTACCCTACGCACGACCTAGAGTTGGCAGCAGTGATTTTTGCCTTAAAGATTTGGAGGCACTACCTTTATGGTGAGAGGTTTGAGGTGTTCTCGGACCACAAGATTTGAAGTATCTGTTTACACAGAGGGACTTGAATTTGAGGCAGAGAAGGTGGATGGAGTTCATTGAGGACTATGATTTTGAGTTGCACTATCACCCGGGAAAGGCCAATGTAGTGGCCGATGCCCTTAGTAGGAAATCCATTAGTGATGTAGCTTGTATAGCCATCCGGGAATGGGAGATGTTGGGTGCACTTAGCGGGTTTGATTTGCATCTGGGCGAATCTGTTAAGGCTGCAGCCTTGTTTTCTGTTGTTGCGCAGCCTACGCTTGTGGCATGAGTGTTAGAGGCACAGAGAGATGACCTTGAGGTAGAATCCCTCCGAGAGAAGATCTCCAGTGGGAAGATTGAGAAGGGTTTGACGGTGTATCCCGACCAGAGTGTGAGACACCGAGACCGTTTGTTTGTGCCGGAGTCTTGCCGAGAGGAAGTACTCCGAGAGTTTCATCATTCACGTCTTGCGGTGCATCCGGGAGGCACTAAGATGTATCGGGATTTGGGTCGCCAGTTTTGGTGGCGGGGTATGAAGAGAGATGTGGCTATTTTCGTATCGAAGTGCCTTACTTGCCAGCAAGTGAAGGCCGAGCATCAGAGGCCAGCGGGTTTGTTGCAACCCTTGCTTATTGCGGAGTGGAAGTGGGAGCATGTCACTATGGACTTCGTTGTAGGTCTTCCGAGGACTCAGCGACGTAGTGATGCTATTTGGGTGGTTGTAGACCGATTGACTAAGTCGGCGCACTTTATCCCTATGCGCGTAAGAGATTCGGTAGATCATCTCGCCGACTTGTATATTCGGGACATAGTGAGATTGCACGGGGTCCCAGTGACGATCGTCTCAGATAGAGACCCTCGTTTTACTGCTAGGTTGTGGCAGAGTTTGCAGAGTGCCTTGGGCACTAAGTTGACCTTTCGTACGACTTACCATCCCCAGACTGACGGGCAGTCCGAGCGTACTATTCAGATCCTTGAGGATATGCTTCGAGGTTGTGTCCTGGACTTTAGTGGAACGTGGGAGAGGCACTTGCCCTTGTTAGAGTTTGCCTACAACAACAGCTTCCAGTCTAGCATCGGTATGGCACCGTTTGAGGCCTTGTATGGCCGACCGTGTAGGTCTCCAGTTTGTTGGGCCGAGGTGGGTGATGCACCTTTATTGGGTCCGGAGTTGGTTAGGGAGATGACAGAGAAAGTTGAGCTTATCCGTGGGAGGCTTGTTACAGCCTAGAGCTGCCAAAAGAGTTATGCCGACCGTAGGAGGAGGCCTTTGGCGTTTGAGATTGGTGATCATGTCTTTCTGAAGATATCACCTAGGCGAGGTTTGATGAGGTTCGAGGAGAGTGGGAAGTTATCCCATCGGTTTATTGGTCCCTTTGAGATCCTTGAGAGGATTGGAGAGGTTGCTTATCGGTTGGCTTTGCCACTGTAGTTGTCCGAGGTTCATGACGTGTTTCATGTTAGTATGCTTCGGAAGTACGAGCCGGATCCGTCCCATGTATTGGATTGGATCGATTTGGAGGTAGATGAGGATGTCTCGTATGAGGAGAGACCGTTTCGGGTCTTGGATAGGTAGGATCAAGTCTTGCGAGGCAAGACCATTCCTTTGGTAAAGGTTTCGTGGAAGCATCACGGAGCGAAGGAAGCCACTTGGGAACGTGAGTTGGAAGTCCGCGAGAAATATCCGGACTTGTTTGTTGAGGTGTAATCATGTAATGAAATTTTGTAATAATGGTGAACTTTAAGAACATTGTATGTGTCTTAAGCTATAAAACATTGTGGATGTTTTGGTTAATGGAAGTTTGTTTTAACATTGTGTATGTTAAGTATATTATGGGAATGCAAGCATGATATTAATGTTGCATGTGTTATGGAATTGTGGAAAATGAGTTGAAATTGGTAAATTTCAAAGGAATGCATGTTGATATGCAGGTTGTTATGTATAATGTAATTGCCTCTTGAAAAGAGATGAGATTGACCGGTAATGGGTCGGAATGTCTAATATTATGTTGTAATATTGTTGGGAATGGAGAAAACTTGTTTTTGAAAAGCTTGTGTTTTAATTTCAGGGACGAAATTCTTTAAGAGGGGGAGGTTATAGCGATCCCGGTTTCCCTTTCTTTAATTGTTGTATCCGGACTTAGGTTCCGTGGAGTTGGTTGTTGTGTATATGTTGTTTACATCCTTTACTCTTTGTATTTGAGCCTTGGGTTGTGTTGGGCAAGTTTGAAACAGGTTGGTTGGGCTTAGGAACCAAGTCTAGTTGCCCAGATTTTGGCCTGTCTGCTCGAGCGGGGCTTTTGACGCTCGAGCGGGGACCTTGTTGTTGCTTGTCCGCTCGAGCGGGATAATTACCCATCCAGTATTTTCTCTGCAGGGTGGTTTGCTCGAGCGTGAGTTTGGACGCTCGAGCGGGAGTTTGTGTGTGACGCTCGAGCGGGGAGTCGGACGCTCGAGCTGGTACTTGGTTCTGCAAAAGTGCTGGGAGTGTGCATTCACCGCTCGAGCGGTGGATTGGACGCTCGAGCGAGCGTCTGTGAGTGACGCTCGAGCAGGGGTTTCCACGCTCGAGCGGGGCGACTGGTTTAAAGCTCCGTGTTTTGACATTTTAAATCACTTTTTAACATCCTTTTCTCTCTCATACTTTTCCAAAAACTCCATTGTTGAGCTTTTCTCTCTAGAACCTTGCCTTCTCTCTAGGAATTGATCTAGTTAGAGTTGTTTTCTCACCTTTGGCTTTTACAAAAAAGTTGTTGATCATCGAGGGCTATCTTTTGATCTGAGAAACTTGTGATTTGGAGCATTTTCGTTTTCATCATCTTCTTCTTTGGGTGTCAACTTTTGAGGTAGGGATTCCTACTCACGCTTATGGTCTTTGACATAGATTTTTGGTTGTTTTGATAAAGTGTTGAAGTTGGGTAATTTTGGGACTTAGGGTTTCAAAATGTATAAAAGAGTATTTTACTATTTTGATTCAAAAATGTGTATTTTGGGTTTCAAAATAGTGGTATTGTTGTTGGTTGAGGAAATATAGACCATTGGGTCATTATTGGAAAATGGGGAAGAATGCCCAAATTTGTATATAAATTAATTGGTATGATTAATTTGGAAAATTTATGGATTTATGGAATTGAGTTGGAAATAATGAAATTGGCTCATTATATTGTGAAATGGTGGAGTTGGATTTAATTATCGCTCACTTTTGTAAACATTGATATTTTATCTGTTGGAGCTTTTATTATCTGCTTAGAAATAATTGCTTGGGCTACCGGTGGAGGGTAGCTATGACTGTTGTAGGCAATGCATGATGATTAGGCTAACTGAAACTAATCAATTGGATGTGTCATAGAGTATGACGGTTGATAAAGTACATTAACGTTATGTATTGATTGAACGAGTATATGACCTATGTGCATATACACTGTGTGTGTGGGAGGAGATAGAGGATGTACTCCACGGTTTAGGGGGAGATAGGGGATGGATCTCTAAACCGGACATTGTTTGGGAGGAGACAGGGGATGGAATCCACTGATACAGCTCATATGTTTGTCAGTAAACGTGTTGATATAGCTCATATGCTTATCTTTGGAAGCGTTAATATAGCTAATATGCTTATCTGTTGAAATGTGGATACAGCTTGTAAGCTTGTCTGTTGAGATATTGATACAACTAGTATGTTTATCTATTGTAAAATGGGAAACGTTTCATATGAGTCACTGTCTCATATAAGTGGTTGGCTAGGTTCTGAGCCGTTGATGTAAATTGTGAAATTGATAAAAATGGAAAGTGAAATGAAACATGAACACAGTGGTCATGAAATGGAAATGGGTTATGAATTGATTTATGGAAATTGAACATTTATCAATTGCTAATGTCTTAGTTATTGCTCATACTGTGTTTAGCATATCTCTACTGGACGTTGGTTCACCCTATATGGGACATTATTTTCAGGTACAGGTAGCATGCCACCTCCAAGGACTTAGCTTGGATGGATATGGGAGTTGAAGACTCTTTTTGATTCCTTTGTTTGTATTACATGTGCATCAAGCCAAGGGCTTATTTTGTATAGAGTTAGTACTCTTCTTTTGTGTAACCAAGTGTTGACTTGGAAAGCTGTAAGCCCATAGGGCATTTGCTTTTGTTGTTAACATGTAATACATTTTGTAGGGATTACTTTGATGGAATACAATTATGCTTTATCTTCTTATGTCTAAGGATGCTATTGTTGGTTAATTTATGGATTTATTTTGAGGGCGTTATAGAGGAGAAGACTCCATTGATCCAGTTCTTTATGGACAGTTTTTTTTCTTCAAGCACACAGATCCAATTTCTCCTCCTTTTTTTTTTTTAAGTTGTTGATCTTTGTTGTTGTTGTATGATCAAACAAATTGCAACAGATAGTTGTAAATGAACCAAAAAAAATTAAAAATTAAGTAGATAGAAATAATAATAAAAAATAGAACAGATATATATATATATATATATACTGGATTATATTTGAGAAAGAATTTCAACAGATAGAGAGAAAGAACAAGAGAGAGAGAAAGAAAGATTGCAACAGATCCTGGTTTGGTGTATTTCAACAGATAATAAAATTGAACAGATAGAAATAAATTGAAGATTGTGACTGGTTTGTTGAACGGATAAGAAATTTTGGATAGATATTTGAACAGATAAGAGATTAAAATTGAACTGATAATAAAATCTAGACAAAAATTTGCACAGATAGGGAAAAAAATTGAACAGATAGTCAACATTTTTGAATATATAGAAAAAAAATAATAATTAAACACTTAAATGCAAATTTGAACATATAGAAAAAAAAATTGAACAGATAAATTAAGGAGTAAAATTGAAAACAAAACGACTTTCAAAACAAATAAAAATATTTCACACCAAATTATTTTACTCAATGCCTGCGGAGGACCATCGGAGAAAAAGACTCCATTGATCCAGCTCCTTATGGACAGTTTTTTATCTTCAAGCACAAAGATCCTATTTCTCTTTTCTTTTTTTTTTCTTTTTTTTTTAAGTTGTTGATCTTTGTTGTTGTTGTATGATGAAACAAATTGCAATAAATAGTTGTAAATGAACCAAAAAAAATTAAAAATTAAGCAGATAGAAATAATAATAAAAAATAGAACGGATATATATATACTGGATTATATTTGAGAAAAAATTTCAACAGATAGAGAGAAAGAACAAGAGAGAGAGAAAGACAGATTGCAACAGATCATGGTTTGATGTATTTCAACAAATAATAAAATTGAACAGATAGAAATAAATTGAAGATTGTGACTGGTTTGTTGAACAGACAAGAAATTTTGGATAGATATTTGAACAAATAAGAGATTAAAATTGAACTGATAATAAAATCTAGACAAAAATTTGAACATAAAAGGAAAAAAATTGAACAGATAGTCAAGATTTTGGAATATATAGACAAAAAAATAATAATTAAACACTTAAATGTAAATTTGAACATATAGAAAAAAAAATTCAACAGATAAATTAAGGAGTAAAATTGAAAACAAAACGTTTTTCAAAACAAATAAAAAGACTTCTCAACAAATTATTTTACTCAATGCTTGCAGAGGACCATCAGAGGAGAAAACTCCATTGATCCAGCTCCTTATGGACAGTTTTTCTTCTTCAAGCACAAAAATCCAAGTTCTCCACCTTTTTTTTTTTTTTAAGTTGTTGATCTTCGTTGTTGTTGTATGATGAAACAAATTACAACAGATAGTTGTAAATGAACCAAAAAAAATTAAAAATTAAGCAGATAGAAATAAAAATAAAAAATAGAACAGATATATATATACTACATTACATTTGAGAAAAAATTTCAACAGATAGAGAGAAAGAACAAGAGAGAGAGAAAGAAAGATTGCAACAGATCATGGTTTGGTGTATTTCAACAGATAATAAAATTGAACAGATAGAAATAAATTGAAGATTGTGACTGGTTTGTTGAACAGATAAGAGATTAAAATTGAACTGATAATAAAATCTAGACAAAAATTTGCACAGATAGGGAAAAAAATTGAACAGATAGTCAAGATTTTTGAATATATAGACAAAAAAATAATAATTAAATACTTAAATGTAAATTTGAACATATAAAAAAAAAAAATTCAATAGATAAATTAAGGAGTAAAATTGAAAACAAAACGTTTTTCAAAACAAATAAAAAGGCTTCTCACCAAATTATTTTACTCAATGCCTGCAGAGGACCATCAGAGGAGAAGACTCCATTGATCTAGCTCCTTATGGACAATTTTTTTCTTCAAGCACACAGATCCAATTTCTCCTCCTTTTTTTTTTTTTTTTTTTTAAGTTGTTGACCTTTGTTGTTGTTGTATGATGAAACAAATTGCAACAGGTAGTTGTAAATGAACCAAAAAAAATTAAAAATTAAGCAGATAGAAATAATAATAAAAAATAGAACAGATATATATATATATATATATAGGATTATATTTGAGAAAGAATTTCAACAGATAGAGAGAAAGAACAAGAGAGAGAGAAAGAAAGATTGCAATAGATCCTGATTTGGTGTATTTCAACAGATAATATAATTGAATAGATAGAAATAAATTGAAGCTTGTGACTGGTTTGTTCAACGGATAAGAAATTTTTGATAGATATTTGAACAGATAAGAGATTAAAATTGAACTGATAATAAAATCTAGACAAAAATTTGCACAGATAGGAAAAAAAATTGAACAGATAGTCAAGATTTTTGAATATATAGACAAAAAAATAATAATTAAACACTTAAATGTAAATTTGAACATATAGAAAAAAAAAATCAACAGATAAATTAAGGAGCAAAATTGAAAACAAAACGTTTTTCAAAACAAATAAAATGACTTCTCACCAAATTATTTTACTCAATGCCTGCAGAGGACCATCGGAGGCGAAGACTCCATTGATCCAGCTCCTTATGGACAATTTTTTTTCATCAAGCACCAAGATCCACTTTCTCCTCCTTTTTTTTTTTTTTTAAGTTGTTGATCTTTGTTGTTGTTGTATGATGAAACAAATTGCAACAGATAGTTGTAAATGAACCAAAAAAATTTAAAATTAAGCAGATAGAAATAATAATAAAAAATAGAACAGATATATTGTCACGACCCAAACCCGCCCCTATAGGTTTAGCATCGTAACTGGCCAGTAATCCTCAGATTACCGAAGGCCTCTGAACAGATAAGCATATGATAAGGGGCTAGCGGAAGCAATATACAAAAATATAATTGTCCAATGAGCTGTGTTGACTTACATGAAACAGAATATTTTAAAACTTTATATACATAACCATAAGTCAACCATACATTATATTATACCCACACACATTATAGTATCTTCAGTACATCCAACATGATCAAAATAAAGTCCCATGCATAAACAGAATTAATCAACACTTGAACCCAAGACACTTCGGGAACCTCCTCGTGAGGCACAAAGGCTGGCTAACAACAGAACAGAACTCCAGGCAAAAGCCTTCGGGGTCGAACCCCAAAATGCTCACCTATATACATATATATACAAACAGTGAGCTAAAGCCCAGTGAATAACATTAAGGTAAAGGGGTTAGTGAACGAATTCCGAACATTTTGTACGTACAAAACAGATCATAGCATAATCATAGCCATCTCATATCAGAACATAATAATGGCATATCCCATAGAACATATCAAACATATCACATAACGTCTTCCGACTAGAGTAACCGGTCCCGGACACCGATTAAACACATATCACCACAATGAAGTGGCTAACGAGATCTCGTAAATGTCATGGACCCGCATTTTCATGCCGTCCCCCATGACTTGGGACTATCTATGGATGCCATAATAGATTTCAAACTTGGAATGTTCGTTCACAGAAACATATATTATTTCAAAAATCATAGCATATGATATCTCATTTGGAACATAATTTCATATAAACGTATCTTTACGATAACGTTACTCACAGTGGTTTCGTAGATGGTCAATCACTTCTCGGACGTTGACCTACAATCACAAAGGCACATAACACAACGTATCTCATCATTACTCATTCATGTGACCATACATGATTTAGCTTTCTCACTTTAATTTCCATTCATTCTATGCTACATAACTTGTTCATATTGCCCATATACTCGGATCCAACACATATTTTCTAATTCACCTACTTATGTTATTTCTTAGCTTATTAATCTTTAACGGCTCATAATTCATGCCTAAGAATGCTCAAAAAGAGATGGGAGTGAAGATATGTGCTTAAAACATCTTTTGAAAACATGCTGAAAATAGGTTGGTGGCTAAAGCCAGCTTTTCTTGGCTAGAGCCAGCAGAAGGCAAAAACAGAGCTCGCTCGAGCCAAGAATTATTCGCTCGAGCCAGCCTTTAGCAGAGTGCAAAATTCTGAGAGCTCGAAATGTTGGCTCGAGCCACCACTTCTTCGCTCGAGCCAACTGTAAAATTCTGGGCAGAAAGCTTAGCAAAAATGGCTTCCAAACTACCTCCAAACCTTGGGGTCTTGCATGATTTGATCAAACACACAAAAATAGCTTTAGAAAACTTCAATACAAGACCCTTGAAACATCTATTATTCAAAAACTCATGCATGGAGGGCTTTCAAACCATGTTCTTGATTTTTCTCAAAACATGCAAATGATGAACAACAAATTCATGGATTCACAACTATGAGCATGCTCAAAACTCACATGCATGCAAGGATTTCAAGACCAAAACCCAAAACATGAATGAACAAAGTATAATCTTCCATAAACATGCATACAAGCCACTTTCTTGCTCAAAACCCATTTTCATTTCAAATTCCATTAGATGATTCAACAATCTTCTTAATACATGATGCATGGAGGAATAACTACAGAATTTAAGCACAGAATTCTTACCCAAAGCTTTTATTTCAGAAACATGGGATGAATCTTCTTGGTTTCCTTCTTCTTTTTCAACTTCTAGAGCTTACTCTCCCACTCTCTAGCTACACTCTCTCTCTCTAAAGCCAAACTCTCTCAACACACAAGACCAAAGGAGCAAGAGAAAGGTGCAAAGCTCTCTCACTCGGCTGAAGTACACAACACACACCTCACTTGAGCTCATACACGTACACACACATGCACACTTCCAACACACACACATAAGGGTTTTGATTCCCTACACTCTACACCACCAAATGCCTCCACCCAATAGTACACTAATTCTCATCTTGGATTATTACTAGGATAAGATTAAACACTAATCATGCGTTAATTAAATCGAACATAGGTAACCTTAATTTATTCGGGTTAACACGAAATTCAATTATTCAAAAATAGTACCAATTAAGGCTTAATTTAATCACATGCGATTTTACTAAACTGAATCAGTTTTTTATAAAATTTGCCATGGTGTTCTAAAAATTCTAATTAACATATTAAAGTAAAATTTCAAACAGATATTGCTATAAGTAGCAGACAGAAGCCAATTATCATGCAAATTACATATTAATCCCATAATTCATTTTAATCCATTCAGTAGCATCCTTAAATACCGATTAATAGCTAATCACGAGTCGGGGTTATTACAGTCTTCCCCCCTTAAAAGAGTTTGGTCCCCAAACTCGAGTTATCTTATATCAGGAAAACAGTTCCAACTCTTACAAGACAGAAACATAATCATATACAGGAGTTAGGGTTCGTATTAACATAGGGTTTTATACACCTTCAGATTTCATTCTAGAACAGATTCAGATACATGCTCATTTTCATATTCTTGCCCAGATCATACATGGATGTCACATTTCTTGCTCAAGCATACATGGTGCATTCATTAGCACTAACAGAGCAGAACAGAACGCATAAGCGTAACAGAACAAATACTGATTCATATACGTATAAATGTTCGGATTTCGCACAAGGTCAACGTGGTACACCCATTAGCTATCAGATCAGGTAGGTCTAAAGACCACAACAGGTAGGTCCGAAGACCACATACATAGCCATGGTATTGTCACCCCCAGGCAAGGGCCATCGGCTATGGTATTCTTACCCCCGAGCAAGGGCCATCGGCTACGGTATTCTTACCCCCGAGCAAGGGCCATCGGCCACGGTATTCTTACCCCCGGGCGTGGGCCACATGAACTAAGGGTGCCACAATACTTCCCAGAAAGTTGAACATTCATTCAGTATGCAGCATATAACATTTCAGAGAGCAAAACTTATTTTATGACATAGAACATAAATGTAGTTGCACACAACTTTACTGCATTATTACACACACTACTCATATCAAACACTTATTGGGGTTATAGATTGCACTGGTCTCATTTTCATCAGTAATTTCCCCCGTTAAGTTATAGAGATTCGATTTATTCATTTTCAAGTCGATCATTCGATCTTTGTTCAATTTGGTTCACAATTCGATAATTCATCCCAGTCAGTCCAGGTCATTCTGAAGTTATCAGGAATACAAGGTAATTTTGTACATTAACCCCATTGCAGTAAACGGAATTCCGAAGTAGTCATTCATATACTATTCATCGGTCTCAGTTTCCACAGTTTCAATCATACTATGTGTCGGTACAAAAGCAGTATACTGATTACATATATCCCCGGACAGTCAGAGTTTACAATCCAACCAGTCTGTTGTCAACAGATAGATACAGTAACACAGAAGTAATCATTCTCTTTGTCAAACAAATTCATGGTCATAACAGTAATACTGGGCAATTGATCACATGTCATAGATACAGTATTCCCACATCTCCCAAGCATAAGGTACCAGATTTCATAGTCACGTGGTCTGCTACTGACGGTTCACATTCTTTCTAAGTGTTCAGGATCAATTCAAATTTTCATTCGGTTAATTCCCTTAGCGACACAGTCCTGTTATTCAGTCATAAGTAATTTACAATCCCCCATAATGTAGTCAAATCAGATAACGACTTTCAATAAGGGTCTCCTCAGATCAAATCAATGAAAGTTCTACCCGGTCATATCAACTGAAAGTTCTACCCAGTCATATCAAATAAAAGTTCGAAGCGTGAGTCATCAAACAGAAGTTCTATCAGTCAAACAAAGGTCTCATCAAACTACAGTTCTATCAGATTAGATCAGGTAAAGGTTCTTTCCTTATCACTCCCCGACGAGGTACATCAATTCTATAGTTCATACTTTATTCGCTTAGGTGTATAGTCAGTAGTTTTACAGTTGTTCTAAGTTCCTCGGTTCTCAAATCACAGCAGAGTTATGTATCACAGTAGTTCATATCGAAGAGTTCAAGTCATATACAGTGTTACATTTCCCAAGTAAGTTCACATGTGGGTGCACAGGTATATAATTGTTCATATCGAAAGTAAACATCATAGTCAATATAGCGATTTCCCAACTGAGTTCATGTAAGTATAAGGTACACAATAGCAGATCGTTATACAGAAGTTTCAGATTGGTCATATAGTCATTAAAGCACAGGCTCACTGGTCTAGTCAACAGTCTAGTCAATGTTCAACAATCACAGTCCACCGTTCAAAGGTCATCAACAAATAATCACATCGATCATTCTGAGCAAAGGTATAGTCATATATGTACATGTCCAGAGTCTAACAATCTTCCCAATACAGATGCACGAGTTCTATATACAAATAAACACAAGTAGTTCCTCCAGATATGATAATTAAGGCAACAAGTCATAAGTCTACTCAGTCTAGATACAATGTAATTAGCCAACATTCCATGCAAAGGTCTAGATATATATATATGAGTTCAAACATGTTCCATATACAGTCAATACTAATGTGTCTCCATATTCAGCAGTTCACGTATGGTTCAACAGATCAGTTATGATAGTTCATATCAACCAGTAGGTCTCAAAGTGTTCATTAACCACAGTTCAATCCCATCAGTTCTAATGGTCTCACAAGCGAGGACATATATACCTATACAGATACGAGTCTAAGATCAATTATCATTTAGACATTCGTTCACAAATTCATAAGCAGAAGTTCATTCTTCCCAACTGACATAGGTTCTCAATTTCAGCAATTCCCTACGTGATTGATTCATATATACAATACGAGATCACGGGTCTGATAATTTGATGATGTCAGTCGATACATAACGGTTCAATTCTAGTCATGGTCATATAGGTTTCCCAGTTACAGCCAATCATAATGCGTTCCCACGTTCAACAGTTCTAGCATAGTTCAAAAGGTCACACTTAACAGTTCATGTTAAATTTTCACAATACAGTACAAAGATTTAACCCGACAAATTCCGACTGTTCACAAGTTCCAATGATTTCCAAGGCACAGGTGGTTCGTTCAGTTCACAAAGTTCAATTATTATGGGTTCATAGTTCTAACAATTCAAATTACCCAGCTAACATGTCCACAATCTACATCAAGTTAAGAAACATATGATTCACACACAAATTCCCATAAAAACAATTACACATGGTTAAAGTAATACCTACGTTAGTCATTTCGGTGTTCTGAGCATTTTCTGGAACTAGGGTGTAGCCTTAGGCTTATTTGTTGTTCGGATGAGTTCGCGGGCAAGATTTAGCCAAGTGCCCTTTCTGACCACATCTAAAACAAGCTCCCGACAGACACCGACAAATGCCCCAATGTGGTTTCCCACATTCTCTACAGACAGGTATATTTTTGTTCACGTTACTCCCCTGACCTTCTTTGTTCACAATTATTGCCCCGAATTGTTCTGTTATAGGGGTCATCGAATTACCAGTCATTTCAACTTTCTGCTTCTTCTGTTTCATTCTTTCTGATTCAGTTGATTTGGATATTTTCAAAGCTGCTATGTTTGCTTCAGACATTAAGGCTCTATCAAGAACTTTCACATATTTTGGTAATTTTAAGATGCCAACTCGGTCGAACATATCTAAGTCAAGCCCACTTTCGAATTTCCTAGCCTTTTTGTAGTCAGTGTCTATCATATGAGGTGCATAACGGGCTAACTCAGTAAATTTTGTTTCATATTCAGCCACAGTCATTTTGCCTTGTTTCAATTGTATAAATTCAGATACTTTCCTATCTTGGATGCATTGGGGAAAATATTTTTCGAAGAAAATTTCTTTAAACCTATCCCATGTTATACCCTCGTTATCATTTCGCACTAACATCCACCATCTCCTAGCTTCTTCTTTAAGTGTGAATGTTGCCAACAAAACTTTCTGTGCCTCAGTGCACGGAAATACCTCAAATATTTTCTCAGTCTCTAAAACCCAAGCCTCGGCTTTTAACGGTTCAATACCCCCCAGAAATTCTGGTGGTTTCATCTTATTATATTTCCGTGTCAGTGTTATCATATCATAACTAACTGGTTCAGGTACGCATGTTTGTCCTTGTTGCTGTTGTTTCAAATTTCCAATTAAGGCTTCAACCATTCTTTCTAACCGGCTGATTCTAGCGTCAGAAGATTCAGATTCGTCTACATTTCTTGTCCTTTCCATTGATCTATACAGAAACATGGTGCTTATCAATACAAGGAAAGTTCTTACGGATTTCACATTTCATTTCATATCAGACGTGTTTATACTTCAAGTTCAATTCAAATACAATCACATAATTCTCTACTTTCATGCATTCATGTTCATACAGATTCCACATTCAATATTTGAAATTCTCATGACATGTTATTCCACTTAACTTATTTGATCATGCACAAAGGTTTCATTTCCATTCATTTACGTTCACACACTTACACATGATAACGCAATGTCCCTATTTCATTTCTAGGACATCCTATAGCTCATATGGACACGTGTGTGTGGTATAACTCGTGCTCTGATACCACTCTGTCACGACCCAAACCCGCCCCTATAGGTTTAGCATCGTAACCGGCCAGTAATCCTCAAATTACCGAAGGCCTCTGAACAGATAAGCATATGATAAGGGGCTAGCGGAAGCAATATACAAAAATATAATTGTCCAATGAGCTGTGTTGACTTACATGAAACAGAATATTTTAAAACTTTATATACATAACCATAAGTCAACCATACATTATATTATACCCACACACATTATAGTATCTTCAGTACATCCAACATGATCAAAATAAAGTCCCATGCATAAACAGAATTAATCAACACTTGAACCCAAGACACTTCGGGAACCTCCTCGTGAGGCACAAAGGCTGGCTAACAACAGAACAGAACTCCAGGCAAAAGCCTTCGGGGTCGAACCCCAAAATGCTCACCTATATACATATATATACAAACAGTGAGCTAAAGCCCAGTGAATAACATTAAGGTAAAGGGGTTAGTGAACGAATTCCGAACATTTTGTACGTACAAAACAGATCATAGCATAATCATAGCCATCTCATATCAGAACATAATAATGGCATATCCCATAGAACATATCAAACATATCACATAACGTCTTCCGACTAGAGTAACCGGTCCCGGACACCGATTAAACACATATCACCACAATGAAGTGGCTAACGAGATCTCGTAAATGTCATGGACCCGCATTTTCATGCCGTCCCCCATGACTTGGGACTATCTATGGATGCCATAATAGATTTCAAACTTGGAATGTTCGTTCACAGAAACATATATTATTTCAAAAATCATAGCATATGATATCTCATTTGGAACATAATTTCATATAAACGTATCTTTACGATAACGTTACTCACAGTGGTTTCGTAGATGGTCAATCACTTCTCGGACGTTGACCTACAATCACAAAGGCACATAACACAACGTATCTCATCATTACTCATTCATGTGACCATACATGATTTAGCTTTCTCACTTTAATTTCCATTCATTCTATGCTACATAACTTGTTCATATTGCCCATATACTCGGATTCAACACATATTTTCTAATTCACCTACTTATGTTATTTCTTAGCTTATTAATCTTTAACGGCTCATAATTCATGCCTAAGAATGCTCAAAAAGAGATGAGAGTGAAGATATGTGCTTAAAACATCTTTTGAAAACATGCTGAAAATAGGTTGGTGGCTAGAGCCAGCTTTTCTTGGCTAGAGCCAGCAGAAGGCAAAAACAGAGCTTGTTCGAGCCAAGAATTCTTCGCTCGAGCCAGCCTTTAGCAGAGTGCAAAATTTTGAGAGCTCGAAATGTTGGCTCGAGCCACCACTTCTTCGCTCGAGCCAACTGTAAAATTCTGGGCAGAAAGCTTAGCAAAAATGGCTTCCAAACTACCTCAAAACCTTGGGGTCTTGCATGATTTGATCAAACACATAAAAATAACTTTAGAAAAATTCAATACAAGACCCTTGAAACATCTATTATTCAAAAACTCATGCATGGAGGGCTTTCAAACCATGTTCTTGATTTTTCTCAAAACATGCAAATGATGAACAACAAATTCATGGATTCACAACTATGAGCATGCTCAAAACTCACATGCATGCAAGGATTTCAAGACCAAAACCCAAAACATGAATGAACAAAGTATAATCTTCCATAAACATGCATACAAGCCACTTTCTTGCTCAAAACCCATTTTCATTTCAAATTCCATTAGATGATTCAACAATCTTCTTAATACATGATGCATGGAGGAATAACTACAGAATTTAAGCACAGAATTCTTACCCAAAGCTTTTATTTCAGAAACATGGGATGAATCTTCTTGGTTTCCTTCTTCTTTTTCAACTTCTAGAGCTTACTCTCCCACTCTCTAGCTACACACTCTCTCTCTAAAGCCAAACTCTCTCAACACACAAGACCAAAGGAGCAAGAGAAAGGTGCAAAGCTCTCTCACTCGGCTGAAGTACACAACACACACCTCACTTGAGCTCATACACGTGCACACACATGTACACTTCCAACACACACACATAAGGGTTTTGATTCCCTACACTCTACACCACCAAATGCCTCCACCCAATAGTACACTAATTCTCATCTTGGATTATTGCTAGGATAAGATTAAACACTAATCATGCGTTAATTAAATCGAACATAGGTAACCTTAATTTATTCGGGTTAACACGAAATTCAATTATTCAAAAATAGTTCCAATTAAGGCTTAATTTAATCACATGCGATTTTACTAAACTGAATCAGTTTTTTATAAAATTTGCCATGGTGTTCTAAAAATTCCAATTAACATATTAAAGCAAAATTTCAAACAGATATTGCTATAAGTAGCAGACAGAAGCCAATTATCATGCAAATTACATATTAATCCCATAATTCATTTTAATCCATTCAGTAGCATCCTTAAATACTGATTAATAGCTAATCACGAGTCAGACCACCTGAAGTTGTTTGGGCACGACAAACACCAAAGGAATTGCACCTTTAGAGGATTTAAGGTCTCCTAGACCGCGAAAGAAGAGGGTGCATTGCATACAAATGTGCATACCACACAAATGAGAGAAAAGTGCATCGCATTCAAATGTGCATACCACACAAATGAGAGAAGGGGTTGCATCGCATTCAAATGTGTATACCACACAAATGAGAGAGGGGATTGCATCGCATTCAAATGTGCATACCACACAAATGAGAGAAGGGGTTGCATTGCATTCAAATGTGCATACCACACAAATGAGAGAAAAGTGCATTGCATTCAAATGTGCATACCACACAAATGAGAGAGAGAGTTGCATCGCATTCAAATGTGCATACCACACAAATGAGAGAGGGGTGCATTGCATACAAATGTGCATACCACACAAATGAAAGGGGGTCGCATCGCATACAAAAGTGGATACCGCACAAATGAAGGGGATTGCATCGCATACAAATGTGCATACTGCACAAATGAAAGGGGTTGCATCGCATACAAATGTGCATACCGCACAAATGAAAGGGGGTTGCATCGCATACAAATGTGGATACCGCACAAATGAAAGGGGGTTGCATCGCATACAAATGTGCATACCGCACAAATGAAAAGGGGTTGCATCGCATACAAATGTGCATACCGCACAAATGAAAGGGGGTGCATCGCATACAAATGTGCATACCGCACAAATGAAAGGGGGTTGCATCGTGTACAAATATGCATACCGCACAAATGAAAGGGGGGTGCATCGCATACAAATGTGCATACCGCACAAATGAAAGGGGGTGCATCGCATACAAATGTGCATACCGTACAAATGAAAGGGGGTTGCATTGTGTACAAATATGCATACCGCACAAATGAAAGGGGGGTGCATCGCGTACAAATGTGCATACCGCACAAATGAGAGGGGGTTTCATCGCATACAAATGTGCATATCGCACAAATGAAAGGGGGTTGCATCGCATACAAATGTGCATACCGCACAAATGAAAGGGGGTTGCATTGCATACAAATGTGCATACCGCACAAATGAAAGAGAGGGTTGCATTGCATTCAAATGTGCATGTCACACAAATGAGAGAAGGGGTTGCATCGCATTCAAATGTGCATACCACACAAATGAGAGAAGGGGTTGCATCGCATACAAATGTGCATACCGCACAAATGAAAGGGGAGTTGCATCGCATACAAATATGCATACCGCACAAATGAAAGGGATTTGCATCACATACAAATGTGCATACTGCACAAATGAAAGGGGAGTTTGCATCGCATTTGAGAATGATTGAAATTTGAACTCTGAATTGGACATTGATCCATACTGACCTGAATCAAAGAATGACTTAACGAAAGAAGAACGAAGCAAAACGATCCAAACACACTTATATACACTGTCTAGTATAAATATACCGACTGGTATAAATATACTGACTGGTATGAAAAGAACACACTTATATACACTGGATAGTTGACTTGAGCGATGGGGAAGACAAAATTTCTAACTCGACTATGCCCCTAGTTCATTGCCTTGACCCTTTTTTTTGTCTCTTGACTTTTTTTTGTAAAAATGTTTTGATCAACACGAGAGTTAGATTAGCATACTTATTCCATTTTCTGTTTCAAATCATGTAAGCTAAACTGTGAGCACTGAAAATTTTCCCTTTTCAAATCCAAAGAATGGTCCAAGTTTTGCAAAAATGGAATAATTTTCGAGAAAATTAGTCAGCTTCATTTAAATTAATCAAAACCTATTTTTGCAAATGGCCACTACTCAACTAACATGGAATCAACCATTGGGGTGCATAGTCTCAAACCAGATAATCAAAGGTGATATCCGAACCAAGCCAACCGAACCAAGCCAATCCGAACCGAATAAAGCCGAGCAGAACTGGACCGGACTGAACCGAACCGCCGAACCGAACCAGAGCCAAAATAATCAAACCAACTGAATCGACCAGACCGAAGACAAACCAAGAAAATGCAGATAGGACAACCAAGTCGACTAAAGATATACCAATCAAACATGGACGAAATGAATAAGTTAACAATTTATTAGGGCCGAACTTCGAGATGAAGCTACCTATGTATCCTCAAGATAGGAATCAGGCCATCGTAGTTCGGGCCAAGGTTCACTCGGGTATTGACACTCTCCTTTTGCGCTCTAATTTTTGCCAAAACCGCCCTTTCGGGTTTTCAACCTTGCGAGCTTTTCTTCTTTTTTTTTTCTATATATATTTTTTTTCATTTTGTTCATTTCATTTTTTTTCTATATTTTTTTTTTGTTTTTCTGCTCTAACTTTTGCCTGGGTCGCCCTTCTGGGTTTTTAGCCCAGCCTCTCAAGGGTTATTTTCATTTTAACTTGACCATGTTGATTGGGTGTGAAATCTCTAGGCCATCTATAAGAACAACTGCTACACTTGACCAATAGATATGATGATGTAGGGACTAGGGTAATTGGGTCTGTATTTGCCCCTAGTGTTGCCCCTAGTGTTGTGGGTAGGAACTCGACTATCCTTCAAGAATAAAATTCATTCTCTCAAATTCTAGGTTTGGCCTTTCTAGGTGGTCTTCTTTGGGAAACGATTCAATTTTAACTCTTTGATCACATCCAACCTTTTGCCCCTAGTTCAAGGGCTGTTTCAAATCTAAATCACATCCGACCTTCTTGCCCCTAGTTCAAGGGTTGCATCCAATCTGAATCACTGGCCCTACATAGTTTTGGCTAAGGTTCACTCGAGTATTGACACTCTCCTTTTTACGCTCTAACTTTTGCCAAAGCCCCCTTTCGGGTTTTCAACCTTGCGAGCTTTTCATTTTTTTTTTTTTTTTTTTTTTTTTTGTGCTCTAACTTTTGCCTGGGTCGCCCTTCCGGGTTTTCAACCCAGCGAGCCTCTCAAGGGTGGTACCTTATTGCCCCTAGTTCAAGGGCTGCCTCCATTTCAGCTATGCAAGCCTCACACTTTTGCCCCTAGTTCAAGGGCTATTTCAAATCGAAATCACATTCTCTTCCCTGAGTTCAAGGTCTGTTTCCAATCTGAATCACATTATTGCCCCTAGTTCAAGGGCTATTTCCAATCTAAATCATATTCGACCTTATTGCCCCTAGTTCAAGGGCTGCCTCCATTTGAATCACATCATGGCCCCTGGTTCAAGGGCTATTTCCAATTCGGCTATGCAAGCCTTACACTTTGAATGATCATTGAATACTTCGAATCAAGGTTTGAAAGCTAAGGAGCTAAGGAGGTCGGACCATGAGTCAAGAGGGATCCTATGCTGTATAATTAATTTCAGGCATGTCTTCGTAGGACCACGCAAAAACAGTTTTTAAAATCTTTTCATAAAGTGACTAATCACTCGTACTCTTACGAAGATAAGATAGAACCAATTTGGACCAAGCCAGGATCATTCTCAGTACCCACATTAACAAAAATGATTTTATTCATCAAAGGCTTAGCACACCTCTCTTCCTCTCAGTTGATCAAAATTTGCAAATCCCGAGGAAATTCTTCCTCTTCGTTTTTATCAGAGTTTTGGAAAAAGTTTTGAAAAACTTTGGTCAATGCGATGAATTAAGGCACAGAGAAGTAGGTAGACTCTATGGCATTTTTATTTTATTTTATTTTATTTTATTTTTTTTTGTTTATTGAAAAGAGACTATGACTCAACAATGACAACAAACTCAAAAGAAAATGACAAAGAAGACCTAGACAAGACAGAAATTTCTAGGTTAGCACTCTCGAAATCAACAGACTCTGACTTACTAGAATGACTTGAGCTTAATCCTAACTCTACAAACTTGGTGGAATCACACTTAGACTCAGTACTCAATTCAGAACTCATAGTAAAACCATTCTCAAATTGCCAGTCAAAGTGTGGGCCATCCACAATATTCAAAATAGAGACCGTGCAATCAACAGGTGATCACTCCCCAATCACAGAGATGGTCGGATACCCTACAAGTTCTATTTCTTGACAATGGTCGACTTTGTGGGATATCGGATTTTTTTTTTTTTTTTGTTGATTTTATGTTTTTTTTTTTTTTTTTGAAGTAATGGTGCTAAACTGAATAGCCTGAACCACTCATTCGAATTAGAGAACCCCTGTATAGATCCCATACATTGCACATAAAGCAGGAAAGAGAACAAACACCCCTATGGAAGGTAGGGTTATCCTGTCCTAGCTTTTGAAATGATCTAGGGTTTCACTATTCAAACAAGCGGTATCATACATCCTAGAAATGGGAAAGCATCCTGTCCTAATTTGGAAGTACTATGGCTCACTATGTGTACAAGGTTGGCTTTACTCTAGGGGTTATAGTCAAGGTGACATTACGAAAGAGTCCTTTGAGTCATAACCAATGAAGATCTTAGGAACTCAGAAGAGTCAATATTAGCCTCTCTTCAAAGTCTGAGAACTTTCAGATCTCAAAAGATTAAAATACAAGGCCTTTAAGGTAACGTAGAGATAGGTGTAGTGTCACAAAAAGTATGCCTGTGTTCCCACCAGCATTTGGGCAACACGGGGACTTTAAGTGCACCAATGCATGCAATGCAATAAACATATAATTGAAAATAAAAGTCATATCATGGAGTTCGAGTCAAGGTTTCATAAAATTCCCAGCAGAGTCGCCAGAAACTATAACATGCCCGGGGGATACCCGCCCGCGTTAAACAGTTCGGACTCCTGAGATCTCTTTGATCTAGCCTCACGAGTGCAATGTAAAATATAGATGAGAGTCCAGATTTGGGAACTTTTATTAAAAATCCATTTTATTGCAGTTTTGTCAAGAATGGACTGCGTCATCAGATCTCAGAGTCGCCACCTAATATTTATTTTGGGAAAATTAGGAAACCCATGACTCGTGCCAAGGCCACTGTTCGTCGTAACCAAGGATGCTTGGCTCGGAACCTTAGGTATGAGAGGGGAAGGTCAATAATGAGCACCCCCGCTCACCCGATCAAACGATCGGCCTCTACTAAACCATGATATGAATTTTATTTTCTTTAGATGTTCATGTTCTGATTATTTAATAAATCCTAAAATTTACTATGTGAAACATACAAGTATAGACTATGTCACCCATTTTGGAATAACTTGATTTCATGTAGTTTTGAAAGAGTTTTGAAAATGTATAACCCAAATAAATTGAGTTTACAAACATGAAAATCAACATCATTCCAAATTAAGCGACACAACCTCCATCCACTGGCATTCATACAGTTATATCACATAAGCAAATAGCCACATGGTAGAATGCTTAAACATAGTAAGAAAAACACACACAAACGGGATGCTAAAGCATAAAAACTTACATGTTTGACGACCTGCGAACAAGCTACAAAACAAAGTTAGTAAAACATGCATGATCTTATATACAAAATCCAAATGCAATTCACTCATGAGATGCAACTAAAGATTCGGCTTCTAAGATATGACATGTGAATCATCTCAAGAATATGAGGTAGCACACATAATCACATAGGAATTGATTAAATCCATAAATGCAGACTTAGCCGAACAAAGATGCATGAAACATGGATGCAAAGCATGAATATAATGAAAAATAAATATGATGTTTATGTACAAATAAAGAAAACAAGTAAAAGAACGGGATTGAAAGAAGTGGGGTGGGGAATTATTACAACACGCGAAAGAATAATTACAAACCAAATTAGAGAGGGATAGGGAGAATATTACATCAAAATAAAAACCTCGCAAAACACTCAAAACAAAAATAAATAAAATAAAAGCTTCATGTTCTTTGGAACCGCCGGCAGAAATTGGTCAACATTTGGAGATTACGCCATCTTGTTCGGAAGAAGCTAACCGACCGGCCAAATAGGTCGGCCGGCCAACTAGGCCAAGCAAAACCTGTCTTGTTGTGAAACCAAGAAAATGAACAAACAAAAAAATATGTAGGTGGCTCAACTAACCACTACCGGTTAGATTAAAAAAATAAGAAAACAAATATAAAATAAAATAAAAAGTGCAAACTTACAACATAAACCTAAAACAATAAAACAAATATAAGATAGAACATGCAAGATTACAACAAAACTAATATGAGACTAATACAAAAAATAAAAATAAATATGAGGTAGAACATGCAAGATTACAACAAAACTAATATAAGACTAATACAAGAAGAAATAAATATGAGGTAGAACATGCAAGATTACAACAAAACTAATATGAAATTAAAACATGCGAATAAAAATAAATAAATAAATAAACAAACCACTAGGATTATAACAGCACACTATGAAATATAAAGTAAGAAAGTAAATATGAGATAAACAAACCACTTGGATTATAACAAAACACTATAAAATAAGAAGCAAGAAAATAAATATGAGATATAAAATATAAGAAAATGAAAGACTAAAAATTCACCTTCCAAAGAAAGATTGAACTTCTTGATTCCCAAACTTCCTCTTGATCACCTTCAAGTGTAGGAAGTGTGTTCTCAAATACTCAATTCGAAATTATGGAGTTTATGGTATGAAAAGTGGCTAACTCTCTAGTTTTTCTCACTTTCAATCACTAAACACTCTTTAGAGTGGTTTTGGTGTATGGAAATGATGAATTTCAGTAGCTATGGAAGGTATGGGGTGTATATGGAAGATAAGAATATTTTTGGCTCAAAAACTCAATTTTTCTCTCTTTTTTCACTCTTTTCTCACTCCTTTCTCTTCAATTTCGTGGTCCTCTTCCTCTCTTACAATATGATCATTCTATATAGGCAATGAGGGAGAGTAAAGGTCAAAAAGAAGGTGGGAGACAAGAATGTGATAAGAGGGCAAATTTTCAAGGTGGTTGCATGGGATACTCCTTTATGAATGCAAACAAAACCACTTTTTGACAATGGGGGATGATTAGGTATAATGGAGGATGAGTGGATGCACTTGAATGGCTCAGAAAATAGGTAAATGGGTTGTCCCAACCGAACCAAAACCAAGAAAAAATGGGCTATTGTAGTTTTGGGCCGAGTCAACAAAATCTGCTTTTAAGCCCAACTTCAAATGGTCATATCTCCCCCATATGGACTTGGTTTTAGGCGGTTCTTGGGTCCAAATTGAAGCCCGAGAAGTCTAATTTCTAATGGTGGTGGCCTCAAATTTAAATTCCAAGTGTACAAAGAGATATTCCTAATTTAGTAAAGGTTGTCTCGGGCTGGGTCAACAAAATCTGCTTTGAAGCCCAACTTCAAATAGGCATATCTCCCTTATTTGGACTTGGTCTAAGGTGGTTCTTGGGTCTAAATTGAAGCTCCAAAAGTCTACTTTCCAATGGTGATGGCCTCACATTTAAATTCCAAGTGTACAAAGAGAAATGCCTAATTTAGTGAATGCTGCTCATTTCCTTCTTAATGATTTGATACTCATTCTTTTCCTAAACAAGTTTTCTTTCATCCCCTCCTATTTCCTTCAACTCCAAACCTATAAAGAAGATGTTTTTAAATATTTTTCAAAAAAGTTCACCTCCCTTCCATTTATTTCCACTTTGTCCTTACTCGGTTTGCTGAAAAGTGCAACATTTTAATCGAAATGGAAGCCTCGGGACATTGTAGAAACATTTAAAAAAAAACATATTTTGAAAAGAGGGTTTTAAGGTCTAAAATAGTTTGGCCAAAAAATGGGTGAAGGTTGGGATTAAAACTTAAATTCCATCTTTCTTACTGAGAATTTTGTGAGAAACACATTCTAATTGTCATCATCGGGTAATCAAAAGAAAGCGCCCAAGTCTTAGGGCCGGTCAAAATGGGGTGTCTACAGGTGTATTTCAACAGATAATAAAATTGAATAGATAGAAATAAATTGAAGATTGTGACTGGTTTGTTCAACGGATAAGAAATTTTTGATAGATATTTGAACAGATAAGAGATTAAAATTGAACTGATAATAAAATCTAGACAAAAATTTGCACAAATAGGGAAAAAAATTGAACAGATAGTCAAGATTTTTGAATATATAGACAAAAAAATTATAATTAAACACTTAAATGTAAATTTTAAGATATAGAAAAAAAAAAATTGAACATATAAATTAAGAAGTAAAATTGAAAACAAAACAACTTTCAAAACAAATAAAAAGATTTCACACTAAATTATTTTACTCAATGCCTGCAGGGGACCATCGGAGGAGAAGACACCATTGATCCAGCTCCTTATGGACTATAGCGACCCCGGTCTTTTCCCATTTGTTTATTGTATCCGGACTTAGGTTCCGTAGATCCTGTCATTATATTATGGTTGTTATCGTCCTTTAATGTCCTATTTCTGAGTTATGGGATGCAATGGGCAGGTTTGTAGCAGGTTGGTTGGGCTTGGGAGCAAAGGGTTGCTGCCCAGATTTTTGACCCTTCGCTTGAGCGAGCAGTTCTTAGCTCGAGCGAGCTCTTTGTTTTTGGTTCGTCGCTCGAGCCAGGGTTTCTTCGCTCGAGCGAGCGATTGCGTCTAGTATAGACCTGAGAGTAGTGTTTTTTGGCTCGAGCGAGCTTTTCTTCGCTCGAGCGAGCGTTCCTTCGCTCGAGCGTGCGTCTGGTTGCAGACCTGAGGGTTTGAGTTCTTCGCTCGAGCGAGCTTTCCTTCGCTCGAGCGAGCTTCTCGGTTGTTGGCTCGAGCAAGGCATTCTTGGCTCGAGCGAGGGTTTTTTGTGTCTGGTCGCTCGAGCGACCAAGGCTTCGCTCGAGCGAGCTTGTCCAGTTTAAATAGGCAGCAGCGGGTTTCAGATCAGTTTTTCATCCCCTTTCAGATTCCAAAACCCTAGGTACGAGTTCTCTCTCCCTCTACACACCTTCTCTCTTAGGATTGATCTACTTAGAGTGAGTTTCTACCCTAGATCCTTTATAAAAAAGATAGAGTGAGACGAGGGCTTCGTTTTGATCGGAACAATCTTGGATTTGGAGCACTTTGGGTTTTGGGTCATCATCTTCGTCTTCTTCATTCGGGTTTATTTCTTCGAGGTAGGGATTTCCTACTCCATCTTATAGGTTTTAATCCTAAGTTCTGGTATTTCTGATATGTTGGGTTGTTGGGTAATATTGAGAAAAGCTAGGGTTTGTTTTATAATTAAAATGCCCTAATTGTTGTAATAAAATTAATTCGTATAATTAATTTTGGGAAAGGTGTGGAAAATTGGTTTAATTCATAATATTGAGAAGTTATGAGATTAAATGATGTAGTTGGATAATTTAACCACTCATCTTTGAAATTGAGATTATATGTGTTGTACATTTATTTCCTGTTTAGAAATAACTGTTTAGGGCTATCGGTGGAGGATAGTCATGATTGTTGTAGACATTGCATGTGGATTAGGGAAAACTGAAACTAATCAATTGGCCATGTCGTTGTGTATAAAGGTTGGAATAATACATTAAATTTATGTATTGATTGATTGTGTATATGACTTTGTGTTTATATGCATTACTTGTGTATGAGAGGAGATAGGGGATGTACTCCACGGTTTAGGGGAAGATAGGGGATGTACCTCTAAACCGGTTAATGTTTGAGGGAAGATAGGGGATGAACCCAGGGTCGCAGCTCATATGCTCGCCCATTACAATTATGATATAGCTCTTATGCTTATCTAATGGAGTATCTGTTGTTTGATTTGATACATCACTAAAATGTGTATCAATTGGGAAGTATGGCAGTGAATTTTGATTGAGATTGATACAACACCAACATGTGTATCCATTATGTTATGAGAAAGGTTTAACTTGATTTGTTATCCCCGTTGAGTTATTTGGCCAGGTTCTGAGTCATATTTGTATAAATGGAAAGTGAGATGTGTCATAGACATTAGTGTCATAAACTTGTAAAATGATGTAATTGACTATCTTGTGTTAACCATCTATCGAATGCTACTGCTTTAGTTAATTCTTATACTTGGTTTAGTATTTCTCTACTGGGCTGTGGCTCACCCTATATGGGAACATCATTTTCAGGTTCAGGTGATGGGCTACCTCCAAGGAATTAGCTTGGATGGATTTAGAGTTGAAGACTCATTTAGATTAGTTGTTATTTGCTTTATTTGATATTACATGTAAGGACTCAAGCCAAGGGCTTAACTTGTAAATGAGTTAGTACTCATATTTTTGTATCCAAGTGTTGGCTTGGAAAGATGTAAGCCCATAGGGCATTCACTTTCTTTATTACATGTAATGTCTTTTAATAAGTTTACTCTGATGAATGGAATAATATTCTTCCTTTTCTTATAATGATGCATGTTAATATTATATATTATGGGTTTAATTTTGAGGGCGTTACATGGACAGTTTTTTTTTCTTCAAGCACACAGATCCAATTTCTCCTCCTTTTTTTTTTTAAGTGGTTGATCTTTGTTTCTGTTGTATGATGAAACAAAGTGTAACAGATAGCTGTAAATGAACTAAAAAAAATTAAAAATTAAGCAGATAAAAATAATAATAATAATAAATAGAACAGACATATATATATATATATATACTGGATTACATTTGAGAAAAAAATTCAACAGATAGAGAGAAAGAACAAGAGAGAGAGAAAGAAAGATTGCAACAGATCATGGTTTGATGTATTTCAACAGATAAAAAAATTGAACAGGTAGAAATAAATTGAAGATTGTGACTGGTTTGTTGAACAGATAAGAAATTTTCGATAGATATTTGAACAGATAAGAGATTAAAATTGAACTGCTAATAAAATCTAGACAACAATTTGCATAGATAGGGAAAAAAATTGAACAGATAGTCAAGATTTTTGAATATATAGACAAAAAAATAATAATTAAACACTTAAATGTAAATTTGAACATATAGAAAAAAAAATTCAACAGATAAATTAAAGAGCAAAATTAAAAACAAAACGTTTTTCAAAACAAATAAAATGGCTTCTCACCAAATTATTTTACTCAATGCCTGCAGAGGACCAACGGAGAAGAAGACTCCATTGATCCAGCTCCTTATGGAAAGTTTTTTTTTCTTCAAGCACCCAGATCTACTTTCTCCTCCTTTTTTTTTTTAAGTTGTTGATCTTTGTTGTTGTTGTATGATGAAAGAAATTGCAACAGATAGTTGTAAATGAACCAAAAAAAATTAAAAATTAAGCAGATAGAAATAATAATAAAAAAATAGAACAGATATATATATATACTGGATTATATTTGAGAAAGAATTTCAACAGATAGAGAGAAAGAACAAGAGAGAGAGAAAGAAAGATTGCAACAGATCCTGGTTTGGTGTATTTCAACAGATAATAAAATTGAACAGATAGAAATAAATTGAAGATTGTGACTGGTTTGTTCAACGGATAAGAAATTTTTGATAGATATTTGAACAGATAAGAGATTAAAATTGAACTGATAATAAAATCAAGACAAAAATTTGCACAGATAGGGGAAAAAATTGAACAGATAGTCAAGATTTTTGAATATATAGACAAAAAAAATTATAATTAAACACTTAAATGTAAATTTGAACATATAGAAGAAAAAAAAATTGAACAGATAAATTAAGGAGTAATATTGAAAACAAAATAACTTTCAAAACAAATAAAAAGATTTCACACCAAATTATTTTACTCAATGCCTGCAGGGGACCATCGGAGGAGAAGACTTCATTGATCCAACTCCTTATGGACAGTTTTTTTTCTTCAAGCGCACAGATCCAATTTCTCCTCCTTTTTTTTTTTTAAGTTGTTGATCTTTGTTGTTTTTGTATGATGAAACAAATTGCAACAGATAGTTGTAAATGAACCAAAAAAAATTAAAAATTAAGCAGATAGAATTAATAATAATAAATAGAACAAATATATATATAGCGATCCTGGGTTTACCCTTGATGTACACTGATCCGAACATGTGTCCGTGAATGTTAGTAGTTGATTGTTATCTTGTTTACATCCTTTCATACTTTGTTTTTGAGTTATAGGATGTGTTTGGCAGGTTTGTTACAGGTTGGTTGAGCTTAGGAACCAAAACTAGTTGCCCAGGTTTTGGCCTGTCCGCTCGAGCGGGGACCTTGTAGTTGCTTGTCCGCTCGAGCGGGGGTTTTGGCATTCGAGCGGGGAATACACCCATCCAGTATTTCCAGTGTAGTGTTGTTCGCTCGAGCGGGAGTTTGGCCGCTCTAGCGGGAGGTTGTGAGTGACGCTCGAGCGGGGAGTTGTACGCTCGAGTGGGAGACCTGTCTGCAAAAGTGCTGAGAGTGTGCATTCGGCGCTCGAGCGGGGGATTGGCCGCTCGAGCGGGGGTCTGTGAGTGCCGCTCGAGCGGGGGTTTGGCCGCTTGAGCGGGGCGACTGGGTTTAAATCCGGGTTTTGACATATTTGAACCACTTTTTCAAGATCTTTTCTCTCTCTTACTTTTTCCAAAACCCATTTTCAGAGCTCCTCACTCTAAACCGCCCCTTCTCTCTTAGATTTGATCTAGTAGGAGTTGTTTGCTCGCTTTTGGTCTTTACAAAAGTTGGGTTGATCGTCGAGGGCTACATTTTAATCTGAAATTTTCGGGATTTGGAGCATTTTGGTTTTGGTCTTCATCTCCGTTGGAACTCATCTTTTGAGGTAGGGATACCCTACTCCTCTTTATGGATTTTGCCTTTAAATTTTAGCATTGTGATATGTTGGGGATAGTTGTGTAATTTTGAGAAAGTTTGGGGCTTTTATGTAATTTTATAAAAGTTGGGGTTTTATTTAAAATAAGCCTATATGCATGTTTAGCATAGAGAATTGAGAGTAATGTTGAATCATTGTTGAAAATGGAACCTTAAGGGTTGAGATGTGAATTATGGAAAATGCCCTAATTACATTGATTAATTAATTGGTATAATTAATTGTGAGAAATGAGGAATTGAGTTGGAAATGTTGAGATTAGAAGTATATGGAATAGAAGGGTGTAGTTGAATTACATATTGCTCACCGAATTGAAATGTTGATTATATTATCCATTTGTGCATTTATTTCCTGTTTAGAAATAACTGCTTTGGGCTATCGGTGGAGGATAGTCATGATTGTTGTAGACAATGCATGATGATTAGGCAAACTAAAACTAATCTGTGGAATGCGTCATGAAATTTGACGGTTGATAGAATACATTAACTATATGTATTGATTGATTGTATATAGAACTAATGTGTTTATATGCATTATGTGTAGAGGAGGAGATGGGGGATGTACTCCGCGGTTTAGGGGAAGATAGGGGATGTACCTCTAAACCGGATAGCGTTGGGAGGAGATAGGGGATGAACTCCGTAGACACAGCTCATATGCTTGTCTAGAAAAGTGAAGATAGAGCTCATATGCTTATCTTTGAAAAGTGTAGACACAGCTCATATGCTTGTCTAGGGAAGTGTAGATAGAGCTCATATGCTTATCTTTGGAAGTGTGATATAGCTTGTATGCTTATCTGTGGTAGTATTGATATAAATAATATGTTTGTCAATTGTGAAATGGAAAAGTGGTTAATATGAGTTATTGTCTCATATGAGTTGTTTGGCCAGGTTCTAAGCCATGGATTATGAAATGAGAATTGAAAGAAAATGGAAACGAAATGAAACATAGACTTGAAGGTCTTGGAATTGTAACGTGTTATGAAAGAATGTAAAAGTGTTGACCATCTATCAACTGTTAATCTTTTAGTCATTATTCATAACTGGTTTAGTATATTTCTACTGGGCTGTGGCTCACCCTATATGGGAACATCATTTTCAGGTACAGGTAGCATGCCACCTCCAAGGACATAGCTTGGGAGGCTAGAGGCGGATGGACTTTTGACTTCTATTTATTTTTGATGTATTACATGTAGATTCAAGCCAAGGGCTTAATGTGTAATTGAGCTAGAGCTCTTTTCTTGTAACCAAGTGTTAACTTGGAAAGCTGTAAGCCCTTAGGGCATTTGCTTTTGTTGTTAACATGTAATACCTTTTGTAATGAATTATTCAGATAAATAGAAGAATGTGGACTTTTATCATATCAATGCATGTCTCTTTTGATGGGTTTAATGTTATTTTTTTGAGGGCGTTACAATATATGTATATATATACTGGATTATATTTGAGAAAGAATTTCAACAGATAGAGAGAAAGAAAGATTGCAACAGATCCTGGTTTGGTGTATTTCAACAGATAATAAAATTGAACATGTTTATGTGGTTATTTGGGTATGGAATTTAGTTTCTAGGATGTTGATTGGATCCTTGGGTTTCTGTGAGTCTTGTTGGAAAAGCACTTGATCAATGCTGTTTCTAACCGGAACTCTAGTAACGCCTCGGGACTATCATTATCCGGAAATGAAATTCGTAAGTGCTTATGTGTTTATGTGCTTACGTAGAGTGAATTAAAGTTGTCCATGCATTAGGACGTGAGTGTTTAGTTTCGGCACATATATGAATGTGCTAACATTCTGAGTTACCTTTATTAGGATGTCAGGACGAGGAAGAGGTGCTAGGCGTGGCAGGCGTGGTAGGCAGGAAATGCCTTTACCGGAGGAGATTCCGGCAGTACAGGAGGGAGTTGGTCAAGCCAATGTGGCCGAGCCAGCAGGCCAGCAGACTATGAGTGCCTTGGCCAGAGAGATAGCAGGGGCTTTGGGTATTCTCAGAGCCGGGAATCAGGCAGTTGAGGCAGGGCCTTCCTTCTTGAAGAGGGAGTTCTTCCGGTCTAACCCGGAGGAGTTTATTGGGGATCCGAAAGAGCCACTGAAGGCTGACGAGTGGTTAGAGCAGATGACTAAGACGTTTGAGATGCTTGGCATCGAGGACGGAGCATTGAAAGTGACCTTGGCATCCTTCCAGCTGAAGGGAGATACGGGTCAATGGTGGAAGTACGAGAAGGCTCGTGTTGGTGGAACTTGGGAGGCCTTTGTAAATGCTTTCCAGGAGAGGTTTTTATCTGCTGTGGCTAGGGAGAAGCTGAGGGATCAATTTAGCAGGCTTAAACAGGAGGGTTTGTCTGTGGCCGAGTTTGAGGCTACATTTACTAGCTTGTCCAGGTTTGCACCTGAACTTGTGGCGACAGAGGAGCGCCGTTGTTATGAGTTTGAGCGGAAGTTGAGGCGTGGCCTCAAGTTGAGAGTTGGTGGTCCTTATATCCGGGAGTATAGGCATTTGGTGGATGTTGCAGCTCATATAGAGCTGATGATGCAGGAGGAGGAGGAGGAGAAACACAGGGGCTCCAAGAGGGGCCAAGAGGGCCAGGGTGATGGCAGGAGACAGAGGGGTTATAACCCTCAGCCGTCTCAGGGTGGTTTGGCTAGGTCGACTTTCCCAGTATCAAGTGCAGGCTCCGGGAGGGGCAATCAGGGAGAGTTCACCTGTTACAAGTGTGGCCAGCCGGGTCACAAGGCTTCAGTTTTCCCACAGAAGGGCGGAGGTCAAAGAGCTACTTCTTCTTCAGCTAGACCGCAGAGTCAGAGTTTGGGCAGGGGGCAGCCTTTGTCTTGTTATCAGTGTGGACAGCCTGGGCACCTGAAGAGGTTCTGCCCACAGTTGAGTGCCACTTCTGGGGCGTCTGGTTCTAGACAGACGCAGGGATTTCAGCCAGCTCAGTCTGTGCAGGCCTCGAGGGCCAATCCGGGGGCTTCTTCGTCCCAGTCAGTGCAGCAGTCGTATGCTCCTAGAGGTGAGCAGGTGGATCAGGGGCCTACAGGGCGCGTGTATGCTGTTACCGCGCAGGATCTTGTACCGGCTCCATCAGTAGTGAGAGGTACCTTTCTGTTTTGCAACTCGGTTGCTAGAGTGTTGATTGATACGGGGTACATCTCATTCTTTTTTATCTGCTGCATTTGCATCTGTGTTGGAGTTGGAGTTGGAGTTAGCACTATTAGCATCTCCTATTTGTGTTGTGTCACCTATTGGGGGTGAGTTGATTCTGAAACAGGGTGTCAGAGGTTGTGATATAGAGGTCGATAATTATAGACTTCCGTTTTCTTTTGTTGTTATACCCATGAAGGGCTTTGATGTTATCTTGGGTATGGACTGGTTATCATCATACCGGGCAGTTATTGATTGTTACCGCTAGAAGGTCACTTGTTGTACCGTGAGCGGGGAGTGTTTCCATTTCTTGGGAGACCGGGTTGGTAGTGTTGTGCCACCGGGGTATGATCTGCGAGGGCAGAGTGAGCTTGGTGGTCTACTTGCTAGCTTTGAGAGTGGTGAGTGTGATGAGACCCAGATTGTGTTGCCGAGAGTGGTTTGTGAGTATTCGGACGTCTTTCCCGAAAATCTCGTTAGTTTGCCACCTCACAGAGAGATTGAGTTCTCCATTGATTTAGTGCCCGGCACGGCGCCGATTTCTATGGCACCTTACCGTTTTGCTCCAGCAGAGTTGGTTGAGTTGAAAGTTCAGCTCCAAGAATTCTTAGATAAGGGCTTTGTTCGCCCTAGTGTTTCACCGTGGGGAGCACCGACCCTCTTTGCTAAAAAGAAAGATGGTGCCTTGAGACTGTGTATCGACTACCGGAAGTTGAATCGGGCTACGGTTAAGAATAAGTATCCTATGCCCGTATAGATGATTTGTTTGACCAGTTGAAGGGTTCCCGTTGTTTCTCTAAGATAGACTTGAGATCGGGTTACCACCAGTTGAGGGTCAGGGAGGAGGATATTCCGAAGACAACATTCCGTACGCGGTATGGCCATTATGAGTTTCTGGTGATGCCATTTGGGCTTACCAATGCACCGGCAGCCTTTATGGACTTGATGAACCGGATCTTCCGGGAATTCTTGGATCGTTTTGTAGTCGTCTTCGTAGACGACATTCTTGTCTATTCACCTTCAGAGGAGGAGCATGAGACACACTTGAGAGTGGTGCTAGAGTTGCTTAGAGCCCATAGGCTGTATACCAAGTTTGGGAAGTGTGAGTTCTGGCTAGAGGAAGTCAAGTTCTTAGGCCATATGGTTTCCGGAAAAGGGGTGTCTGTTGATACATCCAAGACTGAGGCAGTGCAAGATTGGGCATAACCTAAGAGTGTGTTCAAGATCCGCAGTTTTCTGGGATTAGCTGGGTATTACCGTCGGTTTGTGAAGGATTTCTCCAGGTTAGCTTCACCGTTGACTAGACTGACCCGGAAGGGAGTCAAATTTGTATGGAGTGAGACTTGTGAAAAGTCGTTCCAGGAATTGAAGATTAGATTGACAACCGCTCCAGTCTTGATTATTCTGGAGAGAGGGTTGGGTTATGCTGTGTATTGTGATGCCTCACGAGAGGGTTTGGGTTGTGTGTTGATGCAAGAGGGGAAAGTGGTAGCTTATGGTTCATGTCAGTTGAAAATTCATGAGAAGAATTACCCTACGCATGACTTAGAGTTAGCGGCTGTGATCTTTGCCTTGAAAATCTGGAGGCACTACCTTTATGGTGAGAGATTCGAGGTATTCTCGGATCATAAGAGTTTGAAATATCTGTTTTCACAAAAGGACTTGAACTTGAGGTAGAGGAGGTGGATGGAGTTCATTGAGGATTATGACTTCGAGTTGCATTATCATCCCGGGAAGGCCAATGTTGTGGCCGACGCTCTTAGCAGGAAATCCATAGGTGATGTAGCTTGTGTAGCCATCCGAGAGTGGGAGATGTTGGGGGCACTTGGCGAGTTTGATTTGCTTCTGGGCGAATCCGTTGAGGCTGCGGCCTTGTTTTCTGTTGTTGCGTAGCCTACACTTGTGACTCGAGTGTTAGAGGCACAGAGAGGTGACCTTGAGGTAGATTCCCTTCGAGAGAAGATCTCCAGTGAGAAGGTTGAGAAGGGTGTGACGGTGTATCCCGACTTGAGTGTGAGATACCGAGACCGTTTGTTTGTGCCGGAGTCTTGCCGAGAGGAGGTACTCCGAGAGTTTCATCATTCGCGCCTTGCGGTGCATTCGGGAGGTACTAAGATGTATCGGGATTTGGGTCGCCAGTTTTGGTGGCGGGGTATGAAGTCAAATATGGCAGTTTTTGTGTCTAAGTGCCTTACTTGCCAGCAAGTGAAGGCCGAGCATCAGAGGCCAGCGGGTTTGTTGCAACCCTTGCCTATTGCCGAGTGAAAGTGGGAGCATGTCACTATGGACTTCGTTGTAGGTCTTCCGAGGACTCAGCGGGGTAGTGATGCTATTTGGGTGGTTGTAGACCGGTTGACTAAGTCGGCGCACTTCATTCCTATGCGCGTGAGAGATTCGGTAGATCATCTTGCCGACTTGTATATTCGGGACATAGTGAGGTTGCACGGGGTCCCAGTGACGATTGTCTCAGATAGAGATCCTCGTTTTACTGCTAGGTTGTGGCAGAGTTTGCAGAGTGCCTTGGGCACTAAGTTGACCTTCAGTACGGCTTATCATCCTCAGACTGACGAACAGTCCGAGCGTACTATTCAGATCCTTGAGGATATGCTTCGGGGTTGTGTCCTTGATTTTAGTGGGACGTGGGAGAGGCACTTACCATTGGTGGAGTTTGCCTACAACAACAGTTATCAGTCTAGCATCGGTATGGCACCGTTTGAGGCCTTGTATGGCCGACCGTGTAGGTCTCCGGTTTGTTGGGCCGAGGTGGGTGACGCACCTTTGTTGGGTCCGGAGTTAGTTAGGGAGACGACGAAGAAAGTTGAGCTTATCCGTAGGAGGCTTGTTACAGCCCAGAGTCGTCAGAAATCTTATGCTGACCGTAGGAGGAGACCTTTGGTGTTTGAAGTGGGTGATCATGTCTTTCTGAAGATATCACCTAGACGGGGGTTGATGAGGTTTGGGAAGAGAGGGAAGTTATCCCCTCGATTTATTGGTCCTTTTGAGATCCTTGAGAGGATTGGCGAGGTTGCTTATCGTTTAGCTTTACCGCCACAGTTGACCGGAGTTCATGACGTGTTTCATGTGAGTATGCTTCGGAAGTATGAGCCAGATCCGTCACATGTATTGGATTGGACTGATTTAGAGGTAGATGAGGATGCCTCGTATGAGGAGAGACCGGTTCGGGTCTTGGATAGGCGGGATCAAGTCTTGCGTGGCAAGACCATCCCTTTGGTTAAGGTTTTGTGGAAACATCACGGAGTGGAGGAGGCCACTTGGGAACGTGAGTTAGAAGTCCGCGAGAAATATCCGGACTTGTTTGTTGATTTGTAATCGTGTAGTGAGAACTTGTAATCTTGTTGAACTTTAACAACATTGTTTGTGTCTTAAGTTGTAAAACATAGTATATGTTTTGATTTAAGGAAGTATTGTAGAACTTGCCTTGATGTGGGAGTTGATTATAATATTGCATATGTTGACTATATTATAGAACTGGAGATATATCATGAATGTTGATTATGATATGAATTGTGAACCATGTATGTTGAAAATGGTTGGAAAATGGAAAGGAAATGCATGTTATAGATGCACTTGAAATGTTATATATTGTGAAATGCCTCTTAAAATGAGATGGATGACTGGTAATGGGTCGAATTGTGGAATGTTGTAATATAACATTGTTAAAAATGGAGAAAAACCTGTTTTCGAAAACTTGTTCTTAATTTCGGGGACGAAATTCTTTAAGGGGGGGAGGTTATAGCGATCCCGGGTTTACCCTTGATGTACAGTGATCCGAACATGTGTCCGTGAATGTTAGTAGTTGATTGTTATCTTGTTTACATCCTTTCATACTTTGTTTTTGAGTTATAGGATGTGTTGGGCAGGTTTGTTACAGGTTGGTTGAGCTTAGGAACCAAAACTAGTTGCCCAGGTTTTGGCCTGTCCGCTCGAGCGGGGACCTTGTAGTTGCTTGTCTGCTCGAGCGGGGGTTTTGGCGCTCGAGCGGGGAATACACCCATCCAGTATTTCCTGTGTAGTGTTGTTCGCTCGAGCGGGAGTTTGGCCGCTCGAGCGGGAGGTTGTGAGTGACGCTCGAGCGGGGAGTTGTACGCTCGAGTGGGAGACCTGTCTGCAAAAGTGCTGAGAGTGTGCATTCGGCGCTCGAGCGGGGGATTGGCCGCTCGAGCGGGGGTTTGGCCGCTTGAGCGGGGCGACTGGGTTTAAATCCGGGTTTTGACATATTTGAACCACTTTTTCAAGATCTTTTCTCTCTCTTACTTTTTCCAAAACCCATTTTCAGAGCTCCTCACTCTAAACCGCCCCTTCTCTCTTAGATTTGATCTAGTAGGAGTTGTTTGCTCGCTTTTGGTCTTTACAAAAGTTGGGTTGATCGTCGAGGGCTACATTTTAATCTGAAATTTTCGGGATTTGGAGCATTTTGGTTTTGGTCTTCATCTCCGTTGGAACTCATCTTTTGAGGTAGGGATACCCTACTCCTCTTTATGGATTTTGCCTTTAAATTTTAGCATTGTGATATGTTGGGGATAGTTGTGTAATTTTGAGAAAGTTTGGGGCTTTTATGTAATTTTATAAAAGTTGGGGTTTTATTTAAAATAAGCCTATATGCATGTTTAGCATAGAGAATTGAGAGTAATGTTGAATCATTGTTGAAAATGGAACCTTAAGGGTTGAGATGTGAATTATGGAAAATGCCCTAATTACATTGATTAATTAATTGGTATAATTAATTGTGAGAAATGAGGAATTGAGTTGGAAATGTTGAGATTAGAAGTATATGGAATAGAAGGGTATAGTTGAATTACATATTGCTCACCGAATTGAAATGTTGATTATATTATCCATTTGTGCATTTATTTCCTGTTTAGAAATAACTGCTTTGGGCTATCAGTGGAGGATAGTCGTGATTGTTGTAGACAATGCATGATGATTAGGCAAACTAAAACTAATCTGTGGAATGCGTCATGAAATTTGACGGTTGATAGAATACATTAACTATATGTATTGATTGATTGTATATAGAACCAATGTGTTTATATGCATTATGTGTAGAGGAGGAGATGGGGGATGTACTCCGCGGTTTAGGGGAAGATAAGGGATGTACCTCTAAACCGGATAGCATTGGGAGGAGATAGGGGATGAACTCCGTAGACACAGCTCATATGCTTGTCTAGAAAAGTGAAGATAGAGCTCATATGCTTATCTTTGAGAAGTGTAGACACAGCTCATATGCTTGTCTAGGGAAGTGTAGATAGAGCTCATATGCTTATCTTTGGAAGTGTGATATAGCTTGTATGCTTATCTGTGGTAGTATTGATATAACTAATATGTTTGTCAATTGTGAAATGGAAAAGTGGTTAATATGAGTTATTGTCTCATATGAGTTGTTTGGCCAGGTTCTAAGCCATGGATTATGAAATGAGAATTGAAAGAAAATGGAAACGAAATGAAACATAGACTTGAAGGTCTTGGAATTGTAACGTGTTATGAAAGAATGTAAAAGTGTTGACCATCTATCAACTGTTAATCTTTTAGTCATTATTCATAACTGGTTTAGTATATTTCTACTGGGCTGTGGCTCACCCTATATGGGAACATCATTTTCAGGTACAGGTAGCATGCCACCTCCAAGGACATAGCTTGGGAGGCTAGAGGCGGATGGACTTTTGACTTCTATTTATTTTTGATGTATTACATGTAGATTCAAGCCAAGGGCTTAATGTGTAATTGAGCTAGAGCTCTCTTCTTGTAACCAAGTGTTAACTTGGAAAGCTGTAAGCCCTTAGGGCATTTGCTTTTGTTGTTAACATGTAATACCTTTTGTAATGAATTATTCAGATAAATAGAAGAATGTGGACTTTTATCATATCAATGCATGTCTCTTTTGATGGGTTTAATGTTATTTTTTTGAGGGCGTTACAATATATGTATATATATACTGGATTATATTTGAGAAAGAATTTCAACAGATAGAGAGAAAGAAAGATTGCAACAGATCCTGGTTTGGTGTATTTCAACAGATAATAAAATTGAACAGATAGAAACAAATTGAAGATTGTGACTGGTTTGTTGAACAGATTAGAAATTTTTGATAGATATTTGAACAGACAAGAAATTAAAATTTAACGAATAATAAAATCTAGACAAAAATTTGCACAGATAGGGAAAAAAATTGAACAGATAGTCAAGATTTTTGAATATTTAGGCAAAAAAATAATAATTAAACACTTAAATGTAAATTTGAACATATGGAAAAAAAAATTCAACAGATAAATTAAGGAGTAAAATTGAAACAAAACGTCTTTCAAAACAAATAAAAAGACTTCTCACCAAATTATTTTACTCAATGCCTGCAGAGGTCCATCGGAGGAGAAGACTCCATTGATCTAGCTCCTTATGGACAGTTTTTTTTTTCTTCAAGCGCACAGATCCAATTTCTCCTCCTTTTATTTTTTTTAAGTTGTTGATCTTTGCTGTTGTTGTATGATGAAACAAATTGCAACAGATAGTTGTAAATGAACCAAAAAAAAATAAAAATTAAGTAGATAGGAATAATAATAAAAAATAGAACGGATATATATATATATATATATATTGGATTATATTTGAGAAAGAATTTCAACAGATAGAGAGAAAGAACAAGAGAGAGAGAAAGAAAGATTGCAACAGATCCTAGTTTGGTGTATTTCAACAGATAATAAAATTGAACAGATAGAAATATATTGAAGATTGTGACTGGTTTGTTGAACAGATAAGAAATTTTGGATAGATATTTGAACAGATAAGAGATTAAAATTGAACTGATAATAAAATCTAGACAAAAATTTGCACAAATAGGGAAAAAATTGAACAGATAGTAAAGATTTTGGAATATATAGACAAAAAAAAATAATAATTAAACACTTAAATGTAAATTTGAACATATAGAAAAAAAATTCAACAGATAAATTAAGGAGTAAAATTGAAAACAAAACGTTTTTCAAATCAAATAAAAAGACTTCTCAACAAATTATTTTACTCAATGCCTGCAAAGGACCATCGGAGGAGAAGACTCTATTGATCCAGCTCCATATGGACAGTTTTTTTTCTTCAAGTACACAGATCCAATTTCTCCTCTTTTTTTTTTTTTTTTTTTTTTTTAAAGTTGTTGATCTTTGTTTTTGTTTTATGATGAAACAAATTGCAACAGATAGTTGTAAATGAACCAAAAAAAATTAAAAATTAAGCAGATAGAAATAATAATAAAAAATAGAACGGATATATATATATATATATATACTGGATTATATTTGAGAAAGAATTTCAACAGATAGAGAGAAAGAAGAAGAGAGAGAGAAAGAAAGATTGCAACAGATCCTGGTTTGGTGTATTTCAACTGATAATAAAATTGAACAGATAGAAATAAATTGAAGATTGTGACTGGTTTGTTGAACGGATAAGAAATTTTGGAAAGATATTTGAACAGATAAGATATTAAAATTGAACTGATAATAAAATCAAGATAAATTTGCACAGATAGGGAAAAAAATTGAACAGATAGTCAAGATTTTTGAATATATAGACAAAAAAAATAATAATTAAACGCTTAAACATAAATTTGAACATATGGAAAAAAAATTCAACAGATAAATTAAGGAGTAAAATTAAAAACAAAACGTTTTTCAAAACAAATAAAAAGACTTCTCAACAAATTATTTTACTCAATGCCTGCAAAGGACCATCGGAAGAGAAGACTCTATTGATCTTGCTCCGTATGGACGGTTTTTTTTCTTCAAGCACACAGATCCAATTTCTCCCCCCCTTTTTTTTTATAAGTTGTTGATCTTTTTGTTGTTGTATGATGAAACAAATTGCAACAAATAGTTGTAAATAAACCAAAAAAAATGAAAAATTAAGCAGATAGAAAAAATAATAAAAAATAGAACAGATATATATATATATATATATACTGGATTATATTTGACAAAGAATTTGAACAGATAGAAAGAAAGAACAAGAGAGAGAGAGAAAGATTGTAACAGATCATTGTTTGGTGTATTTCAACAAATAATAAAATTGAAAAGATAGAAATAAATTGAAGATTATGACTGGTTTGTTGAACGGATAAGAAATTTTGGATAGATATTTGAACAGATAAGAGATTAAAATTGAACTGATAATAAAATTTAGACAAAAATTTGCACAGATAGGGAAAAAAATTGAACAGATAGTCAAGATTTTTGAATATATAGACAAAAAAATAATAATTAAACACTTAAATGTAAATTTTAACATATAGAAAAAAAATTCAACAGATAAATTAAGGAGTAAAGTTGAAAACAAAACGTTTTTCAAAACAAATAAAAAGACTTCTCACCAAATTATTTTAGTCAATGCCTGCAGAGGACCATCGGAGGAGAAGACTCCTCTGATCCAGCTCCTTATGGACAGTTTTTTTTCTTCAAGAACACAGATCCAATTTTTTCTCATTTTTTTTTTTTGAGTTGTTGATCTTTGTTGTTGTTGTATGATGAAACAAATTGCAACAGATAGTTGTAAATGAACCAAAAAAAAATTAAAAATTTCGCAGATAGAAATAATAATAAAAAATAGAACAGATATATATATTGGATTATATTTGAGAAAGAATTTCAACAGATAGAGAGAAAGAACAAGAAAGAGTGAAAGAAAGATTCCAACAGATCCTGGTTTCGTGTATTTCAACAAATAATAAAATCGAACAGGTAGAAATAAATTGAAGATTGTGACTGGTTTGTTGAACGGATAAGAAATTTTGGAAAAATATTTGAACAGATAAGAGATTAAAATTGAACTGATAATAAAATCAAGACAAATTTGCACAGATAGGGAAAAAAATTGAACATATAGCCAAGATTTTTGAATATATAGACAAAAAAATAATAATTAAATGCTTAAATGTAAATTTGAACATATAGAAAAAAAAATTGAACAGATAAATTAAGGAGTACAATTGAAAACAAAACGACTTTCAAAACAAATAAAAAGATTTCACACGAAATTATTTTACTCAATGCCTGCAGAGGACCATTGGAGGAGAAGAATCCATTGATCCAGCTCCTTATGGACAGTTTTTTTTCTTCAAACACACAGATCCAATTTCTCCTCTTTTTTTTTTTTTTTTTTTTAAGGTATTGATCTTTGTTATTGTTTTATGATGAAACAAATTGCAACAGATAGTTGTAAATGAACCAAAAAAAATTAAAAATTAAGCAGATAAAAATAATAATAAAAAATAGAACGGATATATATATACTGGATTATATTTGAGAAAGAATTTCAACAGATAGAGAGAAAGAACAAGACAGAGAGAAAGAAATCTTACAACAGATCCTGGTTTGGTGTATTTCAACAGATAATAAAATTGAACAGATAGAAATAAATTGAAGACTGTGACTGGTTTGTTGAACAGATAAGAAATTTTGGATGGATATTTGAACAGATAAGAGATTAAAATTGAACTGATAATAAAATCTAGACAAAAATTTGCACAGATAGGTAAAAAAAATTGAACAGATAGTCAAGATTTTGGAATATATAGACAAAAATATAATAATTAAACACTTAAATGTAAATTTGAACATATAGAAAAAAAATTCAACAGATAAATTGAGTAAAATTGAAAACAAAACGTTTTTCAAAACAAATAAAAAGACTTCTCGCCAAATTATTTTACTCAATGCCTGCAGAGGACCATCGGAGGAGAAGACTCTATTGATACAGCTCCTTGTGGACAGTTTTTTTTTTCTTCAAGCACACAGATCCAATTTTCCTCCTTTTTTTTTTAAGTTGTTGATCTTTGTTGTTGTTGTTGTTGTATGATGAAACAAATTGCAACAGATAGTTGTAGATGAACAAAAAAAAAATGAAAAATTAAGCAGATAGAAATAATAATAAAAACTAGAACAGATATATATATATATATATATACTAGATTATATTTGAGAAAGAATTTCAACAGATAGAGAGAAAGAACAAGAGAGAGTGAAAGAAAGATTGCAACAGATCCTGGTTTGGTGTATTTCAACAGATAATAAAATTAAACAGATAGAAATAAATTGAAATTGTGGCTGGTTTGTTGAAAGGATAAGAAATTTTGGAAAGATATTTGAACAGATAAGAGATTAAAATTGAACTGATAATAAAATCAAGACAAATTTGCACAGATAGGGAAAAAAATTGAACAGACAGTCAAGATTTTTGAATATATAGAGAAAAAAAGTAAAAATTAAACGCTTAAATGTAAATTTGAACATATAGAAAAAAAATTCAACAGATAAATTAAGGAGTAAAATTGAAAACAAAGCATTTTTCAAAACAAATAAAAAGACTTCTTAACAAATTATTTTACTCAATGCTTGCAGAGGACCATCGGAGAAGAAGACTTCATTGATCCAGCTCCTTATGGACAGTTTTTTTTCTTCAAACACACAGATCCAATTTCTCCTCCTTTTTTTTATTTTTTTTAAGTTGTTGATCTTTGTTGTTGTTGTAACGCCCTCAAAATAATAACATTAAACCCATCAATTAAACATGCATTGATATAATAAAATTCATATTCTTCTATTTATTTGAACAATTCATTACAAAAGGTATTACATGTTAACAACAAAAGCAAATGCCCTAAGGGCTTACAGCTTTCCAAGCTAACACTTGGTTACAAAAAGAGAGTTCTAACTCGATTACACATTAAGCCCTTGGCTTGAATATACATGTAATACATCAAAATAAATACGACAACAAAAGTGTGTCCGCCTCTAGCCTCCCAAGCTATGTCCTTGGAGGTGGCATGCTACTTGTACCTGAAAATGATGTTCCCATATAGGGTGAGCCACAGCCCAGTAGAAATATACTAAACCAGTTATGAATAATGACTAAAAGATTAACAGTTGATAGATGGTCAACACTTTTACATTCTTTCATAACACTTTACAGTTCTAAGACATTCAAGTCTATATTTCCTTTCATTTTCCATTTCTTTCCCTTTCAATTATTAATACATAATCCTGGCTCAGAACCTGGCCAACAACTCATATGAGACAGGAACTCATACTAAACACTTTCCATTTCAACATAGATAAACATATTAGTTATATTAATACATCCACAGATAAGCATACAAGCTATATCACATTTCCAAGACAAGCATATGAGCTGTATCTATATTTCTCAAGACAAGAATATGAGCTGTATCTTCACTTCTCTAGACAAGCATATGAGCTGTGTCTACAGAGTTCATCCCCCATCTCCTCCCAACACTAACCGGTTTAGAGGTACATCCCCCATCTTCTCCTAAACCGCGAAATACATCCCCCATCTCCTCCTTTACACATAATGCATATAAACACATTGGTTCTATATACAATCAATCAATCAATACATACAGTTAATGTATTCTATCAATCGTCAAATTCCATGACACATTCCATAGATTAGTTTTAGTTTGCCTAATTATCATGCATTGTCTACAACAATCACGACTATCCTCCACTGATAGCCCAAAGCAGTTATTTCTATACAGAAAATAAATGCACAATGGATATATAATCAACATTTCAATTCGGTGAGTGATAAATAATCTAACTACACCCTTTTTACCCCACATACTACTAATCTCAACATTTCCAATTCCATTCCTCATTTCTCACAATTAATTATACCAATTAATTAATCAATGTAATTAGGGCATTTTCCATAATTCACATTACAACCCTAAAGGTTCCATTTTCATCAATGATTCCACATTAATCTCATTTCTCTATGCTAAACATGCATATTGGTTCATTTTAAATAAAACCCCAACTTTTATAAAATTACATAAAAGCCCCAAACTTTCTCAAAATTACACAACTATCCCCAACATATCAAACTGCTAAAATTTAAAGACAAAACTCATAAAGAGGAGTAGGGTATCCCTACCTCGAAGTTTGAGCCAAAAAAGAGATGAAGACCCAACGACCCACGTGCTCCAAATCCAAATATTTTCCGATTAAAACGAAGCCCTCGACAACCTCTATCTTTTTAACAAAGCACTTAGGGTAGGAAATCACCCTAGGTAGATCAAATCTTAGAGAGAGTGAAAATCTAGAGTGAAAGGCTCTCGGATTTGAGGGTTTGAAATCAAAAGGTTTTGAAAAAGTGATTTGGAATCCGCTGCTGTCTCGCTGAAAAAGACAGGCTCGCTCGAGCGACCAGACACAGAAAACACTCGCTCGAGCCAAGACAGCCTTGCTCGAGCTAACAACCCAGAAGCTCGCTCGAGCGACCAACTCCTCGCTCGAGCGAAGGACGAACCAGATCGCTCGAGCGAAGAAAAGCTCGCTCGAGCCAAGAATTCCAGTGTTCAGGTCCTAGTACCAGGTGCAATCGCTCGCTCGAGCGAAGCACCCTGGCTCGACCCACCAGAGACAAAAACTCAACTCTCGCTCGAGCGACCAAACCCTGGCTCGAGCGAAGAACAAAAGACAGAAGCTCGCTCGAGCGACCAACTCCTCGCTCGAGCAAGGGTCCAAAAATCTGGACAGCTACTCTTTGTTCCCAACACAACCAACCTGTAACAAATCTGCCCAACACATCCTATAACTCAAAAACAAAGTATGAAAGGATGTAAACAAGACAACAATCAACTACTAATATCCACGGACACATGTCCGGATCACTGTACAACAAGGGGTAAACCCGGGATCGCTATAGTTGTTGTATGATGAAACAAATTTCAACAGATAGTTGTAAATGAACAAAAAAAAATTAAAAATTAAGCAGACAGAAATAATAATAAAGAATAGAACATATATATATATATATATACTGGATTATATTTGAGAAAGAATTTCAACAGATAGGGAGAAAGAACAAGAGAGAGAGAAAGAAAGATTGCAATAGATCCTGGTTTGGTGTATTTCAACAGATAATAAAATTGAACAGATAGAAATAAATTGAAGATTGTGGCTGGTTTGTTGAACAGATAAGAAATTTTGGATAGATATTTGAACAGATAAAAGATGAAAATTGAACAGATAATAAATTCTAGACAAAAATTTGCACAGATGGGGAAAAAAATTGAAAAGATAGTCAAGATTTTTGAATATATAGACAAAAAAATAATAATTAAACACTTAAATGTAAATTTGAACATATAGAAAAAAAATTCAACAGATAAATTAAGGAGTAAATTTGAAAACAAAACGTTTTTCAAAACAAATAAAAAGTCTTCTCACCAAAATATTTCACTCAATGCCTGCAGAGGACCATCGGAAGAGAAGACTCCATTGATCCAGCTCTTTATGGATAGTTTTTTTTCTTCAAGCACACAGATCCAATTTCTCCTCCCTTTTTATTTTATTTTATTTTTAAGTTGTTGATCTTTGTTGTTGTTGTCGTACGATGAAACAAATTGCAACAGATAGTTGTAAATGAACCAAAAAAAAATTAAAAATTGTCACGCCCCACTTTTTATTACTCGAATTCATTACCAAATTCATTAACTTAATTCAATTTCAGAGATAACATGCGGAAATAAACTCATACATTCAATTCGTAGAAGTGATTAACAACACTCTCATTCGTATGCAAAGTAAATGTTACATGAACATACTTAATAAATTGCCCTTCGGCTTACATCACTTAAGGTACAAGAAGAAGGGTGTAACCCTTTCACAACAATGGCATTCCGCCAACATAACAGAGGCCCCGTGGCCACTAAATAAGTAGATCCAAATCTTGCAGCTCAACCTGCTTAACACCTGAAAAAGATTCAACAACGTGGGATGAACATATAGTCTAGTAGGGAACTCAACATGATCCTCAACAATAACAACTTACAGATAGCTATGATCATGCACACTCATTTTTGTACTAGAATAGTAATGTGACAGTTTATACAAAGTATATATATGTATGAACTTTTCTCGAAAACAATCATTTCATTCAACGCTATAAGCGATTTATCTTTCTTTTCCTTTCATTAACCCCCATTCCCATTATTTCATAACATTAACCATTTCTTAGGAAATAAATTCACTAAGCCACTACTCTTTTCCATTTTCCATACATACACAGATGTACCTTTTCAAAACATGTTTACCTTTAAAACATTAGTTCTCCTTCACCCTTTCCAAAAGACAAAATGACATTTTGGTTCGTTTCCACTACCATCATAACTATACATGCATAACTTTGTAAAAATATAAATTTACAACCCACCAACATGTATATAATCAATCAATGGAGTAACTCGATCCTCCGAACTGTAACCAATCAAGTCCATGATATTTTCAGTTACAACGAAACAACAACAATTCCACTTTGCTCTACTAGCCATGCGCTTAGTAAGCCAAAGATATACTGAAATAACTATAACCAACTTCGCTCTACTAGCTATCTGCGTAGTAAGCCAAAATGCCAGTTTACCAGGCGCTAGCTAGAAGGGTATGGTGCCTTCTATTATTAGCGCATACAGTTCTCCAGGCGCTAGCTGGAAGGTAACGGTACCTTTGATTTTAAGCGCGGCATATAACGCCAACAACAACCATGCAACAAGGCATAACCAACATGCGTACCACATACACATAACTAACAAGAGTCTAACAACGTGTTAAAGTAGATGAACACATAGGTGTAATGCATACACGACAATTCAACGCAACCACGTCATCCTCCACCGATGACCAAGGACAAAACCTCTAGATGCATGTGTATTGTACATCTATTAGCAGACTCAATTATCATGAGATTACCAACTTATCAATAATACTAACATGGTGGTATAAGATACAACAATCCAACATTCATACTTATTTCAAAGTACTTTTCCCATTCCACAAAACCAATCCCACTTCCTTTTATTTTCACAAAACCAACTTCATCCTTTTTGTTTCCACAAAACCGGTTTCATTCCTTTTGTTTTCACAAAATCAATTCCATGGACAATAAAGCCATAACTCATTTTAATCTACTATATTCTTTTCAAAGCCATTCCAAATTAATTATGTAGATTAAGTCATAATCACTAAATTAGGGTTTTCCTCCCTCTTTCTCAATATTGATAAAAAAGGCTCAATCATCTACAACAAACAACAATGGCCTCATTTAAAACCCAAAATACCTAAGTATTTGCTCAAGATCAAAACCCTTCTATTAAGTTATTAAATCAAATAAATATTAGTGCTTCCTTTCCTTTTAACAACAACGTGCTAAATTAACACTCCAATTAGCCCAATCCGTAACTAATAATAATAAACCCCAAATTTAACAACAAACCCAAAGATTCAACCTCATGAGTTTCAACAAAGCCAACATGATATAATTTTCATGCAATACAAAAAACTACCACATGTCTATCCATAGACGGAGTATTGAAAAAGAACAAGATGAATCCCTACCTCAAATGGAGAACTCAAATGGAGAAGATGACCCGAAATCAAAGTGCTCCAAATCCCAAATTTCTTGGATCAAAACGAAGCCCTCGACGATCAACACACTTCTTACAAAGGCCCAAGGTGAGGAAAACACTCTAGCTAGATCAATCCGAAGAGAGAAGTTAGGTTTTAGAGTGAGGTGCTCTCCGAGTGAGGTTTTGAAAAAGTAAGAGAGAGAAAGGAAATCAAAAAGTGATCCAAAAAGCTACATCTCTGACTGATATACACGACGCCCCGCTCGAGCGTGGAAACCCCCGCTTGAGCGCCACTCACAGACTCCTGCTCGAGCGGCCAATCCCTCGCTCGAGCGCCGGATACGCACTTCCAGCACTTTTGCAGAACCAGGTCCCCGCTCGAGTGTCCAACTCCCCGCTCGAGCGGACAAGAACAACAAAGGCCCGCTCGAGCGTCAAAAGCGCCGCTCGAGCGGGAAGGCTAAAATCTGGGCAAAAATTCTAAGCTTCAAAACACAACCAACTTAATCCCAACTTGCCCAAAACAACCCAAAACTCCAAACCAAAGAGTAAGGGATAGAAATGAGGATAAGACAACAACAAATCTACGGAACCGAGTCCGGATTACAGTTCAATAACAACAGGGAATACCGGGATCGCTATAACCTCCCCCCCTTAAAGAATTTCGTCCTCGAAATTAAGGATACGCCAAAACACAAGGCCAACTGATCACACAACACCAACACCCGAGTACTAGGAAAGAAACTACTCTCACTACAAACCTTTAATCCACTCTTACCAAGGAAGAGACTAACCAAGGAAACACGTTCCAAACGACGACATTCCAGACGTGACCGTCTCAATAAAACCAAACCCTTTGAGTAAATTATAAGAAAACATTTTCTTGCTCAAGAGACATTTCTCAAAGATAGTCAAATTTTCAATGCTGACACTTCGAAATAAACCTTGCATTTTCCATGCGAAACTCAAAAACTTTGTAAACATTTTTCACAAACACGGTGTTATCCAAAACACAATCATTCATTGTTTATTTGCCAAAAACATTCATTTGGAATTCCCCAAAACCCTTGAATTAAATCAATTTCTCAACAACACCCTTAGGTGGCCCAAATACTAGGAAAAGTTTTGTTTTCCATTTCTTCCAAAATAACACTATCAACCAACACAGAACATAACATTTCTATAATGATAGTTAATAGAAATAACAACTGCATTATCAACACATAAGGCATAAGAAATTCATATTTTGCAAGTTCATTCCGCCTCCTTTTACTTAACCAATTTAAAATCATAAATATGGTTCAAAACTTGGCCAACAATTATATGAGACAGTAACTCATATAAAACATTTCTCACTTCACATTAGATAAGCATACTAGCTATATCATCACATCAACAGATAAGTATAAAAACTATATCACACTTTCAAAGATAAGCATATGAGCCTTATCTACACTTCTTTAGACAAGCATAAGAGCTGTGTCATCACTACAATGGGAGAGCATATGAGCTGCATCCCTGGGTCCATCCACCATCTTCCCTTAACCATTAACCGGTTTAGAGGTACATCCCCCATCTTCCCCTAAACCGTAGAGTGCATCCCTCATCTCCTCCCATACACAAGCAATGTATATAAACACAAAGGTCATATACACAAACACTCAATACATAAAGCTAATGTATTCTATCAATCGTCAGATTCAATGGCATAACATGTTCGATTAGTTTCAGTTTTCCCTAATCAACACACAAAGTCTACAACAAACGAGACCAACTTCAAGGTGACCGATGTCAACCCAAAACCCGATACCAACAAGCTGACTAATCAACTCAATAAACTTCACACCCAGTTATCCACACACTGAAGTGCCACTCAAACCACTAACCCCACATACGGAGTTTCCTATACAAACCCCAAATTTTGGAATCTCACCGGATCTCCTAAAATTAAACCACATCCACTGCGTCTAAGGAGAATTTCCTTTCCCCCCATGGCTACGTAGCAAGCCTACTCATCTCCTCGACCAAAGACCGACATGGTCAACCTTAATTACCGCTACCCACTCACGAAGGATAATTTAACCAATGCTATTCTCGTTACTCTAGAACACAATTGTTCTTCCTCCAAAGAATGCTGCCAGCTTCCACTCACAAACCATACCCAACAATTGAGAACCAATCACTACACGAACACTACCCCTATACAACCGATGGGGTCACCACGGACTCGCTAACTAGCAAAACCCAAAACACGAACCAACAAATAGGTACCATTCCCGCTAACTCGAGGTACAAATCTCACATTCCTACGAACATTCTCACATAACCTTGCCAACACCACGCAACTCTCAAAACCACCACATCTAACACATTCACCCACGGATTCCCGTTCTCAACAAATAATCATTAAAGTGAATAAGGCACACAGGCCGTCACACAACTAACTCATCATACAGTACCAAGCAAGCAACAACATTAGGATCATTGACCCCATTAACAACTTCTCAATATAAAGTAGAGAGCTTAAAATCCACACATACTCCCCAATACCTGAGGATTAAACAAACACACTATGCATACATATGCGATACATAAACATGGTGCCTCAGCATCCAACAGTACACCGGTCAACAACACAAAATCATCCATATAATACATTACCGGTCAACAAGACAAAAGTCCCCCTCCAGGGTAATACTATTGGGCTACCTAATAAGTCGCCCCTCGCGAGGCTCCCGAAGCCTGGCCTGCCCGTTTCTGGTACCGATAATGTCCCCGACTGGACGGGCACGACTGGGTCTGACTAGGTTTTGAAACACTTGCAGAATTCACACGCAAAGGGCAAAAACGTCTACCATGGCCCTGCTGGCCACAAACGAAACAACCACCAGACCCTCTACTCTGAGACTGGTCTGAAACCTGTACCTCCCCGAACCTCCCAACCGAAGTGTCTGAAACCCCTGATGAAGAAAAGGAACCAGCCCCTGACTGAGCATGTTTTCGCCTCCACCCCTTACTGAGCCTAGAGCGCTTAGGAACCGAAGGGCTTGCTGCAATGGTCTCCTCCTTAATCCCATCATCACTCGCAACCATGGCCTCTACATGGGCCGCTGCCTCAACTAAATAATAATACTCCTTCCAAAAGGATCCAGCTACCTTCTCCCGAATATCGAAACACAACCGCCTTTCAAACTCAAAACAACGACGCTCCTCTGTTGCCATCAACTCTGGAGCAAACCTCGACAAACTAGCAAACCGCATCTCAAACTGCGCCACAGGAGTATCATCCTGACGCAACTCCAAAAATTGATCCCTCAACCTTTCCCGAGCAGAATGAGGGAAATACTTGGCCAAAAAGGCCTCGGTAAAAGCAACCCACGTGCTACCCACATTATTCTTAGCATACTTCCACCAATAACTCGCATCACTCTTCAACTGAAAAGTCGCCAAAGAAACCCTCAACTCCTCATCTTCGACTCTGAGCATATCAAGAGTCTTGGTAATCTGTTCCAACCAACTCTCTGCCTCCAATGGTTTAGCCTCCCCCACAAACTCTGGTGGACTGGAGCGAAAGAACTCCTTAGTAAGTTTGAGAGCATGCCCGCTGCCGCCCTCAGTGCAAGCTAGGACGTCTTGCACTGCTCTCACAATCTCACGTGCGACATCCTCGCCGACAGCCGATGCTACAACGGCAGGTACTAAAGGAACTGCTGTGCCTCTCCCGGCACTCCTACTACTCAACCGTCCTCTACTCCCTCTTGTGGACATCCTATTAAGCACAAAGGCAAAACACACTTAGCGCAAAACACAATAGCCTTCTCCGAGGCACACTCCACTACTGTTAAGTCACAAGACACACTTAGTCTCAAAATTTATATCTCTATTGCATATAATCATCTAAACAGGTAAACACATAATCGAATCAAGTCCACAAAGATAGCCACTCATCCCGGAACTCTCAAGGAATTCCTATCAGAAACCACGTTGATCAGGCGTGTTTCCAAAAGGACCTCAAAGTAAGTTCACCAGCTATGAATACCATCCAGGAAACTTAATCCCATGCTCAAATAAATGCAACACATAAGTCCTAATATTTATGTTAACTATATGCAACGTCCTCACTACACTACACATAGTAAACCCACTGTAGTAAAAACCACTTCCCGCGAGCCCAAAGTATTCAAACCCGGCTAGCTCTGATACCAAGTTGTCACGCCCTACTTTTTATTACTCGAAGTCATTACCAAATTCATTAACTTAATTCAATTTCAGAGATAACATGCGGAAATAAACTCATACATTCAATTCGTAGAAGTGATTAACAATACTCTCATTCGTATGCAAAGTAAATGTTACATGAACATACTTAATAAATTGTCCTTCGGCTTACATCACTTAAGGTACAAGAAGAAGGGTGTAACCCTTTCACAACAATGGCATTCCGCCAACATAACAGAGGCCCCGTGGCCACTAAATAAGTAGATCCAAATCTTGCAGCTCAACCTGCTTAACACCTGAAAAAGATTCAACAACGTGGGATGAACATATAGTCCAGTAGAGAACTCAACATGATCCTCAACAATAATAACTTACAGATAGCTATGATCATGCACACTCATTCTCGTACTAGAATAGTAATGTGACAGTTTATACAAAGTATATATATGTATGAACTTTTCTCGAAAACAACCATTTCATTCAACGCTATAAGCGATTTATCTTTCTTTTCCTTTCATTAACCCCCATTCCCATTATTTCATAACATTAACCATTTTTTAGGAAATAAATTCACTAAGCCACTACTCTTTTCCATTTTCCATACATACACAGATGTACCTTTTCAAAACATGTTTACCTTTAAAACATTAGTTCTCCTTCACCCTTTCCAAAAGACAAAATGACATTTTGGTTCATTTCCACTACCATCATAACTATACATGCATAACTTTGTAAAAATATAAATTTACAACCCACCAACATGTATATAATCAATCAATGGAGTAACTCGATCCTCCGAACTGTAACCAATCAAGTCCATGATATTTTCAGTTACAACGAAACAACAACAATTCCACTTTGCTCTACTAGCCATGCGCTTAGTAAGCCAAAGATATACTGAAATAACTATAACCAACTTCGCTCTACTAGCTATCTGCGTAGTAAGCCAAAATGCCAGTTTACCAGGCGCTAGCTAGAAGGGTATGGTGCCTTCTATTATTAGCGCATACAGTTCTCCAGGCGCTAGCTGGAAGGTAACGGTACCTTTGATTTTAAGCCCGGCATATAACGCCAACAACAACCATGCAACAAGGCATAACCAACATGCGTACCACATACACATAACTAACAAGAGTCTAACAACGTGTTAAAGTAGATGAACACATAGGTGTAATGCATACACGACAATTCAACGCAACCACGTCATCCTCCACCGATGACCAAGGACAAAACCTCTAGATGCATGTGTATTGTACATCTATTAGCAGACTCAATTATCATGAGATTACCAACTTATCAATAATACTAACATGGCGGTATAAGATACAACAATCCAACATTCATACTTATTTCAAAATACTTTTCCCATTCCACAAAACCAATCCCACTTCCTTTTATTTTCACAAAACCAACTTCATCCCTTTTGTTTCCACAAAACCGGTTTCATTCCTTTTGTTTTCACAAAATCAATTCCATGGACAATAAAGCCATAACTCATTTTAATCTACTACATTCTTTTCAAAGCCATTCCAAACTAATTATGCAAATTAAGTCATAATCACTAAATTAGGGTTTTCCTCCCTCTTTCTCAATATTGATAAAAAAGGCTCAATCATCTACAACAAACAACAATGGCCTCATTTAAAACCCAAAATACCTAAGTATTTGCTCAAGATCAAAACCCTTCTATTAAGTTATTAAATCAAATAAATATTAGGGCTTCCTCTCCTTTTAACAACAACATGCTAAATTAACACTCCAATTAGCCCAATCCACAACTAATAATAATAAACCCCAAATTTAACAACAAACCCAAAGATTCAACCTCATGAGTTTCAACAAAGCCAACATGATATAATTTTCATGCAATACAAAAAACTACTACATGTCTATCCGTAGACGGAGTATTGAAAAAGAACAAGGAGAATCCTTATCTCAAATGGAGAAGATGACCCGAAATCAAAGTGCTCCAAATCCCAAATTTCTTGGATCAAAACGAAGCCCTCAACGATCAACACACTTCTTACAAAGGCCCAAGGTGAGGAAAACACTCTAGCTAGATCAATCCGAAGAGAGAAGTTAGGTTTTAGAGTGAGGTGCTCTCCAATGAAGGTTTTGAAAAAGTAAGAGAGAGAAAAGAAATCAAAAAGTGATCCAAAAAGCTACATCTCGGACTGATATACACGACGCCCCGCTCGAGCGTGGAAACCCCCGCTCGAGCGCCACTCACAGACTCCCGCTCGAGCGGCCAATCCCCCGCTCGAGCGCCGGATATGCACTTCCAGCACTTTTGTAGAACCAGGTCCCCGCTCGAGCGTCCAACTCCCCGCTCGAGTGGACAAGAACAACAAAGGCCCGCTCGAGCGTCAAAAGCACCGCTCGAGCGGAAAGGCTAAAATCTGGGCAAAAATTCTAAGCTTCAAAACACAACCAACTTAATCCCAACTTGCCCAAAACAACCCAAAACTCCAAAACAAAGAGTAAGGGATAGAAATGAGGATAAGACAACAACAAATCTACGGAACCGAGTCCGGATTATAGTTCAATAACAACAGGGAATACCGGGATCGCTATAAAAATTAAGCAGATAGAAATAATAATAAAAAATAGAACAGATATATATATACTGGATTATATTTGAGAAAGAATTTCAACAGATAGAGAGAAAGAACAAGAGAGAGTGAAAGAAAGTTTGCAACGGATCCTTGTTTGGTTTATTTCAACAGATAATAAAATTGAACAGATAGAAATAAATTGAAGATTGTGACTAATTTGTTGAACGGATAAGAAATTTTGGAAAGATATTTGAACAGATAAGAGATTAAAATTGAACTGATAATAAAATCAAGACAAATTTGCACGGATAGAGAAAAAAATTGAACAGATAGTCAAGATTTTTGAATATATAGACAAAAAAATTGTAATTAAACGCTTAAATGTAAATTTGAACATATAGAAAAAAAATTGAACAGATAAATTAAGGAGTAAAATTGAAAACAAAACGATTTTCAAAACAAATAAAAAATTTCACACCAAATTATTTTACATAATGCCTACAGAAGACCATCGGAGGAGAAGAATCCATTGATCCAGCTCCTTATGGGCATTTTTTTTTCTTCAAGCACACAGATCCAATTTGTCCTCCTTTTTTTATTTTTTTTAAGTTGTTGATCTTTGTTGTTGTTGTATGATGAAACAAATTGCAGCAGATAGTTGTAAATGAACCAAAAAAAATTAAAAATTAAGCAGATAGAAATAATAATAAAAAATAGAATATATATATATACTGGATAATATTTGAGAAAGAATTTCAACAATAGAGAGAACGAACAAGAGAGAGAGAAAGAAAGATTGCAACAGATCCTGGTTTGGTGTATTTCAACAGATAATAAAATTGAACAGATAGAAATAAATTAAAGATTGTGACTGGTTTGTTGAATAGATAAGAAATTTTGGACAGATATTTGAACAGATAACAGATTAAAATTGAATTGATAATAAAATCTAGACAAAAATTTGCACAGATAAGGAAAAAAGTTTGAACAGATAGTCAAGATTTTGGAATATATAGACAAAAAAATATTAATTAAACACTTAAATGTAAATTTGAACATATAGAAAAAAAATCAACCGATAAATGAAGGAGTAAAATTGAAAACAAAACGTCTTTCAAAACAAATAAAAAGACTTCTCACCAAATTATTTTACACAATGCCTGCAGAGGACCATCGGAGGAGAAGAATCCATTGATTCAGCTCCTTATGGACAGTTTTTTTTCTTCAAGCACACAGATGCAATTTCTCCTCTTTTTTTTTTTTAGGTTGTTGATCTTTGTTGTTGTATGATGAAACAAATTGCAACAGATAGTTGTAAATGATCCAAAAAAAAATTAAAAATTAAGCAGATAAGAATAATAATAAAAAATATAACAGATATATATATACTGGATTATATTTGAGGAAGAATTTCAACAGATAGAGAGATTGAACAAGAGAGAGAGAAAGAAATATTGCAACAGATCCTCGTTTGGTGTACTTCAACAGATAATAAAATTGAACAAATAGAAATAAATTGAAGATTGTGACTAGTTTGTTGAACGGATAAGAAATTTTGGATACATATTTGAACAGATAAGAGATTAAAATTGAACTGATGAGAAAAACAAGCCAAATTTGCACAGATAGGGAAAAAAATTGAACAGATAGTCAAGATTTTTGAATATATAGACAAAAAAAGAATATCTAAATGCTTAAATGTAAATTTGAACATATAGAAAAAAAAATTGAACAGATAAATTAAGGAGTAAAATTGAAAACAAAACGACTTTCAAAACAAATAAAAAGATTTTACCCCAAATTATTTTCCTCAATGCCTGCAGGGGACCGTCAGAGGAGAAGAATCCATTGATCCAGCTCCTTATGGACAGTTTTTTTCTTCAAGCACACATATCCAATTTCTTCTCCTTTTTATTTTTTTTTAAAGTTGTTGATCTTTGTTGTTGTAGTATGATGAAACAAATTGGAACAGATATTTATAAATTAACCAAAAAAAAAGAAAAATTAAGCAAATAGAAATAATAATAAAAAATAGAACATATATATATATATATACTGGATTATATTTGAGAAAGAATTTCAACAGATAGATAGATAGAACAAGAGAGAGAGAAAGAAAGATTGCAACAGATCCTGGTTTGGTGTATTTCAACAGATAATAAAATTGAACAGATAGAAATAAATTTAAGATTGTGACTGCTTTATTGAACAGATAGGAGATTAAAATTGAACTGATAATAAAATCTAGACAAAAATTTGCACAGATAGGGAAAAAAATTGAACAGATAGTCAAGAATTTCGAATATAGAGACAAAAAAATAATAATTAAACACTTAAATGTAAATTTGAACATATAGAAAAAAAAATTCAACAGATAAATTAAGGAGTAAAATTGAAAACAAAACGTTTTTCAAAACAAATAAAAAGACTTCTCAACAAATTATTTTACTCAATGCCTGCAGAGGACTACCGGAGGGGAAGACTCCATTGATCCAGCTCCTTATGGACAGTTTTTTTTCTTCAAGCACATAGATCCAATTTCTCCGCCTTTTCTTTTTTTTTTTTTTTAAGTTGTTGATCTTTGTTGTTGTTGTATGATGAAACAAATTGCAACAGATAGTTGTAAATGAACCAAAAAAAATTAAAATTAAGCAGATAGAAATAATAATAAAAACTAGAACAGATATATATATATACTGGAATATATTTGAGAAAGAATTTGAATAGATAAAGAGAAAGAACAAGAGAGAGAGAAAGAAAGATTGCAACAGATCCTTATTTGGTGTATTTCAACAGATAATAAAATTGAACAGATAGAAATAAATTGAATATTGTGACTGCTTTGTTGAACAGATAAGAAATTTTGGATAGATATTTGAACAGATAAGAGATTACAATTGAACTGATAGAAAAATCTAGACAAAATTTTTCACAGATAGGGAAAAAAAATTGAACAGATAGTCAAGATTTTTGAATATATAGACAAAAAAATAATAATTAAACACTTAAATGTAAATTTGAACATATAGAAAAAAAAAATTCAACAGATAAACTAAGGAGTAAAATTGAAAAGAAAATGTTTTTCAAAACAAAGAAAAAGAATTCTCACCAAATTATTTTACTTAAGGCCTGCAGAGGACTATCGGAGGGGAAGACTCCATTGATCCAGCTCCTTATGGACAGCTTTTTTTCTTGAAGCACACAGATCCAATTTCTCCTCCTTTTTTTTTTTAAGTTGTTGATCTTTGTTGTTGTTGTATGATGAAACAAATTGCAACAGATGGTTTGTAAATGAACCAAAAAAATTAAAAATTAAGCAGATTGAAATAATAATAAAAAATAGAACAGATATATATATATATATATATATATACTGGATTATATTTGAGAAAGAATTTGAACAGATAGAGAGAAAGAACAAGAGAGAGAGAAAGAAAGATTGCAATAGATCCTGGTTTTGTGTATTTCAACAGATAATAAAATTGAACAGATAGAAATAAACTGAAGATTGTGACTGGTTTGTTAAACAGATAAGAAATTTTGGATAGATATTTGAACAGATAAAAGATTAAAATTGAAGTGATAATAAATTCTAGACAAAAATTTCCACAGATAGGGAAAAAAATTGAAAAGATAGTCAAGATTTTGAAATATATAGACAAAAAAATAATAATTAAACACTTAAATATAAATTTGAACATATAGAAAAAAAATTCAATAGATAAATTATAGAGTAAAATTGAAAACAAAACTTTTTTCAAAAGAAAAATAAAGACTTCTCACCAAATGAGGACCATCGGAGGAGAAGACTCCATTGATCTAGCTCCTTATGGGCAGTTTTTTTTCTTCAAGCACATGGATCCAATTTCTCCTCTTTTTTTTTTTTTTTTTTTTTTTTTTATAAGTTGTTGATCTTTTTTGTTGTTGTATGATGAAACAAATTGCAACAGATAGTTGTAAGTGAACCAAAAAAAATGAAAAATTAAGCAGATAGAAATAATAATAAAAAATATAATAGATATATATATATATATATACTGGATTATATTTGACGAAGAATTTCAACAGATAGAGGGAAAGAACAAGAGAGAGAGAAAGAAATATTGCAACAGATCCTTGTTTGGTGTATTTCAACAGATAATAAAATTGAACAGATAGAAATAAATTGAAGATTGTGACTGGTTTGTTGAATGGATAAGAATTTTTGGATAGATATTTGAACAGATAAGAGATTAAAATTGAACTGATAATAAAATTTAGACAAAACCCTGCACAGATAGGGAAAAAAATTGAACAGATAGTCAAGATTTTTCAATATATAGACAAAAAAATAATAATTAAACACTTAAATGTAAATTTGAACATATAGAAAAAAAAATTCAACAAATAAATTAAGGAGCAAAATTGAAAACAAAACGTTTTTCAAAACAAATAAAAAGATTTCTCACCAAATTATTTTACTCAATGCCAGCAGAGGACCATCGGAGAAAAAGACTCCATTGATCCAGCTCCTTATGGACAGTATTTTTTCTTCAAGCACACAGATCCAATTTCTTCTCCTTTTTTTTTTTTTTTTAAGTTGTTGATCTTTGTTGTTGTTGTTGGATGATGAAACAAATTGCAACAGATAGTTGTAAATGAACCAAAAAAAAATTAAAAATTAAGCAGATAGAAATAATAATAAAAAATAGAACAAATATATATATATATATATATATACTGGATTATATTTGAGAAAGAATTTCAATAGATAGAGAGAAAGAACAAGAAAGAGTGAAAGAAAGATTGCAACAGATCCCGGTTTGGTGTATTTCAACAGATAATAAAACTAAACATATAGAAATAAATTTAAGATTGTGACTATTTTGTTGAACAGATAAGAAATTTTGGAAAGATATTTGAACAGATAAGAGATTAAAATTGAACTGATATTAAAATTAAGACAAATTTGCACCGATAGGGAAAAAAATTAAACAGATAGTCAAGATTTTTGAATATATAGACAAAAAAATAATAATTAAATGCTTAAATATAAATTTGAACATATAGAAAAAAAATTGAACCGATAAATTAAGGAGTAAACTAGAAAACAAAACGACTTTCAAAACAAATAAAAAGATTGCACACCAAATTATTTTACTTAATGCCTGCAGAGGACTATCGGAGGAGAAGACTCCACTGATCCAGCTCCTTATGGACAGTTTTTTTTCTTCAAGCACACAGATCCAATTTCTCCTCCTTTATTTATTTATTTATTTTTTTTATAAGTTGTTGATCTTTGTTGTTGTTGTATGATGAAACAAATTGCAACAAATAGTTGTAAATGAACCTAAAAAAATTAAAAATTAAGCAGATGGAAATAATAATAAAAAATAGAACAGATATATATATATATATATATAAATATTGGATTCTATTTGAGAAAGAATTTCAACAGATAGAGAGAATGAACAAGAGAGAGAGAAAGAAAGATTGCAACAGATCCTGGTTTGGTGTATTTCAACAGATAATAAAATTGAACTGATAGAAATAAATTGAAGATTGTGACTAGTTTGTTCAACAGATAGGAAATTTCGGATAGATATTTAAACAAATAAGAGATTAAAATTGAACTGATAAGAAAATCTAGAAAAACATTTGCACAGATGCGGAAGAAAATTGAAAAGATAGTCAAGATTTTGGAATATATAGACAAAAAAATAATAATTAAACACTTAAATATAAATTTGAACATATAGAAAAAAAAATTTAACAGATAAATTAAGGAGTAAAATTGAAAACAAAACGTCTTTCAAAACAAATAAAAAGACTTCTCACCAAATTATTTTTCTCAATGTCTACAAAGGACCATCGGAGGAGAAGAATCCATTGATCCTGCTCTTTATGGACAGTTTTTTTTCTTCAAGCACACAGATCCAATTTCTCCTCTTTTTTTTTTAAGTTGTTGATCTTTGTTGTTGTTGTATGATGAAACAAATTGCAACAGATAGTCATAAATGAACAAAAAAAAATTAAAAATTAAACCGATAGAAATAATAATAAAAAATAGAACCGATATATATATATATATACTGGATTATATTTGAGAAAGAATTTCAATAGATAAAGAGAAAGAACAAGAGAGAGAGAAAGAAAGATTGCAACAGATCCTGGTTTGGTATATTTCAACAGATAATAAAATTCAACAGATAGAAATAAATTGAAGATTGTGATTAGTTTGTTGAACAGATACGAAATTTTGGATAGATATTTGAACAGATAAGAGATTAAAATTGAACTGATAATAAAATCTAGACAAAAATTTGCACAGGTAGGGAAAAAAATTGAACAGATAGTCAAGATTTTGCAATATATAGATAAAAAGATAATAATTAAACACTTAAATGTAAATTTGAACATATAGAAAAAAAAAATTCAACTGATAAATTAAGGAGTAAAATTGAAAACAAAACGTTTTTCAAAACAAATAAAAAGACTTCTCATTAAATTATTTTACTCAATGCCTGCAGAGGACCATCGGAGGATAAGACTCCATTGATTCAGTTCCTTATGGACAGTTTTTTTTTTCTTCAAGCACACAGATCCAATTTCTCCTCTTTTTTTTTTTTTTTAAGTTGTTGATCTTTGTTGTTGTTGTATGATGAAATAAATTGCAACAGATAGTTGTAAATGAACCAATAAAAATTAAAAATTAAGCAGATTGAAATAATAATAAAACTTAGAACAAATATATATATATATAGTGGATTATATTTGAGAAATAATTTCAACAGATAGAGAGAAAGAACAAGAGAGATGGAAAGAAAGATTGCAATAGATCCTGGTTTGGTGTATTTCAACTGATAATAAAATTGAACAGATTTGTAACGCCCTCAAAATTAAACCCATAATATATAATATTAACATGCATCATCATAAGAAAACTACGAGTATTATTCCATTCATCAGAGTAAACTTATTAAAAGACATTACATGTAATAAAGAAAGTAAATGCCCTATGGGCTTACATCTTTCCAAGCCAATACTTGAACACAAAAATATGAGTACTAACTCATTTACAAGTTAAGCCCTTGGCTTGAGTCCTTACATGTAATACCAAATAAAGCAAATAACGACTAATCTAAAATGAGTCTTCAACTCTAAATCCTTCCAAGCTAATTCCTTGGAGGTAGCCCATCACCTGAACCTGAAAATGATGTTCCCTTATAGGGTGAGCCACAGCCCAGTAGAAAAATACTAAACCAAATATAAGCATTGAATAAAGCAATAGCATCCAATAGATGGTTAACCAAGATAATCAATTATATCATTATACAATCTCATGACACTAATGTCTATGACACGTTTCACCTTCCATTATTATCAATATGGCTCAGAACCTGGCCAAAATTATAACAGTGAACTATATATCACATTCACATTACTTCCAATATCAACAAAACAAATGAGACTAAGGCTCATATCAAAACACTTCATACTTCTCATTTGATACACATTTTAGTGCTGTATCAACAACATATAGAAACACTTCTATAATCAATAAGCACACATAATAGTGATGCTAATGGAGTCCATCCCCTATCTCCTCCCAATCAAAATCCAATTTAGAGGTCCATCTCCCCTATCTTCCCCTAAACCGTGGAGTACATCCCCTATCTCCTCCCAAACAATATGCATATGCAATGCTCAATCAATACACGTAATCTCTGTATTAATTCAATAGTCAAAGTAAATGACTTAACCAATGTGATTAGTTTCAGTTTTTCCTAATCCACATGCAATGTCTACAACAATCATGGCTATCCTCCACCGATAGCCCAAAACAGCTATTTCTAAACAAGAAATAAATATATCAACAATTCAATAGTCGAGTAATTTAAATTATCCAACTACACAATTAAATTAATAAATTCCTCAATTCTCCTTAAATTAATTAATTTAAAACAACTAGGGTTTTTCCCAAAATTACCAAAATACCCCCAACATATCAAAATACCAGAACTTAGAACAAAACTTATAATATGGAGTAGGAAGTCCCTACCTTGAAGAAATTAACCCGAATGAAGAAGACGGAGATGATGACCCAAACTCCAAAGTGCTCCAAACCCAAGATTTTTCAGATTAAAATGAAGCTCTTGACTTACTCTATCTTTTTAATAAAGCAACTAGGGTAGAAACACACTCTATATAGATCAAACCTAAGAAAGAAGGTGTGTAGAGGGAGAGAAAACTCGTACCTAGGGTTTTGGAATCTGAAAGGGAATGAAAAACTGATCTGAAACACGCTGCTGCCTATTTAAACCTGACAGGCTCGCTCGAGCGAAGACTTGGTCGCTCGAGCGACCAGACACAGAAAACCACGCTCGAGCCAAGAATGCCTCGCTCGAGCCAACAACCCAGAAGCTCGCTCGAGCGAAGAACTCAAACCCTCAGGTCTGCAACCAGACGCACGCTCGAGCGAAGGAAAGCTCGTTCGAGCGAAGAACAAACTAGCTCGCTTGAGCCAAGAAACACTGCTCTCAGGTCTATACTAGACGAAATCGCTCGCTCGAGCGAAGGAACCCTGGCTCGATCCACTAGACACAAAATTCAACCCTCGCTCGAGCGACCAAAGCCTCGCTCGAGCGACCAACTCAAAAACTGGACAGCAACACTTGGTTTCCGAACCCAACCAACCTGAAACAAATCTGCCCAATACATCCTATAACTCCAAATGAGAAAATAAAGGACAACAACAACAACTATACAATGATAGAATCTACGGAACCTAAGTCCGGATACAATAATCAAATGAGAAAAGACCGAGGTCGCTATAAGATTAAAATAAATTGATGATTGTGATTGGTTTGTTGAACAGATAAGAAATTTTGGATAGATATTTGAACAGATAAGAGATTAAAATTGAACTGATAATAAAATCTAGACAAAAATTTGCACAGATAGGGAAAAAAATTGAACAGATAGGCAATATTTTGGAACATATAGATAAAAAAATAATAATTAAACACTTAAATGTAAATTTCAACATATAGAAAAAAAAAATTCAACTGATAAATTAAGGAGTAAAATTGAAAACAAAACGTTTTTCAAAACAAAGAAAAAGAATTGTCACCAAATTATTTTACTCAATGCCTGCAGAGGACCATCAGAGGGGAAGAATCCATTGATCCAGCTCCTTATGGACAGTTTTTTTTCTTCAAGCACACAGATCCAATTTCTCCTCATTTTTTTTTTATAAGTTGTTAATCTTTGTTGTTGTTGTATGATGAAACAAATTGCAACAAATAGTTGTAAATGAACCAAAAAAAAAACTAAAAATTAAGCAGATGGAAATAATAATAAAAAATAGAACAGATATATATATATATATACTGGATTCTATTTGAGAAAGAAACAGATAGAGAGAATGAACAAGAGAGAGAGAGAGAGAGAGAAAGATTGCAACAGATCCTCGTTTGGTGTATTTCAACAGATAATAAAATTGAAATGATAGAAATAAATTGAAGATTGTGACTAGTTTGTTCAACAGATAAGAAATTTTGGATAGATATTTAAACAGATAAGAGATTAAAATTGAACTGATAATAAAATCTAGAAAAAAATTTGCACAGATAGGGAAGAAAATTGAAAAGATAGTCAAGATTTTGGAATATATAGACAATAAAATAATAATTAAACACTTAAATATAAATTTGAACATATAGAAAAAAAAAATAACAGATAAATTAAGGAGTAAAATTGAAAACAAAACGTCTTTCAAAACAAATAAAAAGACTTCTCACCAAATTATTTTTCTCAATGCCCGCAAAGGACCATCGGAGGAGAAGAATCCATTGATCCTGCTCCTTATGGACAGATTTTTTTCTTCAAGCAAACAAATCCAATTTCTCCTCCTTTTTTTTTTAAGTTGTTGATCTTTGTTGTTGTATGATGAAACAAATTGCAACAGATAGTCGTAAATGAACAAAAAAAAATTAAAAATTAAACAGATAGAAATAATAACAAAAAATAGAACAGATATATATATATATACTGGAAAATATTTGAGAAAGAATTTCAACAGATAGAGAGAAAGAACAAGAGAGAGAGAAAGAAAGATTGCAACAGACCCTGGTTTGGTGTATTTTAACAGATAATAAAATTGAACAGATAGAAATAAATTGAAGATTGTGACCGGTTTGTTGAACAGATAAGAAATTTTAGATAGATATTTGAACAGATAAGAGATTAAAATTGAACTGATAATAAATTCTAGACAAAAATTTGCACAAATAGGGAAAAAAATTGGACAGATAGTCAAGATTTTGGAATATATAGACAATAAAATAATAATTAAACACTTAAATGTAAATTTGAACATATAGAAAAAAAATTCAACAGATAAATTAAGGAGTAAAATTGAAAACAAAACGTTTACCAAAACAAAGAAAAAGACTACGCACCAAATTATTTTACTCAATGCCTGCAGAGGACCATCGGAGGAGAAGACTCCATTGATCCAGCTCCTTATGGACAGTTTTTTTTCTTCAAGCGCGCAGATCCAATTTCTACTCCTTTTTTTATTTATTTTTAAGTAGTTGACCTTTGTTGTTGTTGTATGATGAAACAAATTGCAACAGATAGTTGTAAATGAACCAAAAAAAATTAAAAATTCTACAGATTGAAATAATAATATAAATAGAACAGATATATATATATATATATATATACTAGATTATATTTGAGAAAGAATTTCAACAGATAGAGAGAAAGAACAAGAGAGAGGGAAAGAAAGATTGCAATAGATCCTGGTTTGGTGTATTCAACAGATATAAAATTGAACAGATAGAAATAAATTGAGGATTGTGACTTGTTTGTTGAACAGATAAGAAATTTTGGATAGATATTTGAACGGATAAGAGATTAAAATTTAACTGATAATAAATTTTAGACAAAAATTTGCACAGATAGGGAAAAAAATTGAAAAGATAGTCAAGATTTTGGAATATATAGACAAAAAAATAATAATTAAACACTTAGATATAAATTTGAGCATATAGAAAAAAAATTCAAGAGATAAATTGAAGAGTAAAATTGAAAAGAAAACGTTTTTCAAAACAAATAAAAAGACTTCTCACCAAATTATTTTACTCAATGCCTGCAGAGGACCATCGGAGGAGAAGAATCCATTGATCTAGCTCCTTATGGACAGTTTTTTTTTCAAGCACACAGATCCAATTTCTCTTCTTTTTTTTTAAGTTGTTGATCTTTGTTGTTGTTGTATGATGAAACAAATTGCAACAGATAGTCGTAAATGAACAACAAAAAATTAAAAATTAAGCAGATAGAAATAATAATAAAAAATAGAACATATATATATATATATATGGAAAATTGAACTGATAATAAAATTTAGACAAAAATTTGCACAGATAGGGAAAAACAATTGAACAGATAGTCAAGATTTTGAAATACATATACACAAAAATAATAATTAAACACTTAAATGTAAATTTCAACATATAGAAAAAAAAATTCAACAGATAAATTAAGGAGTAAAATTGAAAACAAAACGTTTTTCAAAACAAATAAAAAGACTTCTCACCAAATTATTTTACTCAATGCCTGCAGAGGACCATCGGAGGAGAAGACTCCATTGATCCAGCTCCTTATGGACAGTTTTTTTTTCTTCAAGCACACAGATCCAATTTCTCCTCCTTTTTTTTTTTTTTTTAAGTTGTTGATCTTTGTTGTTGTTGTTGTATGATGAAACAAATTGCAACAGATAGTTGTAAATGAACCAAAAAAAATTAAAATTAAGCAGATAGAAATAATAATAAAAAATAGAACATATATATATATACTGGATTATATTTGAGAAAGAATTTCAACAGATAGAGAGAAAGAACAAGAGAGAAAGAAAGAAAGATTGCAACATATCCTGGTTTTTTATAGTTCAACAGATAATAAAATTGAGCAGATAGAAATAAATTGATGATTGTGACTGGTTTGTTGAATAGATAAGAAATTTTGGATAGATATTTGAAGAGATAAGAGATTAAAATTGAACTGATAATAAAATCTAGACAAAAATTTGCACAGATAGGGAAAAAAATTGAACAGACAGTCAAGATTTTGGAATATATAGATAAAAAAATAATAATTAAGCACTTAAATGAAAATTTGAACATATAGAAAAAAAAAATTCAATTGATAAATTAAGTAGTAAAATTGAAAACAAAACGTTTTTCAAAACAAAGAAAAAGAATTCTCACCAAATTATTTTACTCGATGCCTGCAGAGGACCATCGGAGGAGAAGACTCCATTGATCCAGCTCCTTATGGACAGTTTTTTTTCTTCAAGCACACAGATCCAGTTTTTCCTTCTTTTTTTTTTAAGTTGTTGATCTTTGTTGTGGTTGTATGATGAAACAAATTGCAACAGATGGTTGTAAGTGAACCAAAAAAAAATTAAAAATTAAGCAGATCGAAATAATAATAAAAAATAGAACAGATATATATATCTACTGGATTCTATTGGAGAAAGAATTTCAACAGACAAAGAGAAATAACAAGGGAGAGAGAAAGAAAGATTGCAATAGATCCTGGTTTGGTGTATTGCAACAGATAATAAAATTGAACAGATAGAAATAAATTGAAGCTTGTGACTGGTTTGTTGAACAGATAAGAAATTTTGGATAGATATTTGAACAGATAAAAGATTAAAATTGAACTGATAATAAATTCTGGACAAAAATTTGCACAGATAGGGAAAAAAATTGAAAAGATAGTCAAGATTTTGGAATATATAGACAAAAAAATAATAATTAAACACTTAAATATAAATTTGAACATATAGAAAAAAAAATTAACAGATAAATTAAGGAGTAAAATTGAAAACAAAACATTTTTCAAAACAAATAAAAAGACTTCTCACCAAATTATTTTACACAATGCTTGCAGAGGACCATCGGAGGAGAAGAATCCATTGATCCAGCTTCTTATGGACAGTTTTTTTTCTTCAAGCACACAGATCCAATTTCTCCTCCTTTTTTTTTTTTTTGATCTTTGTTGTTGTTGTATGATGAAACAATTGCATCAGATAGTTCTAAATGAACAAAAAAAAAATGAAAAATTAAGCAGATAGAAATAACAATAAAGAATAGAACAGATATATATATATATATATATATTGGATTATATTTGAGAAAGAATTTCAATAGATAGAGAGAAAGAACAAGAGAGAGAGAAATAAAGATTGCAACAGATCCTGGTTTGGTATATTTCAACAGATAATAAAATTGAATAGATAGAAATAAATTGAAGATTGTGAATGGTTTGTTGAGCAGATAAGAAATTTTGGATAGATATTTGAACAGATAAGACATTAAAATTGAGATGATAATAAAATCTAGACAAAAATTTGCACAAATCGGGAAAAAAATTGAACAGATAGTCAAGATTTTGGAATATATAGATAAAAAAATAATAATTAAACACTTAAATGTAAATTTGAACATATAGAAAAAAAAAATTCAACTGATAAATTAAGGAGTAAAATTAAAAACAAAACGTTTTAGAAAACAAAGAAAAAGACTTCTCACCAAATTATTTTACTCAATGCCTGCAGAGGACCATCAAAGGATAAGACTCCATTGATCCAGTTCTTTATGGACAGTTTTTTTTTTTCAAGCACACAGATCCAATTTCTCCTCCTTTTTTTTTTTTTTAAAGTTGTTGATCGTTGTTGTTGTTGTATGATGAAACAAATTGCAACAGATAGTTGTAAATGAACAAAAAAAATTAAAAATTAAGCAGATGGAAATAATAATAAAACTTAGAGCAGATATGTATATATATATATATACTGGATTATATTTGAGAAAGAATTTCAACAGATAGAGAGAAAGAACAAGAGAGAGGGAAAGAAAGATTGCAATAGATCCTGGTTTGGTGTATTGCAACTGATAATAAAATTGGACAGATAGAAATAAATTGATGATTGTGACTGGTTTGTTGAACAGATAAGAAATTTTGGATAGATATTTGAACAGATAAGAGATTAAAATTGAACTGATAATAAAATCTAGACAAAAATTTGCACAGATAGGAAAAAAAATTGAACAGATAGTCAATATTTTGGAATATATAGATAAAAAAATAATAATTAAACACTTAAATGTAAATTTGAACATTTAGAAAAAAAAATTTAACTGATAAATTAAGGAGTAAAATTGAAAACAAAACGTTTTTCAAAGCAAAGAAAAAGAATTCTCACCAAATTATTTTACTCAATGCCTACAGAGGACCATCGGAGAAGAAGACTTCATTGATCCAGCTCCTTATGGACAGTTTTTTTTCTTCAAGCACACAGATCCAATTTCTCCTCCTCCTTTTTTTTTTCTTTTAAGTTGTTGATCTTTGTTGTTGTTTTACGATGAAACAAATTGCAACAGATAGTTGTAAACGAACCAAAAAAAATTAAAAATTAAGCAGATTGAAATAATAATAAAAAATAGAACGGATATATATATACTGGATTATATTTGAGATAGGATTTCAACAGATAGAGATAAAGAACAAGAGAGAGAGAAAGAAAGATTGCAATAGATCCTGGTTTGGTGTGTTTCAACAGATAATAAAATTGAACAGATAGAAATAAATTGAAGATTGTGACTGATTTGTTGAACAGATAAGAAATTTTGGATAGATATTTCAACAGATAAAAGATTAAAATTGAACAAATAATAAATTCTAGACAAAAATTTGCACAGATAGGGAAAAAAAAATTAAAAAGATAGTCAAGATTTTGGAATATATAGACAAAAAAATAATAATTAAACACTTAAATATAAATTTGAACATATAGAAAAAAAATTCAACAGATAAATTAAGGAGTAAAATTGAAAAAAAAAAAACGTTTTTAAAAACGAAGAAAAAGAATTCTCACTAAATTATTTTACTCAATGCCTGCAGAGGACGATCGGAGGAGAAGACTCCATTTATCCAGCTCATTATGGACATTTTTTTTTCTTCAAGCACATAGACCCAATTTCTCCTTTTTTTTTTTTTTTTTTTTTGAGTTGTTGATCTTCCTTGTTGTTGTATGATGAAACAAATTGCAACAGATAGTTGTAAAGGAACCAAAAAAATTAAAAATTAAGTAGATGGAAATAATAAAAAAAATAGAACAGATATATATATATATATATACTGGATTATATTTGAGAAAGAATTTCAACAGATAGAGAGAAAGAACAAGAGAGGGTGAAAGAAATATTGTAACAAATCCTGGTTTGGTATATTTCAACAGATAATAAAATTGAACAGATAGAAATAAATTGAAGATTGTGACTGGTTTGTTGAACGGATAAGAAATTTTGGAAGATATTTGAACCGATAAGAGATTAAAACTGAATTGATAATAAAATCTAGACAAAAAGTTGCATAGAGAGGGGAAAAAAATTGAACAGATAGTCAAGATTTTGGAATACATTGACAAAAAAATAATAATTAAACACTTAAATATAAATTTGAACATATAGAAAAAATATTTAAACAGATAAATTAAGGAGTAAAATTGAAAACAAAACGTTTTTCAAAACAAATAAAAAGACTTCTCACCAAATTATTTTACTCAATGCCTGCAGAGGACCATCGGAGGAGAAGACTCCATTGATCAAGCTCCTTATGAACAGTTTTTTTTCTTCAAGCACACAAATCCAATTTCTCCTCTTTTTTTTTTTTTTACGTTGTTGATCTTTGTTGTTTTTGTTGTGCGATGAAACAAATTGCAACAGATAGTTGTAAATGAACCAAAAAAAAATTAAAAATTAAGTAGATAGGAATAATACTAAAAAGTAGAACAAGAGAGAGAGAGAAAGAAAGATTGCAACAGATCTTTGCTTGGTGTACTTTAATAGATAATAAAATTGAACATATAGAAATAAATTTGAGATTGTGACTGGTTTGTTGAACGGATAAGAAATTTTGGATAAATATTTGAACAGATAAGAGATTAAAATTGAATTGATAATAAAATCAAGACAGATTTGCACAAATATGGAAAAAATTGAACAGATAGTCAAGATTTTTGAATATATAGACAAAAAAAAAAAATAATTAAACGCTTAAATTTAAATTTGAACATATAGAAAAAAAATTGAACAGATAAATTAAGGAGTAAAATTAAAAAGAAAACGACTTTCAAAACAAATAAAAAGATTTCACACCAAATTATTTTACTCAATGCCTGCAGAGGACCATCAGAGGAGAATAATCCATTGATCCAGCTCCTTATGGACAGTTTGTTTTCTTCAAGCACACAGATCTAATTTCTCCTGCTCTTTTTTTTTTTTTTTTTTAAAGTTGTTGATCTTTGTTGTTGTTGTATGATGAAACAAATTGCAACAGATAGTTGTAAATGAACCAAAAAAAAATTAAAAATTAAGCAGATGGAAATAATAATAAAAAATAGAACAGATATATATATATACTGTATTATATTTAAGAAAGAATTTCAACAGATAGAGAGATAGAACAAGAGAGAGAGAAAGAAAGATTGCAACAGATCCTTGTTTGGTGTCTTTCAACGGATAATAAAATTGAACAGATAGAAATAAATTGAAGATTGTGATTGGTTTGTTAAACGGATAAGAAATTTTGGATAGATATTTGAACAGATAAGAGATTAAAATTGAACTGATAGAAAAACTAGACAAAAATTTGCACAGATAGGGGAAAAAATTGAACAGATAGTCAAGATTTTTGAATATATAGACAAAAAAATAATAATTAAACTCTTAAATGTAAATTTGAACATATAGAAAAAAAAAAATTCAACTGATAATTCAAGGAGTAAAATTGAAAACAAAATGTTTTTCAAAACAAATAAAAAGAATTCTCACCAAATTATTTTACTCAATGCCTGCAGAGGACCATCGGAGGAGAAGACTCCATTGATCCAGCTCCTTATGGACTGTTTTTTTTTCTTCAAGCGCACAAATCCAATTTCTCCTCTTTTTTTTTATTTATTTTAAAGTTGTTGATTTTTGTTGTTGTTGTTGTATGATGAAACAAATTTCAACAGATAGTTGTAAATGAACCAAAAAAATTAAAAATTAAGCAGATTCATATAATAATAAAACTTAGAACAGATATATATATATATACTGGATTATATTTGAGAAAAAATTTCAACAGATAGAGAGAGGGAAAGAAAGATTGCAACAGATCCTGCATTGGTGTATTTCAACTGATAATAAAATTGAACAGATAGAAACAAATTGATGATTGTGACTGGTTTGTTGAAGAGATAAGAAATTTTGGATAGATATTTGAACAGCTAAGAGATTTAAATTGAACTGATAATAAATCTAGACAAAAATTTGCCTAGATAGGGAAAAAAATTGAACAGACAGTCAAGATTTTGGAATATATAGATAAAAAAATAATAATTAAACACTTAAATGTAAATTTGAACATATAGAAAAAAAAAATTCAACTGATAAATTAAGGAGTAAAATTGAAAACAAAACGTTTTTGAAAACAAAGAAAAGGAATTCTCACCAAATTATTTTACTCAATGCCTGCACAGGACCATCGGAGGTGAAAACTCCATTGATCCAGCTCCTTATGGACAGTTCTTTTTCTTCAAGCACACAGATCCAATTTCTCCTCCTTTTTTTTTTTTTAAGTTGTTGATCTTTGTTGTCGTTGTATGATGAAATAAATTGCAACAGATAGTTGTAAATGAACAAAAAAAATATGAAAAATTAAGCAGATAGAAATAATACTAATAAATAGAACAAATATATATATGTATATATATATACTGGATTATATTTGAGAAAGAATTTCAACAGATAGAGATAAAGAACAAGAGAGAGAGAAAGAAAGATTGTAACAGATCCTGGTTTGGAATATTCCAACAGATAATAAAATTGAACAGGTAGAAATAAATTGAAGATTGTGACTGGTTTGTTGGACCGATAGAAATTTTTGATAGATATTTGAACAGATAAGAGATTAAAATTGAACTGATAATAAAATCTTGACAAAAATCTGCACAGATAGGGAAAAAAATTGAACAGATAGTCAAGATTTTGTAATATATAGATAAAAAAAATAATAATTAAACACTTAAATGTAAATTTGAACATATAGAAAAAAAAATTAAACTGATAAATTAAGGAGTAAAATTGAAAACAAAATGTTCTTGAAAACAAAGAAAAAGACTTCTCACCAAATTATTTTACTCAATGCCTGCAGAGGACCATCGAATGAGAAGACTCCATTGATCCAGTTCCTTATGGACAGTTTTTTTTCTTCAAGCACACAGATCCAATTTCTCTTTTTTTTTTTATTTTTTTTTATTTTAAAGTTGTTGATCTTTGTTGTTATTGTGTGATGAAACAAATTGCAACAGATCGTTGTAAATGAACCACAAAAAATTAAAAATGAAGCAGATTGAAATAATAATAAAACTTAGAACAAATATATATATATATATATACTGGATTATATTTCAGAAAGAATTTCAACAGATAGAGAGAAAGAACAAGAGAGAGGGAAAGAAAGATTGTAATAGATCTTGGTTTGGTATATTTTAACTAATAATAAAATTGAACAGATAGAAATAAATTGATGATTGTGACTGGTTTGTTGAACAGATAAGAAATTTTGGATAGATATTTGAACAGATAAGAGATTAAAATTGAACTGATAGTAAAATCTAGAAAAAATTTGCTTAGATGGGGAAAAAAATTGAACAGATAGTCAAGATTTTGGAATATATAGATAAAAAAATAATAATTAAACACTTAAAAGTAAATTTGAACATATAGGAAAAAAAATTCAACTGATAAGTTAAGGAGTAAAATTGAAAACAAAACGTTTTTCAAAACAAAGAAAAAGAATTCTCACCAAATTATTTTAGTCAATGCCTGCAAAAGACCATCGGAGGAGAAGACTCCATTGATCCAGCTCCTTATGGACAGTTTTTTTTCTTCAAGCACACAGATCCAATTTCTGCTCCTTTTTTTTTTTTTTATAAGTTGTTGATCTTTGTTGTTGTTGTATGATGAAACAAATTGCAACAGATAGTTGCAAATGAAGCAAAAAAAAATTAAAAATTAAGCAGATAAAAATAATGATAAAAAATAGAACAGATATATATATATATATACTGGATTATATTTGAGAAAGAATTTCAACAGATAAAGAGAAAGAACAAGAGAGAAAGAAAGAAAGATTGCAACAGATCCTGGTTTGGTATATTTCAACAGATAATAAAATTGAACATATAGAAATAAATTGATGATTGTGACTGGTTTGTTGAACAGATAAGAAATTATGAATAGATATTTGAACAGATAAGAGATTAAAATTGAACTGATAATAAAATATAGGCAAAAATTTGCACATATAGGGAAAAAAATTGAACAGATAGTCAAGATTTTGGAATATATAGATAAAAAAATAATAATTAAACACTTAAATGTAAATTTGAACATATAGAAAAAAAAAATTTAACTGATAAATTAAGGAGTAAAATTGAAAACAAAACGTTTTTGAAAACAAAGAAAAAGACTTCTTACCAAATTATTTTACTCAATGCCTGCAGAGGACCTTTGGAGGGGAAGACTCCATTGATCCAGTTCCTTATGGATAGTTTTTTTTCTTCAAGCACACAGATCCAATTTCTCCTCCTTTTTTTTTTCTTTAAAGTTGTTGATCTTTGTTGTTGTTGTATGATGAAACAAATTGCAACAGATAGTTGTAAATGAACCAAAAAAAATTTAAAATTAAGCAGATTCAAATAATAATAAAACTTAGAACAGATATATATATACTGGATTTTATTTGAGAAAAAATTTCAACAGATAGAGAGAAAGAACAAGAGAGAGGGAAAAAAAGATTGCAACAGATCCTGCATTGGTGTATTTCAACTGATAATAAAATTGAACAGATAGAAATAAATTGATGATTGTGACTGGTTTGTTGAACTGATAAGAAATTTTGGATAGATATTTGAACAGATAAGAGATTAAAATTGAACTGATAATTAAATATAGACAAAAATTTGCACAGATAGGGAAAAAAATTGAACAGATAGTCAAGATTTTGGAATATATAGATAAAAAAATAATAATTAAACACTTAAATGTAAATTTGAACATATAGAAAAAAACATTCAACTGTTAAATTAAGGAATAAAATTGAAAACAACACGTTTTTCAAAACAAAGAAAAAGAATTCTCACCAAATTATTTTACTCAATGCCTGCAGAGGACCATTGGAGGAGAAGACTCCATTGATCAAGCTCCTTGTGGATAGTTTTTTTTCTTCAAGCAGACTGATCCAATTTCTCCTCTTTTTTTTTTTATAAGTTGTTGATCTTTGTTGTTGTTGTATGATGAAACAAATAGCAACAGATAGTTGTAAATGAACCAAAAAAAATTAAAAATTAAGCAGATAGAAATAATAATAAAAAACAGAACTGATATATGTATATATACTGGATTATATTTGAGAAAGAATTTCAACAGATAGAGAGAAAGAAAGATTGCAACAGACCCTGGTTTGGTGTATTTCAACAGATAATAAAATTGAACAGATAGAAATAAATTGAAGATTGTGACTAGTTTGTTGAACAGATAAGAAATTTTGGATAGATATTTGAACAGATAAGAGATTATAATTGAACTGATAATAAAATCTAGACAAAAATTTGCACAGATAGGGAAAAAAATTGAACAGATAGTCAAGATTTGGTAAAATATAGACAAAAAAATTATAATTAAACACTTAAATGTAAATTTGAACATATAGAAAAAAATTCAGCTGATAAATTAAGGAGTAAAATTGAAAACAAAACGTTTTTCAAAACAATGAAAAAGACTACGCACCAAATTATTTTACTCAATGCCTGCAGAGGACCATCGGAGGAGAAGACTCCATTGATCCAACTCCTTATGGACAGTTTTTTTTCTTCAAGCGCACAGATCCAATTTCTACTCCTTTTTTTATTTTTTTTTAAGTTGTTGATCTTTGTTGTAGTGGTATAATGGAACAAATGGCAATAGATAGTTGTAAATGAACCAAAAAGAATTAAAAATTAAGCAGATTGAAATAATAATAAAAAATAGAATATATATATATATATACTAGATTATATTTGAGAAAGAATTTCAACAGATAGAGAGAAAAATCTAGAGAGAGGGAAAGAAAGATTGCAATAGATCCTGGTTTGGTGTATTTCAACAAATAATAAAATTGAATAGATAGAAATAAATTGAAGATTGTGAGTGGTTTGTTGAACAGATATGAAATTTTGAATAGATATTTGAACGGATAAGAGATTAAAATTGAACTGATAATAAATTAAAGACAAAAATTTGCACAGATAGGGAAAAAAATTGAAAAAGTAGTCAAGATTTTGGAATATATAGACAAAAAAATAATAATTAAACACTTAGATATAAATTTGAACATATAGAAAAAAAAAATTCAACAGATAAATTAAGGAGTAAAATTGAAAACAAAACGTTTTTCAAAACAAATAAAAAGACTTCTCACGAAATTATTTTACTCAAATGCCTGCAGAGGACCACCGGAGGGGAAAACTCCATTGATCCATGTAACGCCCTCAAAATAAAACCCATCATATATAAGATTAACATGCATTAATAGAAAATGAAACATTTTATTATCCATCAGAGTATCACTAAATAACAGCATTACATGTAACATCAAAATAAATGCCCTACGGGCTTACATCTTGCCAAGCCAACACTTGGACACAAAGAAATAAGAGTTCTAACTCAATACAAATAAAGCCCTAGGCTTGAATGTTTACATGTATCAAATAAAAACAAATAAATAAAAAGACAAATCTCCGAGTCCAAATCCTCACAAGCTCAGTCCTTGGAGGTAGTGAACCACCTGAACCTGAAAATGAAGTTCCCATATGTAGACACCCCATTTTTGACCGTCCTCAAGACTTGGATGTCACCGTTGGAACGCTCGGTGATTATCCATGTTTGCGTTCATTTGGAGTTCCCGGAGTTCTCGGCTACGCGCCTTGCCCCAGGACCTCCGAACTCGACCGTTTTGTGCTTGGTTTTGCACCAAACACTTGTGTTTTGCCTTGGAAGGGCAGGGATTGCTTTGTGAGGCACCCCCACATACCACCGGCTGTGGCTAGAGGCCACCGGCTGGATGGTGTTGCCATCGGCACTTTATTGTGCCGGTCGGCACTCTTTTGTGCCGGTCGGCACCATTTTTGGCAAAATGACCATTTTGCCCTGCCGACTCCTATACAGCTGCTTTATGGGATATTTTTAGACAGCTGTTGGTGTTTGTTTTCCCCTCCATACACGTGTATGGAGGGGATGAGCCCTTGGATGACTTAGCTTGTAAGTCTTGGTTGTCTATAAGAGAGAAGGCTCTTCTCTTGGCTCAAGGGTTAGAAAATTTGGAAAGTGAGAGAGGAAAAGAGAGAGAGAAGCTCTGGTTTTTCTAGGGTTTGAGTTGCATACACATTCTATCTCTATCCTTCTCTTGTGTGTCTAGGTGTTTTGTGCCTTACTATTGCACACAAACACCTAGTGTTTCACCTTCTCCTTGCAACTAAGGTTCTAAGGGCTGGTTTTTGAAGTTCTTGACAGATTTTGAACCTAAGGAAGCATCAACTACAACTTTGTTAAAGAGGTCAACAAGGGTGAGATACTAGTCCTCTTTTTACCCCATTTTTGCACCCTCTTTTTACTTGCTTTAAAACAGTTTTTGAGCTTAGTGTTTGGCACATAAAAGTTCTGTTTTTTGACCCTCTTTATTATATATTAAGAGTGTTTTGTGGTTTGAGCAAGTTTGACCACCCTTAGGCCTTGAAAAGGGCACTTTTTGTGCTATTTTGGAGAGATCCGGGACTTGTGTGCTTGGGCCTCTCCACCACTGAAATCTTGAGGGATTTCAATGGTGGAGATGGTGCCTTAAAGTCCTAGGAAGGAGAGGGCCACCCCCTCTCCTTGATGTCCTTTAAAAGGGCAAGTTTTGCTTCCTTATGGAGCTACATGCTTGAGTGTGTGTTGAGCATGTTTGACTTGTTTTTCATGCTTATATTTCCATGTTATAACATGATTTCAAGTTGGTTTAGGTCCCTCATGCATGCTTAGCATGGTTGCCTTGTAATGCCTTTTGATGCCTTAACATGTCTAGGTAGTGTGCCTTCATTTCTAGCATGTTTTAGGCCTAGATCTATGAAGCTTGTAGGCTTATTTTACCATGCTTTAGTTCTGTCCATAGTATTTTGGTCAATCTTAGCATGTTTAATATAGCCCTTTTACATTTGGCTTGTTGGCCTTAAGAGCATGAGTGTGTAGCATGCCTTGCTTGCATTATTTTTGATGGTTTGGAACCATTTCTTGTGCTATTTCAGTCCCCTAGAGGTGTTTGTATGTTTACATTGCATGCCTCTTTGTCGCTTTAAAAGCATGTGTTGAATGCTCCATGTTTTGGCTTATGTGCATGCCTTTAGATTCATGCCATCTAGGTGCCATCTAGGTGGTCCCTTTAGGCTTAGTTTTATGTGTTAAAACTCTGTTTTAATTTGTTAAGTGCATGCCATAATTGCTTTGCATAGGTATGGTTCAAGCCCCCATTGGCTTGCCTTAAGCCTAGGTCATTTGCATGCTTTGTTTGGCACACTTCATTGCATGATTTGGCATCAAGTTTTGCACGGATTTCAGAGCTTTTCATGTATGCTAGTAGCCCATGTTCAACTCATCTCAAGTGTGCTTGAATGTTGTTTATTATGCTTAAGTGTTGGTGCCTTAACTTGTGCATGTGTGCATGTGTGTTTGGCCCTCTTGACTTAGCATTTGGCCACTGATTTAGGGCCTTTTAGAGTTGCCTAATTCATGTATAAGACCATCCTTCCATTGGTTTGCATGCTCATAAATCATGCTTGCTTGTATGCCTTGCACAAGTGTATCACATTGTCCATGTTGCATGCCTAGATAACATGCTTAGGATTGCATCACATTTGCTTGCATGCTAGGTCTCTTGAAGTGAGTTTGATGGAGGTTTGGCACCCTTGCTTGCTTGTTTGCATTACATGCATTTGAAATCAAAGTTGCATTCTTGATTCTTAGGGCCATCGTGCATGAAAATGCGCGATTGGTGGTCCGAGGATCGAGGCACATGCCCCATTGAGTCATTAACATGATGTGGGATGTGTTTTGTGCATACATGCTTTGAATTACCTTGCCATGCATAGTTTGTCCTCTGCTGCTGTGAGTTGCAGGATCTGCAGAACATTTTGTGCCGACCGGCACTTTTTAGTGCCGACCGGCAGTGTTTTCCCAGCCGATGGAACAATTCCGTGCCGGTGGCCTCCTCCTTCAGCCGGTGGTGCTCTGCCCCAGCCGGTGGTACTCCCCAGTGCCCTGAGAGGTGCTTCTGGGACTTTGGCAATTTTCAGAGGAGGAAAACAGGGGAAACAGAGGCAATCCGTGCATGGCAGTGTGGTTCCGAGCCAATCCCGAGCGCGTGTTGCATCCGGACCTCATCCCGAGGCGGTTTAATGCTTAATTAGATTAATTAATTTATTTAATTAATTTAGTTAATTTGTAATATTTAATTAGCTAGAGTAGTTAGTTATTTATTCGGTTCTGTATTATTATTATTCGGTCCCTCCGAGCGAGGGCAAAATTGTAATAAGTGTGTGTGAGTGGGTGCATGTCTTCCAACCCCCATTTCTTTCTCCCTTTTATTTACCTGCTTACGATGGTAGATTAGGGCACATCTAAATTAGCATACCTTATGCAATGCATGCGTGCATCCATGCATTTGTTAAACATGCACCGGGCTCGGTACATCATTCAAACTGCACCGTATTTTCAATTCCAATTTGAATATGTGATAATTGTAACATTTCACGTACCATGCTTAGGGTTAGCCGAGCCTACTCTAGATTGCATCTATGCCTGTGTTGCATTAGCCACTTAACATGAACTAGGTCATGCATGTTTGCTAACCGGGTTATTGTTTTGGCGCGGAGTACGATGTAAGTTTTTATGCTTTAGCATAGCGCATGCGTGTGAATGCTAACATGACAGTATGATTGCCATGCGGCTAAGTGCTTATGTGATAAACTGCTTGAATGCCTGTGGGTGGAGGTTGGATTGCGTGAGTTGGAACAACTCATTGAAATCCGTATTTTAGCCTACTTTCGAGTAGCAAAAACCAACACGTTTTTCGAGACAAAACGGATATGCAATGTTTATTTCCAAGTTAGGCAATCTAGTCTATACTTTTGTGTTGTGCGCATCACATAGTAATTCTAGGTTAATAACCGGAATAAGAACGCATAATGTTTTCAAAATCGGATATCACGGTTAGTAGAGGCCGGTCTTCGGACCGGGCGAAAGGGGGTGCTCATAGCTGACCTTCCCCGATCGTACCCAAGCTCCCGAGCCAAGACATTTGGTGATGACGGACACGTGGCCTTCGGCACCGAGTCAGGATTTCCTAAATTCCCCCATAAAAAAATATTTAGGTGGCGACTCTATAATCTGGCAAAGCAGTCCATGTTTGGCACTACTTTTTCAAAAATCTGTTTTTCTTCAAAACGATTTGCCAGAGGTGGACTCTTTGGTTCAAGATTTAGAACCGCAACACAAACAAAAATCGAGTCCGAACTGTAGCGAGGTCCCCCGCGGGCATGTTACACCATATAGGGTGAGCCACAGCCCAGTAGAAAAATACTAAACCAAGCATATGAATTAACTAAAACAGTAGCATCCGATACATGGTTAACACAGGATAACAAATTTACAAATTTATGACACGAATGTCTACATTGCCTATGACACATTGTCTATGGCATAATTCACCTTCCAATTATGGCTCAGAACCTGGCCAAATAACTCAACTGGGGTTTCATCTTTTATTAACAACACTTCCAATTCAACAGGAATAACAATTCAAGTTAAACCTAATCATAACGAATACACATGTTGGTATTGTATCAATCACAATCAATTCACTTCCATACTTCCCAACTGATACACATTTTGGTGATGTATCATATCAACAATAAATAGAAATATCTCTATTAATCAATAAGCACACAAAAGAGTGATGCTACTGGAGTCCATCCCCTATCTCCTCCCAATAAATCCGGTTTAGAGGTCCATCCCCTATCTTCCCCTAAACCGTGGAGTTCATCCCCTATCTCCTCCAAAACCAAATGCATATGCAACATAATTAATACTTGCCATATACAACACATAATTAATACACGAATGTTCTGTATTAACTCAACAGTCAAACAATTGACTCAATTTCAGTTATACCTAAGCCGCATGCAAGGTCTACAACAATTAATGGCTATCCTCCACCGATAGTCCAAAACAGTTATTTCTAAACAAGAAATAAATACAACAATGAATGTAAATTCAACATTCTCATAGGTAAGTATTTAAACTACCCAACTATATCATCAATTCACTAAATTTCCCCAATTCCATGAATTAAACTAAATTCCACATTCTTCCTTTAAATTAATTATACAAATTAATCTAAACCAAAACCCTAAGGTTTCTCCCAAAATTACCAAACTACCCCACATATCAAAATACCACCACTTAGGATTAAAACATATAAATGGAGTAGGAAATCCCTACCTCGAAGAAATAACTTAGAAAGAAGAAGATGAAGATGATGCCCAAAACTTCAAAGTGCTCCAAACCAACAATTGCTCAGATTAAAATGTAGCCCTCACTCTCCTCTACCTTTTTAATGAAGGGACTAGGGTAGATACACACTCTAGATAGATGAAACCTAGGAGAGAAGATGAGTTGGGAGAGAGAGAACTCGTAACTAGGGTTTCTGGATCAAAAGAGGATGAAAAACTGCCTAAAAATCCCGCTGCTGCGTTTAAATACTGGACAGGCTCGCTTGAGCGAAGACCTGGTCGCTCGAGCGACCAGACACAAGAAATCCTCGCTCGAGCGAAGAAAAGCTCGCTCGAGCGAATAACAAACACAGCTCGCTCGAGCAAAGAAAATCTCGCTCGAGCCAGAAAACATTGCTCTCAGGTCTAAGTACTGGACGCAAAGCTCGCTCGAGCGAAGAAAGGCTGGCTCGAGCGAAGGACCAAAAACAAAAACCTCGCTCGAGCGAATAGAAGCTCGCTCGAGCGAACAACCCAAAAACTGGACAGCAACTCTTGGTTTCTAAACCCAACCAACCTGCAATCAACCTGCCCAACATATCCTATAACTCACAACTGAAGAATTAAAGGACAACAACAACAACAACAACAAAAGACAACAGAATCCACGGAACATGAGTCCGGATACAATAATCAAATGGGAAAAGACCGGGGTCGCTATAATCCAGCTCCTTATGGACAGTTTTTTTTGTTCAAGCACACAGATCCAATTTCTCCCTCTTTTTTTTTTTTTTTTAAGTTGTTGATCTTTGCTGTTGTTGTATGATGAAACAAATTGCAACAGATAGTTGTAAATGAAAAAAAAAATTAAAAATTAAGCAGATAGAAATAATAATATATAGCGACCCCGGTCTTTCTCCATTGTATATTGTTGTTATCATCCTTTAAATTCTTATTTTGAGTTTTGGGATGTGTTGGGCAAGTTTGTTTCAGGTTGGTTGAGTTCAGAAACCAAGTGTTGCTGTCCAGTTTTTGGGTTGGTCGCTCGAGCGAGGGTTTGGTCGCTCGAGCGAGGATTGTTTTTGTGTCTAGTGGCTCGAGCCAGGGTTTCTTCGCTCGAGCGAGCGATTGCGTCTAGTGTAGACCTGAAGCATCGAGTTTTTGGCTCGAGCGAGCTTTTCTTCGCTCGAGCGAGGTTTTCTGTGTCTGGTCGCTCGAGCGACCAAGTCTTCGCTCGAGCGAGCCTGTTTATATCAGTTGGCAGCTACGGGATTGAACATCATTTTTCTTCCTCTTTTATTTTGTAAACCCTAGCAGCCCACACTCTCTCTCTCTAAACTTATCTTCTCTCTAAGGTTTGATCTCTCTAGAGTGTGAATCTACCCTAGGGCCTTTGTTAATAAGATAGAGGGTGTTGAGATCTTTGTTTTAATCTGAACAATCTTGGATTTGGAGCATTTTGGAGTTTGGGTCACCATCTTCGTCTTCTCCGTTTGGGTTATTTTCTTCGAGGTAGGGATTTCCTATTCCATCTTATAAGTTTTGTTCTAAGTTTTGGTATTTTGATATGTTGGGGGTATTTTGGTAATTTTGAGAAAACATAATATTTTTATAAATTAATTTGTATAATTAATTTGAGGAAAATTGGGGAAGTTAGTTAAATTCATGGAATTGAGGATTATATTGATTAAAGGGTGTAGTAGGTTTATTTAAATCACTCACCTATTGAACTGTTGTTATATTTATTTCCAGTGTAGAAATAACTGTTTTGGGCTATCGGTGGAGGATAGTCGTGATTGTTGTAGATATTGCATGTGGATTAGGAATAATAACGGAACTAATCACATTGGTTACGTCATTAATTTTGACTATGGAATTAATACCGAAAATACTTGTATTGATTGAGCATTGCATATGCATATTGTGTGGGAGGAGATAGGGGATGTACTCCACGGTTTAGGGGAAGATAGGGGATGGACCTCTAAACCGGATTTTGTTTGGGAGGAGATAGGGGATGGACTCCATTAGCATCACTTTTATGTGTGCTTATTGATATTGAAGTGTTGATATTGAAGTGTTTATACATGTTATTGATACAGCACTAAAATGTGTATCAAATTGGAAGTATGGAAGTGTTTTGATTTGAATCCTGAGTTTCATTTGTTTTGTTGATATTGGAAGTAATGTGAATATGATAGTTCTGAGCCATATTGATAATAATGGAAAGTGAAACGTGTCATAGACATTAGTGTCATGAACTGTATAATGATTATTTGGTTAACCATCTATTGAATGCTCTTGCTTTATTCAATGCTTATATTTGGTTTAGTATATTTCTACTGGGCTGTGGCTCACCCTATAAGGGAACATCATTTTCAGGTCCAGGTGATAAGCTACCTCCAAGGATTTAGCTTGGACAGATTTGGATCTTGAAGACTATCTTTAGTTATTTGTCTTTATTTGATAGTACATGTAAACATTCGAGCCTAGGGCTTTATTTGTATTTGAGTTAGAACTCATGGTTTTGTACCCAAGTGTTGGCTTGGAAAGATGTAAGCCCGTAGGGCAGTATTTGGTTATTACATGTAATGTTTTATTTAAGGATACTCTGATGAATGGATTATGGATTAAGGAATGCATCTTATGATTATATATGTATGGGTTTAATTCTGAGGGTTGATATGCCCGTAGTGTTGATATGCATCTTATGATTACAGACCCATCAAATTAATCAAACAAATTAATTAATCTAATTAAAACAGTAAGCCGCCTCGGGAAGAGGGCCAGATGCAGCGCATGCTCGGGACTGGCTCGGAATCGCACTGCCATGCATAGTCTGCCTCTGTTTTCCCTGCTCTGCTCCTCTGAAAACTGCCAAAGTCTCAGGAATGCCTCTTAGGATACTGGGGATCACCACCGGCCGAGGGGGAACACCACCGGCTGAAGGAGGTGGCCACCGGCTGCAAATGAAGATATCGGCCACTAATACACTACCGGTCGGCACTAAATACTGCCGGCCGGCAGGAAATGCCTGCAGGACCTGCAACTCACAGCAGCAGAGGGCAAAACTTGTATGGCAATGCAATTCAAGCTATGTATGCACCAAACACACTCCTTATCATGTTAATGACTCAAAGGAGGGTGTGCCTCGATTCTCGGACCACCAATCACGCATTTCTATGCATGATGGTCCAAAGAACCAAGTATACAACTTCAACTTCAAATGCATGCAAACCAAACAAACAAAAGGGGGCCCAATTCCTATCACTAGATCAAGGAACAAGGCATGCATGTTTATGTGTGCAATCCTAAGCATGTCAACTAGTATGCCACATGGGATGCAAACAAGAATGCTAGTATGCAAACATACATACGAGGCAAGCATGCAAACCAAGCAATGGGGTGGACTTAAACATGACTTAGGCAACTCCAAATAGGCCCAAAATCAGTAGCCAAAATGACCAAAAATGAAGGCTAAACACACATGCACATATGCAGTAAGTTGGACCAACACTTAGGCATTAAACAAGCAACTCTAAAGCACACTTAAGTGAAGCTAAACATGGACAATTAGCATACATTACAAACTCTGAAAATCATGTAAAACATGGTGCCAAACCAAGCAACAAAGCAAGCTAAACATGCAACAATGACCCCAAGCACTTGAGGCAAGCCAAGAGGCTTAAGCCAAGGTCATACCCACCAAGCCTCACAAGGCTAAGGGGACTCAAAACAGGTCAAAGGCAGACCTAAATAAAGCCAAGGGTGCACCTAGATGGCATCTAAGAAGCTCAAATTCAAAGGCATGCACAATGATCAAAACATAGGGCATACAACACATGTTTTTAAGGCAACAAAGAGGCATCCAAGGTAAGCATATGAGCATGTCAAAGGGACTGAAATAATGTTACTAATGGTGCCAAACCACTAAAGGGAACCAAACAACTCATGCTCAACACTTCACATACTTAAGCCTACAAGCCAAAAATGTAAAGGAGCCATACTAAGCATGCTAAGATCAACCCAGACACCTATGGACAGACCTAAAGCATGGAAATATAAGCACAAAACCTTCATGAATCTAAACCTAAAGCATGCTCAAACTAGGGCTAACAACCTAAGGCATGTTAAGGCAATTTCAAGACATTACATAGTAGGTATGCTATACATGCAAGGTGTACCAAAACCAACACTTAGCAATGTTATATCATGATATTATAAGCATGAAAAACAGTCCATACATGATCAATACACACTTGAATTAGGTGCTCTCTCAAGAGGCTAAAAATGCCCTTTTCAAGGGCAACAAGGAGAGGGGGTGGCCCTCTTCTTCTTGGGACTTCAAGGCATCATCTTCACCACTGAAATCCCTCAAGATTTCAGTGGTGAAGAGACCCCAACACCAAAATCCCGGAGCTCTCACAAAATGGCACAAAATGAGGCCTTTTCAAGGCCTAAGGGGGATCAAACTCCCCCAAAGCACAAAACACTCTTAATAAACTATAAAGAGAGCCTAAAAACAGAACTTTTTTGTATTAAATACTAAGCACAAAAACAGTCCTAAGCTATGTAAAAATAGAGTGCAAGAAAGGGGTAAAAGGGGGTAGTTTTGTTACCCTTGTAGACTTCTTCAACAGTGGTGATCTTGTTGCTTCCTTGGGCTCCAAACCAGTCAAGAACCTCAAGAACAAGCCCTTAGAACCTCAGTTTTAAGAGGAAGGTGAAACACTAGGTGCTTGTGTGCAATAGTATGGACTAAAACACACACAAGAGTAATATAGAGATAGGATGTGTATGCAACTCAAACCCTAAAACCAGAGCTTGGTCTGTGTTTTTTCTCTCTAAAAATGTCTAACTCTCTAACCTCTTAGCAAGGGAGACAAGGCCTCCTCTTATAGAGGAGGCAATCTTGTAAACTTAGCCATTAAGCAAACAAGAAGTGCATCCCTCCATACACGTGTATGGAGGGGAAGCCAAAGCCATACAGCTGTTTCAAAATATCTGAAAAAGCAACTGCACAGTAACCGGCCGGCAAAGAATGTCATTGTGACAAAATTTAGTGCCGGTCGGCAACAAAGAGTGCCGGTCGACAGTATACACTGCCGATGGCCACAAAATCCGGCCGGTGGCCTCTAGCCACGGCCGGTGGTGTGTAGGGATGCCTAACAAGGCATTCCCTGCCCTTCCAAGGAAAAACACAAGTGTTTGGTGCAAAACTAGACATAAAACAGTCGAGTTCGGAGATCTTGAGGCAAGGCGCGTAGCCGAGACCTCCGGGAACTCCAAACGAACACAAACAAGGATGATCACCAAGTGTTCCAATGGTGACGTCCAAGTCTTGAGGACGGTAAAAAATGGGGTGTCTACAGTTGCCCCTCTTTGACAGAACTCGAAAGTCATAACATTGACGGGAGTGAATGTCAAAGCCCAGAGACGACCCATTTTTGACAAGGCCAAAGACTTAGACAAACATGCAAGACAAACAAGATATGCGCCCGAAGGCAGGGGCAAAATGCAACTGAAAATGCAAGAAGCCGAGCATAACTTATGATCATGCAAAGAAAGCTATAACGAAGCACACATGCGACAGTTTTAAGCTAGCAAACTCCAAACTACACTACAATGCAGAAGGGATGTAAGAGAATTATGCAATTCTCGATACGTCTCACTCGGAGGATACAATACCTGTGCGGCTCGTCTGGTCATGCCAGCTTCAAATGAACCGTACATACAATATCGTGCCTAAAAAAGGAAGCAACTTTAACAGATACAATATTGTTAGCCACATGCATGACAATGCAATGATGAATGCAAAATGATATGTACTATATAGAAAACTACGTATAAACAATGCAAATGATATGCAATGCAATCGAATCATGATTCAATCATGAGCAGTTTGAAACCACACAAATGTCAAATAGATTGATGGAAGTAACAAGTCCGTCTACCATAGAAAAGGTGCCGCAACCCTCAAACCAACATACCAGCGTGGAATGACCTAGGCGCGTACACATGCAGAACTATGAGTAATGTAGACGGACACAAGAACAAGTATTGGGTGGAATGACATAAGTGGGGTAACGACCCGCTGAGGAAAGAACAATGATCCTACTGCAGGATGCAACAATTACACTAATATGATCATATAATGGTTATGGCGCGCGGGCCAAACCGTATCTTGCCTAGGAAGGGCATGTACGCATACAAGCCGCGTCTAATCACAGAACTGTACGCGTGCAGAACTGTGTTTTGACGTGAAAAGTATGGACACATATCAGACCAAGCTCAACAAGGAAAGACGCAAGCCATAAATTGGGGGGGGGGATGCAGTGAATGCATGAAAAGGGATGGATATCATGGATATGGCACGCAAGCCAAACCAAGTCTTGCCTAGGAAAGGCATGTACGCATACAAACCGCGTCTAACACAGAAAAGGTGCCGCAACCCTCAAACCAACATACCAGCGTGGAATAGGCGCGTACACATGCAGAACCGCGTTTCAACGTGAAAAATATGAGCACATACCAGACCAAGCTCAACAAGGAAAGGCGCGAGCCATAGATGGAAGGTGATGCAGTGAAATACATGCAAACTATAATGCAATACCTATAAATATGCAATGGATGGAGTGCAATGGCCATGATTGCGGTTTTCCCTATTCTCCCAACAGGGCGATATACTAGGTTGGTTAAGTATCCAGAATTGAGGTGCAAACATGCTACCTCAACCTATGGGGTTTCCATACAGGTTTCAAGCCGAGGGTACACCCCCTGGGTATTTAAACCAGACTTTAGCCTCGGAAATCCTGAACCTTTGCGTTCTAGGCATGAGCCATTCAAACTCTAGTTTCAACTGTCCCCGTTGGTCTCTTAGGAACTTACCGCAGGCACGACAAACACCAAAGGAATTGCACCTTCAGAGGATTTAAGGTCTCCTAGACCGGGATGCAAAATGTATGCATGACAATGCATGTTTTTGTTGTTTTTTGTTTTTTTTTTTAAATGCAAATGACGCATGATGTTTTTGTTTTTGTTGTTTTTTTGAAATGCATGGCATATGCACTACCTACGATGATGCATGACAATGCAATATTTATAATGCTATGCATGAAAATGTACCAAGGGTTTTGCACCCTCCAAGGATTTAAGGTCTCCTAGACCGGGTGTGTTTTTGGTCCCGTTGGACCGATTCTTGGGCACAAGACAGCGAGGTGCGCGAAATAGCGCGATGAAATGCATGCCAAATGCAATGAAGTGCACCTTAATGCACCGAAGGTCTTGCACCTCCCGAGGATTTAAGGTCTCCTAGACCAGCGGGAGCCTCTCAGCGTAGCACACGCGAAAGGGGAGAGAAAAGCAAAAAGAAGCCTCTCAGCGTAGCACACGTGAGAGGGGGGAGAAGGGTCTCTCCGCGTGGCACACGCGAGAGGAAAGAAATACAAAGAAGCCTCTCAGCGTAGCACACGCGAGAGGGGGAAGAAGGGGGTCTCCCCGCGTGGCACACGCGAGAGGAAAGAAACAAAAAGAAGCCTCTCAGCGTAGCACACGCGAAAGGGGGAAGAAAAGGGTCTCTCCGTGTGGCACACGCGAGAGGAAAGAAACAAAAAGAAGCCTCTCAGCGTAGCACACGCGAGAGGGGGAAGAAAAGGGTCTCTCCGCGTGGCACACGCGAGAGGAAAGAAACAAAAAGAAGCCTCTCAGCGTAGCACACGCGAGAGGGGGAAGAAGGGTCTCTCCGCGTGGCACACGCGAGAGGAAAGAAACAAAAAGAAGCCTCTCAGCGTAGCACACGCGAGAGGGGGGGAGAAGGGGGTCTCTCCGCGTGGCACACGCGAGAGGAAAGAAACAAAAAGAAGCCTCTCAGCGTAGCACACGCGAGAGGGGGAGAAGGGGGTCTCTCCGCGTGGCACACGCGAGAGGAAAGAAACAAAAAGAAGCCTCTCAGCGTAGCACACGCGAGAGGGGGAAGAAAAGGGTCTCTCCGCGTGGCACACGCGAGAGGAAAGAAACAAAAAGAAGCCTCTCAGCGTAGCACACGCGAAAGGGGGAAGAAAAGGGTCTCTCCGTGTGGCACACGCGAGAGGAAAGAAACAAAAAGAAGCCTCTCAGCGTAGCACACGCGAGAGGGGGAAGAAAAGGGTCTCTCCTCGTGGCACACGCGAGAGGAAAGAAACAAAAAGAAGCCTCTCAGCGTAGCACACGCAAGAGGGGGAAGAAGGGTCTCTCCGCGTGGCACACGCGAGAGGAAAGAAACAAAAAGAAGCCTCTCAGCGTAGCACACGCGAGAGGGGGAGAAGGGGTCTCTCCGCGTGGCACACGCGAGAGGAAAGAAACAAAAAGAAGCCTCTAGCGTAGCACACGCGAGAGGGGGAAGAAGGGGGTCTCTCCGCGTGGCACACGCGAGAGGAAAGAAACAAAAAGAAGCCTCTCAGCGTAGCACACGCGAGAGGGGGAAGAAAAGGGTCTCTCCGCGTGGCACACGCGAGAGGAAAGGAACAAAAAGAAGCCTCTCAGCGTAGCACACGCGAGAGGGGGAAGAAGGGGGTCTCTCCGCGTGGCACACGCGAGAGGAAAGAAACAAAAAGAAGCCTCTCAGCGTAGCACACGCGAAAGGGGGAAGAAGGGTCTCTCCGCGTGGCACACGCGAGAGGAAAGAAACAAAAAGAAGCCTCTCAGCGTAGCACACGCGAGAGGGGGAAGAAGGGTCTCTCCGCGTGGCACACGCGAGAGGAAAGGAACAAAAAGAAGCCTCTCAGCATAGCACACACGAGAGGGGGGGAGAAACAACACACGTGACAAGCGAAACAACGCAAGTCACAGGAGATGCAAGACAATGCAAATGAGACACGCATGCCTCACGGGGATGTAAAAAATGTATTGCAAATGAGGCACGCATACCTCAAAGGATGCGAGATGATGCATATGAGGCACGCATACCTCATAAGATGTAAAATGAAATGCAAATGAGGCACGCATACCTCATTGATGTAAAATGAAACGCAAAATGAGATGCAAAATGAAATGCGAAATGAGGCACGCATACCTCATGGTGGAAAATGAAATGCAAAATGAGGCACGCATACCTCATGGTGGAAAATGAAATGCAAAATGAGGCACGCATACCTCAAGGTGCAAAATGAAATGCAAGATGAGGCACGCATACCTCATTGGATGGAAAATGAAATGCAAAATGAGGTACGCATACCTCATGGTGGAAAATGAAATGCAAAATGATGCCAGTGAGACACGCATGCCACACGAGGATATAATGATGCCAATGTGACACGTATGCCACACGAAATACAAAAGAATGCAAGTGTGACACGCACGCCACACGAAAATGCAAAACAATGCAAGTGTGACACGCATGCCACACGAAATGCGAAACAATGCAAGTGTGACACGCATGCCACACGAAATGCGAAACAATACAAATGTGACATGTCATGGCGCGATGAGACGCACCAGACAGTGTGATGAATGCATGCAACGCACACGGGGCAACTTTTAAATCTTGTAAAAGGCAAAAGGATTCAAAAGGATACAATCATTGCATGAATTTGAGTGCTGGGCACAGAAGACGCGATCCGAGGTCAAAACGGAGGCCGATTGAGTATCGGAGATGCACTTTCTTGAGCTATGAAGACCCAAAACTACTCATATGGCCTAAAAAAGGCTGTGGGAACACCGCCGGCCGGGCTAGGAAGCCACCGGCTTCCCACCGGCTGCAGAAAAGTTCCACCGGCACAATATTGTGCCGACTGGCACAAAATAGTGCCGACCGGCCAAAAGTGCCTGATCGGGGACAGTTTTGACATTTCACCATGGGTGTTTTAAAAATAGGGTTTCCAACCCTATTTTCTTACTTTTCCTCCGCCGAAAACTTGTGCCCTCTCTCTCTAGAGCATTTTCTCTTCCTCATTTCTTCGTTTTCTTTGCGTTTTACGTCCGTTTCGTCGTCGGATTCGCGATTTCCTTCGCGTTTCGGACATTTTCGACTGATTGAAATTTTGTTTCGGAGTCTCTTTTGCTATTTCCGCTTTTTGGGACTTGTTCCCCTCGAGTTTCTCTCGAGTTTCGCGCATTTTTTCCATTCCGGCTTTTCCGGCCATTTTTCGCCCGCTCGGGGTTGACTTTTTCGGTTGACTTTCCGCATTCTTGCCCTTTTCCCTTTTTCGGCTATTTTCTCACCACCATTGCCATGGCTGACGACGTTCCACACGTCGGGACTCCCCCGGACCACGAGATGGATCCCGAGGTCGAGCTCCTCCCTTTGAGCGAGCGTCCTTTCGACCCAACGACTTACCGCCTGGCGATCCACGTCCTACCACCCGATGGTCTTCGCCATTTCCGCAGCTTTGACAGAGCGCTGGATCCGGCACTTCTCCTGCGTGAGCCTATCTCTCACCTATCTTTCGGCGCTTCCGAGGTAACCTTTTTTCTCTGTTTTACTTTCTGCAATGTAGAACTTTTTAATTGTCAACTGTCGTAGCCGATTCTGTTCTTTAACTGCAATAGCTCTGATATACTGTATACTGTAGTTGATCGCAAACATACTTGCAACTGATATCTGTTTAAGACGGACACATGCACACACACTGCACTAGCCTTAATCACCCAAACACACGGGACACACTGTACTTCACTGCAAACTCACCGACACCCGGTACTTATTTGAATCTGAAAAGTTTGCACGCATGCTAAATTTGCACTGAACCACTCAAACACGCTGACGCATCACACGTTGTAGTTCACTGTGAGCACACCGGCACCCGGTATCCGCTTGAATCTGAAAACTTGCACACATGCCACATTTGCACTGAACCACTCAAACATACAGACGCATCACACGTTGTAGTTCACTGTGAGCACACCGGCACCCGGTATCTGTTTGAATCTGAAAACTTGCACACATGCCACATTTACACTGAACCACTCAAACATACAGACGCATCACACGTTGTAGTTCACTGTGAGCACACCGGCACCCGGTATCTGTTTGAATCTGAAAACTTGCACACATGCCACATTTATCTCAATTTTTTCATGCCCTACAAAACCGGTGTATTTAGCATTACTTTGCAACTGTGTTCTTGAAAACAGGGGGATTCCCATACCGTCCGTGGGTATGGGAACGTCACTGCTCGAGATTGGTACGCGGAGCTTCCCGAGGCAGTTCACCGTATCGTGGACCAGGCCGGCTTCGGCGCTTTCTGCAGGGGGCTGTCCCGACTTACTGCCTGCAGGCCTCTTCTTGAAGCCCTGGCAGAGAGGTGGTGGGACACCACCGATTCATTCCATTTATTTGTGGCGGGAGACATGACGATGACTCCCTACGACTTCTCGATGCTCACAGGCATCGGGGTGGAGGGTGATCCGATCCCCTTCGATACCAATATGGATATGTGGACCGCCGTTCAGATCTATTTGCTTGGCGAGGCGCCACCTCTTGCTCGTCCAGGCTTTGTCCGCTACTCCTGGTTCGAGGTGCAGTTCAGAGTGCAGCCCACCCTTGTTGATGCAGCCCCGATGACTCAGGAGGCCGTGGAGAGATACGCACGCGGTTTTCTCATGTTCCTGCTGGGGACCACCCTTTTCGCCGACCGGGCGAACACAGTGCCTCTCTGCCTGCTCAGTGCACTGGTGGACGTCAGAGATATCTTACGTTATGATTGGGGTGGAGCGGCTCTAGCCACCCTCTACGGCTACATGAGCTTAGTCTCCCGTGGCAGCGGGCAGTTGCTCGAAGGCTACTGGCGGGCTTGAGAGGTACGTCTCCTTTTCTGCTTTACATTTCTGCTCTATACTTTTTGTATTCTGTACTGTACTCTGTAGTTTGCTTCGCACTGACTGTATACTGTACACACGACACACACATACTCTGCTTTACACTGACTGTACACTGCTCACACTGTACACTCTGCACAATACACGGCTCCGTTATTTCTGCTTTATTCTGTATTCTGCTTGATCTGATGGTCATACTGACATCTGTTTTGCAGTTGTGGGTGTATGCCTACTTCCCCAGACTGGAGTCGGTGACGGAGACCGAGACTCCTCTGGTTGTCCCCTTTTCACGCCGCTATGACGGGAGGTGCACACGGCGGCCCCGGGAGACATTTAGCTTCTTCCGCCGTTTCTTTGATACCATCACCCCCGCCGAGGTATGCTTTACTTACAGTTCATTTAAGCTTCGTCTTTTTACTACATATTTCAATAGCAATAGATAACAAACTGTATTTCAATTTCAGATCACCTGGCAGCCGTGGGCTGCTCTTCCAGCGATGATTAGGGATCGATTTGCCGGTGCTGAGGATACCTCGCGTTTCCGAATTTTTCTGGAGGGCCCGGTCAGTCGGGCTTGGTACCTGGGCGAGCGTTTCCTACGCCAGACCCTAGGGTTACCTGAGCAGATAGTCCCGGTGGATCCTCCTGAGTATATGAGGGATACCGAGAGATTCACTGTCGAGCAGATGGGGGACTACACCGTTGGCTGGGAGGCAGACGGCTTCAGAGGCGAGGGCGATTACTCGGAGTACGTCCGGACCTTCATCATGCAGCCTCTGAGTGGCGGTCGCCGAGCTGAGCGAGAGAGACCTGCGGCGCCGGTGGCTCGGGCAGAGGCAGAGGCGGGAGTGGGATCGTCGAGGAGGGCCCAAGTCCGTGGCAGGGGCGGAGTTCGGAGAGGGTGAGGGACAGGTTGGCCCGCTTTGCCCACTATGTTGACATACAGAGGGCAGGGTGGGGAGACTTACCAGATCCCCTTCGCTCCTCCCCCAGCTGGTCATGAGTTGGCCGGTATTCCTGACTTGCCTCCGGTATGTATCACTTCACTTTGCATCTTGCATTGTCATTTCATTTCAGTTTATTTGATATTCCACAGAATACTAATGCATCTAATACTTTTGTAGGCGTCCTCCGAGTACACCCGGCAGTCCGTGGAGCTGAATGCCTCCATGATAGGGATGCTACAGTGGACTTTCGACATCCTGGCTCTCTACAGTATTCCGGTATGTTCTTCTGGCCACGGTCTCAAACCATACACCGTTCCATACAATCTGATGCATGGCACAACACCTGATAAACTGCTCACGGCATCCATACACTGTACTCATACACTGCATTCTGCACTGATTCACTGCTCACGGCATTCACACTGTACTCATACACCACATTCTGTACTGATTCACTGCTCACGGCATTTACACACTGTACTCATACACTGCATTCTGTACTGATTCACTATTTCATATATACTGATGCATTTGCCTTTCACGCTTTTTCAGCCTCCCTTCCAGATTCCTCCAGTGGGTGGCGGCGCTCCGGCTGGGCCTTCTCTTTCCACTTGGGACGGCAGAGCATACCCCCGCACCAGGGGGAGGCGCGCTCATGTCGGGAGCAGCTCGCGGGCACCAGTTCTAGGCGATGGCGAGTCGGAGGCGGAGGCGGAGTCATCTGAGGAGGAGGCCGGGGACAGCTCGGGCTTAGGCTCAGACAGTGATACTTCTGGTGATGCTCCTGGACTTCTGCCCAGGAAGAGGGCGAGGACAGATCCTCAGGCGTGAGGCCACTGATGATGATGATGACCCAGACTCTTGCTGTTTTTTTTTTATTTCTTTTCTTGTACTTTTCTCTTTTTGGTAGATAGAGTACTTTGTACTGCCGCAGGCAGATTTTTATTTTCCTCGAACTTTGTACTCGAAAATATGATGATATGAAACAAGCTTTTTGTCTGAAAAGTGTTATATTTACATATCTCATACATTGCATCGCATCACATCATGTTACAACTTTAATGTGAATGGAATTGATCTGTTGTCTGGAAATTGAGCACTTGCACTGTAATAATCGGATAACCAACTAGCCAATAGCAAAATAATCAAACAAACGACGGTTTAACCTGAACACGTAGCCTACATTCTGCTGGGGATTAGGCTACATATGGCCCATAACACAGCACTTGGTTCATTCTGCACACAGCAAACTTGGAACAAACAGCCCAATCTGACAAGACGGACCACGAAAACTGAAATGGTTGAAGTTGAAACACACTCGGAAGTCCCAAATTTCCTTTTCTTCTCTTGCCTCGCATGAATGTAGAGAATGGCATAGCATTCTGAGCACAAACGAATTTTTTTTTTTTTTTGAAATAAACAAGGGTTTTTAACCGGGGTATCGAGCCTACCACAGAACACAGTGGGAAGGACTCAAGTAAAGAAACAAAAGGCACACGACCTGAACACAACGAGACACACTCGGAAAAGACTCAAAGTCAAAATTGAGACCAACAAATCAAAAGACACGACACACGGACATGTTTTCAAAAAGACCTCAAATCTCGAGGAGCCAATTCCTCCGGGTATTATTTCCCACCCTTTCTGATTTGTGATACTCACATCACTCGGCCCTCAAGCTCGGTTTTTCTCTCAAAACCCTTTTCTTACTTTTCTCTCAACTTACTCCTCTCTATTCTTTTATTCTCTCATTTTTCATCCCTCCCCAGAGCGATTGATGGGTAAACGAGAGGTTGCGGGCTCATGCCCAATACAGCTAGTTTGCAGCCACTTCTTCTGGTAGATAGGGTGCCTTTCTGGCGAGTGCGTTGACGATGAGGGGGGGGGGGACAGAACACCTGACTCAACTGTGCCCCTAGTTCATCATTTTGACCATTTTTTGTTTTCTTCCTAAAACAAGTTTTAATCAAAATGAGAGTTGGATTAACATACTTGTTCGATTTTTAATTCAAAATCATGCAAGTCAGGCTGTGAGCACTGAAAATTTTCCGTTTTTGGGTCCAAGACAATGGTCCGATTTTGGAAAATGAAATAGTTTTCGAGAAAACAGTCAACCTTAGTAAAAAATTTTCAAAAACTAATTTCGCAAGCGGTCAATGCTCGACAAGCACGGAACCCATGCTCGAGATGCGCAACCTCGGATCGGAGGCAATTTGGAAAATTGCCCCTTGCTTGAAGGGACGCATAGCAACGGAAAGTTGCCCCTAGTTTGGACGACAACTTGCAGCGACACGTGGCAACGAAAAGTCGCCCCTTGTTTGAATAATGCCGCAGCATGCTCATCGATGATTGATCGCGACCGGACTCCCAAGCACGGAGAGGACGGAGACGGCCATAAACAATATATGGACACAGTCACCTTGAAAGCGTTGGTGGCTGGACTTCAAAAGGAAGTTGATCACGTAGTTCCAATTGTTGCAACCGAGACATCGGATTCGGAGGAGCACAGGTGATCAAAACCATTACATGGACTGAGACGCTATGAAAGCGTTAAGGGCTGGACTTCAGAATGAAGTTGCCTACGTATCCCAAACATGGGAATCAAGCCTTACATAGTTCCGGTTAAGGTACACTCGGGTATTTTAACCTTCACTTTTCAGGCTCTAACTTTTGCCAAAGCGCCCAATGCGGGTTTTCGACCTTGGGAGCTTCTTTTCATTCTCTTTTTCTTTTCAGTTTTTTTTTTCATTTCTTTTTCTCTTCTTTTGCATTTTTTTATTTTTTTATCTCTTTCTTTTTTTTCTTTTCTTCTGCATTTTTTTCTTTTTTTTGTATTTTTCTCTTGCTCTAACTTTTGCCTGGGTCGCCCTTCCGGGTTTTCGGCCCAACGAGCCTCTCAAAGGGTAAAAGTGTAACAACTCCATGCCAAATGGTTTTTGAAATTGAAGCCACTCTGTGTCCAAGAGAATGACTGTTGCAGTACCTGGCAGAAGAGTCCATCACGGTTGCTTTGCAAGCTTCTTCTGGTGAGATCTAATCTTTTGACTTGAATTCGGTGCCTCCTGTTCGAGGGCTGCTTCGAATCTGGCCACACAGGCCTCACATCGTAGTTGGCTTTTGAACATTCTGGATGCAAGTCCAAGGTTTGAAAAATGAGGGGTCGAGTCTCGAGCTTGAGAGCGATCCTAAGCTGCGCTATCTCGAGAGCGATTCCACACAAGTCTTCGCAGGACTGCGCAAAACATTTTGTTTTTGAAAGTTTTTAAGAAGACGACAAATCGCTCGCGCCGAAGATAGTGTGGAACCAGTCTGGATCAAGCCAGGGTCCTTCTCAGTACTCACACCGACAAGCATGATTTCAATCATTAAGGGCTTAGCATGCCTCTCTTTCTTTCAATTTGATCAAAGTTTTGCAAAGCCCGAGGAATTCCTTCCTCTTCGTTTTTATCACCGCAGTGTTCAAAAAGGTTTTGAAAAACTTAGGTCAATGCAATAATTTTCAGGGCACAAGAGAGCAGGTGGAATGCGCTGTCGCTCCATTCGAATTCCCTGGCACAACTAGCCCAAAACAAGCGATAAGCATGGAAACACGGTAGCCGCAGCTGTTTCATTCAGGTTTCCCGGATGCAACTGGCTCCACGGCAGAGATAGATTCAAAAAGAAAGCAAAAAGATAATTACAAAGCAAAACGGTGCTCGAGGCAACAACCCCGGAATCACCTGGTATTCTATACAAAAAGGGGGACTGACTCGCTACAACAGGACAGACCCTTAAGCAAAAAAGGACTGACTCGAAACCCAAGCCAGGATTTACAAAACTAGCATTCGCAGATGCTCAAAAATGCATGCCAGACGCCACATCAAAAAACTCGAGGCGCTGCCCACAGGCGGTTCACGCTTTGATTACATACTTGCAGTATCGGTGTCCTCAAAATCCAATAACTGGGTGGTAACGGATTTAGCTGAGGTGGGTGGGAGGATAACCTCATTGTCAATCAAATCCTGCACCTCATGGCGGAGTCTGCTGATGGTACGCACAGTACTGAGTAGCGTCATGGCTTGCTGGGAGAGTCTTCGGCAGGGGTCGAGGCTCTAGGGGTTTAAGATGTCCCCTCTCGGCAAGAATCTGAAGCGCCTTTGACAATGGCATATACAGAGCATGAAAGGCCCTGCGCCCTCGGGGCAGGTACTTCGGAGCCTGAGCACTCTTGCTAGATGCACTAGCGAACGGATCGGCGGGTGCGGCCTTGGATTTCTGATCCTTCCCGGGTATAGGGTTGGGAACGAGAGGAACTGTTCTGGCATGACGGGGCCTATCCCGGTTTTCTGATTGACTTGAGCTACCCTCAGGTGGAGTGGGGAAAACATCATCCACAGCTTTGGTTACAACCGCGAATATCTGTCGCTTGTTCATTTCCCCGGCTTTCAAAGCCTCGACTGCCCACAGCAACCGTTCAATGGGATCGGCATCTGCCTTCACTTTGTCTTTGCCCCTGGCCTCAGCCTGATTGAGGGTTTGGGTTGATACTGGTACGTCATTGCCATAGTTGGAGGCCATCTCCGGTTGGCTAAGTTCAATCACAATTCGCCCCAGTAGCGGGGGCTCCTAGGGTTCAAAACTCCCGGTATATGGTGCAACTGGTGGCGAGGTTGACATTCCGTAAGCGAGATCCGCCACGGACCTTTGAAGATCGCCTATCATCCCCATTAACTCAAACGTAGTGGGCTCGCGAGCCTGATATAACTGGGGTACCCAGACCGGGTGCGCAACAGGCGACCTGGGTGGATGTGGTAGATCAACACTGGTCTCATCCTGTAGGGTAACTCCTTGATCCAACGCGGCTGTCATAACCACGATCTCTTCTTAATTCTGCGTCATCATAGGCCCTGCCTCAGCAAAGGGGAAACACTGTCTATTCTGTATCAACTCTCTGAATTCTCTGGACTGAAAGGAAAATAAGCAGCGTTTCAGCTCAAACAGATCTAACGCAGGTGTAGTCGAACAACTGAACTCTACTACTGGTCACTGTTCCCTGGAATCACTGTTCCCAGAACTGAACTGATACCCGCAGATATAACCGGTTCCTCAACAACACTGATACTGGTGCCCCTCGGGCCTGATACTCAAACTTGCAACCTGATATGTATGTTTCCTGCAGAGATACACTCTACAGCACATAGCAGATAAGTGAGAGCCAAAACACCCCTATATTGGGGTAGGGTTTCCCTGTCCTATTTTGTCAGGAGCTAGGGTTTCACTATGCACGCAGCGGTTTCAAACAACTTAGCATCGGGTAAGCAACCTGTCCTAGTTTGGAATGGTCACTATGGATTCCGAATGTGCACTAGGTCGAATGGTCAAAAGGGGTGCCCCGACAAAACCGAGGTTTGTGTTCCCATGCTGTCAGAGCCCACAACCGGTCAGCCTTATGGTCATGCCTTGACAAGACAAGCCTTCGGCAAACCGTTCAGGAATGGCAGATGGCAAACACTGTGTTCCTAGGCGCACCAATGCACATGCAATGCAAAGAAACACACAAACATAGTCAAAACAGGATATCATGAGTTCGAGTCAAGCTCTCTAAAATCCCCAGCAGAGTCGCCAGAAACTGTAACAAGCCCGCGAGGGACCTCGCTACAGTTCGGACTCCCTTTTTGTTTTGTTGCGGTTCTTAATCTGAACCAAAGAGTCCAACTCTGGCAAATCGTTTTGAGAAAAACAGATTTTTTGAAAAGAAGTGCCAAACATGGACTGCTTTGCCAGATACAGAGTCGCCACCTAAATATTTTTTAAAAAATGGGGAAATTTAGGAAACCCTGACTCGGTGCCAAAGGCCACGTGTCCGTCATCACCAAAGTTGCCTTGGCTCGGGAGCTTGGGTACGATCGGGGAAGGTCAGCTATGAGCACCCCCTTTCGCCCGGTCCGAAGACCGGCCTCTACTAACCATGATATCCGATTTTGAAAATGTTATGCGTTCTTATTCCGGTTATTAGCCTAGAATTTACTATGTTATGCGCGCAGCAAACAAGTATAGACTAGATTGCCTAATTTGGAAACAAGTATTGCATATCCGTTTGTTTTGAAAAGCGCTTTGGAATTTGCTACTCGCAAGTAGGATAAAACACGGATTTCAACGAGTCTTTCCAACTCAAACAATCCAACCTTCACCCACAGGCATTCAAACAGTTTATATCACGTAAGCATTTAGCTACATGGCAAGCATACTGTCATGGCAATACTCACACGCATGCGATATGCTAAAGCATAAAACACTTACATTGTACTCCGTGCCAAAACAACAAACTAGTTAGCGAACATGCATGTCCCTAGCTCATGTTAAGTGGCTAATGCAACACAGGCAAGGATGCAATTTAGAGTAGGCTCGGCTAACCCTAAAATGGCATGTGAAATGCGATCATTCGATACACGTATTCAATTTGGAATCGAAAATACAATGCAGTTTGTATGATGTACCAAGCCCGGTGCATGTAAACAAATGCATGAATGCACGTATGCATTGCATAAAGTATGCTAAAATAAACGTGCCCTAATCTACCATTATAAGCAGGTAAATAAAAAGGAAGAAAGAAGTGGGGTTGGAAGACATACACACACACGCACCCACACTTATTACAAATTCGCCTTCGCTTGGAGGGACCAAAATAATAATACAAATTAATTAACTACGCAAGCTAATTAAATATTACAGACCCATCAAATTAATCAAACAAATTAATTAATCTAATTAAAACAGTAAGCCGCCTCGGGAAGAGGGCCAGATGCAGCGCATGCTCGGGACTGGCTCGGAATCGCACTGCCATGCATAGTCTGCCTCTGTTTTCCCTGCTCTGCTCCTCTGAAAACTGCCAAAGTCTCAGGAATGCCTCTTAGGATACTGGGGATCACCACCGGCCGAGGGGGAACACCACCGGCTGAAGGAGGTGGCCACCGGCTGCAAATGAAGATATCGGCCACTAATACACTGCCGGTCGGCACTAAATACTGCCGGCCGGCAAGAAATGCCTACAGGACCTGCAACTCACAGCAGCAGAGGGCAAAACTTGCATGGCAATGCAATTCAAGCTATGTATGCACCAAACACACTCCTTATCATGTTAATGACTCAAAGGAGGGTGTGCCTCGATTCTCGGACCACCAATCACGCATTTCTATGCATGATGGCCCAAAGAACCAAGTATGCAACTTCAACTTCAAATGCATGCAAACCAAACAAACAAAAGGGGGCCCAATTCCTATCACTAGATCAAGGAACAAGGCATGCATGTTTATGTATGCAATCCTAAGCATGTTAACTAGTATGCCACATGGGATGCAAACAAGAATGCTAGTATGCAAACATACATACGAGGCAAGCATGCAAACCAAGCAATGGGGTGGACTTAAACATGACTTAGGCAACTCCAAATAGGCCCAAAATCAGTAGCCAAAATGCCCAAAAATGAAGGCTAAACACACATGCACATATGCAGTAAGTTGGACCAACACTTAGGCATTAAACAAGCAACTCTAAAGCACACTTAAGTGAAGCTAAACATGGACAATTAGCATACATTACAAACTCTGAAAATCATGTAAAACATGGTGCCAAACCAAGCAACAAAGCAAGCTAAACATGCAACAATGACCCCAAGCACTTGAGGCAAGCCAAGAGGCTTAAGCCAAGGTCATACCCACCAAGCCTCACAAGGCTAAGGGGACTCAAAACAGGTCAAAGGCAGACCTAAATAAAGCCAAGGGTGCACCTAGATGGCATCTAAGAAGCTCAAATTCAAAGGCATGCACAATGATCAAAACATAGGGCATACAACACATGTTTTTAAGGCAACAAAGAGGCATCCAAGGTAAGCATATGAGCATGTCAAAGGGACTGAAATAATGTTACTAATGGTGCCAAACCACTATAGGGAACCAAACAACTCATGCTCAACACTTCACATGCTTAAGCCTACAAGCCAAAAATGTAAAGGAGCCATACTAAGCATGCTAAGATCAACCCAGACACCTATGGACAGACCTAAAGCATGGAAATATAAGCACAAAACCTTCATGAATCTAAACCTAAAGCATGCTCAAACTAGGGCTAACAACCTAAGGCATGTTAAGGCAATTTCAAGGCATTACATAGTAGGTATGCTATACATGCAAGGTGTACCAAAACCAACACTTAGCAATGTTATATCATGATATTATAAGCATGAAAAACAGTCTATACATGATCAATACACACTTGAACTAGGTGCTCTCTCAAGAGGCTAAAAATGCCCTTTTCAAGGGCAACAAGGAGAGGGGGTGGCCCTCTCCTTCTTGGGACTTCAAGGCATCATCTTCACCACTGAAATCCCTCAAGATTTCAGTGATGAAGAGACCCCAACACCAAAATCCCGGAGCTCTCACAAAATGGCACAAAATGAGGCCTTTTCAAGGCCTAAGGGGGATCAAACTCCCCCAAAGCACAAAACACTCTTAATAAACTATATAGAGAGCCTAAAAACAGAACTTTTTTGTATTAAATACTAAGCACAAAAATAGTCCTAAGCTATGTAAAAATAGAGTGAAAGAAAGGGGTAAAAGGGGGTAGTTTTGTTACCCTTGTAGACCTCTTCAACAATGGTGATCTTGTTGCTTCCTTGGGCTCCAAACCAGTCAAGAACCTCAAGAACAAGCCCTTAGAACCTCAGTTTTAAGAGGAAGGTGAAACACTAGGTGCTTGTGTGCAATAGTATGGACTAAAACACACACAAGAGTAATATAGAGATAGGATGTGTATCCAACTCAAACCCTAAAACCAGAGCTTGGTCTGTGCTTTTTCTCTCTAAAAATGTCTAACTCTCCAACCTCTTAGCAAGGGAGACAAGGCCTCCTCTTATAGAGGAGGCAATCTTGTAAACTTAGCCATTAAGCAAACAAGAAGTGCATCCCTCCATACACATGTATGGAGGGGAAGCCAAAGCCATACAGCCATTTCAAAATATCTAAAAAAACAACTGCACAGTAACCGGCTGGCAAAGAATGTCATTGTGACAAAATTTAGTGCCGGTCGGCAACAAAGAGTGCCGGTCGGCAGTATACACTGCCGATGGCCACAAAATCCGGCCGGTGGCCTCTAGCCACGGCCGGTGGTGTGTAGGGATGCCTAACAAGGCATTCCCTGCCCTTCCAAGGCAAAACACAAGTGTTTGGTGCAAAACCAGACACAAAACAGTCGAGTTCGAAAATCCTGAGGCAAGGCGCGTAGCCGAGACCTCCGGGAACTCCAAACGAACACAAACAAGGATGATCACCAAGTGTTCCAATGGTGATGTCCAAGTCTTGAGGACGGTCAAAAATGGGGTGTCTACAGGTTGGCTTAGTTATTTTGAAACTCAAGTGGATGATTTAATGGGGTTTCTTTATGGGGATGGGAAATGTTTGGTTTTTGGTGAAAACACTAGAACTCTAGAGATTTTTGAGGAACAGGGAAATGTTCATAAAACTCCTTTCTTTCTTTGAATAGAAGATGACTGTGCGTAAATTTCTACAATGTGGTTTGCAAGATTGGTAATCTTTTAAATGTATTGAGTTAGAGAAATGGTTTTGAAAACTTCATGTGTAGTCCTTGATGGGATCATGTTGCTATGACTTATGAAATGAAAAAAAAAAAAAAAATTGATGATATATGGTTGACTTGAGAAGGAATATTGTGAACCATGAAAATTGTTGCATTTGCATATCATCTCATTTATTATTGTGCATGGTGGTTTTAAAAAAAGTTGAAAAATGGTTTTTGAAAGAAAATTGTTTTCATGGAGATGACTTGTATGAGAATATGGAAATGTGAATGGGGTAAATACGTGGTAAGTCCGGATAGGGGGTGTAGTTGATTTGATAAGTTGGCCATGAGTGTCCAGGGTGAAAGACCCGAAAGCCGTGCGGATAGGTGTCGAGCCTTCTGGTTAGCACCGGTAAAAATGACAGTTTGGTAGTGCTTGTTGAGCCTACTTGCAGACACCAGCCTAGGGATTACCAGTGTCGTATTTACCACCCCTCTTAAAGTAATGATGGAAGTTTGAAATTGATGAGATCATATGATGACATTGAGAACATGGTGATTTTGAAACAATGCATTGGAACGGATGTTTTTCCTCATTGATTTATCTTGGCATAGCATTGCATTTACATTTACATTTGTGTTGAGGAAAACGCATAACCATGTACATACTTTGTGAGAATACTCTACAGAACTTGGAAATTTATTTTAAAAGAATGGTTGGTTTTCAAAAATGGTTTTTGGGAGTTCACATCCCGCCGTAGTAAGTCGGCAAAAAATGGATTGTGTTGAGCTATGTGTTGAGAGGTACGTTGAGTTGATGATGTTATTTGTGGCTTGCGATGAATTTGTGAAATTTCATATTGATGTGTAATTTGGTTTAAAGAGGAAATGTGCATGGGCATTAATTGTAAATAATGGAAATCAAAGATAGATATTGGGAATCATAGACTATGATAGTAAACTTAATGAAGTAGTTGTGTTAATAAAAGTAAAGTGTGAGCTTGTTCTATAATTAAATAATGGGATTGGATTGAAAGGGGTTATTAATATTGTGTTATCTTGGAATGAAACCTTGCCGGTGTAATTAACGGAGTGAATTGAGTATAGGAGAATTATCGGCAAATCAAAAAGGGACTTGAACTTGAAGTTAAGGGGTTTTAAGTTAAAAATGAAGAGTAAAAAGAGTAGAATGAAAGGAAAAGAGGAACATTAAAAATAGAAGTTAAATGAGAAATATTTTGGGAAATGGGTTATTAACCTTTAAATGATGTTGTTTCTTAAATGTGGTTGTTTCACAAGGATCTATGGCTTTCTAAAGTTGAGGGATGATTTTTAACGGTTGAAGGTTTTCTTACCAGTATTTAAATTGTTTTTGAGAAAAAGATACCTTACTTATGATATTTTGAGATTATGAAATGTCATCCTACTATATGGTATCACCCTACATGCATGATCATTTTTATCTGTGTGTTAGTTATTGATTTAGAACCATGAGATTCCTACTGGGCATTAGTGCTCACCTCGTTGTTGTTGTATCTTTTTACAGGAAGAAAGTTTGGATTATTTGATTGAGGATTCATGGAGTTCTTGAGTTCATTTGTATAACATCATAGTAGATGTAAAGGTAGTGGATTTTGTATTTGTATTTATTTATTTGTAGCTTCGCGGAAGAAGCTTGGCATGTATTATTGTTGTTGTATTTATTGAGAGAGAGAACTTGTACCATTGTATTTCTATTACCCAAATGTAATAGACATTTGTATTTGTATTATTTATAAAAATAAAAAAAAAATATGGACCTAAATTTATAGGCTTTGGTAATGTTTTTGAGTAATTAAAAATTTGGGACGTGACAACATGGTATCAGAGCTAACCGGGTTTGAATACCTGGAGCTCGTGGGAAGTGGTTTTTACCACAATGGGTTGGCTTCGCTTGGTGAGGATATCTGCATATAGATATAGGTGGTATAGGACATTATGTGTTGCATTATGTGAGCATGGGTTAAGCTTCATGGATAGTTCTTGTAGCTGGCTAACTTGCTTTGAGATCTCATTGGAAAATGCGTCTGATCAACGTAGTTTCTAATGAGAGTTCCTTGGAAGTTCCGGGACAAGTGGTCGTCCTTGTAGGCTTGATTCAATTACGTGGTTTGTTGCTAAAAAATTGTTTATGTGCTGTGTGATTATGTGTTAGGTTGGTTTCTGGATTTAGTAGGAAGAGTAAGTATCTCAGGAAAAGGTTAGAGGTTGGTTATTAATGTCTGATGTCATTGTTGAGATAATGAGAGCTGTAAGATAGGTACCAATCTGCAATAAGTGGGACGTTAGATAGTGGTAGAGATGTATATTGACTTATGAATCTTAAATTGAATGAAAGTGTTTGTGGAACATGGAATGTGAGAGTTGTATGAATTACAAGGAGTAAAGTTGCGATGATGTGAGATCTTAGAATGGTACGAGATTAGTTTGAGTTACTTAGTAAATCGTGAGAGTGCTTGGTGGTGGTATGAAAATTGTGCCTCATGGTGATAAAAGTAGTGTTGGCTTAGGGTGTGGTGAGCTAGTAGTTGTGTGTGTATGAAGGAGTTAGTAGTATTGGAGTATGGGGTTCATGAGTATGAACAAATGCTAGAAGTAATTCTTGGGAGGAAATATGAGTCGTGTTTCGTAGTAGTGAGTGTTGTGCGGGTGGTAATTCTGTTGTGTGACTCAAAATAAGTGTTATTACATCGGCTTGAGAATGATGAGATTGTTGGAAGTGGTGATAATGTAACGCATATTTGAAAAGTCTATTGAGATTCTAGAAGCGGATAGGATGGCGTAAGAAGCTTTATCTCAGGGTAGACAGTGTGAGGTGACTTGTAAGCGTTAGTAATTGTATGGTTGGCCGATTAGTGACTTCCGAGTGTAGGAGCAAAGTGTTATGAGATTTTGGGCATTGTTTGTATGAGAATAAGAGGTGATAATGATGATGATTATGAATTGTGAGACGTGAAATGATGTGTGTATCAATAATTGAACCACGAGAATGGGAAATGGATGAATTGGGCTAAGTTGCGTAGAGAAGAAGGATTCTTGTATTCACCCTCTTTTGTGGGACTTAAGGATTGGTTTAGGTTAGTCTGTTTTGATTTGACTTGCAACCAATGGTATTAACAAATGCTACTTGAAGTTAATTGATGCTTGATTATCTGGGGAGTTGCCTTGTTTTGGATAAATAGGGATGTGAATGGATAGTGTCTCAAGGGGTACTTGATGGCATGAAATCTTACTTGTACATGTGTACGTGTGTTGTTTATGTGAAATTGTGAAATTGCTCTAGACGAGTTGAAAATAATTGAGTGGAAATTGTTGTAAGTGCACTTGTGCCAATGTGTATATATGTTGAATGTTGATATAAGTGTTGACATTGGTAATGAATATGTGGGTTTGTTTTGTTTGTTGTTGTTGCAAATGTGTATGGAAATTATGTTGTGATGTCGCTGGATGTGTGGCGGAGGTTATTTGGTGATGGTTGGGATTCACCGGAAAAAAAAAAAGAAAAAAAAAAAAAGAAAAAAAAGTTGAGATTGATGGGGGAAAACGAAAATCTATTTTCCTTGTGCGTGGCCTGGGAAGGCATGGTTGAACTAAATGTTAAGGACTTGATTTGAAAATGATAATGAATGATTTTCACTGTCCTACTTTTAAATGTCAAATGGAATAAAGAATCGATGATGCCGTTTATTGAAGTGCAATTGAAAATTTTGGTGTTGGACCGTACAATGTGAATTGTCCTTCGTTTTTGCTTGTGTTGACCTAGTGTTTGGTTTAATAGTGGTTTCCATTCCTTTGAAATTGAGTTTTGGGCGTTCAATAGACGTTGTCTGCCTAGTTATGAATTGAGAAGTTGTTATGGACTTTGGGATTATAAACGATTAGTGTTGCTCTTTATCGTTGAATTCCGATGGGAGTGTTGGTCGAAACGTATCTGTGATCCTTTCCTTGTGATTCTTGTTGTTTGGGTATCATTGGAACATTGAGGTATCAAATAGGAAAATTAAGAATTTATCCCAAGTGTGAGTCTAGTTTTGAATATTACGGGGTGTATTTCAATCCATGTTTGAGTTGTCTTCTATTTGGTTTTCTTCAATTTCGGGGACGAAATTTCCCCAAGGTGGGTAGATTATAACACTTTGTATTCTTGGGTTTAGAATTGAAGTGAGGTGTAATTGAAAGTAGTCGAGGTTTGGTGGATATGTATGGGTGCTCTCATGCTTTGTTGTGAACTCGGGGTTGTTAAGAATTGGTGAGCATAAGGTTGTTGCTATTTTTGTTAGAACGGATGCAAATTTTGGGGACGAAATTTCCTAAGGTGGGGAGGTTGTAGCACTTGGGCCCTTTTAAAACTTTTGGGAAGTGTATTTGAACCATGTATTATGTTTTGGGAATCTTCGGTGTTGTCGTACCTTGGTTTTGGATAAGTGAAAATTTATTTAAACTTGTTAGGTTTGGTTATTCGCACTTATTTTTGTCAAACGTTCCTTGGAAACTTAGAAATTTCGCCTTGGGGTCGACACTATCCTTCCTAAGGGTCGACCCTTTCATGTTGTTATGTTTCTGGGAGTGTCGCTGGAATATAGGGTCGACACCAGCCTTTGTGGTGTCGACACCTGCCTCTTTTGCTGTCCACAAGGGTAGACACCCGTCTGGGGTGGTGTCGACCCTTTGTTGTCTGTGTGTTGGTTGCTGGGACATAGGTTAGACACCAGTCTGGGGTGGTGTCGACCCTTTGCTGTCTGTGTGTTGGTTGCTGGGAGATAGGGTAGACACCAGTCTGGGGTGGTGTCGACCCTTTGCTGTCTGTGTGTTGGTTACTGGGAGATAGGGTAGACACCAGTCTGGGGTGGTGTCGACCCTTTGCTGTCTGTGTGTTGGTTGCTGGGAGATAGGGTAGACACCAGTCTGGGGTGGTGTCGACACTAGCAGTGCAGTCAAGCCTTCCCAGATTTTTTTTAACTCTTTGGTGTCGACACCACTGTTGCAGGGGTCAACACCTGTGTGTTTTTTTTTCAGATTTTTGGGCTAGTTTGGGCCCTACTTTTGAGGTGTTTTGGGCCCATTATTTTATTGACTTTAGGGTCACTTTCCTACCACTATAAATAGGCTCCAAAACATGTTTGATGTCACTTTTCTCTTCTTTTCTCTCTCTCAAACCGTGAGCTCTCCTCTCTCCCTCTAAACTCAAGCTTTTGGCACTAAGATTTCTAGATCTACTCACCTAGAGTGATTGTTCCACCATGGTCCTTTGAGAAAAAGTGTAGATCTCATCATAAGCTTCCTCTTGGTCCGATTGGTTCGTGGCTTCGTCGCCATTGATGTTTGGGTCGTCATCTTTGGCTTCAAGAGGTAGGGGTCCTAGTTCTCCTTCAATGCTTACATTGATTGATAGATTTGTGGTATTTTGGAATATATAAATGCAAAATCTATATTTTGGGCATATAGTGTAAATCATGAAATTTTGGGGTTAGGGTTTGAAATGTTGGGGTTGTATTATGGGGTTTAGATTATGGTTTTTGGATTATGGACCTAGGGTGTTGTTGGCTACATATTTTGTAAAAGCCAGTTACAGTTCGACACGTGGCAGAGTAAGGGTAATAAAGGAAGGTTATTCAAGCCTTCAATCCTGATCGTACACGTGGCAATAAATATTGGTTCTCACATGATCTGAGTAGCACTAGATCAATAACGAGATGCAAGATGACATAGCTTCAACGGTTGCTCATATTCAAATTCAAATACAGGAGGGAAGCTCAACTGCCAGTAATGGCGTAGTGGAGCTACTTGTAAGGAAGCATGATCAGCGAGCATGGAGGAGCAGTTCGACGGTTCGAAGTGCAGTTCGAAGGTCATCACTGACGAGTATAAATAGCAGGGAAGCCCCCAGAAAAAACCCCCAGACTCAGATCATACAAACCAGTCATTTACTTCATATATTTTCTTTTCCAGTCTTTTACATTTCCAGTCTTTAAATACCTGTTCTTTAAATACCTGTTCTTTAAATACCTGCACTTTAAATACCCGCACTGCACTTCGATTCATAGGAGTAGTTTCAAGTAGATTCAAGTAGATTGCTGTTGTAAACCTCTCCGAGGCTGAGTTTGGACCATTGTAAGTGTTCATTTTAATGAAATACTTCAATTGTTCTTCATATTACTGTTATTTCTCTTAATTTCTCCTAAGTCAAGCCACCAGTAAAAGTCCTCTTCATTGAGGCTGAAAAGAACTAAAACACAATCGTCTGATAATTGGTTGGCAATTATAATTTCTGTAAGGACTGATTGATCCTTGCTGGCACGCTCGCATTTACAAAATTACCCTTCGAAAAGCCAAAAAGCCAACATATATTTTTGGCACGCCCAGTGGGACTTAATTAAAAATGGCTAGAAGAAGACGACAAGGAGAAAATGAACGCTTGGAAGAAGGCGTGGAATGAGAGGTAGAAATACCAAATCCAGAGGATAATGTGGTAACACATCCTGTGGAAACTCCTATATTGTCAGAACCTATGGTCGAACAGACCAGCACTTCTGGACAAGAACCATATGTTCATAATATTGGACGAAACCAAGGAATTGGACCATCCACTGTTCCATCTACTCAACCAACAAATCCATGGGATGGTTTAGTAGATGCCATGGGACAACAATTAATGAACACAATGGAAAGGTGGGCAACATCCTTTTTGGATCGAATGAATAACCACCAACCAACAAACACAAGACACACGGAGGAAGTTGTAAATGTCCCTCAACAAAGATTGACTAGAGAAAAACAGCCTATGCAAGTTAATGGACAGTATAATGGTCAAACTAGTAATCAGAATTATGAAAGGCCATCACCTCAGTCTTGGTATGAACCCATTTCGAGGCCTATAGCAGGCCAAAATGCCTCAGTACTTAACAATGAAACCACACAAGTTGGTGGATCTGGCCAAGTACAAGAAACTGGCATAAGAATGGTTACAAATCCCATGTTCGAAGCCATACCTGGCACAAGGGGGTACACTAATCCCTTATTCGAATTTACACCCGGGGGGTTGGAGGGTTTTCCTGCAAATGGCAGAGACACAACACCTGTTCCAGCACCTTTCGCAGGTCCTTTCGCAGGTCAGGCTCAAAGGGGTTACCCATACCCTCAACAGCAACCTACACCGCAAGGACAGCCAGCCCCAAATTTACCACCTTATGGACCAAGAGGACCACAAGCACAAGTTTGTCCACCAAATCCTGTGTTTGCCCCTCCAGTAGTGGTTCAGCAGGCACAAAATATGGTCCCTAGGGATCAAATTGCTGATATTGTTAGGGAGATGTGTGGACCAATAGCTCGGGGGGTCCAGACTCCTGTATACAGGAAACCATACCCAGAATGGGTGGATAGGGTACATGAATACCCAAGGGGGTTCAGAATACCAGATTTTACCCTTTTTTATGGGACTGGAAATCAATCAACAATAGAACATATTGCTAGGTTTGCTGCTCAATGCGGTGAATTTACTAACCATGATTATATGAAACTGAGATTATTTCCAAATTCCCTAACTGGGGGAGCATTTGTATGGTACATCAACCTTACACCTGGCTCCATTCAAAGTTGGCAACAGATGGAAGAGGCATTTCATGCCCAATTCTTCCAATCAGAGCCAGAGGTATCCATGGCAGATTTGGCTAGATTGAGTCAAAGGCCTGAAGAAAAGGCTACTCAGTTTGTTGCCAGATTTAAAAGGGCTCGAAATAAATGTAGAGTCATCCTGCCAGAGCCAGAATTCGTCAGATTGGCTCAAAATGGTTTAGAATTCAGGCTTCGAAAGAAGTTTGATTCAACCGAATTCAGAGATTTGGTCAAACTGACCTATAAGGTGTCTCGATATGAAGCATTATTAGAAGAGGAACAAGATCGAAATAATGCATCATATAAGACATATTATAGAGATCCTAATTATGAAATAGATGCAGCAGAGATTGTAGGCAAAGAACCTGTAATCTGTGAAGCATTAATTCATAAGGATACAACTATAGACCAGCAGTTTAAAAAGAAAGATTTTCACAGAAAATACTCTTTCGACTTAACAAAAGCAGATGACATCTTTGATCATTTGCTCGCAGCCAATTTCCTTAAGTTACCAAAAGGAGTAAAACTACCATCTCCAGATGAACTGAAAGGAAAAGTATACTGTAAATGGCATAATTCTTGGTCTCACTCGACTAAAAACTGCATTGTTTTTCGAGACAGGATCCAAGAACAGATTCGAAAAGGAAGTTTGAAGTTCCCAGCTAAAACAGAAAAAGCCATGGGAATTGACAGTGATCCCTTTCCAGAAGTTGGAGAGGCAGCAGCCAATGTCATTACATCAGACTTCCAGAACTTGTCCTTGACAGAATTGGAGGAAGTCAATGTGCAGATGCATGTTGCTAACCAAACCAACATCAAGAAGAATGCTAGAAGCCCACCAGTTATTGGACAAGGTTTCTCGCACCAGAAGGAGCACTCTGATGAAGAATCACTGGATGATGATTCTTTAGAAGCAGCAGTGATGCAGAGAATGTGCCCCAGGTGCAGACTCAGTTACAAATGGTTGAAGGGGCTTCCAACTGATGGGAAGCAATACTACAGGGATGTTCAGAGACATCCTAAGTCAACCAATGCTTACAACAAAAGGCCGTATCCGGCTAGTGATAGGCAGAGACCACCAGTGGTTGAGCCTGTAGTGAACAGAATGCATGACAAAGGCAAGAGGCCCTTGCATGAATCCAGGCCACATAACTATTACAGAATGGAGAGTAGCCATTCTGAAAGAAAACTTGAGAGAGGCCCAGGTCATGGAATCAAAGCCAGAGATAGGGCCCCTAGACCAGTTTCACGCAGGGTAGAAAGTGGCCACCCTTATCGAAGGTCTGAATCAGACTCAAAACATGAGGACAAAACCAAGCACTTACCTTCACGGCCAGTTTCGAAGATGGCTTCGAAGGTGGAGAAGAGCAGTTTAGCGTCTGAATCAGCAAGTTCGTGGGTACCCGGAGTCCCAGACTGGTTTGTAATGCAAAACAAACCTAGAGAATTGCCTGTTCGAAGGGATGTTAGAAGCCAGGGCAGGATGATCAAGCCTCCTCTAGTGGCTCCTAACAGTTGGGTATTGCTCAAACACCCAAAGACAAAGGAACCAGGTTTGGTTCCAGTCATTTCGAAATCACAAAGGAGAAAGATCCAGTGCAGGTACACTCAGTACCAGAATGAGATGAAAGAAAATGGAGAGAGCTCTTCATTGGTCCAGACGGAGAGAAAGAAAATTCCAGAATCAGACCATGCTCCAAAGCCCATTCAACAGAGCAAAGTGGTCTGCAGCAGAGAGCAGTTGGCCAAGGTTCATTCTGAACTGAAAGCCAAAGAGAAGGCTAGCTTGGCAGGGTTGGAGAAAGCTCTGATGGAGACTGATAGCGAGACCGAAGAAGAGATTGGCATAAGCCAGAAGAAAGAGGTCGTGGAGGAAGAAATGTTCGAAGCCTTCATGGCTGAGCAAACATTTTCTGGTTGGAAAACCAGTTGAGAAAGATCCTTCGAAGGGATCAGTTAACAACGAAGTACCAGAGTGCAGCATGGAAGATGCTGCTGAAGCAACTGAACAAGGTAGCCAGAAGGGGAAGCAAGTGCAGCCAGCCATCCAATTTGGCTCATTTCCCCCAGTATCAGTTAACATGGTGCACATACTGCCTCATGAGTTCCAAGTTGGTTATGAGGACCAGGATGACGAAGACATGGATCCCATTTCTGTCTCTAGTGAGGATTCGCAAGTAAGTATGATACAAGATGGTCCTGGGATGGCTACCCCAATGGAGACTGAATTTGAGAGTGAGGAGGAGGTGAGCATCAACCTCTCCTATCCTTTTGAGTACCCCTCGAATTCGATGACGCAGCACGTCAAGCCTTTGTACATCAAGGCTTTCTTTGATGGGATACAGCTGAACCGAGTCCTGATAGACAATGGGGCAGCAGTAAACCTACTCCCGAAATCTTCTTTGAAGAAACTAGGGAAAAAGAATCCCAGGTTGATACCAACCAGCACAACCATTGCTGGTTTCGCTGGAGATAAACAGATGGCCCAGGGGATTCTGCCCATTAACTTAAGTGTGGGAACCAGGGATTGCATGACTGCATTCTTCGTAATTGACAGCCATGCTAAGTATAATGCGTTACTTGGTAGAGATTGGATCCACACCAACAAATGTGTGCCTTCCTCTTTACATCAGAAGATCATGATGGCTTTAGGCAATGGGGAGACAGAGGAGATTGATGCAGATCTTCAACCCTTCATAGCCTGTGCAGACTTTGCAGAGGCCAAGCTGTATATTGAGGGAGTAACACCTCTCAGTATATTGAGGAAAGCTGATGGCTCAGCCGAAGTGACGGCTGATGAGGAGGTGACACACCTGAAGCACTCAGTCCAGGAAAGTGCTGATGAAGAAGTTGTCCTTAGAGATGACAATGATGCCTGGTTATAGGCAAAAGGAGGAACCACAAGAAGCCAAGTCCTTGGCTTTGATTAGATTTTCAGTATTGGATGTAAAAGCAATAGTCCAGAAAATTCAGGGCAAGAGAGAAAGGCCATGATAAGGCTGCACAGCAGCAGCAAAGCTAGGTCTTGACTCTTGGAGTAATGTGGTGCAAGTCCAGCAGAGAAGCCTGGACAGAGCATAGAGTCTTGACTCTAAAAGCCTTAAAACAAAAGTCACATAAGAAGAGAGAACAGGAGAACTACAAACAGACTGAACAACGAGATGGTGAATTGAAGAACCTGGGGGCAGAACCAAGCATGAAGATCATTTCGAAGGTAGAAGAAACCAGAGGGAGTTCTCATGCACAAGACCCCTTAGCAGAGATAAATTTAGGGGAAGGTTCTGAACAGCAGCCCACCTACATAAGTGCTTGTCTGGATATTCTGGATAGAGACCAGTTGTTGGTTGTTTTAAAGAAATACAAAGATTGCTTTGCATGGTCTTATAATGAACTACCAGGATTGGATAGGTCATTAGTGGAACATAGGCTCCCTATGAAGCCTAATTTCAAGCCATATAAGCAGAAACCAAGAAGGATGAGTCCAGAAGTAATTCAGAAAGTCAAGGAAGAGATCCTCAGATTACTCAAGGCAGGTTTTATTAGGACAGCCAGGTATGTTGAATGGCTATCTAATATTGTGCCTGTAATCAAGAAGAATGGTAAAATGAGGGTATGCATTGATTTCAGAAATTTGAATCTAGCAACTCCAAAAGATGAGTACCCTATGCCCATAGTAGATTTGCTGGTAGACAGTTCAGCAGGGCATCAAGTTTTATCAATGATGGATGGACACTCTGGTTATAATCAAATCTGCATTGCAGAGGAGGATGTCCACAAGACAGCATTCAGATGTCCTGGAAATATTGGCACCTTCGAATGGGTTAAGATGCCATTTGGCCTGAAGAATGCTGGAGCTACATACCAGAGGGCTATGAACACCATCTTTCATGACCTCATTGGAGGGTATTTAGAATGTTATATTGATGACATTGTAGTGAAATCCCAGTCCATGGAGGAACACCTGCTTCACTTAGAAGCAGCTTTTGAAAGAATGAGGAAGTTCTCAATCCTCTTAAATGTGCTTTTGGTGTATCATCTGGAAATTTCTTGGGCTATGTTGTGCACAGGAAAGGAATACAGATTGATCAGAATAAAGCCAAAGCCATCATTGAAGCCAAACCCCCATCAAGTAAGAAAGAATTACAAAGGTTCCTTGGGCAGGTTAACTTTCTTCGAAGGTTCATTTCTAACACTGCAGGGAAAACTAAAGTATTTTCTTCCTTGTTAAGGCTGAAAGATGAAGAGGAATTTGTGTGGACAGCAGAGCATCGAATTGCTTTCGAAGGTATTAAAGCCTACTTGGCCAACCCTCCAGTGCTGATGCCACCAAAGGGTAACAAGCCCTTGAAGTTGTACATAGCTGCAGCAGAAGATTCATTGGGAGCTTTCTTGGCCCAAGACAATGAAGAAGGCAAGGAGCAAGCTGTTTATTACCTTAGTAGGTTTTTAAATTCTTGTGAATGTAAATATTCAGCTGTTGAAAAGCTGTGCCTTGCTTTGTATTTTGCTGCAATGAAATTGAGATACTATCTTTTACCTACAACTGTCTTGGTAATTGCAACCACAGATTTGGTTAAATACATGTTATCTAGACCTATGTTGAGGGGAAGAATTGGCAAGTGGATACTAGCCTTATCAGAATTTCATTTAGAATATGTCCCTCAGAGGGCAGTAAAAGGGCAAGTTTTAGCCAATTTTTTGGCAGACCATCCATCTCAAACAGAGAGCCAAGAAGTAATGGAACTTGGTATGGCCAGTGTTGAGCCATGGCAAATGTGGTTCGATGGGTCGAAAGCCAATGGGTTAATTGGAATTGGTATTGTGATCAAGTCTCCACAAGGGACAGAAACTACCCATGGTTTCAGAGTGGATGAAGCTACCTGTTCCAATAACCAGGCTGAATATGAAGCCTTAATTGTGGGACTAGAGATTCTTATTGGATTACAAGTACATGCAGTTGACATATTTGGAGATTCTCAATTGGTGGTTAACCAAGTGAAAGGAATTTTCAAGTGTCAAAGCATAAGTATCTTGCCATATTATGTTGTTGCATTACATTTGCTTTCTCAGTTTCAAATAGCAAATGTAACCCATGTTCCAAGATTCTTGAACAATAGAGCCAATGATGTGGCTCAGAAAGCTTCGAACTTCAAGAGAAGGGATAATACCCAAAGGGACATAAGCCAAACAACATATCAGAGATTAATTCAACCTTTGAATAAAAGGAATGTGATCTTGGAAGTCAATCATAATGACTTACAAGAACAAGATTGGAGGCATCCAATAATGCAGTACTTGGCTGGTCCATCTTCGAAGGCCAGTAGAAAGATTAAATTGCAGTCTATGCAATACATGATATATGGTAATGCTCTCTACAAAAGGAGGGGAGATGGCTTATTGCTGGAATGTTTAGGCCCAAAAGAAGCATTAACAGCTATGGCTGAGGTCCATGAAGGCATCTGTGGTGCTCATCAGCCTGGTGTAAAGATGAGGTGGTTGCTTCGAAGGCATTCCTATTATTGGCCAACCATCCTTAAAGATTGCATAGAATATGCAAAGGGTTGTCAGGCATGTCAAAAGCATGGCACAATAAGGCATGTGCCCATAACTGACCTACATGCAGTGGTGAAGCCTTGGCCATTCAGAGGGTGGGCCATGGATATGATGGGAAAAATACACCCACCTTCTTCGAAACATCATTGTTTCATTCTAGTGGCCACTGACTACTTCACTAAATGGGTCGAAGCTAAGCCATACAAGGCTGTAGACCAAACAGAGGTTATTGGTTTTATTAAAGATTTGATCCATAGATTTGGCATCCCACAAACCATAACAGTTGATAATGGGACTGTGTTTGATGGGAAAATGGTGAAGTCTTTTGTGGCAGAGTTTGGAATTAGCCTTGTTAATTCCACACCTTACTATGCACAAGCCAATGGTCAAGCTGAGTCATCCAACAAATCCTTGAAAAAAGGAATACAAAAGGTTGTGGATGACAATCCCAGGGATTGGCATAACCTATTGCTGGATGTTTTGTGGGCCTACAGAACTTCCCCAAGGTCAAGCACGGGAATTACTCCCTATGCCTTGGTGTATGGGCATGATGCAGTCTTACCAGTGGAGATTAATGTTAAATCCTTGAGAGTAAGATGTCAAGATCAGTTAAATCTGAACAATACCATCAAAGTATGTGCTTGGAATTAGAAGGCATAGATGAAGCCAGAATTTTGGCATTAAATAGCATTCTTTTCCAAAAGAAGAAAGCAGCCAAGAATTATAATAAGAAAGTCAAACACATTGGCTTTGATGAAGGTGATTTGGTATGGAAGACAATACTCCCAATTGGGATTAAAAGCCATAAGTTTGGCAAATGGTCACCTAACTGGGAAGGACCATATCAAATTTATAGGGTTCTGCCTTTTGGAGCATACCATTTAAGAAACTTGAATGGTTATGTACATCCCAAAAAGATTAATGGCAGATATTTAAAACCTTATTTTCCAACCATTTGGGAAACACAAGGGATAGAGTGAACACTATATACAAAAACACAAAGCTTGCTCAAATGATATACAAAAATATTGTGCTTTCATAAAGAATCAAGTACATTGTGCCATAAATTGGCCCAAAAATCATTACAATGCTTTAATTGTTTTTGTACAATAGATTTCCTATTGCTAAGTGAGGGAGCTAGTTGTATAGCTGCAGCCATGTCTTCTTTTCGATCAGCCAGCCCTTGGTTGGTAATGTGCAATTTCGTATCAGTTCGAACCAAGGCTTGGTTTACTGCGGCTAACTCCTCTTCAAGCTGAGCTTTCCTCTCCAGAAGTTGGATTCGAAAGTGGGAGGCAGAGGAGTGTTGTTCCTTAAGCTTCGACACTTCATTATGTACATGGGAAACAAAACTCTGATCGCCAGCCAATTTCTCATCCTCAGCCTTGGCAGTTTGACAGATGCTGATATAAAATCAACAGTAGCTGCTGCCTGAGATAAATGACTGGAAACATCCATGCCTGATTGATCAGCAAGTTTGCAGCACTGGAGGAACCCATTTTTGATGATAGGCCTCTGTAGAGCCTCGAAGGGAATCCTCGAAAAGGAAATCAGCAGCTCCAGGCATGTGTCCAGATCTATTGAAAGTGTAGAAGGCCTGCTGGAGGAAGGAGGACTCTTGAAGATTTTTAGTAGGGAGTCAGCCAAGACTAATGGCTCAGCTTCAGCAGTGGAGTTGGGAGAGGTAGAGGGTATGTCGAAGGGACTAGCTAGTCTTCCTTCAAAGATATTTACCTCATCCCTGGTCATGAAGGGCATAGAGAGTGTTTTGGTGGAAGACACAAAGGGCTGCATGGGGATGGGAGAAACGGATGGAGCATCTTTGGCAGCCTTTATGGTCTTGGCCACCAGCAAATCAAGTGAAGAGGGGCTGGAAGTGGACATTGGTGATGAACCATGAATTGAAGAGCTACCAGCGCCCTCTGTGAAAGAATCAACTGCCATTGGGAATGGAGCAGCAGTTGTAATTTCTGCGAAGGAAGGAGGAAGAGCAAGGTTCGAAGGGGAAGGAGACTGAAGTAGGTCACAGGTCAAGAAAGGAAGATATGGCTCTAAGCCAAGAAAAAGGGATGCAGGAATGCTGGGGCTCAAAGAGGGTGCATTGAATGTGGGCCTTGGAAGTGGAAGCAGTATTTGAATGGTTTCACATTCTGCATCTGATCAATTTCAATTGAGATTGGAGAAGGCCTCATGGGAAAGATAACTGCAGTGGTCGCCACTGCAAAAAAGGAAAAAATACAAAGTAATGTTAAACTTCGAATACTACAAGCTGACAAAGTAAAAAACAGCAGAGGTATGAAAGAAATTACTTGATCCAGAGGCATTGGCACTGATAGGAGAGCTGCGAGGGGAGTCATATTCGGCAGGCTATTGTCTTCCGGCTACTTCTCTTTGAGGTATATCAGCAACAGCAGCTCCATATCTCAGAAACTATTGCTGCTGTCTTTCCTTAGCCCTCTCGAAGACAACAATTGCTTTGGAATGTTCTTTCTCTACTGCCTTGGTGCTTACTCCCTGAGTGAGATCTTCAACCAGATTAGTAGTTGAAGTAGTCACGTTCCTTATTCTTCCTATCGCTTGGGCAATTGTCTCAGAATCAGAATCTTCAGAGAAATCAGAAGGAGAGACAGTTATCTTTCTTCTCTTTTTCCGTTGAATTGGTGTTGTCTGCTCCTCAGTTTCTTTACTGATCTCTTTAGTCTGAGTTTTAAATTCCCCAGGAATGAGTTCCTCTTCCACCTCCTTGGCAGTTGTTTCTTTCGAAACCAAGTCAATTACTCTTTTGCTCCGTACCAAGGGTGACTCATGTTCTTGATCTGCTTCTTCCTCTTCTGCTTGTACCTCAATTGTGTCTTTTTCAGGTTCAAATAGTCTCCTCTTCTTTTGTTGTGGGCTGCCTGTATAGAAGAAGAATTAAGATAGCAAGCATTGGAAAGATAGTCAAAAGGGAAGAAACAAAGGTATACCTTTCTTTGAAGCAGCCCGAGTCACTCTAAGAGGAGTTGAGGCAGCAGGAATGGATTGAGTTGTAGTAGATATTGCAGTTGAAGCAGTAGTGGAGATGATAGTGGCAGCTTCCTTAGGCTTGGACACATCTAGCACCTCTAATAGATTTTGGGGTGGAATGGCCAGATATACCTCCATATTAGCCACCCACCAGTTCTGGTATCTCTTCAAGAAGGTACTTTGAGGGATGAAGGGTGTGTATTCGAAATTGGCCAAATCCGCCATAAACTTGAAGGTTGCCTCTTCTAGCCTTGATTTCCGAACCTTCAAATCTCTCTTGGTAAGAACCAGATTGGTGTTGCTGCAAAGAGGTATTGGGACCCCTTGTGTGAGACCAAATTGTCTGGCAAATTGAGCAGGACAATACGGCTCAGCTATGCATTTGTAAGCCCTGGGGTTCATGGTCCCAATAAATAGCTCCCTAGGAATCAGAAGGGAAGCCCATATATCCTTGTGAACAGGTGAGGTACAGAGCCTGTCACTTAGGAAGTGAATCAACCAAATTGGACCTGTGCTGACTTCGAAGGGACGGAAGCGATGAACAGGAAGGATGGCTGGTAGTTGATGAAAGAAAGAGAAGTAAAAGGCAAAGGTAGATGGATAGAGTGAAGCATTGGCTAGTCTTATGCCATGGGTGAGAGAGTGTGACCCAAAGAACTTGAGGCATTTGGATTGTAATTCAGTAAAATAGGCGAAAAGCCAAAGTTGAAGAATCCAGAATGGCCCCCCTTGATTCGCATCTAAGGGCTTCTCACAAAAGAGGGAACAGACTCTGTATACATGGCCAAGAATATATGGGGCTAAAGCTACCTTTTTGTGCAAAACAAGGGCTTTAGCGAGAGGGGCAAATTCAGGCATGATCCTTTGGGAAGAGGTGCAGAAGAGGAATTTACAAAGCCAGTATAATAAGAAGGAAAAGAATTCCCTATCAGTTACTGGACCCTCTCTTTTATTTTCAGCTTTAACAAAATCGCTGTAAGATGAGGTAAGAGAGGGGAGGGAGAAAGAGACTAATAAATCAGGGAAATCTGGTGTGATGGGAGCGCCAATAGGAGATACTCCTAGCAGATGGCAAATGTCAAGGACAGTAGGAGCCATCATCCCACATCTAAATTGGAAGAAATTGAAAATAGGGTTCCAAAAACATAAAGCAGCAGGAATTAAGAAAGGGTCTTCTGGGATAGTTACCCTAGATAGCCGGAGAGCATCAAGAAGGCAGAGCTCTTGAAGGTCCAAAGTCCTAGCAGGGATGACCCGGTTATACCATTCTTGCCATTCCGGTCGCACTGTGGGCCAGCATCGGTGAGGGCGATGGATCCTCCAGCTCCTCCAGTCGAGACCACCTTCATAAAGGAGACACTGGTCCTCCAAACGAGGGTATAGAGCTGAGAACTCAACAAGGGTCTCCTTGAATATTGGCCCGAGCACGTAGTCCTGCTGTTCATGATGGCGAGGGACAAAAATACGCCCATCAACAGCACTTTTTTCCCCAGCCTTATACTTCTCGCATTCTACGTCGATGAGCCTTTTCAAAGCCAGAGATAGGCTCACACGCTGTGTGACTGGAACTTTCAGAGAAGAAGAAGTCATTAATGACACACTCTTCAGAAGATGAAGACCGAAGCAAAGAGGAAACAGTAGAGAGAAGGGTTTGTAAAAGGCAAATGATTTCGGAGCACGAAACGAGAGGGTTTTAAAACCTTTGTGTCTGAAAATATATCCCGTAAGTCGTTAAGAACTAAAAGTACGAATGTGAGGAATCTCTTCCAATATTGATAGTTTTGGAGGGAAGAGCTTATTCCAGATATTGGGGTCAGCTTCGAAATAAAGTATTTGGCTTCGAAGACAAGATTTTGGCGCCAAAAATCAAATAACAACGGCTTCGAAATACACAAGCTGGCTTCGAAGCCTACTACATGATTAAAGGTGCTGAATTCCTTGAATATTGGTCTATTTCAAAGGGTTTAAAGACCTGTTTGGGGATCATTAATCAAAGTAACGACCTTCGGAGCAAACCCTAGGATTCTCTAAGGATGAGAAACACTGTTCGAAGCATCAAAACCAATTGTTGGTTTTTATGCTTATAAGAAGGAATTGTTTTTTACTCTTCGAAGAGTAAAAATGGTCAATTTGAGATTGATTGACTATATTAACCATGACCATATGTTGGTTGTAATTGGTTTTGAGGGGTAATGTTGTTAGAATTTAAAGCATTAATTCCAGACGATATCAGCCAGAATTGTCAAATTTACTCCATAAATCGGAATAAGACATGTTGGTTCTTTTAGCACTTCATTAAACAATTGATTCAAAGGATGAGATTGTTCAATTCGAAGTTATGAGTTGGCTTTTAAAGATAAAAGGAAACAGAGTCAAATAATGTTAAATACAGAAAGACTTTGTTTATATTAAAGCCAAGACGATTACATTAAGTAATCCTATCTGGGTACAAATTCAAGTTCATAAAAGTAAGGAATAGAATAAATAACAAGATCATGAAATTTTGTCCAGCAATGGTCAATAAATTTCTGTTCTTTCTTTATTATTTCTTCTATCTCTTCTAAAGTTGGCTGCATAAGCTGATGAGCTCTCACTTCATAGTAGAGTTCTTCAGCCTTTATTTCGAAAGCCTCTTCCCTCGATTTTTGTTCCAATTCATCTATAACCAAATCATCCCAGTACGCAGAATCTTTATTCTTGAAGTCGTCGAACTCTTCAATAAAATTCTCTGCTTCATACTGGGTATGAATTCGGAGAGATGAAAGTTGATCCAGAGATTGGATGGTGATCTTAGAATTCCGATGCCAGTGGAGAAGCACCGGAAGTTGGTCTAGAAACATGTGAAGTTCTGCTTGAGCAATGGGGTTAAGGATATGGCCCCTAGTCAAAATGTCACAAGCCCATTGAAAATTCTTGAGAGGGGTGTCATCCTCAAGAACGTGGAAGGGTAAGTGAGAGAAAGCTGCAAGTAGAAGCTGAGCTTCTTTTCGCTCAGGTGGAGTAGGGACTAATGGAGGTTTGTAAGGAGGAAAGGCTTCGTTCATGGGGAGGGCAAGTCTTAGTTTCTCTGTCCAGGAAAGAATGAGAGGAGGAGAAGGAGAAGAAGGAGAAGATGGTCCTGCTTCAGAAGATGGGAAAAGAGTAGATGGCTCTGCTTCAGAAGACAAAGAGGAGGGAGTAGATGTTTCTATCTCAGAAGATGCAGAAGAAGGTGTGGATGCCTCTATCATGGGAGATGGCACGGGAACAGGAGGAACAAAAGCATTAATATAATCAAGCCAATCAGAAGAACAAATCTTTGCCTTTTTGGCTAAGAATGAAGGGATGTACCCTTGTGCTTCTTCTGGGCGCTGGGTAAGGTGCATTATCTTTGTAGGCATGGAAGAAGTATACCAGGCCACAAGCAGATTCTCTTCCAAGCTACGTCGAAGGTCAATGGGCACGTAAGGGTAGACCACTGAGCTTCGAGCGTAGGAGGGAAACTCCAAGGGGTCAGTAAACTCAACGAAATGGTGGTTGATCCGCTCCCTTAAATCATAAGTCTCAGGGGTTGACCAGCTTGTCCAACCAGACGCCTCAGAGGATGAAGAGGTTACAGCTTCATCCCATGCAGAGGTCTGTGAAGAAGAGTTCCCCAAGTCCATATTTGTAACTTGTCGAAGCAAAGGCTTAAGAGTAGTTCGGTCAAAGTACAAAGGGAGTTTAGAGGAAGAACTTCTTGTATCTGTAAGTTTGTGAACCAAGGGATTAAGGGCAATGTGTTCGTAGTCCAAAGGTTTATAATCTGCAAAAGCCTCCATTACCTGAATATAGAAGGGCGGGTAAAGGTGGCTAATGAATGCGTGGAGGTTCTTTCGAGAGGAAGCAGCATTACTCAAAGGCTCTTCATATGCTTGATCAATAGAAAGGAGAGTTGATTCAGCCATAGCCTGTTCGAATACTAAGGTATTGGGATGTTCGATGAGTTAATGCAAATGATCACCAAATAGATGACGGTTGTGTTTCCAGAATTTGGACTCCATACACGTTCTAAAAGCGCGGGAAAACTGTAATCCACTAATATCGCCAAGTATTGGGTATATTAGTGCGGGGGGTAATGTTGGCTACATATTTTGTAAAAGCCAGTTACAGTTCGACACGTGGCAGAGTAAGGGTAATAAAGGAAGGTTATTCAAGCCTTCAATCCTGATCGTACACGTGGCAATAAATATTGGTTCTCACATGATCTGAGTAGCACTAGATCAATAACGAGATGCAAGATGACATAGCTTCAACGGTTGCTCATATTCAAATTCAAATACAGGAGGGAAGCTCAACTGCCAGTAATGGCGTAGTGGAGCTACTTGTAAGGAAGCATGATCAGCGAGCATGGAGGAGCAGTTCGACGGTTCGAAGTGCAGTTCGAAGGTCATCACTGACGAGTATAAATAGCAGGGAAGCCCCCAGAAAAAACCCCCAGACTCAGATCATACAAACCAGTCATTTACTTCATATATTTTCTTTTCCAGTCTTTTACATTTCCAGTCTTTAAATACATGTTCTTTAAATACCTGCACTTTAAATACCCGCACTGCACTTCGATTCATAGGAGTAGTTTCAAGTAGATTCAAGTAGATTGCTGTTGTAAACCTCTCCGAGGCTGAGTTTGGACCATTGTAAGTGTTCATTTTAATGAAATACTTCAATTGTTCTTCATATTACTGTTATTTCTCTTAATTTCTCCTAAGTCAAGCCACCAGTAAAAGTCCTCTTCATTGAGGCTGAAAAGAACTAAAACACAATCGTCTGATAATTGGTTGGCAATTATTAATTTCTGTAAGGACTGATTGATCCTTGCTGGCACGCTCGCATTTACAAAATTACCCTTCGAAAAGCCAAAAAGCCAACAGGTGTATAATAAATGGAAAGATTGGAACAAAAAGTAATGGGGTAAGAGATTTGGATTTTTCTTGAAATTTCTAGATTTTTCTTGAAACCCTAGGTTGATTTATGATGATAAACAATGAGTTTGCCCAAATTGAAAGTAGAATCATGAAATTGAGGTATGAAATTGTATATATACAAGTTTAATTGAAATTTGGAAGTGTTTGAAAATCATGTTAAAAATTAGCGATTGAGCCTTACTTATGGATATTGTAAATTATGCTTTGATATGAAATGAAACTTGGGAAAAAGGATTAGTTAATGATATGAATAACATGAGCCTTGGAATGGAATGATGAAATGAAAACTTAGGAGTACACCTTGAATCATAAATAGTGGTGTTGAGTTAAGATATATTGAATTGTGGTGATTATGTAGAATTGTATTGACTATGTTGATTTTGGTTTTTGTGATATAAAATGTAGAGTTTCCAAAAATGGGCTTAATCTCAAAGTATTTTATAAAACCCCTAGTGGGTTGGCTTAGTTATTTTGAAACTCAAGTGGATGATTTAATGGGGTTTTTTTATGGGGATGGGAAATGTTTGGTTTTTGGTGAAAACACTAGAACTCTAGAGATTTTTGAGGAACAGGGAAATGTTCATAAAACTCCTTTCTTTCTTTGAATAGAAGATGACTGTGCGTAAATTTCTACAATGTGGTTTGCAAGATTGGTAATCTTTTAAATGTATTGAGTTAGAGAAATGGTTTTGAAACTTCATGTGTAGTCCTTGATGGGATCATGTTGCTATGACTTATGAAATGAAAAAAAAAAAAAAATTGATGATATATGGTTGACTTGAGAAGGAATATTGTGAACCATGAAAATTGTTGCATTTGCATATCATCTCATTTATTATTGTGCATGGTGGTTTTTAAAAAAGTTGAAAAATGGTTTTTTGAAAGAAAAATTGTTTTCATGGAGATGACTTGTATGAGAATATGGAAATGTGAATGGGGTAAATACGTGGTAAGTCCGATAGGGGGTGTCGTTGATTTGATAAGTTGGCCATGAGTGTCTAGGGTGAAAGACCCAAAAGCCGCACGGATAGGTGTCGAGCCTTCTGGTTAGCACCGGTAAAAATGACAGTTTGGTAGTGCTTGTTGAGCCTACTTGCAGACACCAGCCTAGGGATTACCAATGTCGTATTTACCGCCCCTCTTAAAGTAATGATGGAAGTTTGAAATTGATGAGATCATATGATGACATTGAGAACATGGTGATTTTGAAACAATGCATTGGAACGGATGTTTTTCCTCATTGATTTATCTTAGCATAGCATTGCATTTACATTTACATTTGTGTTGAGGAAAAAGCATAACCATGTACATACTTTGTGAGAATACTCTACAGAACTTGGAAATTTATTTTAAAAGAATGGTTGGTTTTCAAAAATGGTTTTTGGGAGTTCACATCCCGCCGTAGTAAGTCGGCAAAAGGTGGATTGTGTTGAGCTATGTGTTGAGAGGTACGTTGAGTTGATGATGTTATTTGTGGCTTGCGATGAATTTGTGAAATTTCATATTGATGTGTAATTTGGTTTAAAGAGGAAATGTGCATGGGCATTAATTGTAAATAATGGAAATCAAAGATAGATATTGGGAATCATAGACTATGATAGTAAACTTAATGAAGTAGTTGTGTTAATAAAAGTAAAGTGTGAGCTTGTTCTATAATTAAATAATGGGATTGGATTGAAAGGGGTTATTAATATTGTGTTATCTTGGAATGAAACCTTCCCGGTGTAATTAACGGGGTGAATTGAGTATACGAGAATTATCGGCAAATCAAAAAGGGACTTGAACTTGAAGTTAATGGGTTTTAAGTTAAAAATGAAGAGTAAAAAGAGTAGAATGAAAGGAAAAGAGGAACATTAAAAATGGAAGTTAAATGAGAAATATTTTGGGAAATGGTTTATTAACCTTTAAATGATGTTGTTTCTTAAATGTGGTTGTTTCACAAGGATCTATGGCTTTCTAAAGTTGAGGGATGATTTTTTAACGGTTGAAGGTTTTCTTACCAGTATTTAAATTGTTTTTGAGAAAAAGATACCTTACTTATGATATTTTGAGATTATGAAATGTCATCCTACTATATGGTATCACCCTGCATGCATGAGCATTTTTATCTGTGTGTTAGTTATTGATTTAGAACCATGAGATTCCTACTGGGCATTAGTGCTCACCCCGTTGTTGTTGTATATTTTTACAGGAAGAAAGTTTGGATTATTTGATTGAGGATTCATGGAGTTCTTGAGTTCATTTGTATAACATCATAGTAGATGTAAAGGTAGTGGATTTTGTATTTGTATTTATTTATTTGTAGCTTCGCGGCAGAAGCTTGGCATGTATTATTGTTGTTGTATTTATTGAGAGAGAGAACTTGTACCATTGTATTTCTATTACCCAAATGTAATAGACATTTGTATTTGTATTATTTATAAAAATAAAAAAAAAAATATGGACCTAAATTTACAAGCTTTGGTAATGTTTTCGAGTAATTAAAAATTCGGGGCGTGACATAAATTAAGGAGTAAAATTGAAAAAAAAACGCCTTTCAATACAAAGAAAAAGACTTCTCACCAAATTATTTTACTCAATGCCTGCAAAGCACCATCGGAGGAGAAGACTCAATTGATCCAGCTCCTTATGGACAGTTTTTTTTATTCAAGCACACAGATTCAATTTCTCATCCTTTTTTTTTGCAAGTTGTTGATCTTTGCTGTTGTTGTTGTATGATGAAACAAATTGCAACAGATAGTTATAAATGAACCAAAAAAAATTAAAAATTAAGCATATAGAAACAATAATAAAAAATAGAACAGATATATATATATATATATATATACTGGATTATATTTGAGAAAGAATTTCAGCAGATAGAAAGAAAGAACAAGAGAGAGTGAAAGAAAGATTGCAACAGATCCTTGTTTGGTGTATTTCAACAGATAATAAAATTGAACAGATAGAAATAAATTGAAGATTGTGAATGGTTTGTTGAACGGATAAGAAATTTTGGAAATATATTTGAACATATAAGAGATTAAAATTGAGCAGATAACCAAATCTAGGCTAAAATTGACACAGAGAGGGAAAAAAAAATTGAACAGATAGTCAAGATTTTGGAATATATAGACAAAAATATAATAATTAAACACTTAAAAGTAAATTTGAACATATAGAAAAAAAATTCAACAGATAAATTAAGGAGTAAAATTGAAAACAAAACGTTTTTCTAAACAAATAAAAAGACTTCTCTCCAAATTATTTTACTCAATGCCTGCAGAGGACCATCAAAAAAGAAGACTCCATGATCCAGCTCCTTATGGACAGTTTTTTTTCTTCAAGCACACAGATTCAATTTCTCCTCCTTTTTTTTTTTTTTTTTTTTAAAGTTGTTGATCTTTGTTGTTGTTGTTGTATGATGAAACAAATTGCAACAGATAGTTGTAAATGAACCAAAAAAATTAAAAATTAAGCAGATAGAAATAATAATAAACAATAGAACAGATATATATATATATATACTGTATTATATATTTGAAAAGAATAATTCAACAGATAGAGGAAAGAACTAAGAGAGAGAGAAATAAAGATTGCAACAGATCCTGGTTTGGTGTATTTCAACAGATAATAAAATTGAACAGATAGAAATAAATCGAAGATTGTGACTGGTTTGTTCAACAGATAAGAAATTTTGAATAGATATTTGAATAGATATGAGATTAAAATTTAACTGATAATAAAATCTAGACAAAAATTTGCACAGATAGGGAAAAAAAAATTGAACAGATTGTCAAGATTTATGAATATATAAACAAAAAAATAATAATTAAACACTTAAATGTAAATTTGAACATATAGAAAAAAAAATTGAACAGATAAATTAAGGAGTAAAATTGAAAACAAAACGACTTTCAAAACAAATAAAAAGATTTCACACCAAATTATTTTACACAATGCCTGCAGAGGACCATCGAAGGAGAAGAATTCATTGATCCAGCTCCTTATGGACAGTTTTTTTCTTCAAGCACACAGATCCAATTTCTCCACCTTTTTTTTTCAGTTGTTGATCTTTGTTGTTGTTGTATGATGAAACAAATTGCAACAGATAGTTGTAAATGAACCAAAAAAAAAAATTAATAATTAAGCAGATAAGCAGATAGAAAAAAAAAATAGAACATATATATTATATATATATATGGATTATATTTGAGAAAGAAATTCAATAGATAGAGAGAAAGAACAAGGGAGAGAGAAAGAAAGATTGCAATAGATCCTGGCTTGGTATATTTCAACAGATAATAAAATTGAACAGATAGAAATAAATTGAAGATTGTGACTGGTTTGTTGAACAGATAAGAAATTTTGGATAGTTATTTGAACAGATAAGAGATTAAAATTGAACTGATAATTAAATCTAGACAAAAATCTACACATATAGGGAAAAAAATTGAACAAATAGTCAAGATTTTGGAATATATGGATAAAAAAATAATAAATAAACACTTAAATGTAAATTTGAACATATAGAAAAAAAATTCAACTGATAAATTAATGAGTAAAATTGAAAACAAAACGTTTTTCAAAACAAAGAAAAAGACTTCTCACTAAATTATTTTACTCAATGCCTGCAGAGGACCATCGAAGGAGAAGACTCCATTGATCCAACTCCTTATGTACAGTTTTTTTTCTTCAAGCACACAGATCCAATTTCTCCCCCTTTTTTTTTTTTTTTTTTTTTTTTTTTTAAAGTTGTTGATCTTTGTTATTGTTGTATGATGAAACACATTGCAACAGATAGTTGTAAATGAACCAAAAGAATATTAAAAATTAAGCAGATAGAAATAATAATAAAAAATAGAACAGATATATATATATATATATATATATACTGGATTATATTTGAGAAAGAATTTCAACAGATAGAGAGAAAGAACAAGAGAGAGAAAGAAAGATTGCAACAGATCCTGGTTTGGAGTTTTTCAACAGATAATAGAATTGAACAGATAGAAATATATTGAAGATTGTGACTGGTTTGTTGAACAGATAAGATATTTTGGATAGATATTTGAACATATAAGAGATTAAAATTTAACTGATAATAAAATCTAGACAAAAATTTGCACAGATAGGGAAAAAAATTGAACAGATAGTCAAGATTTTTGAATATATAGACAAAAAAATAATAATTAAACACTTGAATGTAAATTTGAACATATAGAAAAAAAAATTCAACAGATAAATTAACGCGTAAAATTGAAAACAAAATGTCTTTCAAAACAAATAAAAAGACTTCTCACCAAATTATTTTACTCAATAGCTGCAGAGGACCATCGGAGAATAAGACTCCATTGATCCAGCTCCTTATGGACAGTTTGTTTTCTTCAGGTACACAGGTCCAATTTCTCCTCCTTTTTTTTTTTTTTTTTTTTTCAAAAAGTTGTTGATCTTTGTTGTTGTTGTTGTATGATGAAACAAATTGCAACAAATAGTTGTAAATGAACGAAAAAAATTAAAAATTAAGCAGATAGAAATAATAATAAAAATAGAACAGATATATATATACTGGATTATATTTAAGAAAGATTTTCAACAGATAGAGAGAATGAACAAGAGAGAGAGAAAGAAAGATTGCAATAGAACTTGGTTTGGTATTTTTCAACAGATAATAAAATTGAACAGATAGAAATATATTTAAGATTGTGACTGGTTTGTTGAACAGATAAGAAATTGTGGATAGATATTTGAACTGATAAGAGATTAAAATTGAACTGATAATAAAATCTAGATAAAAATTTGCACAGATAGGGAAAAAAATTGCACAGATAGTAAAGATTTTTTAATATATAGACAAAAAAATAATAATTAAACACTTAAATGTAAATTTGAACATATAGAAAAAAAAAATTCAACAGATAAATTAAGGAATAAAATTGTAAACAAAACGTCTTTTAAAACAAATAAAAAGACATCTCACCAAATTATTTTACTCAATGCCTGCAGAGGACCATCGGAGGAGAAGACTCCATTGATCCAGCTTCTTATGGACTGTTTTTTTTCTTCAAGCACACAGATCCAATTTCTCCTCCTTTTTTTTTTAAAGTTGGTTAACTTTATTGTTGTTGTATGATGAAACAAATTGCAACAGATAGTTGTAAATGAACAAAAAAAAAATAAAAATTAAGTAGATAGAAATAATATAAAAAAATAGAATAGATATATATATATACTGGATTATATTTGAGAAAGAATTTCAACGGATAGAGAGAAAGAACAAGAGAGAGGGAAAGAAAGATTGCAACAGATCCTAGTTTGGTGTATTTCAACAGATAATAAAATTGAACAGATAGAAATATATTGAAGATCGTGACTGGTTTGTTGAACCGATAAGAAATTTTGGACAGATATTTAAACAGTTAAGAGATTAAAATCGAACTGATAATAAAATCTAGACAAAAATTTGCATAGATAGGGAAAAAAAACTAAACAGATAGTCAAGATTTTTGAATATATAAACAAAAAAATAATAATTAAACACTTAAATTTAAATTTGAACATATAAAAAAAAATTGAACAGATAAATTAAGGAGTAAAATTGAAAAGAAAACGTCTTTCAAAACAAATAAAAAGACTTCTCACCAAATTATTTCACTCAATGCCAGCAGAGGACCATCAGAGGAGAAGACTCCATTTATGGATAGTTTTTTTTCTTCAAGCCCACAGATCTAATTTCTCCTCCCATTTTTTTTCCTTAAGTTGTTGATCTTTGTTGTTGTTGTATGATGAAACAAATTCCAACAGATATTTGTAAATGAACCAAAAAAAATTAAAAATTAGGCAGACAGAAATAATAATAAAAAATAGAACAGATATATATATATATACTGGATTATATTTGAGAAACAATTTCAACAGATAGAGAGAAAGAACAAGAGAGAGAGAGAGAAAGAAAGATTGCAACAAATCCTGGTTTGGTGTATTTCAACAGATAATAAAATTGAACAGATAAAAATAGATTGAAGATTGTGACTGGTTTGTTGAACAGATAAGAAATTTTGGATAGATATTTTAACAGATATGAGATTACAATTGAACTGATAATAAAATCTAGACAAAACATTGCACAGATAGGGAAAAAAATTGAACACATTTTCTAGATTTTTGAATATATAGACAAAAAAATAATAATTAAACACTTAAATGTAAATTTGAACATATAGAAAAAAAAATTGAACAGATAAATTAAGGAGTAAAGTTGAAAACGAAACGACTTTCAAATCAAATAAAAAGATTTCACACCAAATTATTTTACTGAATGCCTGCAGAGGACCATCAGAAGAGAAGAGTCCATTGATCCAGCTACTTATGGACAGTTTTTTTTCTTCAAACACACAGATCCAATTTCTCCTCATTTTTTCTTTTTTTTTTTGTTTTTTTTTAAGTTGTTGATCTTTGTTGTTGTTGTATGATGAAACAAATTGCAACAGATAGTTGTAAATGAACAAAAAAATTAAAATTAAGCAAATAGAAATAATAAAAAAATAGAACAGATATATATATATATATATATATATACTGGATTATATTTGAGAAAGAATTTCAACAGATAGAGAGAAAGAACAAGAGAGAGAGAAAGAAAGATTGCAACAGATCCTGGTTTGGTGTATTTCAACAGATAATAAAATTGAACAGATAGAAATATATGAAGATCGTGACTGGTTTTTGAACATATAAGAAATTTTGGATAGATATTTGAACAGATAAGAGATTAAAATTGAACTGAAAATAAAATGTAGACAAAAATTTGCACATAGTCAAGATTTTTGAATATATAGAGAAAAAAATAATAATTAAACATTTAGATGTAAATTTGAACATATAGAAAAAAAAATTCAACAGATAAATTAAGGAGTAAAATTGAAAACAAAACCTCTTTTAAAACAAATCAAAAGACTTCTCACCAAATTATTATACTCAATGCCTACAGAGGACCATCGGAAGAGAAGACTCAATTGATCCAACTCCTTATGGACAGTTTTTTTTCTTCAAACACACAGATCCAATTTCTCCTCCTTTTTTTTTTTTTTTTTTTTTTTTAAAGTTGTTGGTCTTTGTTGTTGTTGCATGATGAAACACATTGCAACAGATAGTTGTAAACAAACCAAAAAAAAAATTAAAAATTAAGCAGATAGAAATAATAATAAAAAAATAGAGCAGATATATATATATATATACTGGATTATATTTGAAAAAGAATTTCAACAGATAGAGAGAAAGAACAAGAGAGAGAGAAACAAAGATTGCAACAGATCCTGATTTGGTGTTTTTCAACAGATAATAGAATTGAACAGATAGAAATATATTGAAGATTGTGACTGGTTTGTTGAACAGATAAGAAATTTTGGATAGATATTTGAACAGATAAGAGATTAAAATTGAACTAATAATAAAATCTAGACAAAAATTTGCACAGATAGGGAAAAAAATTGAACAGATAGTCAAGATTTTTGAATATATAGACATAAATATAATAGTTAAACACTTGAATGTAAATTTGAACATATAGACAAAAAAATTCAACTGATAAATTAAGGCGTAAAATTGAAAACGAAACGTCTTTCAAAACAAATAAAAAGACTTCTCACCAAATTATTTTACTCAATGGCTGCAGAGGACCGTTGGAGAAGAAGACTCCATTGATCTAGCTCCTTAGGGACAATTTGTTTTCTTTAGGCACACAGGTCCAATTTCTCCTCCTTTTTTTTTTTTTTTTAAGTTGTTGATCTTTGTTGTTGTTGTATGATGAAACAAATTGCAACAGATAGTTGTAAAAAAAAAAAATAAAAATTAAGCAGATAGAAATAATAATAATAAATAGAACAGATATATATATATATATACATTATATTTTGAGAAAGATTTTCAACAGATAGAGAGAATGAACAAGAGAGAGAGAAAGAAAGATTGCAACAGATCCTGGTTTGGTGTTTTTCAACAGAATAATAAAATTGAGATAGAAATATATTGAAGATTGTGACTGGTTTGTTGAACAGATAAGAAAATTTGGATAGATATTTGAACTGATAAGAGATTAAAATTGAACTGATAATAAAATCTAGACAAAAATTTGCACAGTTGGGAAAAAAAATTGAACAGATAGTCAAGATTTTTGAAAATATAGACAAAAAAATAATAATTAAACACTTAAATGTAAATTTGAACATATAGAAAAAAAATTCAACAGATAAATTAAGGAGTAAAATTGAAAACAAAAAAACGTCTTTCGAAACAAAAAAAAGACTTCTCACCAAAATTATTTTACTCAATGCCTGCAGAGGACCATCGGAGGAGAAGACTCCATTGATCCAGCTCCTTATGGACAGTTTTTTTTCTTCAAGCACACAGATCCAATTTCTCCTCATTTTTTTTTTAAGTTGTTGATCTTTGTTGTTGTTGTATGATGAAACAAATTGCAACAGATAGTTGTAAATGAACCAAAAAAAATTAAAAATTAAGCAGATAGAAATAATAATAAAAATAGAACAGATATATATATATATATATATACTGGATTATATTTGAGAAAGAATTTCAACAGATAGAGAGAAAGAACAAGAGAGAGAGAAAGAAAGATTGCAACAGATCCTGGTTTGGTGTATTTCAACAGATAATAAAATTGAACAGATAGAAATATTGAAGATTGTGACTGGTTTGTTGAACAATAAGAAATTTTGGAAGATATTTTAACAGATAAGAGATTAAAATTGAACTGATAATAAAATCTAGACAAAAATTTGCACAGATAGGGAAAAAAATTGAACAGATAGTCAAGATTTTTGAATATATAGACAAAAAAATAATAATTAAACACTTAAATGTAAATTTGAACATATAGAAAAAAAATTGAACAGATAAATTAAGGAGTAAAATTGAAAACAAAACGACTTTCAAAACAAATAAAAAGATTTCACCAAATTATTTTACTCAATGCCTGCAGAGGACCATCGGAGAGAAACTCCATTGATCCAGCTCTTATGGACAGTTTTTTTCTTCAAGCACACAGATCCAATTTCTCCTCCTTTTTTTTTTTTTTTTTAAGTTGTTGATCTTTGTTGTTGTTGTATGATGAAACAAATTGCAACAGATAGTTGTAAATGAACCAAAAAAATTAAAAATTAAGCAGATAAAAATATATAAAAAATAGAACAGATATATATATATATACTGGATTATATTTGAGAAAGAATTTCAACAGATAGAAGAAAGAACAAGAGAGAGAGAAAGAAAGATTGCAACAGATCCTGGTTTGGTGTATTTCAACAGATAATAAAATTGAACAGATAGAAATATTGAAGATTGTGACTGGTTTGTTGAACATATAAGAAATTTTGGATAGATATTTGAACAGATAAGAGATTAAAATTGAACTGATAATAAAATCTAGACAAAAATTTGCACAGATAGGGAAAAAAATTAACAGATAGTCAAGATTTTTAATATATAGACAAAAAAATAATAATTAAACACTTAAATGTAAATTTGAACATATAGAAAAAAAAATTCAACAGTTAAATTAAGGAGTAAAATTGAAACAAAACGTCTTTTAAAACAAATAAAAAGACTTCTCACCAAATTATTTTACTCAATGCCTGTAACGCCCTCAAAAATAATACTAAAGCCATCAATATAAACATGCATTGATATAAGAAAGACCAACAGTTTCTATTCATCAGAGTACTTCATTACAAAAGATATTACATATTAACAACAAAAGCTAATGCCCTAAGGGCTTACATCTTTCCAAGTTAACACTTGGTTACAAAAGAGAGTACTAGCTCAATTACACATTAAGCCCTTGGCTTGAATCTACATATAATACATCAAAAGAATAGGACAATAAAAATGATGTCCGCCTCTAGCCTTCCAAGCTATGTCCTTGGAGGTGTCACGCTACTGCACCTGAAAATGATGTCCCATATAGGGTGAGCCACAGCCCAGTAGAAATACACTAAACCAACTATGAACAATGACTAAAAGATTAGCAGTTGATAGATGGTCAAGACTTATACCCTCATCTACATTTTATTACAATTCCAAGACAATCAAGTCTATGTTACGACTCACTTTCCAATTCTTATTCAACTTTGAGTTTGAAAACTAGGCTCAGTACTCTGGCCAAAACATTTGATGAGACTATGATTCATCATTAGAACACTGTCGAAATTCATTTTGGATACACATGTTGGTGTTGTATCAAAAACACATAAACCACTTCCATACTTTACTTATGATACACATGTTGGTGTTGTATCAACTTAACATAGAAACATTTTCTATACTTCACAATTGATAACGATATACATTTTAGTGCTATATCAAATCAATCCAAACACTTCCGTACTTCACAAAACGATGCTAATATACATGTTAGTGCTATATCAAATCAAACAAACAATACATCAATTGATAAGCATATGAGCTGTATCATAACTACAATGGGAGAGCATATGAGCTGCATCCCCGGGTTCATCCCCTATCTCCCCATAACCATTAACCGGTTTAGAGGTACATCCTCCATCTTTCCCTAAACCGTGGAGTACATCCCCCATCTCCTCCCATACACAAGCAATGCATATAAACATAGAATCATATACGCAATCAATCAATACATAAAGTTAATGTATTCTATCCACCGTCTACACATAATGCGTATAGACACATTGGTCATATGCACAATCAATCAATACATAAATTTAATGTATTCTACCAACCGTCATACTCTATGACACATCCAATTGATTAGTTTTAGTTTGCCTAATCATCATGCATTGTCTACAACAATCAATACTACCCTCCACCGGTAGTCCAAAGCAATTATCTCTAAACAGGAAATAAATGCACAAATGGATAATATATCAACATTTCAACTAGGTGAGCAATGAATGATTCAACTACACCCTTTAGTCCTATACATTTCCAATTTCAACATTCTCAATCCAATTCCTCACTTTCTTTGATTAATTACATGCATTAATTAATTAAACCAATTAGGGCAAATTACCATAATTCACCAAACAACCCTAAGGTTCCATTCTATCAATGTTCCAACATTAATCTCATTTCTCTATGCCTAACTTGCACATAGGTTTATTATAATTAAAACCCCAACTTTTGTAAAATTACACAAAAGACCCAAACTTTCTCAAAATTACGCAATAACCCCAACATATCAAAATGCTAAAATTTAAAGACAAAATCCATAAAGAGGAGTAGGGTATCCCTACCTCGAAGTTTGAGCCAAAAAGGAGATGAAGACCCAATGACCAACGTGCTCCAAAACCAAATATTTTCAGATTAAATCGAAGCCCAAGTCACCCTCTATCTTTTTAACAAAGCACTTAGGGTAGATTCACACAAGAAAGAGATGATTTCTTAGAGAGAAGGCAAGTCTAGAGAGAGAGGCTCTCGGATCTAGGGTTTGAAGATGAAAAAGTTTTGAAAAAGTGATGTAGAACTCGGCTGCTGCCAACTGATAAAGACAGGCTCGCTCGAGCGAAGGCCTGCTCGCTCGAGCGACCAGACAGGAAACACTCGCTCGAGCCAAGACAGCCTTACTCGAGCCAACAACCAGAAGCTCCTCGAGCGACGAACAGCTCGCTCGAGCGAAGGACGAACCAGATCGCTCGAGCGAAGAACAACTCGCTCGAGCCAAGAATTCCAGTGTTCAGGTCCTAGTACCAGACGCAACGCTCGCTCAAGTGAAGCCACCCTGGCTCGACCCACCAGACACAAAACTCCACTCTCGCTCAAGCGACCAAACCCTGGCTCGAGCAAAGAACAAAAGACAGAAGCTCGCTCGAGCGACCAACTCCTTGCTCGAGCGAAGGTCCAAAATTCTAGACAGCAACACTTGGTTCCCAAACACAACCAACCTATAACAAACCTGCCCAACACATCCTATAACTCAAAAACAAAGTATGAAAGGACGTAAACAAGGTTTAAACAACTACTAACATCTACGGACACAAGTCCAGATCACTGTACAACAAGGGTTAAAACCCGGGATCGCTATATAAACGAACCAAAAAAATTAAAAATTAAGCAGATAGAAATAATAATAAAAAAAATAGAACAGATATATATATATATATTGGATTATATTTGAGAAAGAATTTCAATAGATAGAGAGAAAGAACAAGGGAGAGTAAAGAAATATTGCAACAGATCCTGGTTTGGTATATTTCAACCGATAATAAAATTAAACAGATAGAAATAAATTGAAGATTGTGACAGATTTGTTCAACGGATAAGAAATTTTGGATAGATATTTGAATAGATAAGATATTAAAACTGAACTGATAATAAAATCTAGACAAAAAGTTCCACAGAGAGGGAAAAAAATTGAACGGATAGTCAAGATTTTGGAATATATTGACAAAAAGTAATAATTAAACACTTAAATGTAAATTTGAACATGTAAAAAAAAATTCAACAGATAAATTAAGGAGTAAAATTGAAAACAAAACATTTTTCAAAACAAATACAAAGACTTCTCACCAAATTATTTTACTCAATGCCTGCAGAGGACCATCGGATGAGAAGACTCCATTGATCCAGCTCCTTATGGACAGTTTTTTTTCTTCAAGCACACAGATCCAATTTCTCCTCTGTTTTTTTTTTTTTTATTTAAGTTATTGATCTTTGTTGTTGTTGTTGTACGATGAAACAAATTGCAACAGATAGTTGTAAATGAACCAAAAAAAATTAAAAATTAAGCAGATAGAAATAATAATAAAAAATAGAACAAATATATATATATTCTGGATTATATTTTAGAAAGAATTTTAACAGATAGAGAGAAAGAACAAGAGAGAGTGAAAGAAAGATTGCAACAGATCCAGGTTTGGTGTATTTCAACAGATAATAAAATTGAATAGATAGAAATAAATTAAAGATTGTGACGGGTTTGTTGAATGGACAAGAAATTTTTGAAAGATATTTGAACAGATAAGTGATTAAAAATGAACTGATAATAAAATCAAGACAAATTTGCACGGATAGGGAAAAAATTGAACATATAATGAAGATTTTTGAATATATAGACAAAAAAATTATAATTAAATGCTTAAATGTAAATTTGAACATACAGAAAAAAAAATTGAACAGATAAATTAAGGAGTAAAATTGAAAACAAATGACTTTCAGGACAAATAAAAAGATTTTCACACCAAATTATTTTACGCAATGCCTGCAGAAGACCATCGGAGGAGAAGAATCCATTGATCCAGCTCCTTGTGGACAGTTGTTTTTCTTCAAGCACACAGATCCAATTTCTCCTCCTTTTTTTTTAAAATTTTTTTAAGTTGTTGATCTTTGTTGTTGTTGTATGATGAAACAAATTGCAACAGATAGTTGTAAATGAACCAAAAAAAATTAAAAATTAAGCAGATAGAAATAATAATAAAAAATAGAACAGATATATATATATATATACTGGATTATATTTGAGAATGAATTTCAACAAATAGAGAGAAAGAACAAGAGAGAGAGAAAGAAAGATTGTAACAGATCCTGGTTTGGTGTATTTCAACAGATAATAAAATTGAACAGATAGAAATAAAATGAAGATTGTGACTGGTTTGTTGAACAAATAAGAAATTTTTGATAGATATTTGAACAGATAAGAGATTAAAATTGAACTGATAATAAAATCTAGACAAAAATTTGCACAGATAGGGAAAAAAATCGAACAAATAATCAAGATTTTGGAATATATAGACAAAAAAATGATAATTAAACACTTAAATATAAATTTGAACATATCGAAAGAAAAATCAACAGATAAATTAAGGAGTAAAATTGAAAACAAAATGTATTTCAAAGCAAATAAAAAGACTTCTCACCAAATTATTTTACTCAATGCCTGCAGAGGACCATCGGAGGAGAAGAATCTATTGATCCAGCTCCTTATGGACAGTTTTTTTTCTTCAAGCACACAGATCCAATTTCTCCCCCTTTTTTTTAAGTTGTTGATCTTTGTTGTTGTTGTATGATGAAATAAATTATAGTTGTAAATGAACCAAAAAAAAATTAAAAATCAAGAAGATAGAAATAATAATAAAAAATAGAACAGATATATATATACCGGATTATATTTGAGAAAACATTTCAACAGGTAGAGAGATAGAAAAAGAGAGAGAGAATGAAATATTACAACAGATCCTGATTTGGTGTATTTCAACAGAAAATAAAATTGAGCAGATAGAAATAAATTGAAGATTGTGACTAGTTTGTTGAACAGATAAGAAATTTTGGATAGATATTTGAACAGATAAGAGATTAAAATTGAACTGATAATAAAATCTAGACAAAAATTTGCACAGATAGGAAAGAAAATTGAACAGATAGTCAAATTTTTTGAATATATAGACAAAAAAATAATAGTTAAACACTTCAATGTAAACTTGAACATATAGAAAAAAAAAATTAACAGATAAATTAAGGAGCAAAATTGAAAACAAAACGTCTTTCAAAACAAATAAAAAGACTTCTCACCAAATTATTTTACTCAATGCCTGCAGAGGACCATCGGAGGAGAAGACTCTATTTATCCAGCTCCTTATGGACATTTTTTTTTCATCAAGCACACATATCCAATTTCTCCACCTTTTTTTTTCAGTTGGTGATCTTTGTTGTTGTTGTATGATGAAACAAATTGCAACAGATAGTAGTAAATGAACCAAAAAAAATTAATAATTAAGCAGATAGAAATAATAATAAAAAATAGAATATATATATATATATATATTGGATTATATTTGAGAAAGAATTTCAACAGATAGAGAGAAAGAACAAGAGAGAGAGAAAGAAAGATTGCAACAGATCCTGGTGTGGTATATTTCAACAGATAATAAAATTGAACAGATAGAAATAAATTGGAGATTGTGACTGGTTTGTTGAATAGATAAGAAATTTTGAATAGACATTTGAACATATAAGAGATTAAAATTGAACTGATAATAAAATCTAGACAAAAATTCGCACAGATAGGGAAAAAAATTGAACAGATAGTCAAGATTTTTGAATATATAGACAAAAAAATAATAATTAAACACTTAAATGTAAATTTGAACACATAGAAAAAAAAAATTAACAGATAAATTAAGGAGTAAAATTGAAAACAAAACGTCTTTCAAAGCAAATAAAAAGACTTCTCATCAAATTATTTTACACAATGCCTGCAGAGGACCATCAAAGGAGAAGACTCCATTGATCTAGCTCCTTATGGACAGTTTTTTTTCTTCAAGCAAACAGATCCAATTTCTCCTCCTTTTTTTTTTTAAGTTGTTGATCTTTGTTGTTGTTGTATGATGAAACAAATTGCAACAGATAGTTGTAAATGAACAAAAAAAAAAGTAAAAATTAAGCAGATAGAAATAATAATAAAAAATAGAACAGATATATATATATATATATATACTGGATTATATTTGAGAATGAATTTCAACAGATAGAGAGAAAGAACAAGAGAGAGAGAAAGAAAGATTGCAACAGATCCTGGTTTGGTGTATTTCAACAGATAATAAAATTGAACAGATAGAAATAAATTGAAGATTGTGACTGGTTTGTTGAACAAATAAGAAATTTTTGATAGATATTTGAACAGATAAGAGATTAAAATTGAACTGATTATAAAATCTAGACAAACATTTGTACAGATAGGGAAAAAAATTGAACACATAGTCAAGATTTTGGAATATATAGACAAAAAAATAATAATTAAACACTTAAATGTAAATTTGAACATACAGAAAAAAAAATTAACAGATAAATTAAGGAGTAAAATTGAAAACAAAACACATTTCAAAGAAAATAAAAAGACTTCTCACCAAATTAATTTACTCAATGCCTGCAGAGGACCATCGGAGGAGAAGAATCCATTGATCCAGCTCCTTATGGACAGTTTTTTTTCTTTAAGCACACAGATCCAATTTCTCCCCCTTTTTTTTTTTTTTAAGTTGTTGATCTTTGTTGTTGTTGTATGGTGAAACAAATTATAGTTGTAAATGAACCAAAAAAAAAATTAAAAATTAAGAAGATAGATATAATAATAAAAAATAGAATAGATATATATATACTGGATTATATTTGAGAAAGAATTTCAACAGGTAGAGAGATAGAAAAAGAGAGAGAGAAAGAAATATTACAACAGATCCTAATTTGGTGTATTTCAACAGAAAATAAAATTGAGCTGATAGAAATAAATTGAAGATTGTGACTAGTTTGTTGAACAGATAAGAAATTTTGCATAGATATTTGAACAGATAAGAGATTAAAATTGTCACGCCCCACTTTTTATTACTCGAAGTCATTACCAAGTTCCTTAACTTAATTCAATTTCAGAGATAACATGCGGAAATAAACTCAAATGTTCAATAAAAGTAATGAACAACAATTCTCTCATTCGAATGTAAATTAAATACAACATGAGCAATCTAAATAAATTGCCCTTAGGCTTACAACAATAAATCAAATGAAGGGTGTAACCCTTTATACATATATGGCATTCCGCCAACAACAAAGAGGCCCCGTGGCCAACAAATAAGAAGGTCCAAATCTTGTAGCACATCCTGCTAAACACCTGAAAAAGATTCAACAACGTGGGATGAACATATAGTCCAGTAGGGATCTCAACATGATCCTTAACAATAACAACAGTACAGATAGCTATGATCATGAACACTCATTCTCGTACTAGAATAATAATGTGACAGTTTATACAAAAATATATATGTATGAACCCTTCTTTGAAAACAATCGTTTCAATTAACGCTACAAGCGATTCATCTTTCCTTTTTCCTTTCATTAACCCCGTTCCCAATCCTTTATACATAAGCCAATACTTAGGAAATAAATTCACTAAGACCACTACTATTTTCTTCAATTTCCACACATACAACAGATGTGCCTTTCTAAAACATAGTTCTAAAATGTTCGGTTTTCCTTACACTTCCACCAGACACAAGGGCATTTCAGTTCAATCCCAATTCTATCACAAATATACAAGCACACCTCTATAACAAGGGGTTAACTCAACTACATGCCTAAATAACACAATGAGGCAACTCGGCCCTCCAAAACTGTAACTAATTCAATCCACAACGTTTCCAGAATTAACTAAAGCAATGGCATTCAATTTACAATTTCAGGACACGAATGTCTACATTGCCTATGACATAATTGTCTATGGTATAATTCACCTTCCACTTATACAGACATGGCTCAGACCCTGGCCAAATAACCCAACAGGATAACAAATCAAGTTAAACCTTTCATATAACATAACAAATACACATATTGGTATTGTATCAATCACAATCAAATTCACTTCCATACTTCCCAACTGATACACATGGTGGTGATGTATCATATCAACAATAAATAGAAATACTTCTATTAACAATAAGCACACATATAAGTGATGCTAGTGGAGTCCATCCCCTATCTCCTCCCAACAAATCCGGTTTAGAGGTCCATCCCCTTTCTTCCCCTAAACCGTGGAGTACATCCCCTATCTCCTCCCATACACAAGTAATGCATATAAACACAACATCATATACACAATCAATCAATAGTGTAATGCATACACACCAATTCAACGCAACCGTGTCATCCTCCACCGATGACCAAGGACAAAACCTCTAGATGCAAGTATATTGTACATCTATAAACATACCCAATTATCATGAGATTATCAACTTATCACTAATACTAACATAGTAGTATAAGATACAACAATCCAACATTCATACCCATTCTAAAGTACTTTTCCCATTCCACAAAACCAATCCCACTTCCTTTTATTTTCAAAACCAACTTCATCCCTTTTGTTTCCACAAAACCGCTTTCATTCCTTTTGTTTTTCACAAAATCAAATCCAAAGGCAATAAAGCCAAAACTCATTTTAATCAACCACATTCCTTTCAAAGTCATTCCAATTTAATTATATAAATTAAATCATAACCATTAAATTAGGGTTTTCCTCCCTCTTTCTCAATATTGAACAAAAGGCCTCAATCATCTAAAATAACCAACAATGGCTTCAATTAAATCCAAAATACCCAAGTATTTACCCAAAGATCAAACTCCTCTATTAAATTATTAAATCAATAGATATTAGGGTTTCCTCTCCTTTCAACAACAACTAGCTAATTAACACCCAATTAGCCCCAAAACACATCTAATAATCATGGATCTAAAACCAACAATCAACCCAAATTTTAACCTCATGAATTTATACAAAAATCCGACATGATATAGTTTTCATGCAATACAAAAATTACCACATGTCTATCTATAAATGAAGTATTGAAAAAAGGCAAGGAGAATCCCTACCTCGAAGCAAAGAACCCAAAGAAGAAGATGACCCGGAATCAAAGTGCTCCAAATCCACTATTCTTCAGATTAAAATGTAGCCCTCACTCTCCTCTACCTTTTTAATGAAGGAACTAGATTAGATACGCACTCTAAATACATGAAACCTAGGAGAGAAGATGAGTTGAGAGAGAGAGAACTCGGAATTTAGGGTTTAGGATCAAAAGAGGATGAAAAACTGTCTAAAAATCACGCTGCTACGCTTAAATACTGGACAGGCTCGCTCGAGCGAAGACCTGGTCGCTCGAGCGACCAGACACAAGAAAGCCTCGCTCGAGCGAAGAAATGCTCGCTCGAGCGAAGAGTAAACCAGTTCGCTCGAGCGAAGAAGCTCGCTCGAGCCAGAAAACACTGCTCTCAGGTCTAAGTACTGGACGCAAGGCTCGCTCGAGCGAAGGAACCCTGGCTCGAGCGAAGAACCAAAATCAAAGACCTCGCTCGAGCGAAGAAGAGCTCGCTCGAGCGACCAACCCAAAATCTGAACATCAACTCTTGGTTTCAAACCCAACCAACCTGTGAACAACCTGCCCCAACATATCCTATAACTCAAAACTGAAAAATTAAAGGACAACAACTACAACAATATGACAACAGAATCCACGGAACATAAGTCCGGATACAAGAATCAAACGGGAAAAGACCGGGGTCGCTATAAAAATTGAACTGATAATAAAATCTAGACAAAAATTTGCACAAATAGTAAAAAAAATTGAACAGACAGTCAAAATTTTTGAATATATAGACAAAAAAATAATAGTTAAACACTTCAATGTAAACTTGAACATATAGAAAAAAAAAATTCAACTGATAAATTAAGGAGTAAAATTGGAAACAAAACGTCTTTCAAAACAAATAAAAAGACTTCTCACCAAATTATTTTACTCAATGCCTGCAGAGGACCATCGGAGGAGAAGACTCTATTTATCCAGCTCCGTATGGACATTTTTTTTCATCAAGCACACAGATCCAATTTCTCCTCCTTTTTTTTTTCAGTTGGTGATCTTTGTTGTTGTTGTATGATGAAACAAATTGCAACAGATAGTGGTAAATGAACCAAAAAAAATTAATAATTAAGCAGATAGAAAAAATAATAAAAAATAGAATAGATATATATACTGGATTATATTTGAGAAAGAACAAGAGAGAGAGAGAGAAAGATTGCAACAGATCCTGGTTTGGTGTATTTCAACAGATAATAAAATTGAACAGATAGAAATAAATTGAAGATTGTGACTGGTTTGTTGAACAGATAAGAAATTTTGGATAGATATTTGAACAGATAAGAGATTAAAATTGAACTGATAATAAAATCTATACAAAAATTTGCACAGACAGGGAAAAAAAAATTGAACAGGTAATCAAGATTTTTGAATATATAGACAAAATAAAAATAATTAAACACTTAAATATAAATTTGAACACATAAAAAAAAATTTAACAGATAAATTAAGGAGTAAAATTGAAAACAAAACGTCTTTCAAAACAAATAAAAAGACTTCTCATCAAATTATTTTACTCAATGCCTCCTACAGAGGACCATCGGAGGAGAAGACTCCATTGATCCAGCTCCTTATGGACAGTTTTTTTTCTTCAAGCACACAGATCCAATTTCTCCTCCTTTTTTTTAAGTTGTTGATCTTTGTTGTTGTTGTACGATGAAACGAATTGCAACAGATTGTTGTAAATGAACCAAAAAATAAATAAAAATTAAGTAGATAGAAATAATAATAAAAAATAGAACAGATATATATATATATATATACTGGATTATATTTGAGAATGAATTTCAATAGATAGAGAGAAAGAACAAGAGAGAGAGAAAGAAAGATTGCAACAGATCCTGGCTTGGTGTATTTCAACAAATAATAAAATTGAACAGATAAAAATAAAATGAAGATTGTGACTGGTTTGTTGAACAAATAAGAAATTTTTGATAGATATTTGAACAGATAAGAGATTAAAATTGAACTGATTATAAAATCTAGACAAAAATTTATACAGATAGGGAAAAAAATTGAACAGATAGTCAAGATTTTGGAATATATAGACAAAAAAATAATAACTAAACACTTAAATGTAAATTTGAACATATAGAAACAAAAATCAACAGATAAATTAAGGAGTAAAATTGAAAACAAAACGTATTTCAAAGCAAATAAAAAGACTTCTCACCAAATTACTTTACTCAATGCCTGCAGAGGACCATCGGAGGAGAAGAATCCATTAATCCAGCTCCTTATGGACAGTTTTTTTTCTTCAAGCACACAGATCCAATTTCTCCCCCCCCCCTTTTTTTTTAAGTTGTTGATCTTTGTTGTTGTTGTATGATGAAACAAATTATAGTTGAAAATGAACCAAAAAAAAATTAAAAATTAAGAAGATAGAAATAAAAATAAAAAATATAACAGATATATATATATACTGGATTATATTTGAGAAAGAATTTCAACAGGTAGAGAGATAGAAAAAGAGAGAGAGAAAGAAATATTACAACAGATCCTGATTTGGTGTATTTCAACATAAAATAAAATTGAGCAGATAGAAATAAATTGAAGATTGTGACTGGTTTGTTGAACAGATAAGAAATTTTGAATAGATATTTGAACAGATAAAAGATTAAAATTGAACTGATAATAAAATCTAGACAAAAATTTGCACAGATAGGGAAAAAAAATTGAACAGATAGTCAAGATTTTTGAATATATAGACAAAAAAATAATAATTAAACACTTAAAAATAAATTTGAACACATAGAAAAAAAAATTTAACAGATAAATTAAGGAGTAAAATTGAAAACAAAACGTCTTTCAAAACAAATAAAAAGACTTCTCATCAAATTATTTTTCTCAATGCTTGCAGAGGACCATCGGAGAAGAAGACTCCATTGATCCAGCTCCTTATGGACAGTTTTTTTTCTTCAAGCACACAGATCCAATTTCTCCTCCTTTTTTTTTTTAAGTTGTTGATCTTTGTTGTTGTTGTATGATGAAACAAATTGCAACAGATAGTTGTAAATGAACCAAAAAAAATTAAAAATTAAGCAGATAGAAATAATAATAAAAAATTTAATGTATATATACTGTATTATATTTGAGAAAGAATTTCAACAGATAGAGAGAAAGAAGAAGAGAGAGAGAAAGAAAGATTGCAACAGATCCTGATTTTGTGTATTTCAACTGATAATAAAATTGAATAGATAGAAATAAATTGAAGATTGTGACTAGTTTGTTGAACAGATAAGAAATTTTGGATAGATATTTGAACAGATAAGAGATTAAAATTGAACTGATAATAAAATCTAGACAAAAAATCACACAAATAGGAAAAAAATTGAACAGATAGTCAAGATTTTAGAATATATAGACAAAAACATAATAGTTAAACACTTAAATGTAAATTTGAACATATAGAAAAAAAAATTGTAATGACCCAGAATTTTATTTTTTTTAAAATAGCCAGTGCATAATTTAATTGAGTAAATTTTCGAATTTGAGTGCTGTGTAAATTCTGTGCGAAAATAGTTCGGTTTTGTATTTTTTAAAAATAGTTACCGGTCTCAGAAAATTATAAAATTTTTGTATGTTGTTCACATACGAGTCTAGCACGTCGAGTAAAAATTTCAGGATTTATTGATGAGTATTTATTTTATGAAAATTCACGGACTGATTGGTGTTCGGTTTAATTTACAGTAGAATTTGAAAGTGAGTTTTGGATGTTTGGTCCTTTTTAATTATATGATTGGTAGTAACCACCTTGGGAGTTGCTATTATTTATTATATAGGGTTATAATAAATATTTAAAAGTTAAATTTATGGTGTGTACCAAACAGTGAAAAATTATATATTTTATAAAGAATGAAACATGTATGTATTGTGAAATGAGCAAAATATTATATTTTGTGGTGTACAAAAATGTTATATTTTTATGGTGAGAAAAATTATATCATTTTATAATTTATATTATAAAATTTGGAGTTATTATTACAAAAATTATCTATGTTTATAAAGATAATTGTGGTGGAATGTTGATGATTATGTTTGGTGGGTGGAAAATGATTTTTTTTTTTATATAATATATCTTTCCTTTTATGTGCAATTTGGTTCCCCAGTTCGGTGGAGGGAATAATAAAAGGCCCACTATCTCTCTCTCTTGAGTGGGTGATATTTTGAAAAGGAATAAAAAAATGGTTTTGTGTAATGAGGTATGATGAGTGGGAGGATGGGTGTAAGGCCCTCAAAATAAACCCATAATATAAATATCATCATGCATCATTATAAGAAACCAGAATATTATTCCATTCATCAGAGTAAACCTATTATAAGACATTACATGTAATAAAGAAAGTAAATGCCCTATGGGCTTACATCTTTCCAAGTCAACACTTGGACACAAAATTATGAGTACTAACTCATTTACAAATTAAGCCCTTGGCTTGAGTCATTACATGTAATCTGAAATAAAAACAAATAAACAAAATACAGTCTTCAAGTCCAAATCCTTCCAAGCTAAGTCCTTGGAGGTAATGAATCACCTGGACCTGAAAATGATGTTCCCATATAGGGTGAGCCACAGCCCAGTAGAGAATACTAAACCAAATATAAGAATTAACTAAAGCAGTAGCATTCAATAGATGGTTAACACAAGATAGTCAATTACATCATTTTACAAGTTCATGATACTAATGTCAATGACACATCTCACTTTCCATTTATACAAATATGACTCAGAACCTGGCCAAATAACTCAACAAGGACAACAAATCAAGTTAAACCTTTCTAACACATAATGGATACACATGTTGGTGTTGTATCGATATCACATAAACCACTTCCGTACTTCACAAACAGATGATGATATACATGTTAGTGCTATATCAAATCAAATAAACAAACACTTCATAAACCAACACTTCAGTGGACAAGCATATGAGCTGTATCACACTTCAATAGATAAGCATATGAGCTGTATCTCTGCAATAGGCGCGCATATGAGCAGCAACCCTGGGTTCATCCCCTATCTTCCCATAATAATTAACCGGTTTAGAGGTACATCCCCTATCTTCCCCTAAACCGTGGAGTACATCCCCTATCTCCTCCCATACACAAGTAATGCATGTAAACACAAAGTCATATACACAATCTATCAATACATAAATTTAATGTATTATTCCAACCTTTAAACACAACGACATAGCCAATTGATTAGTTTCAGTTTTTCCTAATCCACATGCAATGTCTACAACAATCATGACTATCCTCCACCGATAGCCCAAAACAGTTATTTCTAAGCAGGAAATAAATATACAACACATATAATCTCAATTTCAAAGATGAGTGGTTAAATTATCCAACTACATCATTTAATCTCACAATTTCCCAAAATTAATTATACGAATTAATTTTGTTACAACAATTAGGGCTTTTTAATTATAAAACAAACCCTAGCTTTTCTCAACATTACCAAACAACCCAACATATCAGAAACACCAGAACTTAGGATTAAAACCTATAAGATGGAGTAGGAAATCCCTACCTCGAAGCAATAACCCAAAAAGAGAAGACTGAGATGAAAACCCAAACTCCAAAGTGCTCCAAAACCAAGATTGTTCAGATTAGAACGAAGCCCTCGACTCACTTTATCTTTTTAATAAAGGATCTAGGGTAGAAACTCACTCTAAGTAGATCAAACCTAAGAGAGAAAGTGTGTAGGGAGAGAGAAGAGACGGTTCTAGGGTTTTAGAATCAAAAGGAAGATGAAAAATGATCCAAAAAGTCAGATCTCGGACTTTTATACCAGTCGCCCCGCTCGAGCGGACAAACCCCCGCTCGAGCGAACACTCTCAGACTCCCGCTCGAGCAGACAATCCCACGCTCGAGCGGCGGATGCACGCTCCCAGCATCTCGACATACCAGGTCCCCGCTCGAGCGCCCAACTCCCCGCTCGAGTGGCATTCACACACTCCCGCTCGAGCGGCCCAACTCCCGCTCGAGCGTCCAACCCTGCACAAGAAATATTGGATGGGTGTTTTTTCCCGCTCGAGCGCCAAAACCTCTGCTCGAGCGGACAAGCCAAAATCTGGACAACTAGTTTTGGTTCCTAAACTCAACCAACCTGTAACAAACCTACCCAACACATCCTATAACTCAAAAACAAAGTATGAAAGGATGTAAACAACCATAATACAATGACAGGCTCTACGTAACCTAAGTCCGGATACAATAATCAAATGAGAAAAGACCGGGGTCGCTATAATGGGTTTGTCAGGGCATTGAATCTCTTTTTTTTCTTTCAAACATCTCTTTCTCTCTACTCTCTCTCTCCCTATCCGTTTCTCTCTCTTTTATTTTCCTCCATTGTTGCTCAAGCTTTGAGCTTAGAGTGGGAGTCTTTAGAGTGAGATTTTGCAAGAGTGTTGTAAATGAAAGTTGGAGAACTCGTCGTAATCTTCGTAATGGTGTTCTCGGATTCATGATCGGGTGACGTTTGCATTTTCAGATTTATTTTCTCCGTATTTGAGGTAGGGACTTTCTTCATATTTTTACATTAAAGCTATGTTGGGATTATTTTGAGAAAATATATCATTATAATAGGTATTGCATATAGGTATATTTTCAGATTTTTGTTTGGTAATTTTTGGAAGAAAAATTATGTTGAAATGTTAAGAATGTTGGTATTTTGAAATTAATTTTGGAAAAATCGTTTTGTATTGTTAATTTTGTAAAAGAAATCTGAAAATAGAATTTAATGGTTGTATGGATTGTATCTACATCATATTATGGTTAGATAATTTATTTTGAGAAATTAAGGTTGAAATATTTATCTCATCCTTGAGTTTTGGAATTTATTTTTAAGAAAAATAAATTGATATTGAGGAATATTGTGTAACTTGTTAAGTAGGGATTTTTCCTACACTTCTTTATGCACTTTTGCTTGATTACATGGAGTTTAGAGTGGTATATAATTTAATTAGAATTTTTGGAAAATTTGTGTTTTATTTGCTTAAAGGAGAAATTTTGAGAAAAATAAAAAGTTGATGCCCAAATTACGAAAGTGTAAACTTGGAATATTTTTGTAAGGTTATGAAAGAGTTATGTTTTTAATTTGAATAAAAACGGACTTCGATTCGATTGATTTTGAAATTTTTATCAGTTTGTGGCCAAAAGAGTATTTGTAAAGAAAATAAAGGAATTACGTTTAACTTTTGGGGATTTCGATCAAAATAGGATGTCATAGTTGAATAATGCTTGGAGAATGAGTTTGGAAAGAAAATGATATTTTCTTGGGCATTGACGGTATTATTTCACTTAATGTATTTATTGGAATAAAACCGGCACGGTTAGAAATGGACCTTGAGAAATTACCGGACGTGATTGTGATATGAAAACTAGTGTGGTTGTTCATATTTGATAAAATATGGAATGTGATTTGTTTCTACATGTTGGGAATCATGGGAGATTCCAAGTTATAGTTATATGTTGGATTATATGCCCATGTATTAATATGTTAGAGATAACCATTTTGACTATCGGTGAAAATTTACCATGTTGCAGTTAAATGGGGATTTTGATAAAAATGGTAATATTTAATAAGTAGGGATAACCTACTCCTCTTTATGAGTTTTATCTTTAAATTTTAGCATTTTGATATGTTGGGGGTTGTTGGGTAATTTTGCAAAAGTTTAAGGGCTTTTGTGCAATTTTACAAAAGTTGGGGTTTTTTTATAATAAACTATATGCATGTTTAGCATAGAGAAATGTTAGAATTGGGAATGTATTGGATTAAAGGGTGTAGTTGAAATTATTTATGCTTACCTAGTTGAAATGTTGATTTTATATATTCATTTTGTGCATTTATTTTCTGTTTAGAAATAACTGCTTTGGGCTATCGGTGGAGGATAGTCTTGATTGCTGTAGACAATGCATGATGATTAGGCAAACTAAAACTAATCACTAGAATGTGTCATTGAGTATGACGTTTGAAAGATACATTAACTTTATGTATTGACTGATGATGTGTATAATAATTGTTTATATGCATTGTGTTGTTTGGAGGAGAGGGGATGTACTCCACCGGTTTAGGGAAGAAAGGGGATGGACCTCTAAACCGGGTGTTGTGTGGGAGGAGAGAGGGGATGGACTCCGTAGATACAGCTCATATGCTTATCTGTTGAAGTGTTGATATAGCTCATATGCTTATCATTGGAAGTGTGATATAGTTCTTATACTTATCAGTGGAAGTGTTGATATAGCTCATATGCTTATCTGTTGATGTATTGATATAGCTAGTATGCTTATCTATTGTGAAATGAGGAAATGTTTAATATGAGTTACTGTCTCATATCGGTTATTTGGCCAGGTTCTGAGCCAAGATTATGAATCAAGAAATGGAAATTGTTATGAAACATGGATACATTTGTCATGTAATCAAAATGGATTTGATGAATTGTTTAATGATTCAATTGATAATGAGATAATTGAATGGATTAAAAAGGATGTCATGTTATTATTGAAGCATGTTTATTTATTTAAGTTAACCGGTTGTGGTTAATTAAATAAAATGGATTTAAGAGATTATGTGATAAAACCTTATGATTTTGACATGACATGATTTCGCGAATATATATGAGTATCTTTGTACTCTCACATCCTTTATGTTTTAATATGAGATTGCTCGGTGAGTTTTGCTCACCCCCTGCCTGTACATGTGTACAAGGAATGCTTTCCGGAATTGAAGATCAAACAATGGGTTTTACTATTTCATAAGTGAAATGTAGAAATGGATTGTACTACTTCATTTGTTGTTTGGCTGAGTGCTATCTTTTTGTAAAGAGTTGTGTCCTCTCTTTTATTGTAAGCCTCAGGGCATTTCTTTTATTTGTATGTAAATGTCATTGTTGTATAATGAGAGGGAATATGTATATTTAATTATTCATCATTTCATCAAATGATGAAATGTTATTTGTAAATGGACTTAATTAATGAATATTGATAAGGTTATCCGAGTAATAAAATATGGGGCGTGTCAAAAATTGAAAAGATAAATTAAGGAGTAAAATTGAAAACAAAACGACTTTCAAAACAAATAAAAAGATTTCACACCAAATTATTTTACTCAATGATTGCAGAGGACCATCGAGGGAGAAGAATTCATTGATCCGCTCCTTATGGACAGTTTTTTTTTCTTCAAGCACACAGATCCAGTTTCTCCTCCTTTTTTTTTTTTTTTTTTTAAGTTGTTGATCATTGTTGTTGTATGATGAAACAAATTGCAACAGATAGTTGTAAATGAACCAAAAAAAATTAAAAATTAAGCAGATAGAAATAATAATAAAAAATAAAACAGATATATATGTATATACTGGATTATATTTGAGAATGAATTTCAACAGATAGAGATAAAGAACAAGAGAGAGAGAAAGAAAGATTGCAACAGATCTTGGTTTGGTGTATTTAAACAGATAATAAAATTGAACAGATAGAAATAAATTGAAGATTGTGACTGGTTTGTTGAACAGATAAGAAATTTTTGATAGATATTTGAATAGATAAGAGATTAAAATTGAACTGATAATAAAATCTAGAGAAAATTTTGCACATATAGGGAAAAAAAATTGAACAGATAGTCAAGATTTTTGAATATATAGACAAAAAAAATAATAATTAAACACTTAAATGTAAATTTGAAGATATAGAAAAAAAATCTACAGATAAATTAAGGAGTAAAATTAAAAACAAAACGTCTTTCAAAACAAATAAAAAAACTTCTCACCAAATTATTTTACTCAATGCCTGCAGAGGACCATCGGAGGAGAAGAATCCATTGATCCAGCTCCTTATGAACAATTTTTTTTCTTCAAGCATGCAGATCCAATTTCTCCACCTTTTTTTTTTTTAAGTTGTTCATCTTTGTTGTTGTTGTATGATGAAACAAATTGCAACAGATAGTTGTAAATGAATCAAAAAAAAAAAATTAAAAACTAAACAGATAGAAATAATAATAAAAAATAGAACAGATATATATATATATACTGGATTATATTTGAGAAACAATTTCAACAGATAGAGAGAAAGAACAAGAGAGAGAGAAAGAAAGATTGCAATAGATCCTGGTTTGGTGTATTTTAACAGATAATAAAATTGAAAAGATAGAAACAAATTGAAGATTGTGACTGGTTTGTTGAACAGATAAGAAATTTTGGATAGATATTTGAACAGATAAGAGATTAAAATTGAACTGATAATAAAATAAAGACAAATCTGCACAGATAGGTAAAAAAATTGAACAGATAGTCAAGATTTTGGAATATATAGACAAAAAAATAATAATTAAACGCTTAACTGCAAATTTGAACATATAGAAAAAAAAATTGAACAGATAAATTAAGGAGTAAAATTGAAAACAAAACGACTTTCAAAACAAATAAAAAGATTTCACACCAAATTATTTTACTCAATGCCTGCAGAGGAATATCGGAGGAGAAGAATCCATTGATCCAGCTCCTTACGGACAGTTTTTTTTCTTCAAACACACAGATCCAATTTCACCTCCTTTTTTTTTTTTAAAAGTTGTTGATCTTTGTTGTTGTTGTATGATGAAACAAATTGCAACAGATAGTTGTAAATGAACCCAAAAAAAATTAAAAATTAAGCAGATAGAAATAATAATAAAAAATAGAACAGATATATATATATATATATACTGGATTATATTTGTGAAAGAATTTCAACAGATAGAGAGAAAGAATTAGAGAGAGAGAAAGAAAGATTGCAACAGATCCTGGTTTGGTGTATTTCAACTGATAATAAAATTGAACAGATAGAAATAAATTGAAGATTGTGACTGGTTTATTGAACGGATAAGAAATTTTGGATAGATATTTGAACAGATAAGAGATTAAAATTGAACTGATAATAAAATAAAGACAAATTTGCACAGATAGGGAAAAAAATTGAAAAGATAGTCAAGATTTTTGAATATGTAGACAAAAAAATAATAATAAAACGCTTAAATGCAAATTTGAACATATAGAAAAAAAAATTGAACAGATAAATTAAGGTGAAAAATTTAAATAAAACGACTTTGAAAACAAATAAAAAGATTTCACACCAAATTATTTTACTTATTGCGTGCAAAGGACCATCGAAGGAGAAGAATCCATTGATCCAGCTCCTTATGGACAGTTTTTTTTTTTCAAGCACACAGATCCAATTTCTCCACATTTTTTTTTCAGTTGTTGATCTTTGTTGTTGTTGTATGATGAAACAAATTGCAACCGATAGTTTTAAATGAACCAAAAAAAATTAAAAATTAAGCAGATAGAAATAATAATAAAAAATAGAACAGATATATATATATATATACTGGATTATATTTGATAAAGAATTTCAATAGATAGAGAGAAAGAACAAGAGAGAGAAAGAAAGATTGCAACAGATCCTGATTTGGATTATTTCAACAGATAATAAAATTGAACAGATAGAAATAAATTGAAGATTGTGACTGGTTTGTTGAACAGATAAGAAATTTTGGATAGATATTTGAACAGATAAGAGATTAAAATTGAACTGATAATAAAATCTAGACAAAAATTTGCACAGATATGGAAATAAAATTGAACAGATAGTCAAGATTTTTGAATATGTAGACAAAAAAATAATAATTAAACACTTAAACGTAAACTTGAACATGTAGAAAAAAAAATTTAACAGATAAATGAAGGAGTAAAATTGAAAACAAAACGTCTTTCAAAACAAATAAAACGACTTCTCACCAAATGATTTTACTCAATGCCTGCAGAGGACCATCGGAGGAGAAGACTCTATTGATCCAGCTCCTTATGGACATTTTTTTTTCTTCAAGCGCACAGATCTAATTTCTCCTCATTTTTTTTTTTAATTTTTTTAAGTTGTTGATCTTTGTTGTTGTTGTATGATGAAACAAATTGCAACAGATAGTTGTAAATGAACCAAAAAAAAATTAAAAATTAAGCAGATAGAAATAATAATAAAAAATAGAACAGATATATATATAATGGATTATATTCGAGAAAGAATTTCAACAGATAGAGAGAAAGAACAAGAGAGAGAGAAATAAAGATGGCAACAGATCCTGGTTTGGTGCATTTCAACAAATAATAAAATTGAACAGATAGAAATAAATTGAAGATTGTCACTGATTTGTTGAACAGATAAGAAATTTTGGATAGATATTTGAGCAGATAAGAGATTAAAATTGAACTGATATTAAAATCTAGACAAAAATTTGCACAGATATGGAAAAAATTTGAAAAGATAGTCAAGATTTTTGAATATATAGACAAAAAAATAATAATTAAACACTTAAATAGAAATTTGAACATATAGAAAAAAAATTCAATAGATAAATTAAGGAGTAAAATTAAAAACAAAACGTTTTTGAAAACAAATAAAAAGACTTCTCACCAAATTATTTTACTCAATGCCTGCAGAGGACTATCGGAGGAGAAGACTCCATTGATCCAGGTCCTTATGGACAGTTTTTTTTTCTTCAAGCACACAGATCCATTTCTCCTCCTTTTTTTTTTTTTTTTAAAGTTGTTGATCTTTGTTGTTATTGTTGTATGATGAAACAAATTGCAACAGATAGTTGTAAATGAACCAACAAAAAAATTAAAAATTAAGTAGATAGAAATAATAATAAAAAATAGAACAGATATATATATACTGGATTATTTTTTAGAAAGAATTTCAACAAATAGAGAGAAAGAACAAGAGAGAGTGAAAGAAAGATTGCAACAGATCCTGGCTTGGTGTGTTTCAACAGATAATAAAATTGAACCGATAGAAATAAATTGAAGATTGCGACTGGTTTGTTGAACGGATAAGAAATTTTGGAAAGATATTTGAACAGATAAGAGATTAAAATTGAAATGATAATAAAATCTAGACAAAAATTTGCACAGAGAGGGAAAAAAAATTGAACAGATAGTCAAGATTTTGGAATATATAGACAAAAAAATAATAATTAGACACTTAAATGTAAATTTGAACGTATAGAAAAAAAAATTTAACAGATAAATTAAGTAGTAAAATTGAAAACAAAACGTTTTTCAAAACAAATTAAAAGACTTCTCACCAAATTATTTTACTCAATGCCTGCAGAGGACCATCGGAGGAGAAGAGTCCATTGATCCAGCTCTATATAGATAGTTTTTTTTCTTCAAGCACACAGATCCAATTTCTCCTCTTTTTTTTTTTTTTTTAAGTTGTTCATCTTTGTTGTTGTTGTTGTATGATGAAACAAATTGCAACTGATTGTTGTAAATGAACCAAAAAAAATTAAAAATTAAGCAGATAGAAAATAATAAAAAAAATATAGATATATATATACTGGATTATATATGAGAAAGAATTTCAACAGATAGAGAGAAAGAACAAGAGAGAGTGAAAGAAAGGTAGCAACAGATTTTGGTTTGGTGTATTTCAACAGATAATAAAGTTGAACAGATAGAAATAAATTGAAGATTGTGACTGGTTTGTTGAACGGATAAGAAATTTTGGAAAGATATTTGAACAGATAAGGGATTAAAATTGAACTGTTAATAAAATCAAGACAAATTTGCACAGATAGGGAAAAAATTGAACAGGTAGTCAAGATTTTTGAATATATAGACAAAAAAATAATAATTAAACGCTCAAATGTAAATTTGAACATATAGAAAAAAAAATTGAATAGATAAATTAAGGAGTAAAATTGAAAACAAAACGTCTTTCAAAACAAATAAAAAAATTTCACACCAAATTATTTTACTCAATGCCTGCAGAGGATCATTGGAGGAGAAGAATCCATTGATCCAGCTCCTTATGGACAGTTTTTTTTCTTCAAGCACACATATCCAATTTCTCCTCCTATTTTTTTTTTTTTTAAGTTGTTGATCTTTGTTGTTGTTGTTGTATGATGAAACAAATTGCAACAGATAGTTATAAATGAACAAAAAAAAATTAAAAATTAAGCAGAAAGAAATAATAATAAAAAATAGAACAGATATATATATATATATATATAATGGATTATATTTGAGAAAGACTTTGAACAGATAGAGAGAAAGAACAAGAGAGAGTGAAAGAAAGGTTGCAATAGATCCTGGTTTGGTGTATTTCAATAGATAATGAAGTTGAACAGATAGAAATAAATTGAAGATTGTGACTGGTTTGTTAAACGGATAAGGAATTTTGGAAAGATATTTGAACAGATAAGAGATTAAAATTGAACTGATAATATAGTCAAGACAAATTTTCACAGATAAGGAAAAAAATTGAACAGATTGTCAAGATTTTTGAATATATAGACAAAAAAATAATTAAACGGTTAAATGTAAATTTGAACATATAGAAAAAAAAATTGAACAGATAAATTAAGAAGTAAAATTGAAAACAAAACGACTTTCAAAACAAATAAAAAGATTTCATATCAAATTATTTTACTCAACGCCTGCAGAGAACCATTAGAGGAGAAGAATCCATTGATCCAGCTCCTTATGGACAGTTTTTTTTTCTTCAAGCACACAGATCCAAATTCTCCTCCTTTTTTTATTTATTTTTATTTTTTTTTTAAGTTGTTGATCTTTGTTGTTGTTGTATGATGAAACAAATTGCAACAGATAGTTGTAAATGAACTAAAAATAAATAAAAATTAAGCAGATAGAAATAATAATAAAAAATAGAACAGATATATATATATTATAGCGACTCCGGTCTTGTTCCTTTAGATTGTTGTATCCGGACTTGAGTTCCGTGGATTCAGTCATAGTGTATTGTTGTTGTTGTCATTTAATTCTTTATTTCTGAGTTATAGGATGTCTGTGGGCAGGTTTGTTTCAGGTTGGTTGGGTTTAGAAACCAAGTGTTGCTGTCCAGAATTTTGGACCTTCGCTCGAGCGAGGAGTTGGTCGCTCGAGCGAGCTGTTGTTTTAGTTCTTCGCTCGAGCCAGGATTTGGTCGCTCGAGCGAGAGTCTGCGTCTTGGGCCTAGGACCTGAGAGTTGTGATTTTTGGCTCGAGCGAGCTTTCCTTCGCTCGAGCGAAATAGGTGTTCTTCGCTCGAGCGAGAATTTTGTCGCTCGAGCGAGATTCTGGGTTACAGACCTGAAGCATCGAGTTTTTGGCTCGAGCGAGCTTTTCTTCGCTCGAGCAAGGTTTCTTGTGTCTGGTCGCTCGAGCGATCAAGTCTTCGCTCGAGCGAGCCTATCCAGTTTATATACGCAGCAACGGTTTTTCAAGCGTTTTTTGATATACTTTTTGATCCAGAAACCCTAGTCCGACTTCTCTCTCTCCCTATTCATCTTGTTTCTTAAGTTTGATCTAGTTAGGGTGTGTTTTTACCCTAGAGTCTTTATAAAAAAGAGAGTGTGAGTCGAGGGCTTCGTTTTAATCTGAACAATCTTGCGTTTGGAGCACTTTGAGTTTTGGGTTGTCATCTCCGTCTTCTCCATTTTTGTTGATTTCTTTGAGGTAGGGATTTCCTACTCCAATGTATATGTTTTGTTCTAAGTTTTGGCATTTTAATATGTTGGGGGTATTTTGGTAATTTTGAGAAAAACTCTATAAATTGATTTGTATAATTAATTTGAGGGAATTGGGAATATTAGTTGAATTCACAAAATATGATGAATTATGAATTAAATGGGGTACTTGGTTAGTTTAAATCATATGCCTATTGAATTGTTGATTTAGTTATTTTCTGTTTAGAGATAACTGTTTTGGGCTATCGGTGAAGGATAGTCATGATTGTTGTAGACATCGCATGTGGATTAGGGATAACTGGAACTAATCACATTGGTTAAGTCATTACATTTGACTATTGAATTAATACAGATAAATTACATGTATTGATTGAGCATTTGCATATGCATATTGTTTGGGAGGAGATAGGGGATGTACTCCACGGTTTAGGGGAAGATAGGGGATGGACCTCTAAACCGGATTTTGTTTGGGAGGAGATAGGGAATGGACTCCATTAGCATCACTTTTATGTGTGCTTATTATATTGAAGTGTTTTATTGATACAGCACTAAAATGTGTATCAAACTGGAAGTATGAAGTGTTTTGATATGAGCCTGAGTCTCATTTGTTTTGTGAATATGATATATAGTTCACTGTTGTAAGATTGGCCAGGTTCTGAGCCATGTGGATAATAATGGAAAGTGAAACGTGTCATTGACATTAGTGTCATAGAACTGTTTAAGTCATATTGGATTATTTGGTTAACCAACTATTGAATGCTATTGCTTTATTCAATGCTTATACTTAGTTTAGTATATTTCTACTGGGCTGTGGCTCACCCTATATGGGAACATCATTTTCAGGTTCAGGTGGTTCACTACCTCCAAGGGCTTAGCTTGTGAGGATTTGGACTCGAAGACTTGTTTTATTTATTTGTTTTATTTAAATTGTATGTAAATATTCAAGCCTAGGGCTTTATTTGTATTTGAGTTAGAACTCATGGAATTGTGTCCAAGTGTTGGCTTGGCAAGATGTAAGCCCGTAGGGCATTTATTATGATGTTTTATTTCGGAATACTCTAATGATTGAGATAATACTATGTTTTCGTTTAATAATGCATGTCAATGTTTTACATATAAAGGGTTTTAATTTGAGGGCGTTACAACTTGGTATCAGAGCGTACCGGGTTTGAATACTTTGGGTACGTGGGAAGTGATTAGTATCACATTGGGTTCGTCTCGTTTGATAGAGACTTAGGGTAATTTTACATGCTTATGTGATAACATGTTTATGTGATTATGTGGGTATGGAATGTAATTTCTAGGATGTTGATTGGACCCTTGAGTTTCTAGTAGTCTTGTTGGAAAGGCACTTGATCACTGCTGCTTCCAACCGGAACTATAGTAACGCATTGGCACTATCATTATCCGGGAATGAAATTCGTAGGTGCTTATGTGATTATGTGCTTACGTGGAATGAATTATTGTTGTCCAATGCTTTAGGACGTGAGTGTTTAGCTTCAGCACATTTATTAATGTGCTAACGTCTTTGTTTCCTGTATTAGGATGTCAGGACGAGGACGAGGACGCGGTAGGCGTGGTAGGCCGAGTAGGCAGGATGTGCCTGTGCCGGAGGAAGTTCCGGTAGTACAGGAGATTCCGGCAGTTCAGATTCCGGAGGTACATGAGGGAGTTGGCCAGACCAATGTGGCCGAGCCAGTAGGCCAGCAGGCTATGGGTGCTTTGGCCCGGGAGATAGCAGGGGCATTTCAGGCGTCAGTTGGCATTCTGAGGGCTGCGAATCCAGCCCAGGTTGTTGTTACTACAGAGGCAGGACCTTCTTTTCTGAAGAGGGAGTTTTTCCGGTCCAATCCGGACGAATTTTTGGGGGATCCTAAAGAGCCGCTTAAGGCAGATGAGTGGCTCGAACAGACAACGAAAACGTTTGAGATGCTTGGCATCGAAGACGAGGGGTTGAAGGTGACCTTGGCATCTTTCTAGCTGAAGGGGGATGCGGGTCAGTGGTGGAAATTCACTAAGGCTCGGGTTGGAGGTACGTGGGAGGCATTTGTGAATGCTTTCTAGGAGAGGTTCTTATCTCCAGCAGTCAGGGAGAAGTTGAGAGACCAGTTCTGTCAGCTTAAGCAGGCGAGTTCTTCTGTGGCTGAATTTGAGGCTGCCTTCACTAGTTTGTCCAGGTTTGTACCTGAGTTGGTGGCGTCTGAGGAACGCCGTTGCATTGAGTTTGAGAAGAAGTTGAGGCGTGGCCTCAAGTTGAGAATTGTAGGAACTATGATTCGAGATTATGGGCGTCTGGTTGATGCAGCAGCCCATATTGAGATTATGATGCAGGAAGAGGAGGACGAGCAGAAAGGCTCCAAGAGGAGTCAGGATGGCCAGAGTGATGGCAAGAGGCAAAGAGGTTTCACTCCTCAGCAGTCTCAGAGTAGTTTCTCTAGATCTACTTTTCCTGTGTCGAGTGCCAGTTCTGGGAAAGGCAGTCAGGGAGACATCACTTGTTTCAAGTGTGGTCAGCTGGGCCACAAGTCTCCAGTTTGTCCTCAGAGGGGAGGAGGGCAGAGAGCAGCATCTTCTTCGCTCGATCTCAGAGCCAGATCAGGGTAGAGGCCAGCCGCTCACTTGTTTCAATGCGGTCAGGTAGGGACATGAAGAGGTATTGCCCGCAGTTGGTGGCACACCCTAGTGCATCTGGTTTGAGGCAGACTCAGGGTCAGCAGCCAGCTCAGTCGGGTCAGGCCTCGAGGGCCAATCAGGGGGCTTCATCGTCCCAGTCTGTGCAGCAGTCTTATGCTCCTAGGGGTGAGCAGGTTGATCAGGGGCCATCTGGGCGCGTGTATGTTGTTGCTGCGCAGGATCTTGTACCGGCTCCATCTGTTGTGAGAGGTACCTTCTTGTTTTGCAACTCGGTTGCTAATGTTTTGATTGATACGGGTGCATCTCATTCCTTTGTGTCTGCTGCATTTGCATCTGTTTTGGAGTTGGAGTTAGCACAGTTAGCATCTCCTATTTGTGTAGTGTCACCTCTTGGGGGTGAATTGATTTTGAAACAAGGTGTTAGGGGTTGTGATATAGAGGTTGATTATCATAGAATCCCATTTTCCTTTGTAGTTATGCCTATGAAGGGCTTTGATGTTATTTTGGGTATGGACTGGTTGTCGTCATACCGGGCAGTTATTGATTGCTACCGCCAGAGGGTCACTTGTTGTACCGTTAGCGGAGAGTGTTTCCATTTTCTGGGGGACCGGGTTGGTAGTGTTTTGCCACCGGGGTATGATCCGCGAGGGCGGAGTGAGCTTAGTGGTCTACTTGCTAACCTTTCGATTAGTGAGGGAGATGAGACTCAGATTGTGTTGCCAAGGGTGGTTTGTGAGTACTCGGACGTCTTTCCCGAGGATCTTGTTGGTTTGCCACCGCATCGAGAGATTGAGTTCTCTATTGACCTAGTGCCCGGCACGGCGCCGATTTCTATGGCACCTTATCGTTTTGCCCCAGCCGAGTTAGTTGAGTTGAAGATTCAGCTCCAGGAGTTGCTAGATAAGGGCTATATCCGTCCTAGTGTTTCGCCGTGGGGAGCACCGGCCCTCTTTGTTAAAAAGAAAGGTGGTGCTTTGAGACTTGTATAGATTACCGGAAATTGAATCGGGCTACGGTTAAGAATAAGTACCCTATGCCTCGTATAGATGATCTGTTCGATCAGTTGAAGGGTTCCCGTTGTTTCTCTAAGATAGATTGAGATCGGGTTATCACAGTTGAGAGTCAGGGAGGAGGATATTCCGAAGACGGCATTCCGTACGCGGTATGGCCACTATGAGTTTCTGGTGATGCCATTTGGGCTCACCAATGCACCGGCAGTGTTTATGGATTTGATGAACCGGATTTCCGGGAATTCTTAGATCGTTTTGTAGTCGTCTTCGTGGACGACATTCTGATTTATTCACCTTCGAGGAGGAGCACAAGGAACACTTGAGAGTGGTGCTTGAGTTACTTAGAGCCCATAAGCTTTATGCTAAGTTTGGGAAGTGTGAGTTCTGGCTAGAAGAGGTGAAGTTCTTAGGCCATGTAGTTTCTGGGGAAGGGGTGTCTGTTGATACATCCAAGACTGAGGCAGTGCAAGATTGGGCACAGCCTAAGAGTGTGTTTGAGATCCGCAGTTTTCTGGGATTAGCTGGGTATTATCGCCGGTTTGTGAAGGATTTCTCCAGGTTAGCTTCGCCTTTGACTAGATTGACTCGGAAGGGAGTCAAATTTGTATGGAGTGAGACTTGTGAAAAGTCGTTTCAGGAGTTGAAAGTTAGACTGACCACCGCTCCAGTCTTGATTATTCCGGAGAGAGGGTTGGGTTATGCAGTCTATTGTGACGCCTCACGAGAGGGTCTGGGTTGTGTGTTGATGCAAGAGGGGAAAGTGGTTGCCTATGGCTCACGTCAGTTGAAAATTCACGAGAAGAATTACCCTACGCATGATTTAGAGTTAGCAGCTGTGATATTTGCCTTGAAGATTTGGAGGCATTATCTTTACGGTGAGAGGTTCGAGGTATTCTCGGATCATAAGAGTCTGAAATATCTGTTTACACAGAAAGACTTGAATTGAGGCAGAGGAGGTGGATGGAGTTCATTGAGGATTATGACTTTGAGTTGCATTATCATCCGGGGAAGGCCAATGTGGTGGCCGATGCCCTTAGCAGGAAACCTGTTGGTGACATAGCTAGTATAGCCATCCGGAGTGGGAGATGTTGGGTGCACTTGGGAGTTTGATTTGCTTCTGGGCGAATCCGTTGAGGCTGCGGCCTTGTTTTCTGTTGTTGCGCAGCCTACACTTGTGACTCGAGTGTTAGAGGCTCAGAGGGGTGACCTTGAGGTAGAATCCCTTCGAGAGAAGATTCCAGTGGGAAGGTTGAGAAGGGTTTGACGGTGTATCCCGACCTGAGTGTGAGATACCGAGACCGTCTGTTTGTGCCGGAGTCTTGCCGAGAGGAGGTACTCCGAGAGTTTCATCATTCACGCCTTGCGGTGCATCCGGGAGGCACTAAGATGTATCGGGATTTGGGTCGCCAGTTTTGGTGGCGGGGTATGAAGAGAGATGTGGCAGCTTTCGTGTCTAAGTGCCTTACTTGTCAGCAAGTGAAGGCCGAACATCAGAGGCCAGCGGGTTTGTTGCAACCCTTGCCTATTGCCGAGTGGAAGTGGGAGCATGTCACTATGGACTTCGTTGTGGGTCTTCCGAGGACTCAGCGGGGTAGTGATGCTATTTGGGTGGTTGTAGACCGGTTGACTAAGTCGGCGCACTTCATTCCTATGCGCGTGAGAGATTCGGTAGATCATCTTGCCGACTTGTACATTCGGGACATAGTGAGGTTGCACGGGGTCCCAGTGACGATCGTCTCAGATAGAGATCCTCGTTTTACTGCTAGGTTGTGGCAGAGTTTGCAGAGTGCCTTAGGCACTAAGTTGACCTTTAGCACGGCTTATCATCCTCAGACTGACGGGCAGTCCGAGCGTACTATTCAGATCCTTGAGGATATGCTTCGGGGTTGTGTTCTTGATTTCAGTGGGTCGTGGGAGAGGCACTTGCCTTTGTGGAGTTTGCCTACAACAACAGTTTCCAGTCTAGTATTGGTATGGCACCGTTTGAGGCCTTGTATGGCCGACCGTGTAGATCTCCTGTTTGTTGGGCCGAGGTGGGTGATGCACCTCTATTGGGTCCGGAGTTGGTGAGGGAAACGACGGAGAAAGTTGAGCTTATCCGTAAGAGACTTGTTACAGCCCAGAGTCGTCAGAAATCTTATGCCGACCGTAGGAGGAGACCTTTGGTGTTTGAGGTGGGTGATCATGTCTTTCTGAAGATATCACCTAGACGGGGATTGATGAGGTTTGGGAAGAGCGGGAAGTTGTCCCCTCGGTTCATTGGTCCTTTTGAGATCCTTGAGAGGATTGGCGAGGCTGCTTATCGTTTAGCTTTGCCACCGCAGTTGTCCGGAGTACATGACGTGTTTCATGTGAGTATGCTTCGGAAGTATGAGCCGGATCCATCACATGTGTTGGATTGGACTGATTTAGTGGTTGATGAGGATGTCTCGTATGAGGAGAGACCGGTTCGGGTCTTGGATAGGCGGGATCAAGTTTTGCGAGGCAAACCATCCCTTTGGTAAAGGTTTTGGAAACATCACGGGGTGGAGGAAGCCACTTGGGAACGTGAGTTGGAAGTCCGCGAGAAATATCCGGACATGTTGATTTATGTAATATTTTGTAATATTGTTGAACTTAAGAGCTTTATATATATGTCTTAAGTTGGAAAACATTGAGAATGTTTTGGTTTAATGATAGTAGTTTGAAACTTGCTTCATTGGAAGTGGAATGTCACATTTATAGATTGAATGTGTTTTATATATCATGGAATTGAATATGATATGGAAATGGAATCACGTATATTGAAATTGTTAAATTGAAGGAAAATGCATAATATTGCAGGTTGTAATATATGTTGTTTTAATACATATTGTGAGATGCCTCTTGATAAGAGATGAATGACCGATTGGGTCAAGTTGTTCATTATTGTAATGTCATATTGGAATTTGAGAAAAACTTTTTTCAAAAACTTATGCTTAATTTCGGGGACGAAATTCTTTTAAGGGGGGAGGTTATAGCGACCCCGGTCTTTTCCTTTAGATTGTTGTATCCGGACTTAGTTCCGTGGATTCAGTCATGTGTATTGTTGTTGTTGTCCTTTAATTCTTTATTTTGAGTTATAGGATGTTGTTGGGCAGGTTTGTTTCAGGTTGGTTGGGTTTAGAAACCAAGTGTTGCTGTCCAGATTTTTGGACCTTCGCTCGAGCGAGGAGTTGGTCGCTCGAGCGAGCTGTTGTTTTTGTTCTTCGCTCGAGCCAGGGTTTGGTCGCTCGAGCGAGAGTCTGCGTCTGGGCTTAGGACCTGAGAGTGTGTTTTTGGCTCGAGCGAGCTTTCTTCGCTCGAGCGAGCGAGGTGTATGTTTCTTCCTCGAGCGAGCATTTTCGCTCGAGCGAGCTTCTGGGTTGCAGACCTGAAGCATCGAGTTTTTGGCTCGAGCGAGCTTTTCTTCGCTCGAGCGAGGTTTTTGTGTCTGGTCGCTCGAGCGACCAAGTCTTCGCTCGAGCGAGCCTGTCAGTTTAAATATAGGCAGCAGCGGTTTTTTTTTTTTTCAAGCATTTTTTGATATACTTTGATCCAGAAACCCTAGTCCGACTTCTCTCTCTCCCTACTTCACTTGTTTCTTAAGTTTGATCTAGTTAGGGTGTTTTTACCCTAGATCTTTATAAAAAGAGAGTGTGAGTCGAGGGCTTCGTTTAATCTGAACAATCTTGAGTTTGGAGCACTTTGAGTTTGGGTTGTCATCTCCGTCTTCTCCATTTTTGTTGATTTCTTCGAGGTAGGGATTTCCTACTCCAATGTATATGTTTTGTTCTAAGTCTGGCATTTTAATATGTTGGGGGTATTTTGGTAATTTTGAAGAAAAAACTCTATAAATTGATTTGTATAATTAATTTGAAGGGAATTGGGAATATTAGTTGAATTCACAAATATATGATGAATTATGAATTAAATAGGGTACTTGGTTAGTTTAAATCATATGCCTATTGAATTGTTGATTTAGTTATTTTCTGTTTAGAGATAACTGTTTTGGGCTATCGGTGAAGGATAGTCATGATTGTTGTAGACATCGCATGTGGATTAGGGATAACTGGAACTAATCACATTGGTTAAGTCATTACATTTGACTATTGAATTAATACAGATAAATTACATGTATTGATTGAGCATTTGCATATGCATATTGGTTTGGGAGGAGATAGGGATGTACTCCACGGTTTAGGGGAAGATAGGGGATGGACCTCTAAACCGGATTTTGTTTGGGAGGAGATAGGGATGGACTCCATTAGCATCACTTTTATGTGTGCTTATTATATTGAAGTGTTTTATTGATACAGCACTAAAATGTGTATCAAACTGAAGTATGAAGTGTTTTGATATGAGCCTGAGTCTCATTTGTTTTGTGAATATGAATATATTCACTGTTTAAGATTGGCCAGGTTCTGAGCCATGTGGATAATAATGGAAAGTGAAACGTGTCATTGACATTAGTGTCATAGAACTGTTTAAGTCATATTGGATTATTTGGTTAACCAACTATTGAATGCTGTTGCTTTATTCAATGCTTATACTTGTTTAGTATATTTCTACTAGGCTGTGGCTCACCCTATATGGGAACATTTTTCAGGTTCAGGTGGTTCACTACCAAGGCTTAGCTTGTGAGGATTTGGACTCGAAGACTTGTTTTATTTATTTTTTTATTTAAATTGTATGTAAATATTCAAGCCTAGGGCTTTATTTGTATTTGAGTAGAACTCATGGAATTGTGTCCAAGTGTTGGCTTGGCAAGATGTAAGCCCGTAGGGCATTTATTATGATGTTTTATTTCGGAATACTCTGATGATTGAGATAATACTATGTTTTCGTTTAATAATGCATGTCAATGTTTTACATATAAAGGGTTTTAATTTGAGGGTGTTACATATATACTGGATTATATTTGAGAAAGAATTTCAACAGATAGAGAGAAAGAACAAGAGAGAGAGAAAGAAAGAAAGATTGCAACAGACCCTGGTTTGGTGTATTTCAACAGATAATATAATTGAACAGATAGAAATAAATTGAAGACTGTGATTGGTTTGTTGAACAGATAAGAAATTTTGGATAGATATTTGAACAGATAAGAGATTAAAATTGAACTGATAATAAAATAAAGACAAATTTGCTCAGATAGGGGAAAAAATTGAACAGATAATGAAGATTTTTGAATATATAGACAAAAAAATAATAATTAAACGCTTGAATGGAAACTTGAACATATAGAAAAAAAAATTGAACAGATAAATTACGGAGTAAAATTGAAAACAAAACGACTTTCAAAACAAATAAAAAGATTTCACACCAAAATATTTTACTCAATGCCTGCAGAGGACCATCGGAGGTGAAGACTCCTTGATCCAGCTCCTTATGGACAGTTTTTTTTCTTCAAGCACACAGATCCAACTTCTCCTCCTTTTTTTTTTTTAAGTTGTTTATCTTTGTTGTTGTTGTATGATGAAACAAATTGCAACAGATAGTTGTCAATGAACAAAAAAAAAATTAAAAATTAAGCAGATAGAAATAATAATAGAAAATAGAAAAGATATATATATACTGGATTATATTTGAGAAAGAATTTCAACAGATAGAGAGAAAGAACAAGAGAGAAGAAAGAAAGATTGCAACAGATCCTGGTTTGGTGTATTTCAACAGATAATAAAATTGAGCAGATAAAATTAATTGAAAGATTGTGACTGGGTTTGTTCAACATATAAGAAATTTTGGATAGATATTGAACAGATAAGAGATTAAATTGAACAGGTAATAAAATCTAGACAAAAAATTGCACAGATGGGGAAAAAAATGAATAGATAGTCAAGATTTTGAATATATAGACAAAAAAATAAATTAAACACTTAAATGTAAATTTGAACATAAAAAAAATTCAACAGATAAATTAAGGAGTAAAATTGAAAACAAAACGTCTTTCAAAACAAATAAAAAGACTTCTCACCAAATTATTTTACTCAATGCCTGCAGAGGACCATCGGAGGAGAAGACTCCATTGATCCAGGTCCTTGTGGACTTTTTTTTTCTTCAAGTGCATAAATCCAATTTCTCCTCCATTTTTTTTTTTTTTAAGTTGTTGACCTTTTTTGTTGTTGTATGATGAAACAAATTGCAACAGATAGTTGTAAATGAACCAAAAAAAAATTAAAAATTAAGCAGATAGAAATAATAATAAAAAATAGAAAGATATATATATATATATACTGGATTATATTTGAGAAAGAATTTCACAGATAGAGAGAAAGAACAAGAGAGAGAGAAAGAAAGATTGCAACAGATCCTGGTTTGGTGTATTTCAACAGATAATAAAATTGAACAGATAGAAATAAATTGAAGATTGTGACTGGTTTGTTGAACAGATAAGAAATTTTGGATAGATTTTGAACAGATAAGAGATTAAAATTGAACTGATAATAAAATCTAGACAAATTTGCACAGATAGGGAAAAATTGAACAGATATGTCAAGATTTTTGAATATATGACAAAAAAATAATAATTAAACACTTAAATGTAAATTTGAACATATAGAAAAAAAAATTCAACAGATAAATAAAGGAGTAAAATTAAAAACAAAATGATTTTCAAAACAAATTAAAAGATTTCACACCAGATTATTTTACTCAATGCCTGCAGAGGACCATCGGAGGAGAAGAATCCATTGATCCACCTCCTTATGGATAGTTTTTTTTCATCAAGCACACAGATTCAATTTCTCCTCTTTTTTTTATGTTGTTGATCTTTGTTGTTGTTGTTGTATGATGAAACAAATTGCAACAGGTAGTTGTAAATGAACCAAAAAAAATTAAAAATTAAGCAGATAGAAATAATAATAAAAAATAGAAAGATATATATATATATATACTGGATTATATTTGAGAAAGAATTTCAACAGATAGAGAGAAAGAACAAGAGAGAGAGAAAAAAGATTGCAACAGATCCTGTTTGGTGTATTTCAACAGATAATAAAATTGAACAGATAGAAATAAATTGAAGATTGTGACTGGTTTGTTGAAGATAAGAAATTTTGGATAGATATTTGAACAGATAAGAGATTAAAATTGAACTGATAATAAAATAGAAAATTTGCACAGATAGGGAAAAAAATTGAACAGATAGTCAAGATTTTTGAATATATAGACAAAAAATAATAATTAAACACTTAAATGTAAATTTGAACATATAGAAAAAAAATTGAACAGTAAAATTAAGGAGTAAAATTGAAAACAAAACGACTTTCAAAACAAATAAAAAGATTTCACACCAAATTATTTTACTCAATGCCTGCAGAGGACCATCGGAGGAGAAGACTCCATTGATCCAGCTCCTTATGGACAGTTTTTTTTCTTCAAGCACACAGATCCAATTTCTCCTCTTTTTTTTTTTTTTTTTTTTTTTAAGTTGTTGATCTTTGTTGTTGTTGTATGATGAAACAAATTGCAACAGATAGTTGTAAATGAACCAAAAAAAATTAAAAATTAAGCAGATAGAAATAATAATAAAAAATAGAACAGATATATATATATACTGGATTATATTTGAGAAAGAATTTCAACAGATAGAGAGAAAGAACAAAAGAGAGAGAAAGATTGCAACAGATCCTGGTTTGGTGTATTAAAACAGATAATAAAATTGAACAGATAGAAATAAATTGAAGATTGCGACTGGTTTGTTGAACAGATAAGAAATTTTGTATAGATATTTGAACAGAGAAGAGATTAAAATTGAATTGAAAATATGATGTAGACAAAAATTTGCACATATAGGGAAAAAATTGAACAGATAGTCAAGATTTTTTTAATATATAGACAAAAAAATAATAGTTAAACACTTAAATGTAAACTTGAACGTATAGAAAAAAAATTACAGATAAATTAAGGAGTAAAATTGAAAACAAAACGTCTTTCAAAACAAAAAAAAGACTTCTCACCAAATTATTTTACTCAATGCCTGCAGAGGACCATCGGAGGAGAAGACTCCATTGATCCAGCTCCTTATGGACATTTTTTTTCTTCAAGCACACAGATCCAATTTCTCCTCCTTTTTTTTTTTTTTTTTTTTAAGTTGTTGATCTTTGTTGTTGTTGTTGATGAAACAAATTGCAACAGATAGTTGTAAATGAAAAAAAAAATTAAAAATTAAGCAGATAGAAATAATAATAAAAAATAGAATATATATATATTACTGGATTATATTTGAGAAAGAATTTCAACAGATAGAGAGAAAGAACAAGAGAGAGAGAAAGAAAGATTGCAACAGATCCTGGTTTGGTGTATTTCAACAGATAATAAAATTGAACAGATAGAAATAAATTGAAGATTGTGACTGGTTTGTTGAACAGATAAGAAATTTTGGATAGATATTTGAACAGATAAGAGATTAAAATTGAACTGATAATAAAATCTAGACAAAAATTTGCACAGATAGGGAAAAAAATTGAACAGATAGTCAAGATTTTTGAATATATAGACAAAAATATAATTAAACACTTAAATGTAAATTTAAATTTGAACATATAGAAAAAAAATTCAACAGATAAATTAAGGAGTAAAATTGAAAACAAAACGTCTTTCAAAACAAACAAAAAGACGTCTCACCAAATTATTTTACTCGATGCCTGCAGAGGACCATCGGAGGAGAAGACTCCATTGATCCAGCTCCTTATGGACAATTTTTTTTTTCCAGTACACAGATCCAATTCATCATCTCATTTTTTTTTACGTCGTTGATCTGTGTTGTTGTTGTATGATGAAACAAATTGCAACAGATAGTTGTAAATGAACCAAAAAAAATTAAAAATTAAGCAGATAAAAATAATAAAAAAAATTGAACAGATATATATATATATATACTGGATTATATTTGAGAAAGAATTTCAACAGATAGAGAGAAAGAACAAGAGAGAGAGAGAAAGAAAGATTGCAACAGATCCTGGTTTGGTGTATTTCAACAGATAATAAAATTGAACAGATAAAAATAAATTGAAGATTGTGACTGGTTTGTTGAACAGATAAGAAATTTTGGATAGATATTTGAACATAAGAGATTAAAATTGAACTGATAAAAAATCTAGACAAAAATTTGCACAGATAGGGAAAAAAATTGAACAGATAGTCAAGATTTTTGAATATATAGACAAAAAAATAATAATTAAACACTTAAATGTAAATTTGAACATATAGAAAAAAAAATTCAACAGTAAAATTGAAAACAAAACGTCTTTCAAAACAAATAAAAAGACTGCTCACCAAATTATTTTACTCAATGCATGCCGAGGACCATCGGAGGAGAAGACTCCATTGATCCAGCTCCTTATGGACAGTTTTTTTTCTTCAAGCGCACAGATCCAATTTCTCTTTTTTTTTTTTTAAGTTGTTGATCTTTGTTGTTGTTGTATGATGAAACAAATTGCAACAGATAGTTGTAAATGAACCAAAAAAAATTAAAAATTAAGCAGATAGAAATAATAATAAAAAATAGAACAGATATATATATATACTGGATTATATTTGAGAAAGAATTTCAACAGATAGAGAGAAAGAACAAGAGAGAGAGAAAGAAAGATTGCAACAGATCCTGGTTTGGTGTATTTCAACAGATAATAAAATTGAACAGATAGAAATATTGAAGATTTGACTGGTTTGTTGAAAGATAAGAAATTTTGGATAGATATTTGAACAGATAAGAGATTAAAATTGAACTGATAATAAAATCTAGAGATAAATTTGCACAGATAGGGAAAGAAATTGAACAGATAGTCAAGATTTTTGAATATATAGACAAAAAAATAATAAATAAACACTTAAATGTAAATTTGAACATATAGAAAAAAAAAATTCAACAGATAAATTAAGGAATAAAATTCAAAACAAAACGTCTTTCAAAACAAATAAAAAGACTTCTCACCAAATTATTTTACTCAATGCCCGTAGAGGACCATCGGAGGAGAAGACTCTACTGATCCAGCTCCTTATGGACAGTTTTTTTTCTTCAATTGCACAGATCTAATTTCTCCTCCTTTTTTTTTAAGTTGTTGATCTTTGTTGTTGTTGTATGATGAAACAAATTGCAACAGATAGTTGTAAATGAACCAAAAAAAATTTAAAAATTAAGCAGATAGAAATAATAATAAAAAATAGAACAGATACATATATATACTGGATTATATTTGAGAAAGAATTTCAATAGATAGAGAGAAAGAACAAGAGAGAGAGAAAAAAAGATTGCAGCAGATCTTGCTTTGGTGAATTTCAACAGATAATAAAATTGAACATATAGAAATATATTGAAGATTGTGACTGGTTTGTTGAACCGATAAGAAATTTTGGATAGATATTTGAACAGATAAGAGATTAAAATTGAACTGATAATAAAATCTAGAAAAAAATTTGCACAGATAGGGAAAAAAATTAAATAGATAGTCAAGATTTTTGAATATATAGACAAAAAAATACTAATTAAACACTTAAATGTAAATTTGAACATATAGAAAAAAAAAAATTCAACAGATAAATAAAGGAGTAAAATTCAAAACAAAACGTCTTTTAAAACAAATAAAAAGACTTCTCACCAAATTTTTTAACTCAATGCCTGCAGAGGACCATCGGAGGAGAAGACTCAATTGATCCAGCTCCTTATGGACAGTTTTTTTTTCTTCAAGCACAAGATCAATTTCTCCTCTTTTTTTTTTTTTTTTTTTTAAGTTGTTGATCTTTGTTGTTGTTGTATGATGAAACAAATTGCAACAGATAGTTGTAAATGAACCAAAAAAATTAAAAATTAAGCAGATAGAAATAATAATAAAAAATAGAAAGATATATATATATATACTGGATTATATTTGAGAAAGAATTTCAACAGATAGAGAGAAAGAACAAGAGAGAGAGAAGAAAGATTGCAACAGATCCTGGTTTGGTTTTTCAACAGATAATAAAATTGAACAGATAGAAATAAATTGAAGATTGTGACCGGTTTGTTGAACGGATAAAAAATTTTGGATAGATATTTGGACGGATAAGAGAATAAAATTGAACTGATAATAAAATAAAGACAAATTTGCACAGATAGGGAAACAAATTGAACAGATAGTCAAGATTTTTGAATATATAAACAAGAAAATAATAATTAAACACTTAAATGTAAATTTGAACATATAGAAAAAAAAATTGAACAGATAAATTAAGGAGTAAAATTGAAAACAAAACGATTTTCAAAACAAATAAAAAGATTTCACACCAAATTATTTTACTCAATGCTTGCAGATGTAACGCCCTCAAAATAATACTAAACCCATCAATATAAACATGCATTAATATAAGGAAGACCAACAGTTTCTATTCATCAGAGTTCTTCATTACAAAAGATATTACATATTAACAGCAAAAGCTAATGCCCTAAAGGGCTTACATCTTTCCAAGTTAACACTTGGTTACAAAAGAGAGTACTAGCTCAATTACACATTAAGCCCTTGGCTTGAATCTACATATAATACATCAAAAGAATAGGACAATAAAAATGATGTCCGCCTCTAGCCTTCCAAGCTATGTCCTTGGAGGTGTCACGCTACCTGCACCTGAAAATGATGTTCCCATATAGGGTGAGCCACAGCCCAGTAGAAATACACTAAACCAACTATGAACAATGACTAAAAGATTAGCAACTGATAGATGGTCAACACTCACACATTCACTTACATCATTTTTACAATTCCAAAACAATTAAGTCTATGTTACAATTCACCTTCCATTTCTTATTCAACTTTGAGTTTGAAAACTAGGCTCAATACTCTGGCCAAAACATTTGATGAGACTATGATTCATCATTAGAACACTTTCGAAATTCATTAAAGATACACATGTTGGTGTTGTATCAAAAACACATAAACCACTTCCATACTTTACTTATGATACACATGTTGGTGTTGTATCAACTTAACATAGAAACATTTTCTATACTTCACAATTGATAACGATATACATTTTAGTGCTATATCAAATCAATCCAAACACTTCCGTACTTCAGAAAACGATGATGATATACATGTTAGTGCTATATCAAATCAAACAAACAACACTTCAATCGATAAGCATATGAGCTGTATCAACACTTCAATCGATAAGCATATGAGCTGTATCATAACTACAATGGGAGAGCATATGAGCTGCATCCCCGGGTTCATCTCCTATCTCCCCATAACCATTAACCAGTTTAGAGGTACATCCCCCATCTTCCCCTAAACCGTGGAGTACATCCCCCATCTCCTCCCATACACAAGCAATGCATATAAACACAGAATCATATACGCAATTAATCAATATATAAAGTTAATGTATTCTATCCACCGTCTACACATAATGCATATAAACACATTGATCATATGCACAATCAATCAATACATAAATTTAATGTATTCTACCAACCGTCATACTCTATGACACATCCAATTGATTAGTTTTAGTTTGCTTAATCATCATGCATTGTCTACAACAATCAATACTACCCTCCACCAGTAGTCCAAAGCAATTATCTCTAAGCGGGAAATAAATGCACAAATGGATAATATATCAACATTTCAACTAGGTGAGCAATGAATGATTCAACTACACCCTTTAGTCCCATACATTCCCCATTTCAACATTCTCAATCCAATTCCTCACTTTCTTTAATTAATTACATGCATTAATTAATTAAACCACTTAGGGCAAATTACCATAATTCACAAAACAACCCTAAGGTTCCATTTCTATCAATGTTCCAACATTAATCTCATTTCTCTATGCCTAACATGCATATAGGTTTATTTTAAATAAAACCCCAACTTTTATAAAATTACACAAAAGCCCCAAACTTTCTCAAAATTACACAACTATCCCCAACATATCAAAATGCTAAAATTTAAAGACAAAAGCCATAAAGAGGAGTAGGGTATCCCTACCTCGAAGTTAGAGCCCAAACGGAGATGAAGACCCAACGACCAACGTGCTCCAAAACCAAATATTTTCAGATTAAATCGAAGCCCAAGTCACCCTCTATCTTTTTAACAAAGCACTTAGGGTAGATTCACACTAGAAAGAGATGATTTCTTAGAGAGAAGACAAGTCTAGAGAGAGAGGCTCTCGGATCTAGGGTTTGAGGATGAAAAGTTTTGAAAAAAATGATGTAAAACTCGGCTGCTGCCAACTGATAAAGACAGGCTCGCTCGAGCGAAGGCCTTCTCGCTCGAGCGACCAGACACAGGAAACACTCGCTCGAGCCAAGACAGCCTTGCTCGAGCCAACAACCCAGAAGCTCGCTCGAGCGACGAACAGCTCGCTCGAGCGAAGAAAAGCTCGCTCGAGCCAAGAATTCCAGTGTTCAGGTCCTAGTACCAGACGCAACGCTCGCTCGAGCGAAGCCACCCTGGCTCGACCCACCAGACACAAAACTCTACTCTCGCTCGAGCGACCAAACCCTAGCTCGAGCGAAGAACAAAAGAAAGAAGGTCGCTTAAGCGACCAACTCCTCGCTCAAGCGAAGGTCCAAAATTCTGGACAGCAACACTTGGTTCCCAAACACAACCAACCTGTAACAAACCTGCCCAACACATCCTATAACTCAGAAACAAAGTATGAAAGGATGTAAACAAGGTTTAAACAACTACTAACATCTACGGACACAAGTCCAGATCACTGTACAACAAGGGTTAAAACCCGGGATCGCTATAGCAGAGGACCATCGGAGGAGAAGACTCTAATGATCCAGCTCCTTATGGATAGTTTTTTTTCTTCAAGCACACAGATCCAATTTCTCTTCCTATTTTTTTTAGGCCGTTGACCTTTTTTGTTGTTGTATGATGAAACAAATTGCAACAGACAGTTGTAAATGAACCAAAAAAAATTAAATATTACACAGATAGAAATAATAATAAAAAATAAAACAGATATATATATATACTGGATTATATTTGAGAAAGAATTTCAACAGATAGAGAGAAAGAACAAGAGAGAGAGAAAGAAAGATAGCAACAGATCTTGGTTTGGTGTATTTCAACAGATAACAAAATTGAACAGATAGAAATAAATTGAAGATTGTGATTGGTTTGTTGAACATATAAGAAATTTTAGATAGATATTTGAACAGATAAGAGATTAAAATTGAACTGATAATAAAATCTAGAGAAAAATTTGCCCAGATAGGGACAAAAATTTGAACAGATAGTCAAGATTTTTGAATATATAGACAAAAAAATAATAATTAAACACTTAAATGTAAATTTGGACAAATAGAAAAAAAAAATCAACAGATAAATTAAGGAGTAAAATTGAAAACAAAACGTCTTTCAAAACAAATAAAAAGACTTCTCACCAAATTATTTTACTCAATGCCTGCAGAGGACCATCAGAGGAGAAGAATCCATTGATCCAGCTACTTATGGACAGTTTTTTTTCTTCAAGCACACATATCTCATTTCTGCTCCTTTTTTATTTTTATTTTTTTATAAAGTTGTTGATCTTTGTTGTTGTTGTATGATGAAACAAATTGCAATAGATAGTTGTAAATGAACCAAAAAAAATTTTAAAATTAAGCAGATAGAAATAATAATGTAAAATAGAACAGATATATATATACTGGATTATATTTGAGAATGAATTTCAACAGATAGAGAGAAAGAACAAGGGAGAGAGAAAGAAAGATTGCAACAGATCCTGGTTTGGTGTATTTCAACAGATAAAAAAATTGAACAGATAGAAATAAATTGAAGATTGTGACTGGTTTGTTGAACGGATAAAAAATTTTGGATAGATATTTGAACAGATAAGAAATTAAAATTGAATTGATAATAAAATCAAGACAAATTTGCACAGATAGGGAAAAAAATTGAACAAGTAGTCAAGATTTTTGAATATATAGAGAAAAAAATAATAATTAAACACTTAAATATAAATTTGAACATCTAGAAAAAAAAATTGAACATATAAATTGAGTAAAATTGAAAACAAAACGACTTTCAAAACAAATAAAAAGATTTCACACCAAATTATTTTACTCAATGCTTGCAGAGGACCATCGGAGGAAAAGACTCCATTGATCCAGCTCCTTATGGACAGTTTTTTTTCTTCAAGCACACAGATCCAATTTCTATTCCTATTTTTATTTTTATTTTTAGGTTGTTGATCTTTGTTGTTGTTGTATGATGAAACTAGTTGCAACATATAGTTGTTAATGAACCAAAAAAAAATTAAAAATTAAGCAGATAGAAATAATAATAAAAAATAGAACAGATATATATATATACTGGATTATATTTGAGAAAGAATTTCAACAGATAGAGAGAAAGAACAAGAGAGAGAGAAAGAAAGATTTCAACAGATCCGGGTTTGGTGTATTTCAACAGATAATAAAATTGAACAGATAGAAATAAATTGAAGATTTTGATTGGTTTGTTGAACAGATAATAAATTTTGGATAGATATTTGAACAGATAAGAGATTAAAATTTAATTGATAATAAAATCTAGACAAAATTTTGCACAGATAGGGAAAAAAATTGAACAGATAGTCAAGATTTTTGAATATATAGACAAGAAAATAATAATTAAACACTTAAACGTAACTTTGAACGTATAGAAAAAAAAATTCAACAGATAAATTATGGAGTAAAATTAAAAATAAAACGTCTTTCAAAACAAATAAAAAGACTTCTCACCAAATTAATTTACTCAATGCCTGCAGAGGACCATCGGAGGAGAAGACTCCATTGATCCAGCTCCTTGTGGACAGTTTTTTTTCTTCAAGCACACAGATCCAATTTCTCCTCCTTTTTTTTTTTTTTAATTTGTTGATCTTTGTTGTTGTTATATGATGAAACAAATTGCAACAGATAGTTGTAAATGAACAAAAAAAATTAAAAATTAAGCAGATAGAAATAATAATAAAAAATAGAACAGATATGTCCTTGGAGGTGGCATGGTACCTGTACCTGAAAATGATGTTCCCATATAGGGTGATCCACAACCCAGTAGAAATATACTAAACCAGTTATGAATAATGACTAAAAGATCAACAGTTGATAGATGGTCAACACTTTTTCATTCTTTCATAACATACTATAATTCCAAGACACTCAAGTCTATGTTTCCTTTTATTTCCCATTTTCTTTCCTTTCAATTCTCAATTCATAACCTTGGCTCAGAACCTGGCCAAACAATTCATATGAGACAGTGACTCATACTAAAACACTTCCCATTCCATCACAGATAAACATATCAGTTATATCATTACTTCCACCAATAAGTACACTAGCTATATCACACTTCCAAGACAAGCATATGAGCTGTATCTACACTTCTCAAAGATAAGCATATGAGCTGTATCTTCACTTCTCTAGACAAGCATATGAGCTGTGTCTACGGAGTTCATCCCCTATCTCCTCCCAACACTATCCGGTTTAGAGGTACATCCCCCATCTTCCTCTAAACCGCGGAGTACATCCCCTATCTCCTCCGACACCACACAATGCATATAAACAATTATTATACACATCAATCAATACACAAATTCATGTATTCTTTCAATCGTCATACTTAATGACACATTCCACAGATTAGTTTCAGTTTGCCTAATCATCATGCATTGTCTACAACAATCACGACTATCCTCCACCGATAGCCCAAAACAGTTATTTCTATATAGAAAATAAATGCACAAATGGATATATAATCAACATTTCAATTCGGTGAGTGATAAATAATCGAACTACACCCTTTTATCCCATATACTCCCAATCTCAACATTTCCAATTCCATTTCTCACAATTAATTATCTCAATTAATTAATCAATATAATTAGGGCTTTTTCTGTAATTAACATTTCAACCCTTAAGGTTCCATTTTTAACAATGATTCCACATTAATTCCATTTCTCATACTAAACATGCATATAGGTTCATTTTAAATAAAACCCCAACTTTTATAAAATTACATAAAAGCCCCAAACTTTCTCAAAATTTCACAACTATCCCCAACATATCAAAATGCCAAAATTTAAAGACAAAATCCATAAAGAGGAGTAGGATATCCCTACCTCAAAATATGAGCTCCAACGGAGATGAAGACAAAAACCAAAATGCTCCAAATCCTGAAATTTTCAAATTAAAATGTAGACCTCGACGATCAACCCAACTTTTGTAAAGGCCAAAAGTGAACAAACAACTCCTACTAGATCAAATCTAAGAGAGAAGGGGCGGTTTAGAGTGAGAAGCTCTGAAAATGGGTTTTGGAAAAAGTAAGAGAGAGAAAAGATCTTGAAAAAGTGATAAAAAAGTCGGATCTCACTTTTAAATAAGAGTCGCCCCGCTCGAGCGGACAAACCCCCGTTCGAGCGTCACTCACAGACTCCCGCTCGAGCGTCCAATCCCCCGCTCGAGCGGCGGATGTACACTCCCAGCATCTCGACATACTAGGTCCCCGCTCGAGCGCCCAACTCCCCTCTCGAGCGGCACACACAAATTCCCGCTCGTGCGGCCAATTCCCCCGCTCGAGCGTCCAACACTGCACAGGAAATACTGGATAGGTGTATTCCCCACTCGAGCGCCAAAACCTCCGCTTGAGCGGACAAGCAACAACAAGGTCCCCGCTCGAGCGCCAAAAGCTCCGCTCGAGCGGACAAGCCAAAATCTGGGCAACTAGTTTTGATTCCTAAGCTCGACCAACCTGTAACAAACCTGCCCAACACATCCTATAACTCAAAAACAAAGTATGAAAGGATGTAAACAAGACAACAATCAACTACTAACATCCACGGACACATGTCCGGATCACTGTACAACAAGGGGTAAACCCAGGATCGCTATAGGTTTGTTGAACAGATAAGAAATTTTGGATAGATGTTTGAACAGATAAGAGATTAAAATTGAATTGATTATAAAATCTAGACAAAAATTTGCACAGCTAGGAAAAAAAATTGAACAGATAGTCAAAATTTTTGAATATACAGACAAGAAAATAATAATTAAACACTTAAATGTAACTTTGAACATATAGAAAAAAAAATTCAACACATAAATTAAGGAGTAAAATTGAAAATAAAACGTCTTTCAAAACAAATAAAAAGATTTCTCACCAAATTATTTTACTCAATGCCTGCAGAGGACCAACGGAGGAGAAAACTCCATTGTTCTAGCTCCTTATGGACAGTTTTCTTTCTTCAAGCACACAAATCCAAGTTCTCTTCCCTTTTTTTTTTTTAATTTGTTGATCTTTGTTGTTGTTGTATGATGAGACAAATTGCAACAGATAGTTGTAAATGAACCAAAAAAAAATTAAAAATTAAACAGATAGAAATAATAATAAAAAATAGAACAGATATATATATATACTGGATTATATTTGAGAAAGAATTTCAACAGATAGAGAGAAAGAACAAGAGAGAGAGAAAGGAAGATTGCAACAGATCCTGGTTTGGTGTATTTCAACAGATAATAAAATTTGACAGATAGAAATAAATTGAAGATTGAGACTAGTTTGTTGAACGGATAAAAAAAATTTGGATAGATATTTGAACAGATAAGAGATTAAAATTGAACTGATAATAAAATCAAGACAAATTTGCACAGATAGGGAAACAAATTGAACAGATAGTCAAGATTTTTGAATATATAGACAAAAAAATAATAATTAAACACTTAAATGTAAATTTGAACATATAGAAAAAAAAAATTGAACAGATAAATTAAGGAATAAAATTGAAAATAAAACGACTTTCAAAACAAATAAAAAGATTTCACACCAAATTATTTTACTCAATGCATGCAGAGGACCATTGGAGGAGAAGACTCCCTTGATCCAACTCCTTATGGACAGTTTTATTTTTCTTCAAGCACACAGATCCAAATTTTTTTTTTTTATCAGCAAAAAACTTTATTGATATGAAGCATAAACATGCATACATTACATCAACAAAGCGCGGGAGTGCACAAAGCATCATAGCTAACCTTAACGATCCCAACTAGGTTGGCACCGCACAGGAAGCACAATCATATGCTAGCACTAGCCTAAGATTGGAGAGAAACCAATCAGAAACCAAACAGAAGCAAACAAAAGAGATAAGGGAAAAACAAAACAACACTACAACCAACAAAGCAACAAGCACCACCAGCATACTACTACAACCCGAGCATACCAGACTACTATAGTAGCCTTCTACCAGCAGCTCAGAATCATGCATTAGACCTCTGGGCATTCCTAATGCAGAATTACACATGATGCTAAATAGGCAGAGGATCAATAACAGGGAAACCACAGCCTAAATCCACATATAAGACCCAAACCAAAAACTAGTATACTTGCTCCCCATACAGAGCAGCAGACCTCAAAGCACTCAGAATTTTAGCAGTGCAGACGCAAAACCAAACAGCCACACTAAACAACTATAACAGATCAAACACACCAACTACACCAGATTCCATATTAGAGCTGCAGTGTAGACTCCACAAGACCATTCCACATTCACAAAAGCTGCATAACCAGTTCTCAATACACAATGACACATAGAGCTTGAAGGTTAGCATAGCAGCATAGCAGTCCACTACCAGCTAGACCAATCCTCACAGCAATGCAAGACTAGAACAGAACATATCAATTCCTCTTCCTAAGCAACACTGTTGACAGAGGCACACAGCCATCCACCTCAAGACAGAACAAGACACTACCAATGCAGCAGCCAAGACTGTCAAGACAAAACACTGCCTATCCTTCTACAGATCAGTCCACTGACCCTGCTTCAGAAGATCAGAAACAACATAATCATCCACAAGACCAGATCAAAACCAAGCTCCAGAACACTACCAAGCCATAACAGTACCAATGCATCAACAAGCATCTCAGACCAACACTACAAATGCATCTGCCATCACTACCCCAGCCAAAACTTTGCCAGCAAAAACAGTGCCAATGAATTCAAGAAGATCCTAGACAACACCTGACTTGTGGAAAATTAAACACGACATCAATGACTGAAAATGAAGCATCCCTGAACTGAGATCTCATCCAGATTGCTAGTCTCACCTTGATACATTCACACAGAACCTGAAAATTGGGTTGGACTGCCTTAAACATACACTCATTTCTATAACTCCACACAGACCACACCACAGCTGCTGGAAGGGCCTTCCATACCAGATTAACTTTCTTCCTAAACTTCCATCCCATCCACTATAGTAAAAGACCATCTATGGATCTAGGAATAACCCACTGAATACCCCACCAATCAATAATAGCAGACCAAATTTTCCAAGTAAAGGGACAATGAAGCAAAACATGGTCAAGTGATTCTCTAGCCTCATGATAGAAAAGACAAATAAGGACATCTTCCCCCTCTAGAATTCCAAACCTATGCAGCAAATCTTTAGTTTTCAGTCTTCCTTTCCAAGCTAACCAAGAGAAAAATTTTGCTTTAGGTGGGGAAAAATTATTCCAGATGAGATCAACTGCTCTATGAATGGGACCAACATTGAGCATACCCCAAGCATAAACAACATTAACCTTAAAAATACCTGGCTGAGCAGCCTTCCAACCCAAGCTGTCAGCTACATCACATCTTAAAAGAGGACCTGACCCCAGAGCAGTGGTTAATCTAGCCAACTCACCTTCTTCCCAAGCCCGAAGAGGTCTTTTGAAATTGAACACCCACCCAGAGTGACTAACTCTACTGGCTACTTGAACATTCAAGGAAATCTCTTTATCACTAACCAACTGGAATAATCTAGAAAATTGGCATGAAAGATTTTTTAAGCCCAACCAATTATCTCTCCAGAAACTGATTCTTTGCCTATTAAGATTTCCACATTATCCTTATAAAATTGGAGAATACTGCCATTCCTTTGGGCCACTGATAAGATGTCTTTCCAAGTCTGAGATATAGGACCGTGAACATCCTTATCGGGGAACCATCTACCCCCAACTGAACCATACTTTTCGCAAATAGCCATCTTCCACAGTGCCTCATCCTCTTGCCCATATCTCCACCACCACTTTAGAAGCAAACTATCATTAGCTAACCTGATATTTTTGATCCCCAACCCTCCTTGTTTCAAACTCATGCACACTTCATTCCACCTAATCTAGCCAACTTATGCATACTTTTCGCAACTCTTTTGCAACACACTCTAGTATTTTAAAAAGAGACATGTAATACACAGGTAGAGCAGACAATACAGACTTAATGAGTGTGACTCTACTAGCAAAAGATAACACTCTTCTCTTCCACCCAGATAGCTTTTTCTTGAAATTCTCTACAACTGGCCTCCAAGTCAAACTCCTGCTAGGGCTGGCACCCAGTGGTAATCCTAGATACTTCAGTGGTAATTTCTTGCTTAGACAATTCAATTTCCCAACAAGCTCATCTACCTCCACATCTGCCACACCCACCCCACACACAATACTTTTAGCAAAATTGATCCTAAGACCTGAAATTACTTCAAAACACCTTAGGATTCTTTTTATAGCCAAAATTTCTGACCCTTCAGCCTCGCAAAATAGCACTATGTCATCAGCAAATTGTAAGTGAGATATATTCAACCTATTGGCACCTACACGTATACCTCTAAACAGACCCATATCTTTAGCTCTTGAGATGAGTATATTCAGACCCTCAGCTACAACATTAAACAAGAAGGGGGATAAAGGATCACCTTGCCTTAACCCTTTTTGGGGGCAAAATTCTGGTGACGGTGATCCATTAACCAGAACTGACACTCTTGCAGAAGAAATGCATTCCTTTATCCATTTGGTCCAAGTAGTTCCAAAACCAAAGTTTTCTAACATTTGGATGAGGAAATTCCAGTTGACAGTGTCATAGGCTTTTTCAAAATCCAACTTAATAATAAGCCCCTTTCTGTTAGTCTTCTTTCACCAATCCACAATCTCGTTTGCAACAAGAACACCATCCATAATATTCCTTCCACTAAGAAATGCTGATTGGACTCTATCAATAATTGTAGGCAACACTAATTTCATCCTGTTGGCCAGCACTTTAGCCACCACCTTATATACTGAACTAATAAGGCTGATAGGTCTAAAGTCTGTAATTGATTCTGGACTCACTATTTTGGGAACGAGGGTCACAAAAGAACAATTAATTCCATTACCCAATACACCATTATCATGAAACTCTTGCATGAATTTCATGATATCATCCTTCATAAATTTCCATCCCTTTTGGAAGCAAGTGAGATTAAAACCATCAGGCCCCGGGGCTTTATTGCCATCGCATTCCTTGATTGCTGCCCAAACCTCTGCTCTTGAAAACTCCTTCACCAAACAAAATTGAATCTGATTTTCATCAATGCTTCTAAACTCACCCCCTAAGCCTTGGTCTAATCTTCCAAACTTCAGAGAACAAACTTTTAAAGTGAGCTGCCACTGCCTGTTTCAACACCACAGGATCCTCGTATAGAGTGCCATTAATCTTCAGTGAATCAAGGACGTTTTTACTTTGCCTTATTGATGGCATAATATGGAAATACCTGGTGTTTTTGTCCCCTTTTAAGGCCCAGTTCAGTCTGGATTTCTGCAGCCATAACCACTCTAGCCTTTTTCTAAGCTTCCACACTTCATTTCTTATCACCATTTTTTGTCTAACTCCATCATCTGCAAGATCTCTCTCTTCAGTAGTTAGATCCCACGAATGTAACTCTGCCTCAGCAGCTTTGAGCTTGGACTCCACATGACCGAATACCTCCACATTCCAAATCTTCAGGGCTTGTTTAAGTGTTCTCAATTTGACCATAATTCTAAAACCGGCCCACCATTCCACTTGTGTACCAACCCAGACCTTTTCAACTTCTTTAAGAAAGCTGGGATGCAGCACCCAGGCATTTAAGAATTTGAATGGTTTGGGACCCCAATCCCTATCATCTTCCTTCAATAAAATTGGGCAGGGATCTGACAGTATTCTAGGCAGGCCCCATAACTTAAAATTAAACCACACAAGCCATTCCGGATTTAATAGGAACCTATCAATCCTACTTCAACATGCACCTGACTGTGAATTACTCCAAGTATATTTCCTACCAAGCATAGGAACATCCACCAATTCCATATAATTTAAAAATTCATTGAACTCCTGCATCCCCCTATCTCTTCTCACACAGCCTTTCCTTTCTCCAATAGCTTTAATTTCATTAAAATCCCCCCTAAACACCAAGGTTTTGGAAAGGATGCTTTCAGGTTACAAAGGACCTTCCACAGTTGACTTCTAGCTCTACAATCATTAGGGGCATAGACATTACCAATAACACAATCAAAACTATGATAAACCATACCTGATAGCAAAATAAAATTCCTAGTACAACAACAATTCTTCACCTGAAACACGTGAGGTTTCCAAAGACATAACAAACCCCCTACACTCCCTTCTACATCTACCTCCATATACCCCAGATCATCTTCTGCCCATAGAGATCTGACAAATCTGTCATCAATACGTGACTTTTTAGTTTCTTGAAAGAACACCATATCCACCCCTTTTGATTTTATGAAATTTCTGATCGCCCTCCTTTTCTCAAGCTTCCCCAAGCCTCTAACATTTCATGAAAGAACTTTCATTATGTAACAACCTTCGACTGCAAAATCCCTTGCAGGTGCAGACTTAAGCACCACCATTCATCCCTTTTTTGGTTAGTCTTTCCTCATCTTGCCTGTCCATCTCCGTAATTTTCTGAATGACACTCTCTTCATTAGCCCCAAAATCAATACCCAAAACTTTCCCTACCTTCACGGTTTCTTGAGCTTCATTTCGGCTTAAAATCTGTTTATAGGCACCACTACTGATTGACGGAGTATTTTTTTTTTTTAGGTTGTTGATCTTTGTTGTTGTGTATGATGAAACAAATTGCAACAGATAGTTGTAAATGAACAAAAAAAAATTAAAAATTAAGCAGATAGAAATAATAATAAAAAATAGAACAGATATCTATATATATATATACTGGATTATATTTGAGAAAGAATTTGAACAGATAGAGAGAAAGAACAAAAGAGAGAGAAAGAAAGATTTCAACAGATCCTGGTTTGGTGTATTTCAACAGATAATAAAATTGAACAGATAAAAATAAATTGAAGATTTTGACTGGTTTGTGGAACATATAAGAAATTTTGGATAGATATTTGAACAGATAAGAGATTAAAATTGAATTGATAATAAAATCTAGAAAAAACTTTGCGCAGATAGGGAAAAAAATTGAACAAATAGTCAAGATTTTTGAATATATAGACAAGAAAATAATAATTAAACACTTAAATGTAACTTTGAACATATAGAAAAAAAATTCAACAGATAAAGTAAGGAGTAAAATTGAAAATAAAACGCCTTTCAAAACAAATAAAAAGACTTCTCACCAAATTATTTTACTCAATGCCTACAGAGGACCATCAGAGGAGAAGACTCCGTTTATCCAGCTCCTTATGGAGAGTTTTTTTTTCTTTAAGCACACAGATCCAATTTTTTCTCCTTTTTTTTTTAATTTGTTGATCTTTGTTGTTGTTGTATGATGAAACAAATTGCAACAGATAGTTGTAAATGCACCAAAAAAAACTAAAAATTAAGCAGATAGAAATAATAATAAAAAATGAAACAGATATATATATATATATATATACTGGATTATATTTGAGAAACAATTTCAACATATAGAGAGAAAGAACAAGAGAGAGAGAAAGAAAGATTGCAACAGATCCTGGTTTAGTGTCTTTCAACAGATAAAAAAATTGAACAGATAGAAATAAATTGAAGATTGTGACTGGTTTGTTGAGCGGATAAAAAATTTTGGATAGATATTAGAACAGATAAGAGATTAAAATTGAACTAATAATAAAATCAAGACAAATTTGCACAGATAGGGAAACAAATTGAACAGATAGTCAAGATTTTTGAATATACAGGCAAAAAAATAATAATTAAACACTTATATGTAAATTTGAACATATAGAAAAAAAAATTAAACAGATAAATTAAGGAGTAAAATTGAAAACAAAACGATTTTCAAAACAAATAAAAAGATTTCACACCAAATTATTTTACTCAATGCTTGCAGAGGACCATCGGAGGAGAAGACTCCATTGATTTAACTCCTTATGGACAGTTTTTTTTCTTCAAGCACACAGATCCAATTTCTCTTCCTATTTTTTTTTAGGTGCTTGATCTTTGTTGTTGTTGTATGATGAAACAAGTTACAACAGATAGTTGTAAATGAACTAAAAAAAATTAAAAATTAAGCAGATAGAAATAATAATAAAAAATATAACAGATATATATATACTGGATTATATTTGAGAAAGAATTTCAACAGATAGAGAAAACGAACAAGAGAGAGAGAAAGAAAGATTTCAACAGATCCTGGTTTGGTGTATTTCAACAGATAATAAAATTGAACAGATAGAAATAAATTGAAGATTTTGACTGGTTTGTTGAACAGATAAGAAATTTTGGATAGATATTTGAACAGATAAGAGATTAAAATTGAATTGATAATAAAATGTAGACAAAACTTTGCACAGATTGGGAAAAAAAATTAAACAGATAGTCAAGATTTTTGAATATATAGACAAAAAAATAATAATTAAACACTTAAATGTAACTTTGAATATATAGAAGAAAAAAATTCAACAGATAAATTAAGGAGTAAAATTGTAAACAAAACGTCTTTCAAAACAAGTAAATTTACTTCTCACCAAATTATTTTACTCAATGCCTGCAGAGGACCATCGGAGGAGAAGACTCTATTGATCCAACTCTTTATGGACAGTTTTTTTTCTTCAAGCACACAGATCCAATTTCTCCTCTCTTTTTTTTTTTTTTTAAGTTGTTGATCTTTGTTGTTGTTGTATGATGAAACAAATTGCAACAGATAGTTGTAAATGAATCAAAAAAAATTAAAAATTAAGCAGATAGAAATAATAATAAAAAATAGAACCGATATATATATATACTGAATTATATTTGAGAAAGAATTTCAACAGATACAGAGAAACAATAAGAGAGAGAGAAAGAAAGATTTGAAAAGATCCTGGTTTGGTGTATTTCAACAGATAATAAAATTGAACAGATAGAAATAAATTAAAGATTTTGACTGGTTTGCTGAACAGATAAGAAAAATTTTGGTTAGATATTTGAATAGATAAGAGATTAAAATTGAACTCATAATAAAATCTGGACAAAAATTTGCACAGATAGGGGAAAAAATTGAATAGAGAGTCAATATTTTTGAATATATAGACAAAAAAATAATAATTAAACACTTAAATGTAACTTTGAACATATAGAAAAAAAAAATTCAACAGATAAATTAAGCAGTAAAATTGAAAATAAAATGTCTTTCAAAACAAATAAAAAGACTTCTCACCAAATTATTTTACTCAATGCCTGCAGAGGATCATCGGAGGAGAAGACTCCATTGATCCAGCTCCTTATGGATAGTTTTTTTTCATCAAACGCACAGATCTAATTTCTCCTCCTTTTTTTTTTTAAAGTTGTTGATCTTTGTTGTTGTTGTATGATGAAACAAATTGCAACAGAAAGTTGTAAATGAACAAAAAAAATTAAAAATTAAGCAGATAGAAATAATAATAAAAAATAGAACATATATATATATATATATATACTAGATTACATTTGAGAAAGAATTTCAACAGATAGAGAGAAAGAACAATAGAGAGAGACAGAAAGATTGCAACTGATCCTGGTTTGGTGTATTTCAACATATAATAAAATTGAACAGATAGAAATAAATTGAAGATTGTGACTGGTTTGTTGAACGGCTAAAAATTTGGATAGACATTTGAACAGATAAGAGATTAAAATTGAACTGATAATAAAATCAAGACAAAGTTGCACAGATAGAGAAACAAACTGAACAGATAGTCAAGATTTTTGAATAAATAGACAAAAAAATAAGAATTAAACACTAAAATGTAAATTTGAACATATAGAAAAAAAAATTGAACAGATAAATTAAGGAGTAAAATTGAAAACAAAACGACTTTCAAAACGAATAAAAAGATTTCACACCAAATTATTTTACTCAATGCTTGCAGAGGACCATCGGAAGAGAAGACTTCATTGATCCAGCTACTTATGGACAGTTTTTCTTTCAAACACACAGACCCAATATCTCCACCTTTTTTTTTTTTTTTTAAAGTTGTTGATCTTTGTTGTTGTTGTATGATGAAACAAATTGCAACAGATAGCTCTAAATGAACCAAAAAAAAAAAAATTAAAAATTAAGCAGATAGAAAGAATAACAAAAAATAGAACAGATATATATATACTGGATTATATTTGAGAAAGAATTTCAACAGATAGAGAGAAAGACCAAGAGAGAGAGAAAGAAAGATTGCAACAGATCCTGGTTTGGTGTATTTTAACAGATAATAAAATTGAACAGATAGAAATAAATTGAAGATTTTGACTGGTTTGTTGAACATATAAGAAATTTTGGATAGATATTTGAACAGATAAGAGATTAAAATTGAACTGATAATAAAATCTAGACAAAAATTTGCACAGATAGGGGAAAAAATTGAACAAATAGTCAAGATTTTTGAATATATAGACAAAAAATTAATAATTAAACACTTAAATGTAAATTTGAACATATAGGAAAAAAAATTAAACATATAAATTAAAGAGTAAAATTGAAAACAAAACGTCTTTCAAAACAAATTAAAAGACTTCTCACTAAATTATTTTGCTTAATGCCTGCAGAGGACCATCGGAGGAGAAGACTCCATTCATCCAACTCCTTATGGACAGTTTTTTTTCTTCAAGCACACAGATCCAATTTTTCCTTTTTTTTAAGTTGTTGATCTTTGTTGTTGTTGTATGATGAAACAAATTGCAACAGATAGTTGTCAATGAACCAAAAAAAATTAAAAATTAAGCAGATAGAAATAATAATAAAAAATATGACAGATATATATATACTGGATTATATTTGAGAAAGAATTTCAACAGATAGAGAGAAAGAACAAGAGAGAGAGAGAAAGATTGCAACAGATCCTGGTTTGGTGTATTTCAACAGATAATAAAATTGAACAGATAGAAATAAATTGAAGATTGTGACTGGTTTGTTGAACAGATAAGAAATTTTGGATAGATATTTGAACAGATAAGAGTAAAATTGAACTGATAATAAAATTAGACAAAAATTTGCACAGATAGGGAAAAAAATTGAACAGATAGTCAAGATTTTTGAATATATAGACAAAAAAATAATAATTAAACACTTAAATGTAACTTTGAATATATAGAAAAAAAATTCAACAAGTAAATTAAGGAGTAAAATTGAAAACAAAACGTCTTTCAAAACAAATAAATTGACTTCTCACCAAATTATTTTACTCAATGCCTGCAGAGGACCATCGGAGGAGAAGACTCTATTGATCCAACTCCATATGGATAGTTTTTTTTCTTCAAGCACACAGATCCAATTTCTCCTCCCTTTTTTTTTTTTTTAAGTTGTTGATCTTTGTTGTTGTTGTATGGTGAAACAAATTGCAACAGATAGCTGTAAATGAATCAAAAAAAATTAAAAATTAAGCAGATAGAAATAATAATAAAAAATAGAACAAATATATATATATACTGGATTATATTTGAGAAAGAATTTCAATAGATAAGAGAAAAACAAGAGAGAGAGAAAGAAAGATTGCAACAGATCCTGGTTTGGTGTATTTCAACAGATAATAAAATTGAACAGATAGAAATAAATTGAAGATTGTGACTGGTTTGTTGAACAGATAAGAAATTTTGGATAGATATTTGAACAGATAAGAGATTAAAATTGAACTGATAATAAAATCTAGACAAAAATTTGCACAGATAGGGAAAAAAAATTGAACAGATAGTCAAGATTTTTGAATATATAGACAAAAAAATAATAATTAAACACTTAAATGTAAATTTGAACATATAGAAAAAAAAATTCAACAGATAAATTAAGGAGTAAAATTGAAAACAAAACCGCTTTCAAAACAAATAAAAAGACTTCCCACCAAATTATTTTACTCAATGCCTGCAGAGGACCATCGGAGGAAAAGACTCCATTGATCCAGCTCCTTGTGGACAGTTTTTTTCTTCAATCGCACAGATCCAATTTCTCCTCCTTTTTTTAAAAAAAATTGTTGATCTTTGTTTTTGTTGTATGATGAAACAAATTGCAACAGTTAGTTGTAAATGAAATAAAAAAAAATTAAAAATTAAGCAGATAGAAATAATAATAAAAATAGAACAATATATATATATATACTGGATTATATTTGAGAAAGAATTTCAACAGATAAGAGAAAGAACAAGAGAGAGAAAGAAAGATTGCAACAGATCTGGTTTGTGATTTCAACAGATAATAAAATTGAACAGATAGAAATATATTGAAGATTGTGACTGGTTTGTTGAACATATAAGAAATTTTAGATAGATATTTGAACAGATGACAGATTAAAATTGAATTGACAATAAAACCTAGACAAAAATTTGCACAGATAGGGAAAAAAAATTAAACAGATAGTCAAGATTTTTTAATATATAGACAAAAAAATAATAATTAAGCACTTAAGTGTAAATTTGAACATATAGAAAAAAAATTCAATAGATAAATTAAGGAGTAAAATTGAAAACAAAACTTCTTTTAAAACAAATAAAATGACTTCTCACCAAATTATTTTACTCAATGCTTGCAGAGGACCATCGGAGGAGAAGACTCCATTGATCCAGCTCCTTATGGACAGTTTTTTTTCTTCAAGCACACAGATCCAATTTCATCCTGAAGTCCAGCCCCCAACGCTTTCATAGCGACTAAGTCCATATAATGGTTTTGATCATCCTTGCCTTCTCTGTATCCGGGAGTTTGGTCATCATTGATGAAGACTGTTTACAAAATGCTGTGGCATCGTCCAAACAAGGGGCAATTTTTCGTTGCCATTCAACGCACTATGGTGCCGTTCAAACAAGGGGCAACTTTTCGTTGCCATGTAGCTCCCCTCCAGCAAGGGGCAATTTTCCTCCAGATCCGAGGTTGTGCGTCTCGAGAGTAGGTTCCGTGCTTGTTAAGCATTGGCCGTTTGCAAAAATAATTTTTGAGAATTTTTACTGAGGTTGACTAATCTCTCAAAAATTATTCCATCTTTTCCAAAACTGGACCATTTCTTGGACCCAAAAAGGGGAAATTTTCAGTGCTCATAACCTAACTTGCATGATTTTCAAATCAAAAATCGAACAAGTATGTTAATCTAACTCTCATATTGGTCAAAATTGTTTTAGTAGAAAACAAAACAAAAAATGGTCAAAATGATGAACTAGGGGCACAGTTGAGTCAGGTGTTCTGTCTTTTCCCCATCGTCAACATACTTGCCAAGAAGGGCACTCTACCTGCCAAAAGGAAGACACAGCGAAAGCTAACAGAGAAAGCTCTCATATCCTCCTAGCAGCGAGGCATCAAGTCAAGTGCGAAGCACGAATTGGAATGGATCAAGATATTCCACTCCCTCATCTGGACAGATCTAACCACGTCCAAACTCCCCAGCAGAGCATCGTCAACCGATGTCAGCTGCAGATTTGCTACACACCCAGTTGTAGCGCAGCCCCTCTGTGGGAGAAACTCACTGTTGTGAACAAGAGTCTGGTAGAATACCAGGAGCAAGAGCCCACAGCTTCCTGCTTATCCATCAACCACCCAGGGGAGGGATAAAAAATGAGAGATTGAAGAATAGAGAGATGTGTGCTGAGAGAAAAAGTGAGAAAATGGCTTTTTCAGAAAAACAGAGCCTGAGGGCCGAGTGATGTGAGAATCACAAATGAGAAAGGGTGGGAACAATACCCGGTGAAACAGGCTCCCTGTGCACGTCTGTGTGTCGTGTCTTTTGCTTTGTTTGTCTCGATTCTTACTTTGAGTCATTCCGAGCATGTCTCGATGTATTTAGATTATTTACCCTTTGTTTTCCGTTGTTGAGTCTTTCTCGCTGTGTTCAGTCGTAGGCTCAATACCCGGTTAAGAACTCATTTCTTAATTTCAAAAATAAAATGGTTTTGTGCTCAGAGTGCTGTGCCATTCTCCACATTTGTGCAAAACAAGATTTTGTCCTTTCAAAAATCGCAGGGTTCAACCCAGGTCATGCGAGAATAGTAAAACCAGGACCTATCTGAAACTATGAAAGTTCTGGGCTGCCAAGCAAAAGAAAAGAGTGAAAATTTGGAGCATCTCAGTGTGTTTCAACTTCAGCAAATTCTGAAACTGCATTCCAGGTGCATCTTGACAGGCCTCGCCTCTCTCTGGAGTATGAGTGTACCTCAACCCCAAGCTTCGGCCTACTTCAAGTCAGAATGGCAATTAAAGCAGCAGCAGATGTTATCTCTTGCCAATATAAACAGGGTGTCCCCTTTTCGAGCTGAGTGTGTTGCAAAGCCCTCTAAGAGGTAAATCAGAGGCACCAGAGTACATATTTGATGCTCCTCTACTGCATAGAATGTGAACCTTCATATACACTTCTGTTGCATGCGTACCGCGCATCGTTATGATTCATGCATAGAGTATGCTTGCTTTCAATATTGCATAGAAAATGCCCCCTTACTTGCATAGAAGATGCATTTTATCGCACTTTCTTGTGCATTTTATCTCACTCGCACTATCTTTTGCACTTACACTTTGTATCTCACTTGCACTGTCTTGTGCATCTTGTGGTTGTATCTCACTCGCGCTGTTTAGCGTATCGCACAGTTTAGTGCATTTCAAATCACTCGCGCTGTTTAGCGTATCGCTCTGTTTTGTGCATTACATTACATTCGCGCTATTTTGCGCATCGCACTGTCTTGTGCACTTTTGCACTCTTAATCACTCGCGCTTTCTTGCGCATCGCATTGTTTTGTGCACCTTACACTCGCGTTGTTTAGCGTATCGCACTATTTTGTGCATTACATCACATTTCATTCACGCTATTTTGCGCATCGCACTATTTTGTGCATCTAAGCCACGTCGCACTATCTTGTGCATTCGCACTGTCTTGTGCACTCGCGTTGTCTAACGCATCGCGCTGTTTAGCGCATCGCACTATCTTGTGCATTCGCACTGTCTTGTGCACTCGCGTTGTCTAACGCATCGCGCTATTTTGCGCACCTCATTCGCACTATTTTGTGCATCCCACTTGCATTGTGCATTGCATTTTAATCGCGCTATTTTGCGCATCGCGCTATTTTGTGCACCTTATTGCATTTCGCATTACATCTCATTTGCGCTATTTTGCGCATCGCACTGTTTTGTGCAGTTTACACTCGCGCTATTTTGCACATCGTACTGCTTCGTGCACTTTACTTTCAAACCGGCTTCGCGTAGCGTATAAGTCTAATTATCAAAGTCTTCCTGCATATCATTTGCATCTTGCCCCCTGAACTACGCTGGTTTGATTCCTTGCAAAGGGATACGTAGGCAGCCTGCGGGTACAACCATTTATTTATCGGTATTTTGTTTGTTTGTCTAAGTCTTCGGCCTTGTCAAAAATGAGTCATCTCTAGGCTTTGAAATTCACTCCCGTCATTGTTATGACTTTTGAGTTCTGTCAAAGAGGGGCAACTGTAGACACCCCATTTTTGACCGCCCTTGAGACTTGGGCGCTACTGATGGTTTGCTCGGTGATGAAAGATGCGCAGGGCAAAGGTCCGGTTTCTTCGGCAAGGAGAGAGACAAATCTCAACTTCACACCCCATTTTGGACCAAAATTATTTTGGATGTTTTTTTTAGACCTTAAAACCCTCTCTTTCAAAACATTTTTGAAATAAAATTCCCACGATGTTCCGACGCTTGCATTTCGGTAAATGTTGCGCTTTTCGGTAAACCGAGCAAGGACAAAGTGGAGATGAATGAAAGAGAGATGGAATATTTGAAAAATCTTTCAAAACACCTTACTTAGGGGTTTGAAGTTGAAAAGAAGAGGAGAAGAGGGGAGAAACCAAGTTAGAGAAGAGGTTCGGCATGAATCCGGGTAGAAGAGAGTCGAGCGGCCCTCGCTGAATCAGGCTTATTCATCTGCATACTTGGACTTTAGCTATGAGGCCACCACCATTGGAAAGCTTACTTCCGGGGCTTCATTTTTCACTCAATAATCTCTTAAAGCCAAGTCCGGGTGGGGGAGATATGGTTGGTTGAAGTAGGGGATCAGTCCGGTTGGATCGAATCTGCGCGGCTTCACCAAAAAAGGCATAACTTTTTGCACAGAAGGAATTTTAATGTAAGGTTTGCGCCATTGGAAAGCTAACTTCCGGGGCTTCACTCTGGACACCCACCGACTACTTTTTGACCTTTCAGCCACCTATCGGCAATCTATTTATCCGACCGGCACAAAAGATTGCCGGCCGGCCAAAAGTGCCCAAAACTCAGATTTTTGACAGATATTTACCATCCAGCTATTGTACACTGCATCAGATATTTTCAATTGGGATATTTCGACCAAAAGCTCTTATTTTTCTATATATAGAGCCTTATATCTCATATTAGGGGGGTTAGAACATTAAAGCAAGTTTTGGGAGCTTCTCACTCTAAAAAAAACCCCTCTCTCTCTCTCTTCCTATATTGTGTGTATAGAAGCATATAAGTGCCCAAAAGTGAGTGTTCTTCCCATTTCTTGAGCCTCCACCCTTGATCAAATTTTCCTATCTTGAAGAGGTGATCCTTGGAGGTGTATTTGGAGCTCCTAAGGCTGATTTTGGTCCAAGAAGGACCTGTTTTGGTGCAGAGCTTCAAGGGTAAGCTCCTACTTTTCTCAAGCTTGATTTTGTGCACTTGTATAGCTACCTTGCATGCTTCTTTGGCCTGGTTTTCAACTGTCAAAATCTCTATTTTTATGTTTAAAAGTGGTGGATTGCAGTCCTTGTGAGTTAAAGGGTGTCCTCCCTTTGTTTGCTCCTTGTTTTGTGAGATTGTGACCCACCTTTGAGCTCTTTTAAGTGAACCTCTTTTGGGCCTAAAAACAACTTTTTTTTTAGAGGTTTTTCAGTGATCAAAAACCAGTTTTGAGGTCTCAAATAGGAGGGGTTAGCCCCTCATCCTTGTAGCTAGTTGTCATGCCTTGTTAGGCTTGTAAAGTAGCATCTTTTTGTGGATTGTTTTAGCTTAAGCCAAGCATGTTTTAGGATCTGTTTTTCCATGTTTCAGATCTGTTTTGGTCTGGTTGGGGGCTTGGTTGCTTGCTTCATACACTTGTAGTGTAATTTTGCTCCCTAGCCTAGCTTGTTTCATGCTTTAGCCTATCTTCCTAACATGTGCTAGCTTAACTTTGGCCTGCAATAGTCCATATTTTGCTGTGATTAAGCTCTGTTTTGAGGTGTTAAGGTAGCTTGTGCATTGCTTTGCATGGTTGTGGTTTAAATGCTTAGAGTGGCCTAAAGGAGAGCATGCTTTTCTGGTTTGTTTTGGCTATTTTCCAGCATGTTTTAGGCCCTAAATTAACATGTAGAAATTCTGTTTTGGGCTGGATAAAACTCTCATGCATTGCGTTACATAGTTGTAGTTCATGTGCTTCAAGAGCCCATTGTTTGGGCATATCATTTGAGCTTGTTTTGGGTGCATGATCATGGCATTTTCAGCATGGTTTTGGCATGTAGAAACACTGTTTTGAGGTGGTTGAGACCTGCATGCATTGTACCATATAGCTATGGTTTATGTGCTTCATTGGCCCCTTGCATGAGCATGCTTCATTGACTTGTTTTGGCCCTTGTTCCATGCACTTTAGTCACTGTTTTGAGGCTGCATGACTCTGTTTCAAGCTGATTTTGTTGTTTAAGACTTGCCTTGTGTGGTTATGGTGTAATGCTCTTGCATGCCTAGTTGATTAGTCCATTTGAGCATGAGTGCTTGAACCATTTGCATGTTGTAGTAGTATCTTGCACACAATTTCATAGCGTACTTCATGCCATTCACGCCACTTCCTTACATGTTTCACTTTCATTGTTTTGAAAGTAGCCTTGAGCCTCTTGTCGGTTTGAGCATGAAGTTGAGACGTTTATGCTTAATGGCTTTAATCCTCTTGAGGGTTTCTACTAGCCAACGGCATGAGGTCTTCTTTATGCTCAAGGCACTTGAGGCTTAGGCCCTCTTTCCCATTAGAGGACTCTCATTTGGACTTAATCAATTAAAGGATGAATTGGTAATGCTAAAATGAGTAAATAAAATTAACCAAGTAAAACGGCAAGATAAGCATAACATGTGTTTGCATTGCATGTGTCAAGTGTTCGATCGGACGTAATATCGAACACAAGGCGGATTAGTCCATTTCATACTCAAAGTGATGAAATGAGCTAATCCCCTTTGTCGCCAACACACTTGATCATGCATGATAGGGTGGTGGCACTTTGTGTGTATTTGTGCATTCATGTCATATTAAAATGTGCAATTCGACTCCTCGGCCATCATGCATTGAAATGCGTGATTGATGGCCCGAGGGTCGAGGGCCATGCTCCCTTGAAAGTTCCATGATAGGGAGTGTGTCCATGTATACATTTGCTTGAAAATTCCATGCCATACACTGCTTGTCCTCTGCTGCTGTCAACTGCAGGTTTCAGCAGGAAGATTTGGCCGGCCGGCAGTGTCGAGTGCCGATCGGCAGAACATATTTGGCCGATAGCACCAGATTTGGCCGATGATCCCATTCCCATGGCCGGTGGTAATTTGCTCTGGCCGGTGACAATCTGGGGGACTCAGGGAGTGATTCAAAGCAGTTCTGGAAATTTTTGTGATCCTCAGAGGGGCAGGGCAGTGTAAACAGAGGCAACGGTGCTATGGTAGTGAACTTCCGAGCAAGACCGAGCGTGCATTGCATTGGGCTCTCTTCCCGAGGCGGTTTACCATTTTTCTAGATTAGTTAATTTGCTTAACTAATTAGATGGACTGTAATATTTAATTAGCTTGTGGGTTAGTTAAACTGTATTATTCTTTTGGTCCCTCCGAGTGAGGGCGAATCTGTAATAAGTGTGTGTACGTGGGTGTATGTCTTCCAACCTCCACTTCTTTCTCCCTTTTATTTACCTGCTTTGATGGTTAGTATTAGGACATATTTATTTTAGCATACCTTATGTCATGCATGCGTGCATACATACATACATTTGTCTTACATGCACCGGGCTCGGCGCATCATGCTAACTGCATAAGTAATTCGAATCTAACTTGAATACGTGCATCAAATGATTGCATTTCACATGCCATCTTAGGGGTTAGCCGAGCCTGAATAATTGCATTTTGTATGTGTTGCATTAGCCACTCTAACATGAACTAGGATCACGCATGTTTGCTAATTAGTTTACTATTTTGGCACGGAGTACGATGTGATTATTTTATGCTTTAGCATTTCACATGAGTGTGAATGTTACCACGACAGCATGCTTACCATGTGGCTAGATGCTTACGTGTTATAAACTGCCTGAATGCCTGTGGATGGAGGCTGGATTGTTTGAGTTGGAATAACTCGTTGAAATCCGTATTTTAGCCTACTTGCGAGTAGTAATTTCAAATTGTTTTTTCAAATGAGCGGATATGCAATGCATTAGGCGATCTAGTCTATACTTGTTTACTGTGCGCATAACATAGTAATTCTAGGCTAATAATCGGAATAAGAACACATAGCATTTTCAAAATCGGATATCATGGTTAGTAGAGGCCGGTCTTCGGACCGGGCGAGAGGGGGTGCTCATAGCTGACCTTCCCCAATCGTACCCAAGTTCCCGAGCCGAGGCAACTTTGGTGATGACGGACACGTGGCCTTTGGCACCGAGTCAGGGTTTCCTAAATTCCCCCATTAAAAAATATTTAGGTGGCGACTCTGTATCTGGCAAAGTAGCCCATGTTTGGCACTTCTTTTCAAAATCTGTTTTTCTCAAAACGATTTGCCAGAGTTGGACTCTTTGGTTCAACTTAAGAACCGCAACAAACACAAAAACAAGGGAGTTCGAACTGTAGAGTGAGGCCCACGGGCGCATCTACAAAGACTAAGAGAGAGAGCAAAGAAAGATTTCAACAGATCCATGGTTTGGTGTATTTTAACAGATAATAAAATTGAACAGATAGAAATAAATTGAAGATTTTGACTGGTTTGTTGAACAGATAAGAAATTTTGGATAGATATTTGAACAGATAAGAGATTAAAATTGAACTGATAATAAAATCTAGACAAAAATTTGCACAGATAGGGAAACAAATTGAACAAATAGTCGAGATTTTTGAATATATAGACAAAAAATAATAATTAAACACTTAAATGTAAATTTGAACATATAGGAAAAAAAATTAAACAGATAAATTAAAGAGTAAAATTGAAAACAAAACGTCTTTCAAAACAAATAAAAAGACTTCTCACCAAATTATTTTACTCAATGCCTGCAGAGGACCATCGGAGGAGAAGACTCCATTCATCCAACTCCTTATAGACAGTTTTTTTTCTTCAAGCGCACAGATCAAATTTCTCCTCCTTTTTTTTTTTTTTTTTTAAGTTGTTGATCTTTGTTGTTGTTGTATGATGAAACAAATTGAAACAGATAGTTGTAAATGAACAAAACAAAATTAAAAATTAAGCAGATAGAAATAATAATAAAAAAATAGAACAGATATATATATATACTAGATTATATTTGAGAAAGAATTTCAACAAATAGAGAGAAAGAACAAGAGAGAGAGAGAAAGAAAGATTTCAACAGATCCTGATTTGGTGTATTTCAACAGATAATAAAATTGAACAGATAGAAAGAAATTGAAGATTTTGACTGGTTTGTTGAACAGATAAGAAATTTTGGATAGATATTTGAACAGATAAGAGATTAAAATTGAACTGATAATAAAAACTAGACAAAAATTTTCACAGATAGGGGAAAAAAATTGAACAGATAGTCAAGATTTTTGAATATATAGACAAAAAAATAATAATTAAACACTTAAATGTAAATTTGAACATACAGAAAAAAAATTCAACAGATAAATTAAGGAGTAAAATTGTAAACAAAACGCTTTTCAAAACAAATAAAAAGACTTCTCACCAAATTATTTTACTCAATGCTTGGAGAGGATCATCGGAGGAGAAGACTCCATTGATCTAGCTCTTTATGGACAGTTTTTTTTCTTCAAGCGCACAGATCTAATTTCTCCTCCTCTTTTTTTTTTTTTTTTTTAAGTTGTTGATCTTTGTTGTTGTTGTATGATGAAACAAATTGCAACAGATAGTTGTAAATGAACCAAAAAAAAATTAAAAATTAATCAGATAGAAATAATAATAAAAAATAGAACATATATATATATACTAGATTATATTTGAGAAAGAATTTCAAAAGACAGAGAGAAAGAACAAGAGAGAGAGAAAGAAAGATTGCAACCGATCCTGGTTTGGTGTATTTCAACAGATAATAAAATTGAACAGATAGAAATATATTGAAGATTGTGACTGGTTTGTTGAACAGATAAGAAATTTTGGATAGATATTTGAACAGATAATAACATTTAGACAAAAATTGGCACAGATAGGGAAAAAAATTAAACAGATAGTCAAGATTTTTTAATATATAGACAAAAAAATAATACTTAAACTCTTAAATGTAAGTTTGAACATATAGAAAAAAAAAATCAATAGATAAATTAAGGAGTAAAATTGAAAACAAAACGTCTTTTAAAACAAATAAAGAGACTTCTCACCAAATTATTTTACTCAATGCCCGCAGTGGACCATCGGAGGAGAAGACTCCATTGATCCAGCTCCCTATGGACAGTTTTTTTTCTTCAAGCACACAGATCCAATTTCTCCTCCTTTTTTTTTTTTTTAAGTTGTTGATCTTTGTTGTTGTTGTATGATGAAACAAATTGCAACAGATAGTTGTAAATGAACTAAAAAAAATTAAAAATTAACCAGATAGAAATAATAATAAAAAATAGAACTGATATATATATATACTGGAATATATTTGAGAAAGAATTTCAACAGATAGAGAGAAAGAACAAGAGAGAGAGAAAGAAAGATTGCAACAGATCCTGGTTTGGTGTATTTCAACAGATAATAAAATTGAACAGATAGAAATAAATTGAAGATTGTGACTGGTTTGTTGAACGGATCAGAAATATTGGATACATATTTGAACAAATAAGAGATTAAAATTGAACTGATAATAAAATCTAGACAAAAATTTTCACAGATAGGGGAAAAAAATTGAACAGATTGTCAAGATTTTTGAATATATAGACAAACAACTAATAATTAAACACTTAAATGTAAATTTGAACATATAGAAAAAAAAAATTGAACAGATAAATTAAAGAGTAAAATTGAAAACAAAACGTTTTTCAAAACAAATAAAAAGACTTCTCACCAAATTTTTACTCATGCCTGTAGAGGACCATCGGAGGAGAAGACTCCATTGATCCAGCTCCTTAAGGATAATTTTTTTTCTTCAAGCACACAGATCCAATTTCTCCTCTTTTTTTTTTTTTTTTTTTTTTTTTTTTTTTTTTAAGTTGTTGATCTTTGTTGTTGTTGTATGATGAAACAAATTGCAATAGATAGTTGTAAATGAACCAAAAAAAAATTAAAAATTAAGTAGATAGAAATAATAATAAAAGAATAGAATAGATATATATATATATATACTTGATTATATTTAAAAGAATTTCAACAGATAGAGAGAAAGAACAAGAGAGAGAGAAGAAAGATTTCAACAGATCCTGGTTTGGTGTATTTCAACAGATAATAAATTGAACAGATAGAATTAAATTGAAGATTGTGACTGGTTTGTTGAACAAATAAGAAATTTTGGATAGATATTTGAACAGATTAATGATTAAAATTGAACGGATAATAAAATCTAGACGAAAATGTGCCTAGATAGGGAAAAAAAATTGAACAGATATTCAAGATTTTTGAATATATAGACAAAAAAATAATAATTAAACACTTAAATGTAACTTTGAACATATAGAAAAAAAAAATTCAATAGATAAATTAAGGAGTAAAATTGAAAACAAAACGTCTTTTAAAACAAATAAAAAGACTTCTCACCAAATTATTTTACTTAACGCCTGCAAAGGAGCGTCGGAGGAGAAGACTCCATTGATCTAGCTCCTTATGGACAGTTTTTTTCTTCAAGCACACAGATCGAATTTCTCCTCCTCTTTTTTTTTTTAAAGTTGTTTATCTTTTTTGTTGTTGTATGATGAAACAAATTTCAACAGATAGTTGTAAATGAACCAAAAAAAAATTAAAAATTAAGCAGATAGAAATAATAATAAAAAATGGAACAGATATATATATATATACTGGATTATATTTGAGAAAGAATTTCAACAGATAGAGAGAAAGAACAAGAGGGAGAGAAAGAAAGATTGCAACAGATCCTGATTTGGTGTATTTCAAGAGATAATAAAATTGAACAGATAGAAATAAATTGACGATTGTGACTGGTTTGTTGAACGGATGAAAAATTTTGAATTGATATTTGAACAGATAAGAGATTAAAATTGAACTGATCATAAAATCAAGACAAATTTGCACAAATACGGAAGCAAATTGAATAGATAGTCAAAATTTTTTAATATATAGACAAAAAAATAATAATTAAACACTTAAATGTAAATTTGAACATATAGAAAAAAAATTGAACAGATAAATTAAAGAGTAAAATTGAAAACAAAACGATTTTCAAAACAAATAAAAAGATTTTTTCACGCACAGTTTACTCAATGCTTGCAGAGGACCATCGGAGGAGAAGACTCCATTAATCCCGCTCCTTACGAACAGTTTTTTTTTCATGCACACAGATCCAATTTCTCTTCCTATTTTTTTTTTTTTTTTTAGGTTGTTGATCTTTGTTGTTGTTGTATGATGAAACAAATTGCAACAGATAGTTGTAAATGAAACAAAATAAATTAAAAATTAAGCAGATAGAACTAATAAAAAAAATAGAACAGACATATATATATATATATATATACTGGATTATATTTGAGAAAGAATTTCAATAGATAGAGAGAAAGAACAAGAGAGAGAGAAAGAAAGAATGCAACAGATCTTAGTTTGGTGTATTTCAATAGATAATAAAATTGAACATATAGAAATAAATTGAAGATTTTGACTGGTTTGTTGAACAGATAAGAAATTTTGGATAGATATTTGAACAGATAATAGATTAAAATTGAACTGATAATAAAATCTAGACAAAAATTTGCACAGATAGGGAAAAAAATTGAACAAATAGTCAAGATTTTTGAATATATAGACAGAAAAATAATAATTAAACACTTAAATGTAACTTTGAACATATAGAAAAAAAAATTCAACAGATAAAGTAAGGAGTAAAATTGAAAACAAAACGTCTTTCAAAACAAATAAAAAGACTTCTCACCAAATTATTTTACTCAATACCTGCCGAGGAACATCGGTGGAGAAGACTCCATTGATCTAGCTCCTTATGGACGATTTTTTTTCTTTAAGCACACAGATCCAATTTCTCCTCCTCCTTTTTTTTTATATTTGTTTTATATTTTAAGTTGTTGACCTTTGTTGTTGTTGTATGATGAAACAAATTACAACAGATAGTTGTAAATGAACAAAAAAAAATTAAAAATTAAGCAGATAAAAATAATAATAATAAATAGAACAGATATATATATATATATATACTGGATTATATTTGAGAAAGAATTTCAACAGATAGAGAGAAAGAACAAGAGAGAGAAAGAAAGATTTCAACAGATCCTGGTTTAGCGTATTTCAACAGATAATAAAATTGAACGGATAGAAATAAATTGAAGATTTTGACTGGTTTGTTGAACAGATAAGAAATTTTGGATAGATATTTGAACAGATAAGAGATTAAAATTAAACTGATAATAAAATCTAGACAAAAATTTGCACACATAGGGAAAAAAATTGAATAGATAGTCAAGATTTTTGAATATATAGACAAAAATATAATAATTAAACACTTAAATGTAACTTTGAACATATAGAAAAAAAAATTCAACAGATGAATTAAGGAGTAAAATTGAAAACAAAACGTCTTTTAAAACAAATAAAAACACTTCTCACCAAATTATTTTACTCAATGCCTGCAGAGGACCATCGGAGGAGAAGACTCCATTGATCCAGCTCCTTAAGGACAATTTTTTTCTTCAAGCACACAGATCTAATTTCTCCTCCTTTTTTTTTTTTTTTTTTTAAAGTTGTTGATCTTTGTTGCTGTTGTATGATGAAACAAATTGCAACAGATAGTTGTAAATGAACCCAAAAAAAAATTAAAAATTAAGTAGATAGAAATAATAATAAAAAATAGAACAGATATATATATATATATGTATACTCGATTATATTTGAGAAAGAATTTCAACAGTTAGAGAGAAATAACAAGAGAGAGAGAGAGAGAGAGAGAAAGATTGCAACAGATCCTGATTTGTTGTATTTCAACAGATAATAAAATTGAACAAATAGAAATAAATTGAAGATTGTGACTGGTTTGTTGAACGAATAAAAAATTTTGGATTGATATTTGAACAGATAAGAGATTAAAATTGAACTGGTCATAAAATCAAGACAAATTTGCACAGATAGTGAAGCAAATTGAACAGATAGTCAAATTTTTTTAATATATAGACAAAAAAATAATAATTACACACTTAAATGTAAATTTGAACGTATAGAAAAAAAATTGAACAAATAAATTAAAGAGTAAAATTGAAAACAAAACGATTTTCAAAACAAATAAAAAGATTTTGTAATGCCCTAAAAAAAATACACCCATAATATATAACTTTAACATGCATTGATAAAAGAGAACCGAATTATCATTCATATATCAGAGTATCATTATTGAAAGACATTACATGTAACATCAAAATAAATGCCCTATGGGCTTACATCTTTCCAAGCCAACACTTGGACACAAAAACGTGAGTTCTAACTCAACTACAAATTCGGCACTTGGCTTGAGTTTACATGTAATATCAAATAAAAGAAATAACAACTAAACTAAATAGAGTCTTCAACTCTAAATCCTTCCAAGCTAATTCCTTGGAGGTAGCCCATCACCTGAACCTAAAAATGATGTTCCCATATAAAGTGAGCCACAGCCCAGTAGAAAAATACTAAACCAAATATAAGCATTGAATAAAGCAATAACATCCAATAGATGGTTAACACAAAATATCAGTTTCACTTTCCATTATTTATTCAACTTTCCATTATTTCCAATATGGCCCAGAACCTGGCCAGACTATAACAGTGAACTACATATCACATTAACATTACTTCCCATATCAACAAAACAAATGAGACTAAGGCTCATATCAAAACACTTCATACTTCTCATTTGATACACATTTTAGTGCTGTATCAACAACATATAGAAACACTTCTATAATCAATAAGCACACATAATAGTGATGCTAATGGAGTCCATCCCCTATCTCCTCCCAAACAAAGTCTGGTTTAGAGGTCCATCCCCTATCTTCCCCTAAACCGTGGAGTACATCCCCTATCTCCTCCCAAACAATATGCATATGCAATGCTCAATCAATACATATATTTTCTGTATTAATTCGATAGTCAAAGTAAATGACTTAACCAATGTGATTAGTTTCAATTTTTCCTAATCCACATGCAATGTCTACAACAATCATGACTATCCTCCACCGGTAGCCCAAAACAGTTATTTCTAGACAAGAAATAAATATATTAACAATTATAATCTCAACATTTCAATAGGCTAGTGATTAAATTAACCAACTACACCATTTACACTTAGAATTCTCAATTCCATGAATTTAACTAATATCCCCAATTTTCCTTAAATTAATTATACAAATTAATTTATTTAAAACAATTAGGGCTTTCCCAAAATTACCAATTTACCCCCAACATATCAAAATACCAGAACTTAGAACAAAACTTATAATATGGAGTAGGAAATCCCTACCTCGAAGAAATTAACCCGAATGAAGAAGACGGAGATGATGACCCAAAATCCAAAGTGCTCCAAATCCAAGATTGTTCAGATTAAAATGTAGCCCTCGACCCACTCTATCTTTTTAATAAAGAATCTAGGGTAGAAACACACTCTAAGTAGATCAAACCTAAGAGAGAAGGTGTGTAGAGAGAGAGAGAAAAGTCAGACCTAGGGTTTGGAATCAAAAAGAAGATGAAAAACTGATCTGAAACCCGCTGCTGCCTATTTAAACCTGACAGGCTCGCTCGAGCGAAGACTTGGTCGCTCGAGCGACTAGACACAGAAAACCCTCGCTCGAGCCAACAACCCAGAAGCTCGCTCGAACGAAGGAAATCTCGCTCGAGCGAAGAACTCAAACCCTCAGGTCTGCAACCAGACGCACGCTCGAGCGAAGGAACGCCCGCTCGAGTGAAGAACAAACCAGCTCGCTCGAGCGAAGAAAAGCTCGCTCGAGCCAAGAAACACTGCTCTCAGGTCTATACTAGACGCAATCGCTCGCTCGAGCGAAGGAACCCTGGCTCGAGCCACCAGACACAAAATTCAACCCTCGCTTGAGCGACAAAACCCTCGTTCGAGCGACCAACCCAAAAACTGGACAGCAACACTTGGTTTCCGAACCCAACCAACCTGAAACAAACCTGCCCAACACATCCTATAACTCCAAATGAGAAAATAAAGGACGACAACAACAATTATATAATGATAGAATCTGCGGAACCTAAGTCCGGATACAATAATCAAATGGGAAAAGACCGGGGTCGCTATAACCTCCCCCCCTAAAAGAATTTCGTCCCCGAAATTAAGCATAAGTTTTTGAAAACAGGTTTTTCTTAAGTTCCAACAACATGACAATACAATAATAAACAACTTGACCCAATACCGGTCATTTCATCTCTTATCAAGAGGCATCTCACAATATATGTATATATATATCAACCTGTATTATCAATATGCAATTTCCTTTCAATTTCAACAGCTTTCATATACATGATTCCCATTTCATATCATATTCAATTTCATGATATAACTCCAATTCTACAATAAATTCAACATATGCAATGTTCCAATAAACTTCCATTATGAGGCAAGTTTCAAAATACTTCCATTAAACCAAAACATTCTCAATATTTTCCAACTTAAGACATATATAAAGCTCTCAAGTTCAACAATATTACAAAATCTAAATACAAGATTACAAATCAACAAACATGTCCGGATATTTCTTGCGGACTTCTAACTCACGTTCCCAAGTGGCTTCCTCCACCCCGTGATGTTTCCACAGAACCTTTACCAAAGGGATGGTCTTGCCTCGCAAAACTTGATCCCGCCTATCCAAAACCCGAACTGGTCTCTCCTCATACGAGACATCCTCGTCAACCTCTAAATCGGTCCAATGCAACACATGTGATGGATCCGGCTCATACTTCCGAAGCATACTCACATGAAACACATCATGAACTCCGGATAACTGCGGTGGCAAAGCTAAACGATAGGCAGCCTCGCCAATCCTCTCAAGGATCTCAAAAGGACCAATGAACCGAGGGGACAACTTCCCGCTCTTCTTAAACCTCATCAAACCTCGCCTAGGTGATATCTTCAGAAAGACGTGGTCACCCACCTCGAATACCAAAGGTCTCCTTCTACGGTCGGCATAAGATTTCTGACGACTCTGGGCTGTAACAAGCCTCTTACGGATAAGCTCAACTTTCTCCGTCGTTTCCCTCACCAACTCCGGACCCAACAGAGGTGCATCACCCACCTCAGCCCAACAAACTGGAGACCTACACGGTCGGCCATACAAGGCCTCAAACGGTGCCATACCGATACTAGACTGGAAACTGTTGTTGTAGGCAAACTCCACCAAAGGCAAGTGCCTCTCCCACGTCCCACTAAAGTCAAGAACACAACCTCGAAGCATATCCTCAAGGATCTAAATAGTACGCTCGGACTGCTCGTCAGTCTGAGGATGATAAGCCGTGCTAAAGGTCAACTTAGTGCCTAAGGCACTCTGCAAACTCTGCCATAACCTGGCAGCAAAACGAGGATCTCTATCTGAGACGATTGTCACTGGAACCCCGTGCAACCTCACTATGTCCCGAATATACAAATCGGCAAGATGATCTACCGAATCTCTCACGCGCATAGGAATAAAGTGCGCCGACTTAGTCAATCGGTCTACAACCACCCAAATAGCATCACTACCCCGTTGAGTCCTCGGAAGACCCACAACGAAGTCCATAGTGACATGCTCCCACTTCCACTCGGCAATAGGCAAGGGTTGTAACAAACCTGCTGGCCTCTGATGCTCGGCCTTCACTTGCTGACAAGTAAGGCACTTAGATACGAAAGCTGCCACATCTCTCTTCATACCCGCCACCAAAACTGGCGACCCAAATCCTGATACATCTTAGTGCCTCCCGGATGCACCGCAAACACGAATGATGAAACTCTCGGAGTACCTCCTCTCGACAAGACTCCGGCACAAACAGACGGTCTCGATATCTCACACTCAGGTCGGGATACACCGTCAAACCCTTCTCAACCTTCCCACTAGAAATCTTTTCTCGGAGGGATTCTACCTCAAGGTCAATCCTCTGAGCCTCTAACACTCGAGTCACAAGTGTAGGCTGCGCAACAACAAAAAGCAAGGCCGCAGCCTCAACGGATTCGCCCAGAAGCAAATCAAACTCCCCAAGTGCACCCAACATCTCCCATTCTCGGATGGCTATACTAGCTATGTCACCAACAGATTTCCTGCTAAGGGCATCGGCCACCACATTGGCCTTCCCCGGATGATAATGCAACTCGAAGTCATAATCCTCAATGAACTCCATCCACCTCCTCTGCCTCAAGTTCAAGTCTTTCTGTGTAAACAGATATTTCAGACTCTTATGATCCGAGAATACCTCGAACCTCTCACCATAAAGATAATGCCTCCAAATCTTCAAGGCAAAGATCACAGCTACTAACTCTAGATCATGCGTAGGGTAATTCTTCTCGTGAATTTTTAACTGACGTGAGCCATAGGCAACCACTTTTCCCTCTTGCATCAACACACAACCCAGACCCTCTCGTGAGGCGTCACAATAGACTGCATAACCCAACTCTCTCTCCGGAATAATCAAGACTGGAGCGGTGGTCAGTCTAACTTTCAATTCCTGGAACGACTTTTCACAAGTCTCACTCCATACAAATTTGACTCCCTTTCGAGTCGATCTAGTCAACGGTGAAGCTAACCTAGAGAAATCCTTCACAAACCGACGGTAATACCCAGCTAATCCCAGAAAACTGCGGATCTCAAAAACACTCTTAGGCTATGCCCAATCTTGCACTACCTCTGTCTTGGATGTATCAACAGACACCCCTTCCCCAGAAACTACATGGCCTAAGAACTTCACCTCTTCTAGCCAGAACTCACACTTCCCAAACTTAGCATAGAGCTTATGGGCTCTAAGTAACTCAAACACCACTCTCAAGTGTTCCTCGTGCTCCTCCCTAGAAGGTGAATAAATCAGAATGTCGTCCACGAAGACGACCACAAAACGATCTAAGAATTCCCGGAATATCCGGTTCATCAAATCCATAAACACTGCTGGTGCATTGGTGAGTCCAAACGGCATCACCAGAAACTCATAGTGGCCATACCGCGTACGGAATGCCGTCTTCGGAATATCCTCCTCCCTGACTCTCAACTGATGATAACCCGATCTCAAGTCTATCTTAGAGAAACAACGGGAACCCTTCAACTGATCGAACAGATCATCTATATGAGGCGTAGGGTACTTATTCTTAACTGTAGCCCGATTCAATTTCCGGTAATCGATACATAGTCTCAAAGAACCACCTTTCTTCTTAGCAAAGAGGGCCGGTGCTCCCCACGACGAAACACTAGGACGAATGTAGCCCTTATCTAGTAACTCCTGGAGTTGAACCTTCAACTCAACTAACTCGGCTGGGGCAAAACGATAAGGTGCCATAGAAATTGGCGCCGTGCCGGGCACTAGATCAATAGAGAACTCAATCTCTCGATGAGGTGGCAAACTAACAAGATCCTCGGGAAAGACGTCCGAGTACTCACAAACCACTCTCGGCAACACAAGCTGGGTCCCATCACACTCACTACTCAAAAGGCTAGCAAGAAGACCACTCAACTCACTCCGCCCTCGCGTATCATACCCTGATGGCAAAACACTACCAACCCGATCCCCTAGAAAATGAAAACACTCCCCGCTCAAGGTACGAAGTGTGACCCTCTGGCGGTAACAATCAATAACAACCCGGTATGACGATAACCAGTCCATACCCAAAATAACATCAAAGCCCTTCATGGGCATAACCACAAAAGGAAACGGAAGCCTATAATCAGCAACCTCTATATCACAACCCCTAACACCTTGTTTCAAAATCAATTCACTCCCAAGAGGTGACACTACACAAATAGGAGATGCTAACTGTGCTAACTCCAACTCCAAAACAGATGCGAATGCAGCAGACACAAAGGAATGAGATGCACCCGTATCAATCAAAACATTAGCAACCGAGTTGCAAAACAAGAAGGTACCTCTCACAATAGATGGAGCCGGTACAAGATCATGCGCGGTAACAGCATACACGCGCCCAGACGACCTCTGATCAACCTGCTCACCCCTAGGAGCATAAGACTGCTGCACAAACTGGGACGATGAAGCCCCCTGATTGGCCCTCGAGGCCTGAACTGACTGAGCTGGCTGATGACTCTGAGTTTGCCTCAAACCAGATGCACCAGATGTGCCACTCAACTGCGGGCAATACCTCTTCATGTGCCTTGCCTGACCACACTAAAAACAAGAGAGCGGCTGGCCTCTACCTGACTCTGGCTCTGAGATCGAGCCGAAGATGATGTTGCTCTCTGTACTCCTCCCCTCTGAGGACAAACTGGAGACTTGTGGCCCAGCTGACCACACTTGAAACAGGTAATGTCTCCCTGGCTGCCTTTCCCAGAACTAGCACTCGGCACAGGAAAAGTCGATCTAGAAACGCTACCCTGAGACTGCTAAGGAGTGAAACCTCTCTGTCTCCTGCCATCACTCTGGCCATCCTGACTCCTCTTGGAGCCTTTCTGCCCTTCCTCCTCCTCCTGCATCATGATCTCCGTATGGGCTGCAGCATCCACCAGACGCCCATAATCTCGGATCATAGACCCCACAACTCTCAACTTGAGGCCGCGCCTCAACTTCTTCTCGAACTCTATACAACGGCGTTCCTCAGACGCCACCAACTCAGGTGCAAACCTGGACAAGCTAGTAAATGCAGCCTCAAACTTGGCCACTGATGAACGGTTCTGCTTAAGCTGGCAGAACTGATCTCTCAACTTCTCCTAAACAGCTGAAGACAGGAACTTCTCCTGGAAAGCGTCAACAAAAGCCTTCCAAGTCCCTCCTATACGATTTTTAGTGAACTTCCACCACTGACCCACATCCCCCTTCAGCTGGAAAGATGCCAAGGTCACCTTCAGTACCTCGTCTTCGATGCCTAGCATCTCAAACGTCTTCGTTGTCTGTTCGAGCCATTCATCTGCCTTAAGTGGCTCTTTAGGATCACCTAAAAATTCGTCCGGGTTAGATCGGAAGAACTCCCTCTTCAGAAAAGAAGGTCCTGCATCCGCAACATGAACTTGAGCCTAATTCTCAGCTCTGAGAATGCCTACTGACTCCCTGAATGCCCCTGCTATCTCTCGGGCTAAAGCGCCTATAGCCTGCTGGCTTACCGGCTCGGCCACATTGGCCTGGCCAACTCCCTCCTGTACTACCGGAATCTCATCCGGTATAGGCACTTCCTGCCTACCCTGTCTACCACGCCTACCACGTCCTCGTCCTCGTCCTCGTCCTGACATCCTAATAAAGGTAACAAAGATGTTAGCACATTAATAAGTGTGCCAAAACTATAACACTCGCGTCCTAATACATTGGACAACAATAAATCATACCACGTAAGCACATAATCACATAAGCACCTATGAATTTCATTCCTGGATAATGACAGTCCCGAGGCGTCACTAAAGTTCCGGTTGGAAACAACATTGATCAAGTGCCTTTCCAACAAGACTTTCAGAAACTCAAGGGTCCAATCAACATCCTAGAAACTACGTTCCATACCAACATAGTCACATAAACATGTTATCATATAAACATATAACAGTATATCTAAGTCTCTATCAAACGAGACGAACCCATTGTGATTCTAATCACTTCCCACGTACCCAAAGTATTCGAACCCGGTACGCTCTGATACCAAGTTGTAACGCCCTCAAAAAAATACACCCATAATATATAACTTTAACATGCATTGATAAAAGAGAACCGAATTATCATTAATATATCAGAGTATCATTATTGAAAGACATTACATGTAACATCAAAATAAATGCCCTATGGGCTTACATCTTTCCAAGCCAACACTTGGACACAAAAACGTGAGTTCTAACTCAACTACAAATTCAGCCCTTGGCTTGAGTTTACATGTAATATCAAATAAAAGAAATAACAACTAAACTAAATAGAGTCTTCAACTCTAAATCCTTCCAAGCTAATTCCTTGGAGGTAGCCCATCACCTGAACCTGAAAATGATGTTCCCATATAGGGTGAGCCACAGCCCAGTAGAAAAATACTAAACCAAATATAAGCATTGAATAAAGCAATAGCATCCAATAGATGGTTAACACAAAATATCAGTTTCACTTTCCATTATTTATTCAACTTTCCATTATTTCCAATATGGCTCAGAACCTGGCCAGACTATAACAGTGAACTACATATCACATTAACATTACTTCCCATATCAACAAAACAAATGAGACTAAGGCTCATATCAAAACACTTCATACTTCTCATTTGATACACATTTTAGTGCTGTATCAACAACATATAGAAACACTTCTATAATCAATAAGCACACATAATAGTGATGCTAATGGAGTCCATCCCCTATCTCCTAGCAAACAAAGTCCGGTTTAGAGGTCCATCCCCTATCTTCCCCTAAACCGTGGAGTACATCCCCTATCTCCTCCCAAACAATATGCATATGCAATGCTCAATCAATACATGTATTTTCTGTATTAATTCGATAGTCAAAGTAAATGACTTAACCAATGTCATTAGTTTCAATTTTTCCTAATCCACATGCAATGTCTACAACAATCAAGACTATCCTCCACCGATAGCCCAAAACAGTTATTTCTAGACAAGAAATAAATATATCAACAATTATAATCTCAACATTTCAATAGGCTAGTGATTAAATTAACCAACTACACCATTTACACTTAGAATTCTCAATTCCATGAATTTAACTAATATCCCCAATTTTCCTTAAATTAATTATGCAAATTAATTTATTTAAACAATTAGGGCTTTCCCAAAATTACCAATTTACCCTCAACATATCAAAATACCAGAACTTAGAACAAAACTTATAATATGGAGTAGGAAATCCTTACCTCGAAGAAATTAACCCGAATGAAGAAGACGGAGATGATGACCCAAAATCCAAAGTGCTCCAAACCCAAGATTGTTCAGATTAAAATGTAGCCCTCGACCCACTCTATCTTTTTAATAAAGGATCTAGGGTAGAAACACACTCTAAGTAGATCAAACCTAAGAGAGAAGGTGTGTAGAGAGAGAGAGAAGTCGGACCTAGGGTTTGGAATAAAAAAGAAGATGAAAAACTGACCTGAAACCCGCTGCTGCCTATTTAAACTTGACAGGCTTGATCGAGCAAAGACTTGGTCGCTCGAGCGACCGAACACAGAAAACCCTCGCTCGAGCCAAGAATGCCTCCCTCGAGCCAACAACCCAGAAGCTCGCTCGAGCAAAGGAAATCTCGCTCGAGCGAAGAACTCAAACCCTCAGGTCTGCAACCAGACGCACGCTCGAGCGAAGGAACGCTCGCTCGAGCGAAGAACAAACCAGCTCGCTCGAGCGAAGAAAAGCTCGCTCGAGCCAAGAAACACTGCTCTCAGGTCTATACTAGACGCAATCGCTCGCTCGAGCGAAGGAACTCTGGCTCGAGCCACCAGACACAAAATTCAACCCTCGCTCGAGCGACCAACCCAAAAACTGCACAGCAACACTTGGTTTCCGAACCCAACCAACCTAAAACAAACCAGCCCAACACATCCTATAACTCCAAATGAGAAAATAAAGGAAGACAACAACAATTATACAATGATAGAATCTGCGGAACCTAAGTCCGGAAACAATAATCAAATGGGAAAAAACCGGGGTCGCTATAGATTTCACACCAAAGTATTTTACTCAATGCTTGCAGAGGACCATCGGAGGAGAAGACTCCATTGATCCAGCTCCTTATGGACAGTTTTTTTTTCAAGCACACAGATCCAATTTCTCTTCCTATTTTTTTTTTTTTTTTTAGGTTGTTGATCTTTGTTGTTGTTGTATGATGAAACAAATTGCAACAGATAGTTGTAAATGAAACAAAAAAAAATTAAAAATTAAGCAGATAGAAATAATAATAAAAAATAGAACAGATATATATATATATATATATATACGGGATTATATTTGAGAAAGAATTTCAACAGATAGAGAGAAAGAACAAGAGAGAGAGAAAGAAAGATTGCAACAGATCCTGGTTTGTTGTATTTCAATAGATAATAAAATTGAACAGATAGAAATAAATTGAAGATTTTGACTGGTTTGTTGAACAGATAAGAAATTTTGGATAGATATTTGAACAGATAAGAGATTAAAATTGAACTGATAATAAAATCTAGACAAAAATTTGCACAGATAGGGAAAAAAATTGAACAGATAGTCATGATTTTTGAATATATAGACAAAAAAATAATAATTAAACACTTAAATGTAACTTTGAACATATAGAAAAAAAAATTCAACAGATAAATTAAGGAGTAAAATTGAAAACAAAACGTCTTTCAAAACAAATAAAAAGACTTCTCACCAAATTATTTTACTCAATGCCTGCAGAGGAACATCAGTGGAGAAGACTCCATTGATCCAGCTCCTTATGGACAATTTTTTTTCTTCAAGCACACAGATCCAATTTCTCCTCCTTTTTTTTTTCTTTTTTTTTTTTTAAGTTATTGACCTTTGTTGTTGTTGTATGATGAAACAAATTGCAACAGATAGTTGTAAATGAACAAAAAAAATTAAAAATTAAGCAGATAGAAATAATACTAAAAAATAGAACAGATATATATATATATACTGGATTATATTTGAGAAAGAATTTCAACAGATAGAGAGAAAGAACAAGAGAGAGGAAGAAAGATTTCAACAGATCCTGGTTTGGTGTATTTCAACAGATAATAAAATTGAACGGATAGAAATAAATTGAAGATTTTGACTGGTTTGTTGAATAGATAAGAAATTTTGGATAGATATTTGAACAGATAAGAGATTAAAATTGAACTGATAATAAAATCTAGACAAAAATTTGCACAGATAGGGAAAAAAATTGATTAGATAGTCAAGATTTTTGAATATATAGACAAAAAAATAATAATTAAACACTTAAATGTATCTTTGAAGATATAGAAAAAAAATTCAACAGATGAATTAAGGAGTAAAATTGAAAACAAAGCGTCTTTTAAAACAAATAAAAAAACTTCTCCCCAAATTATTTTACTCAATGCCTGCAGAGGACCATCGGAGGAGAAGACTCCATTCATCCAACTCCTTATGGACAGTTTTTTTTCTTCAAGCACACAGATCCAATTTCTCCTCCTTTTTTTTTTAAGTTGTTGATTTTTTTTGTTGTTGTATGATGAAAGAAATTGCAATAGATAGTTGTAAATGAACCAAAAAACATTAAAAATTAAGCAGATAGAAATAATAATAAAAAATAGAGCAAATATATATATATATATATACTGGATTATATTTGAGAAAGAATTTCAACAAATAGAGAGAAAGAACAAGAGAGAGAGAAAGAAAGATTGCAACAGATCCTGGTTTGGTGTATTTCAACAGGTAATAAAATTGAACCAATAGAAATAAATTGAAGATTGTGACTGGTTTGTTGAACGGACAAAAATTTTGGATAGATATTTGAACAGATAAGAGATTAAAATTGAACTGATAATAAAATCAAGACAAATTTGCACAGATAGGGAAACAAATTGAACAGATCGTCAAAATTTTTGAATATATAGACAAAAAAAATAATAATTAAACACTTAAATGTAAATTTGAACATATAAAAAAAAAATTGAACAGGTAAATTAAGGAGTAAAATTGAAAACAAAACGACTTTCAAAACAAATAAAAAGATTTCACACCAAATTATTTTACTCAATGCTTGCAGAGGACCATCGGAGGAGAAGACTCCATTGATCCAACTCCTTATGGACAGTTTTTTTTCTTCAAGCACACAGATCCAATTTCTCTTCCTATTTTTTTTTTAGGTTGTTGATCTTTGTTATTGTTGTATGATGAAACAAATTGCAACAGATAGTTGTAAATGAACCAAAAAAAATTAAAAATTTAGCATATAGAAATAATAATAAAAAATAGAACAGATATATATATATATATATACTAGATTATATTTGAGAAAGAATTTCAACAGATAGAGACAAAGAACAAGAGAGAGAGAAAGAAAGATTTCAACAGATCCTGGTTTGGTGTATTTTAACAGATAATAAAATTAAACAGATACAAATAAATTGAAGATTTTGACTGGTTTGTGGAACAGATAAGAAATTTTCTATGGATATTTGAACATATAAGAGATTAAAATTGAACTGATAATAAAATCTAGACAAAAATTTGCACAGATAGAGAAAAAAATTGATTAGATAGTTAAGATTTTTAAATATCTAGACAAAAAAATATTAATTAAACACTTAAATGTAACTTTGAACATATAGAAAAAAAAAAATCAACAGATAAATTAAGGAGTAAAATTGAAAACAGAATGTCTTTCAAAACAAATAAAAAGACTTCTCACCAAATTATTTTACTCAATGCCTGCAGAGGACCATCGGAGGAGAAGACTCCATTGATCCAGCTTCTCAGGGACAGTTTTTTTTCTTCAACCACATAGATCCAATTTCTCCTCCATTTTTTTTTTAAATTGTTGATCTTTGTTGTTGTTGTACGATGAAACAAATTGCAACAGATAGTTGTAAATGAAGAAAAAAAAATTAAAAATTAAGTAGATAGAAATAATAATAAAAAATAGAACATATATATATATATATATACTGGATTATATTTGTGAAAGAATTTCAACAAATAGAGAGAAAGAACAAGAGAGAGAGAAAGAAAGATTGCAACAGATCCGGGTTTGGTGTATTTCAACAGATAATAAAATTGAACAGATAGAAATAAACTGAAGATTGTGACTGGTTTGTTGAACGGATAAAAAATTTTGGATAGACATTTGAACAGATAAGAGATTAAAATTGAACTGACAATAAAATCAAGACAAATTTGCACAGATAGGGAAAAAAATTAAACAGATAGTCAAGATTTTTGAATATATAGTCAAAAAAATAATAATTAAACACTTAAATGTAAATTTGAACATATAGAAAAAAAAAATTGAACAGATAAATCAAGGAGTAAAATTGAAAACAAAACGACTTTCAAAACAAATAAAAAATTTCACACCAAATTATTTTACTCAATGCCTGCAGAGGACCATCCGAGGAGAAGACTCCATTGATCCAGCTATTCGTGGACAGTTTTTTTCTTCAAACACACTGATCCAATTTCTCCTCCTTTTTTTTTTTAAGTTGTTGATCTTTGTTGTTGTTGTATGATGAGACAAATTGCAACAGATAGTTGTAAATGAACCAAAAAAAAATTAAAAATTAAGCAGATAGAAATAATAATAAAAAATAGAACAGATATATATATATATATATATATACTAGATTATATTTGAGAAAGAATTTCAATAGATAGAGAGAAAGAACAAGAGAGAGAGAAAGAAAGATTGCAACAGATCCTGGTTTTGTGTATTTCAACAGATAATTAAATTGAATAGATAGAAATATATTGAAGATTGTGACTGGTTTGTTGAACAGATAAGAAATTTTGGATAGATATTTGAACAGATAAGAGATTAAAATTGAACTGATAATAAAATCTAGACAAAAATTTGCACAGAAAGGGAAAAATTTGAACAGATAGTCAAGATTTTTTAATATATAAACAAAAAAGTAATAATTAAATTCTTAAATGTAAATTTGAACATATAGAAAAAAAAAATTGAACAGATAAATTAAGGAGAAAAATTGAAAACAACACGACTTTCAAAACAAATAAAAAGATTTCAGACCAAATTATTTTACACAATGCTTGCAGAGGACCATCGGAGGAGAAGACTCCATTGATCCAGCTCCTTATGGACAGTTTTTTTTCATCAAGCACGTAGATCCAATTTCTCTTCCTTTTTTTTTTTTTTTTTTTGGTTGTTGATCTTTGTTGTTGTTGCATGGTGAAACAAATTGCAACAGAAAGTTGTAAATAAATAAAAAAAATTAAAAATTAAGCAGATAGAAATAATAATGAAAAATAGAACAGTTATATATATACTGGATTATATTTGAGAAAGAATTTCAACAGATAGAGAGAAAGAACAAGAGAGAGAGAAAGAAAGATTTCAACAGATCCTGGTTTGGTGTATTTCAACAGATAATAAAATTGAACAGATACAAATAAATTGAAGATTTTGACTAGTTTGTTGAACAGATAAGAAATTTTGGATAGATATTTGAACATATAAGAGATTAAAATTGAACTGACAATAAAATCTAGACAAAAATTTGCACAGATAGGGAAAAAAAATAGAACAGATAGTCAATATTTTTGAATATATAGACAAAAAAGTAATAATGAAACACTTAAATGTAACTTTGAACATATGGAAAAACAATTCAACAGATAAATTAGGGAGTAAAATTGAAAACAAAACGTCTTTCAAAACAAATAACAAGTCTTCACAACAAATTATTTTACACAATGCCTGCAGAGGACCATCAGAGGGGAAGACTCCATTGATCCAGCTATTTATGGACAATTTTTTTCTTCAAACACACAGATCCAATTTTTCCTCTTTTTTTTTTTTTAAGTTGTTGATCTTTGTTGTTGTTGTGTGATGAAACAAATTGCAACAGATAGTTGTAAATGAACCAAAAAAAATTAAAAATTAAGCAATAGAAATAATAATAAAAAATAGAACAAATAGATATATATCTATATATATATATTGGATTATATTTGAGAAAGAATTTCAACTGATAGAGAGAAAGAAACAAAGAGAGAGAGAAAGAAAGATTGCAACAGATCCTGGTTGGTGTATTTCAACACAGTAACGATATAAATTGAACGGATAGAAATAAATTGAAGATTGTGATTGGTTTGTTAAACGGATAAAAAAATTTTGGATAGATATTTGAACAGATAAGAGATTAAAATTGAACTGATAATAAAATCAAGACAAATTTGCACAGATAGTGAAACAAATTGAACAGATTGTCAAGATTTTTGAATATATAGACAAAAAAATAATAATTAAACACTTCAAGGTAAATTTGAACATATATGAAAAAAAATTGAACAAATAAATTAAGGAATAAAATTGAAAACAATATGACTTTCAAAACAAATAAAAAGATTTCACACTAAATTATTTTACTCAATGCCTGCAGAGGACCATCGGAGGGGAAGACTCCATTGATCTAGCTATTTATGGACAGTTTTTTTCTTCAAACAAACAGATCCAATTTCTTCTCCTTCTTTTTTTTTTTTTTTTAAAGTTGTTGATCTTTGTTGTTGTTGTATGATGAAACAAATTGAAACAGATAGTTGTAAATGAACCAAAAAAAAATTAAAAATTAAGCAGATAGAAATAATAATAAAAAATAGAACAGATATATATATATACTGGAGTATATTTGAGAAAAAATTTCAACAGATAGGGAGCAAGAACAAAAGAGAGAGAAAGAAAGATTGCAACAGATCCTGGTTTGGTGAATTTCAACAGATAATAAAATTGAATAGATAGAAATTAATTGAAGATTGTGACTGGTTTGTTGAACAGATAAGAAATTTTGGATAGATATTTGAACAGATAAGAGATTAAAATTGAACTGACAATAAAATCTAGACAAAAATTTGCACAGATAGGGAAAAAAAATAGAACAGATAGTCAAGATTTTTGAATATATAGACAAAAAAGTAATAATGAAACACTTAAATGTAAATTTGAAAATATAGAAAAAAAATTGAACAGATAAATTAAGGAGTAAAATTGAAAACAAAACGACTTTCAAAACAAAAAAAAGATTTCACACCAAATTATTTTACTCAATGCTTGCAGAGGACCATCGGAGGAGAAGACTCCATTGATCCAGTTCCTTATGGAAGTTTTTTTTCTTCAAGCACACAGATCCAATTTCTCTTTCTTTTTTTTTTTTTTAGGTTGTTGATCTTTGTTGTTGTTGTATGATGAAACAAATTGCAACAGATAGTTGTAAATGAACCAAAAAAAATTAAATTAAGCAGATAGAAATAATAATAAAAAATAGAACAGATATATATATATATGCTGGATTATATTTGAGAAAGAATTTCAACAGATAGAGAGAAAGAACAAGAGAGAGAAATAAAGATTTCAACAGATCCTGGTTTGGTGTATTTCAACAGATAATAAATTGAACAGATAGAAATAAATTGAAGATTTTGACTGGTTTGTTGAACATATAAGAAATTTTGATAGATATTTGAACATATAAGAGATTAAAATTGAACATATAATAAAATCTAGGCAAAAATATGCACAGATAGGGAAACAAATTGAACAGATAGTCAAGATTTTTGAATATATAGATAAAAAAATAATAATTAAACACTTAAATGTAGCTTTGAACATATAGAAAAAAAATTCAACAGATAAATTAAGGAGTAAAATTGAAAACAAAACGTATTTCAAAACAAATAAAAAGACTTCTCACCAAATTATTTTACTCAATGCCTGCAGAGGACCATCGGAGGAGAAGACACCATTGATCCAGCTCCTCGTGGACAGTTTTTTTTCTTCAAGCACACAGATCCAATCTCTCCTCCTTTTTTTTTTTTTTAAGTTGTTGATCTTTGCTGTTGTTGTATGATGAAACAAATTCTTACAAATAGCTGTAAATGAACCAAAAAAAATTAAAAATTAAGCAGATAGAAATAATAGTAAAAAATAGAACATATATATATACTGGATTATATTTGAGAAAAAATTTCAACAGATAGAGAGAAAGAAGAAGAGAGAGAGAAAGAAAGATTGCAACGGATCCTGGTTTGGTGTATTTCAACAATAATAAAATTGGACAGATAGAAATAAATTGAAGATTGTGATAGGTTTGTTGAACGGATAAAATTTTGGATAGATATTTGAACAGATAAGAGATTAAAATTGAACTGATAATAAAATCAAGAGAAATTTGCACAGATAGGGAAAGAAATTGAATAGATAGTCAAGATTTTTGAATATGTAGACAAAAAAATAATAATTAAACACTTAAATGTAAATTTGAACATATAGAAAAAAAATTGAACAGATAAATTAAGGAGTAAAATTGAAAACAAAACGATTTTCAAAAAAAAATTAAAAGATTTCACACCAAATTATTTTACTCAATGCCTGCAGAGGACCATCGGAGGAGAAGACTCCATTGATCCAGCTATTTATGGACAGTTTTTTTTCTTCAAACACACAGATCCAACTTCTCCTCTTTTTTTTTTTTTTTTTTAAGTTGTTGATCTTTGTTGTTGTTGTATGATGAAACAAATTGCAACAGATAGTTGTAAATGAACCAAAAAAAATTAAAAATTAAGCAGATAGAAATAATAATAAAAAATAGAATAGATATATATACATATATATATACTGGATTATATTTGTGAAAGAATTTCAACAGATAGAGAGAAAGAACAAGAGAGAGAGAAAGAAAGATTGCAACAGATCCTGGTTTGGTGTCTTTGAACAGATAATAAAATTGAATAGATAGAAATACATTGAAGATTGTGATTGGTTTGTTGAACAGATAAGAAATTTTGTATAGATTTTTGAACAGATAACAGAGTAAAATTAAACAAATAATAAAATCTAGACAAAAATTTCACGAATAGGAAAAAAAATTGAACAGATAGTCAAGACTTTTGAATATATAGACAGAAAAATAATAATTAAACACATAAATGTAAATTTGAACATATAGGAAAAAAATTGAACAGATAAGTTAAGGAGTAAAATTGAAAACAAAACAAATTTCAAAACAAATAAAAAGATTTCACACCAAATTATTTTACTCAATGCTTGCAGAGGACCATCGGAGAAGAAGACTCCATTGATCTAGCTCCTTATGGACAGTTTTTTTTCTTCAAGCACACAGATACAATTTCTCTTCCTATTTTTTTTTTTAGGTTGTTGATCTTTGTTGTTGTTGTATGATAAAACAAATTGCAACAGATAGTTGTAAATGAACCAAAAAAAAATTAAAAATTAATCAGATAGAAATAATAATAAAAAATAGAACAGATATATATATACTGGATTATATTTGAGAAAGAATTTCAACAGATAGAGAGAAAGAACAAGAGAGAGAGAAAGAAAGATTTCAACAGATCCTGGTTTGGTGTATTTCAACAGATAATAAAATTGAACAGATACAAATAAATTGAAGATTTTGACTAGTTTGTTGAACAGATAAGAAATTTTGAATAGATATTTGAACATATAAGAGATTAAAATTGAACTGATAATAAAATCTAGACAAAAATTTGCACAGATAGGGAAAAAAATTGAACAGATAGTCAAGATTTTTGAATATATATGCAAAAAAATAATAATTAAACACTTAAATGTAACTTTGAACATATAGAAAAAAAAATTCAACAGATAAATTAAGGAGTAAAATTGAAAACAAAACGTCTTTCAAAACAAATAAAAAGACTTCTCACCAAATTATTTTACTCAATGCCAGCACAGGACCATCGGAGGAAAAGACTCCATTGATCCAGCTCCTTATGGACAGTTTTTTTTTATTCAAGCACACAGATCCAATTTCTCCTCCTTTTTTTTTTTTTTAAATTGTTGATCTTTGTTGCTGTTGTATGATGAAACAAATTACAACAGATAGTTGTAAATGAGCCAAAAAAAATTAAAAATTAAGCAGATAGAAATAATAATAAAAAATAGAACAGATATATATATATATACTGGATTATATTTGAGAAAGAATTTCAACAGATAGAGAGAAAGAAAGACTGCAACAGATCCTGATTTGGTGTATTTCAACAGATAATAAAATTGAACAGATAGAAATAAATTGAAGATTGTGACTGGTTTGTTGAACGGATAAAAAATTTTGGATAGATATTTGAACAGATAAAAGATTAAAATTGAACTGATAATAAAATCAAGACAAATTTGCACAGATAGGGAAACAAATTGAACAGATAGTCAAGATTTTTGAACATATAGACAAAAAAAATAATAATTAAACACTTAAATGTAAATTTGAACATATAGAAAAAAAAATTGAACAGATAAATTAAGGAGTAAAATTGAAAACAAAACGACTTTCAAAACAAATAAAAAGAT